>JBBBDQ010000769.1:2170000-2815000 GCA_037127315.1 Ascarosepion bandense | reverse complement strand
ATGATCTGAAATACATGATTCACCACCTCACCAAAGAAATATTGTCCGCAATTAATCCTGATGCCCAATCTGTAGGCATATCATCACTAATAGCGATTCCCCGCCCAGCATCACACTCAATATTCAAAACACTGGCTCTGAATTATGATTTCAAATCTCACGCAGTCGTTTTTCTGTCACAAATGCAAAAAAAAGCAAACTATGTTGGAAAACCTGAAATGGAATTCCATCTTTGTTTCAATAACCATAAAAAATAAATTGGGAACAACAATTTCCCTGTTGCCGCACACTTCAACCAACTATTTTATAGTGTTGATCGCATCAGATTCGTACTTTCAGGGACTTTAATTTCCACAGGTAGACCTCAAACCCACAACAAAAAATAGGAAGTTAAGAACAGCAGCACCTTCTTTGATGAATTTTAACGTGACATCAAGAAGGTAATTAGCAACAAAAATGGATTATTGTAAAAATCATGTCTGTATATAACAATATTTTGGAACGGCGATAATTAATTTTATTAGTAACCAAAATCTTCTAATTGCTATTATAGATCATAAGAGATACTAACAGAAATTTTCTTTATCCTACGAATATGAGCAAAGAAAAACGGAGGTGATTAATTTTATTAACTAATTATTAACTGTGGCTGGAAAATCTTTATCTTTAAAAAGAAAGCAGAGATGAAAAATAACATCTGATATTTCTCTATTATTGTAAACCCGGAAAGAGAAAGAAAAGAGAAATGGATTTGTTTTCAAGCTACAAAAACAATAGATATAGGTTTCAGTCACCCCAAAGAAAGCTGACGGTCCTTCTAAACATAAAGGAAAGATAAATTTATTTGTTATTGTTTCTTGGTAAAGGAAAGGAAAATTTCATTTTGGGTCAAATGTCTGGCTGGCATGACTCTCGTGAAAGATAACGAATGTTTTGATTCCGAGTCAAGTAATTTAGAGAAAAGGTATTTTCACTGACATGGGGTAAGACTGATAAGGCATTCTTGTCACTTGAAAATATAGGTGACTCAGAGAATGGATATTAAAAACAGGTGCGTAGAAATTATTATTTGGATAACGATGTCAATGGACCTTTGTCAACATGTTTTGGGCGAAGACAGTTCTAAAAGGTTAATGCCTATTGTTTTAAGAAAAAAAAAAATCCCTGAAATTGTTTCGTGAGAACAAAAAAAATTTTGAGAAAGGAAATTCGGTTAAGTCCAGCCCCGAAAAGGGGTATGAGATGACGTCATAATATCAAGAGAGATTCTATTGGTCCGGTAAACAAGCCCCGAAATGGGGAGACGACTAACAATTGACATCATGGAAAGAAGACAAATCCCATTGGCTAAAACACAGGCAACAACGAGTCGCAGCTAACCTCAGGATTTTATTGGTTGCCGAGATGGGGGATTAGACAGCCAGCGACTGTCAACCCCACACCATGGCATGTGCATAAATACAGGATCCCGAGGGACCAAAATCAGTTGGAGTGGGATCGGCGGTGAGTCCGAAGTTGGCCTCGAGTTGGATCGGGGGGAGAGTCCGGAGTCGGCGTGGAGTTGGCCTCGAGTTGGTGTCGAGTTGGATCGGAGGAGAGTCTGAAGTTGGACTGGAGTTGGGAAGAAGGTTCTGGAGTGCAGCTGAAGTTCAGTTCCAATTACCGGCTTAAAAATGTAACGACGAAGATAGGCGCCATGTTGTTGGGCGCCAACCGCAGAGCCTGCCGGCCAATCAGAGATAAAAACAGACAAGAGATTTTACAGTCAAAGTTTTGAGTTGCAGAGATCGACAGAAGAGGTCTGATGCTGGCTAACCGGAGTTAAAGACAGAAGAGAATTTACAGACAAAATGATGAGTTGCAGCTCGTGGCAGAGAGTTTATTTCCCGGTCCAGAAACGTAATGACCAAAGACAGTTCCTAACCAAAGAAGTAAAGAGACAGATGATTTACCATGCCGTTGGATGCCAACTGTAGAGAAGCCTGTCGCCAATCAACCAACCAGAGTTTAGAGACAGACAAGAAGAGAATTTTCAGACAAGTCTGAAATTGCTAACTAAAAGAGAATAACCCAGTACTTCGGCAATTTCCGTAACATTCTGGAAAACAAGCAACAAGTTGACTAGACTTATATAACGAACTTAGACTTCTGTTCGAAGCAGCAAGCTGCGGCCAGCCAGATTCTTTGTTATTGCTTAGGAGAATAATTTGATTTACTTAAGAAACGTCCATTCCGCTACCAGTTGATAGAAGCAGCGATGGGAAATTATCACAGAAGATCATATTGTGTATATTCCACTTATTTTTCCGGGTGGTGGCATATTTGGTGCTGTTTAGACCAAGAGACTATTGTGTATAATCCGTATATAAAGACATATTTTGCAACACTTTTCAGCCGTCGGTACACTTATTTTCCTTGGTGTTATAATTCTTTCTTTTATTACTTAATTGTGTGCACACTTCCCGGCTTGGTTTAGTTCGGCAGAGAGACAGCTAGTGGAAACTCACGTGACTACCTTGTGATTTATCAACACAACGTGGGACAAAGGAGAGAACCGTGACAATCTATGACCAGCTGGCTGGATCGAAACCAACGGCTGCCAGGGCCGGGGTAGTGCCATATGTATAATTTAATGAAATGGAATTAACAACCGACATATTTAGTTTATTTGTTTGAACATTATTTTTAATTGATGCAAGAATTTGAGTAGATATTTTGTTTTAACTAAATAGTATATTTATATATCTACTGGCCTAAATATTTGAGAAGTTTTGTTAGGAAAATGTGGTCATTCAACAGGATTCAAACCTGCAACCCCTAACTACATAGGGGAAGCCATCAGTTAATCCGTTACCTCTTAGACTACTTGACCACAAGTGATTTCACAGTTCAAACAAAGCCAAATCAAGCCTCATGCACAACTTTCTGATTTTTCGTAACTATCTTGGCTCTGAAATGTAATAAAAATAGACAATGTTACAGAAAGTTCCCGAGAATAATGAAATGAAATCATTCGTGGTTGAGTGATCTAAGATGCATCAGATCAATTGATGGCTTCTCCTATATTGTTGGAGGTTGCAGGTTCGAATCCTGCCGAATGACTCACATTTTCTTAAAATTTCTCAAATATTCAGACTGGTAGAAATATATATATTGTTTAATTAAAAACAGAATATCTCCTCAGATACAAGTATTGATTAAAAAAAAAAATGTTTACCAAATATATATATATATATATATATATACTCTAGAAAAAATTTTAGATATTCTACAATTTCATGGGTAATACATATTTTGCAGACAAACCTGCTCATCAGATCCAGGTTTGTCTGTGAAATAAGTATTACCCATGAAATTGTAGAATATCTAAAAATTTTTCTAGATTATATTACTCTGTTAAATAAATTTAACATTGAGTTCTTTTGAGTTTGTCTCTATTGAAATTTACCTGACTTAAATACCAAATATTATTGAGATATATATATATATATATATATATATATATATATATATCTTACAAAAGGAGAAAAATAGAATTATTTTTATAAAATAATTTTATTATAATCTGCTGATGCTTATCTCAGTCATAGCTCCAATGAATACAGGAAGTGTTTCTTGTCATGTGAAACACAAACACCATACATTGTCTGTAACAAATAAAGTAGATTTAATTTCTCTTTTTCCTTTATTAACCAGTATGTACATATTCACAAGATAGTTTAAACATAGGGTGAAGTGATAAGCTAAGTTAATGTAAGTTAAGTTACATATATTTAATTGTAACTATCATTAATCCAGCCAATTCACTTATCTGGCACTCTACATATCAATAATGTTGGAGGAGTGATGGTCAATATGTATTAAATGGCTGGATGTTTTATTAACTGACCTTGTATCAGTATTTACGAACACTTAAAATATTAATTTCCTATATTGATGATCTGTGAGTTTGTTGTGCCAGGGTTTAATTTGACCATCTGGTTCACCAAAATTGACTTATACATTTTTGTATGTGTTGCATATTTCTATGCCAAGCTCTTTTTAATATTTACCATACAGTTATGTGCATCTGTTGATTCTACAGTCAGTCCCTTATACAACCAGTATTGAAATCCATTTGAATCATCAGAATGGTATATTGCTTTTATAAACCCCAAATCATTCATCTTGTATTATCCACATATCTAAGTCAATGTCTTCAAATGAGATGTGGACCAGGTGGTTATTTTCAGGTTTATGTTGTACTAATTTCAACTATCATTGTGTATCATTGTATGAATTCTCAAAAGAGAAGCACCCACCAATGATCTCCACACCCATAAACAAGATTATATCTTGGCAGAACCAGTTATTGTCTGCATCACAAATATCCAAATAATAAATAAATTTTGAATATTTTATTTAACCCCAAACAAAGCAATAAAGCCACTAAGACACAAGGGGGTTGCTGACTGTGAGAGAATGAGTAAAATGAAAAAATACTATTAAGTAGAGAGAACAATAAAAGAATGGGAATTAAGAAGATAACAAAGTTAATTGGGGAACAAGATACCGGAAGAGAGTTCCACAAATGAAAAGTGCAATAGAAGAAACTGTTAGCATAGAACCTATGGTTACATCTAGCCTTTCCACCTATAGAATAACAAAATCTTGCCACCAATCTAGAGCTGCACTTAAATTCATAAAGTCTAGATATTATAGAGACATATTCATCAGAACCTTACAGCAGTGGAAAAATGACTGAAGCTATGTTACCAGGTTAGAATCCATAACATAGCAAACTTTTCTTTGGATTGTATTAAGAATCTCTAAGTATATAGCAGAAACACCAGATCAGATTTAGCAGCAATATTCAAAGCAAGGAAGAATGGTAGATTTAGAGATATGTAAGATAGATTCTGGAGAGAAGAATTGTCTAACATGACACAGTGAACCAACTTTCCAAGCTGCAGACCTAGCAATTGATTCAATATAATCTTTCCACATTTAAACAGAAAACATTGCTCCCAGATGGAGCAGTGAGTCACTTTTTTTGAAGGTTAGCTTTTAGCAATATCATGGTCATATTTATTCATATGCAAAGAGGGAAAGTTTACTATCTTCCAAGAATGCTTAGAATCTAAAAATATTTCATAACTTTCAAATAACCTGCGAAAGGTTGATAAACAATGAAATATAATTCAAACAAGAGCCAAAACCTTTTTCTGCTTCTTTCACTCCCGTTTTGCAAATTTCTATATTGTCAATTTTTTTTTGTTTTTTATTTTTTGTTTTTTGGGTGTTTAGCAGAGACAAGCAGCATGAAAGATTTGGTTCGTTTCCTGCAGCTTATTCTGGTGTGTGCAGTTTATTGTGAAGAAAATACTCACATTCACCAAATCATGGCAATGGAAGAGTCAGTGCAACAAGTTGTGATGCAGTTATTAAAAGAGGTAAGTACCTTTTTGGGCATCACTAAATCATATGAATTTTTCTTTTGGGTGACATATGCCTTCAGGACATGAGCAATCATTGCTCTTCACATCTTCCTATCCTTTGTCACTTTAAGCAATGTTTGCTTCCTTAACTATCTCTCACAATACTTATTCTGCGATCTATTTACATAAACTCATTAAGTAGATGTTTCCCACTGTATGTTTAGCTTTCAGTATATCTTGTGAGTGTCAAATTCCCCAAGCCTTCTTTCTTCATGTTTCAGAAATTTCAACTGTCACTTTCTGGTTTTAAGTGCAAGTATCCTTTTTGTTTAATTTTCTTTAAAACTTCTTCATTGCTTATATGTTCTGCCCATGTATTCTTCTGTAGAATCACTCCTCTGTCTAAAGTCTCTTTGTTGACTGTGAGAAAATAATTCAGCGTTCTGACATAGAAGAGGGTCAATATTGCATAAGAGCTCAGTAATCTTTTCTTGTTTCTTAATACTTTTAGATTTTGGAAGACATTTTTCACCATTTTAATCTATCTTTGGATATCTCTCACATTTTTCTCAGTTAAATTTCTGTACATACTTGTTTCCACTTTGTAGCTCACATCTTGGGCTCTACCTTTTGTTAATAACAATAAATTCCATCTTTTTGTGACATTGGGCTCTACGGGGTTGGGTCCTGGGTATGGCAGTAAACTGCATCCGGTAGCAAGGCCTCTGATTGGGAAGTTGTGAGGAGCATGGAAGCACCTCTTAATTGATGTTGTTCCCAGGTTTGCCCTGACTTGGAGTGGTAGCACCTGTTGGGTTCCCAGCTATGGGTAAATAGTTAACCACCAAATTGGGGTCAAAACACTATGAAAGTATAAAAATAGACTTTTATAGAAAAATATACATTTTTGAAGGAAAAATATTATCAACAATACGTTCATGAAGAAAAAAAAATTACCATAACACATTTTTGAAGCAAAAAAAAAATTATTACCAGCAATACATTTTTTAATACAAAACTAGAAGACATCTTCAATGTTTGAAAATAAAAAAAAAATTTTTCTCAAAATGTTACTAAATCAAACTTCTCACTATAACTGAACATTAAAAAAATACCTTAAAACCTTACTTCTTTTGGCATTAAATAACCCACAGTGGTTGATATGCTGTTAAACAAAACTCACTCAAACTCTCTGGGGTTGATCAAAGGGAAAGGAAGGGGAGAGTCTAACTGGATGATAATTGTTGAAATTTACAGGAAGACAGATTGAAAATTTGAAGAAATTTAAAAATGCATTTAAAGAAAAATGTCAAAGTAGTAAGTGGTTCCAAGTGGAATTAAACCAAATTTAACTAGATGGACTTCAGTAAGATTAAGCAAAACCAAGACTACCTATCCTCTCTCACTTTCACTGACAAGAAGAGAGGCCATTCATGTATCTGTGGTGCGGGGGTGTGTGTTCCTTGAATGTCGGGAGACACCAGTGTAGTGTAGGGGTGCGTGTTTTTTGTACGTTGGGAGTCACCAGTGTAGGGTAGGGGAGCAGGTTGATGTTTCTTTGATTCGGCCTTGTATCAGACTTAACCAAGCTCCCTACAGCTTAAAAGTTTAGATGCAGAATTATTATCAGATTTATCATCAGAAGGTTTTCATCGTAATCAGAAGGTTAGTTGTCAGTTGGAATATGTGGCTTAGTGTAGAAGAGTGGAATAATAAAATATACATTTTGTATGTTAAAATTAGTAATTTATTAAAAGGAAAGAATAACATGTTGTAGAAGTTAATGTTCATTGAGAAAGTTAAGGTATCAAGAGTTCGTACAAAATGTTCTAGTAGTAATTGTTGAAATAGATAAAGAGAACAATGTTCGGGTCGCTTGAAGTTGAAAGTTACATTTTAGTGTTGTCTTTCTCACTGCTTCCTTCTGACTGATTGTGACTGGTTAGAGACCATCCTTAAATATTGAATCCAGTCACGTGGGGTGGCTCTCAGAACGATTTTTTTCTTTAGCTGTGGAAAAACCATTTCTCTGATGAATTTTGCGATTTGATCGCCAATCAGGATCCAGAGTTCTGCTACATATCCTTGAAGATGTCAAATAAAAAACATGTTGAGAAAGAAACCTGGGTGGTCACCTAATAATGTTTGAAGATATGGACAAAAAACCAGGAAAAGCCATCTGGCTTGAATCAGCCACCCAGATGAAAAGTGTTCTCACAAAAATAGATTAGCCTGGCAGATTTGTTTATTTTAAATTTTGTGGCATTTGTCAAGAAAAAATTTTTTATTTTATTGTAAAAAAAAAAAAAAAGGTTATGGGGAGGCCTTGTTGACTGAGAAAAACGGATAAACAAAGTTATGATAAACTTGTTTTTATCATTGAAGAAATTGGGAATATTTTTCTTTCTTTTCTCAACCATGACAATTCTTGAGATTAGCTGGCATAGATGTGTGGGGAGGGTATCTTGATGGGTTCTGAATAAACCCCTGCATTTTGGAATCATGGCGTGAGACAAGCTGATGAAGAAAGATTAACGACTAAAAATCCCTTTTTACCTACACATTCTGAAAGTTTGGATTCATCACAGGACAGTGTATTGACCTTTGGAGTAGACCAAGTTTAGATGCTGAGAAAGTAGCAGAAAAATGATTAACACCACCTATAAGGAATTATGGTGTAAGATGAGATGTAAAGTAGTGGCTTGATTCCTTTGATCACTCTAAAGGGGGCTGGGCAATCCCAAATTTGGAAAACCACTCTAGTAAACATTTTGAAAATATAGAATTTTAGAAAAAGGTTGATGCTAAGACTGAAAAACAATTGAATCCAGACTCTGGTCAACCTCCACCCCTGCTGTACGCAGGTCTCCATATAAGCTGAAGGTTTGGATAAGTTAGAGAGTCCCTCACTCTACTGTTACTGGAATCCACGTTGTTTGCTGAGACCTCCTGACCAAGACCTTGTGCCAGCCCTGAAGACTAGAACTTAAAAATTTAAGCTACTACAAAGACAAGCTGAAAACTCCAAAAGGGGATCTCAGTGTCATTTGATTATAATAGTAAGTGGGAAGGGTTAAAACCTTTTGTATACAACAAATCACATAAAAATCAAGTCATTGTTACATTTTCAACCAAAGTTAATTCTTTATTCCAAAGAATTCTTTTTTGTATAGTTCCTTGCAGTCCGCCTGTTCTTCACTTCAGTTTACTTCATCAGTGATTTTTTTTTTTTTTTTTTTTTTTTTTTTTTTTTTTTTTCCCCTCTGAGATCAAAACACAATGTGACAGAGTAGTGAAAGATTACAAAGAAACCTGCATCAGCTAGATTGAGTGGAACTGTGTTCATCAACATGATATCAGCAATGTGTTAACAGTGGTTTAAAAGAACCTGAAGATCAACCATGACAAGGTCAATGTAGGGCTACATTATTGGTTGCCATTGTCCAGGATTGACTCCATTACATTTTTTACAAGTGATGCTCAATCCCTTCTTGCTTTCTGTTACTACCTTGTCTAGGAATTCCAGCTTTTCTCTGTCTCCCATCAACACAGTGTCATTTGTTTATGTTAAGATATTGTTGTCTATATTGTCAAATATAAATCCTTGTAGGACTCTTAGTTCTCATGGCAATATCACATTGAAACACTGGTTTTCATACAATCACCAAAATTAAGCAATGTTGAATTTGGGAATAACAGGTGCTGTAAGACTGGATGTGCCAGTGATGTTATGGATGCTTGGAATAGGAAATCAGAGGGCCGAGTTCCAATTCCATTCGGGTTTATGTTTACTTAATGTGCATATACCATTGGGATAAGTATGAAACACCTCTTCTCTCCCTAGCTATGGTTTAATTAGCAGGACTTGTGTCAGTAAAGAATCATTATCTCAAAAATTCTTACAATCTAAAAATATTTTCTGGCTTTAAATAACCTGAAAAAAATCAATGAATGAAACTTAGTTTTCTTAAGATTGTGTTGCTGAATAGGTTTAAATTCAAGGTACCCAAATATCATAGTGATATGAGTACACAAGCTTCACTAAGTGCTCATGGAAGGCGGATTTTGATAAATTTAGTGTTTCTGCCAATTCACATGTTGTATAATGCAGGTTATTCTCAATGTCTTGATTTGGTTATCATCTGTTGTCGGGTGGGCTTTATGAGCATTCCTCATCAATAAGGCTACAATCACCAACTTGAAGCACTTCCGTACAGTTCTGTCAGCTAAAACACCTTTAGCGTACACTGCACACAGCTTGCTTGTGAGGCATTTTAGCATGTGTCTAAAATGCACCTTATAATCTTCACTTTAATGATATATAAGTTCTGGAAGTACTGTGGTGGGGAAATAAAACAATGTTATGGATATAACTAATATGGTTATAAGACTAAATCTTTCATAAATAAAATTATTATATATGCACTTCTGAACTTCATCAGGTGTAATATTGGGTAAGGGTGTATGATGGGGGTTTTCTTAAAATGTTTATCTTCTTGTAAGGATGTGAGAGGCTCTTTTCTCTCTTGGGTGGGGTGCTTACATAAATTCCTGCTGTCACCTGTTTACATGTCAGTACAGTCACTGACCTCCTGTGAGGTTTGGTCCTGCACCCATTGTCTATGATACCACCCTCCAGGTCAACCTTCCGATGCAACTGGCTTCTCTGATACTCTGGTGTAACAAAGCTTACTTTGGGTGACCTTCATATATATTAGGGACACCATGAATCAACTTCTCCTTCTCTTTGAACAAAGACTGTTTATTGGTATTAAATTCAATTCACACCTCTAGTAATTACTGACCTGAATCATATGCTTCTGCTAGATTTTTGTACTGATTACAAATTAACAATATGGACAAACTTTAGCTTTTCTTCTCACAATCTACAGATATGTATCACAGCTCCATAAAATCCCCTGCTTTTGATCATTTCCTTTCATTATTCAACTCATTATTACAAAAGGTGATTAAAGTTCAACAAAGGAATGATGGAGTAGCAACAATATCAGTGGGCATCGATAAAGAAAAAAACAGTCTTGCTTTGATATACTGGATTTATTGGAAGTCGGTATAAAAATTCTCCATGCTACTGGCAGTATTTGATGTGCCATCTTATGTCATTATAGTGCTAGCACAAAGTCAAAAGTCAATGTGACCGAGGGTTTAAGTTTACTGGCCTTATTCAGCTAATAATGATGCAAGTTTGTGTGTTCTCATCTAGAAAATGTAACTATTGTTTGCACTAATGCAGTAGTTGGCTCATTGGATATTGAATAAGCATACATATGCTTGTAATCAACAGGGATTGTTGATTGTAATCAGCTAACCACTCTACTAAACTGTTTTATGCAGAAATAAACAGCCAACTATTACTAGTAGAGTGAAAGTTTTGATTTATTACATGCTACCTTTGATATTCTTGTAGCTGACAGAATAAGCAGTTGTATTATACTTGTGATTTTTTAAAAAATTTATTTCTGCTATGTACCTTCAAGTCATAAGAGATCAGGACTCTCTACAGATTCCATTTTTTGATTATTTATGAATTATCATGACTTTTAGGAAATATAATGGAGTAGTTTCCAGCTGTCTACTCTATAATTTGGAATTCTGAGTTATCTTTCTACCAGCCTGGCTGTCACTCAAGGCTAGACTTCAATCAATTCTATTTAATTCACAGCTGGGAAAGAAGAAATAGGCTTATGTCTTTCCTAAGAGTGAAAATGATTGCAACAGACCACTCTCTCATTGATTTCATTCTCTGCACTGATAACTCTTACACTACCAGCAAATTCACATTGTGACAATAGCATGTGTTGGAACTAGGAACTAAGGAAATGGAAGCACCATTTCAGCTATTGTTCAGACATGGAAGCACCATGTTGGCATACCACTTCTACCAGCAGAGAAGTAACTGGAGTAAACAGTATTGTTGTTGTTGTTATCACGCACACTCTTCCCAAGTTGTGACAGCACAGAGAAAATAACAATGGGATTTTCTGTATTTGTCTTTACTTCTGAGCTGAGGTATTATTTACATTATTTACACTATTTGGTCTGTTGTTCTCATCTTTACTGTCATGTTTATGATGTTTCAGCCATTGTACTCTCTGGCCTTCTTCAGGTGCTAGTGATTTTGAACCAAATGCTTTTTTTTCTATCACTGGGATCTTCTAAAGTTACATGTGGCTTATTGCCCTTATTTTTATTACGTTTCCGCCATTATGCCTGCCTGTTTTCGTCAGGTGCTTATCATAATTATTTAATTTATGGGTGTAGATTATTCTTGTTCCACTGCCTATGTCAAGGGATATTTCATCTAGTTCTTATTTAATAGTGCTTAGTTATTGCTTGCTAGTGTTCTACTGAGTCCAAGTACACAATGTCTTTCCCTTGGGATTGAACTTGCAATTATTTCTACCAAATTCCCAAACCTTTTTATCCTCTAGGCTATTGTAACAACAACAAACATGAGGACAATAGTCCACATGTAAATAATAGTATTTTCATTCATTATAGGCATAGGTATTTTTGGATTAATATATTTACAATCATGTTATGTTGAAACACCAGTTCTTGAGCAATGTCAACAGGTGTTGTAAGCTTAGGTTGATGACTCAGAATTGTTAATTGCAGAGCTGAGCTCCAATTTCCATTGTACATGTTATCCACTCTCCCTCCAGCTATGAGTTAATTAGTAGCATCCCATTTCCACATTCTGTGACGAAAAAGTTAGAAATTTTTTTTTTTTTTTTTCCGGAGGTCATTAGCTTTGTTTGCGGCTTGGAGTTAAAATGTTTTGAATACTGTTGAATTCTGTTCTAGGTGAGCCATTATCTTGTTTTTTTTTTTTGTTTGTTTTGCCTAATTTTTGCTTGATTTTAAAACTTTTCATGCTTAATTGAAGGATTGATTTTGTTTTCTTAGAAATTTCATTGCCTGGACTTTAAGTCAAAACTTAGCAATTCAATGTTTTTAGTTTTTTTTTTTTTTTTTATCTAGCTGAATTCATTTAGTCTTTTTTTTTTTAATCACTTTTGTTAGTAGGTATCCCACACTGTGATAATAAATAGATCTGCCAGGAATGGTAAAATGTAAGAGCAGGGTGCAAATTTATTTTAGATGACCTTGGTGATCAAGGTACTCTCAAGACATTTACATCATAGTGAATAGTTTTCTCTGATCAGAGTTTATCTCACTTTGTCATCCAATTTCCCCAATTTTAAATTCTGTACTGATTGGTATATTGATTATGATATGGGCTAATGTTTTGTTAGAGTAACTTGCAAGCAATTACTTTTTAATTATAGCTATTTAAAATATTTGCTAATCTTAGTCTGGCACAAGGCAGTGAAGATTGAGTTCATTAATGTAGTGCTTTTTTATTTACATTATTTCGACTGTTCTCCTCATCTCTAATGCCATATTCACAATGTTTCCACCATTGTCTGCCCTGACCTTCTTCAGGTGGCTGAAATTTTGAACCCTTTATTTTGATTACTAGGCCAGATTCCATGCCACTTCTAAATATCTTATTTCTATTTAACTTGTATCTCTAAGTTTTTGTTCACCACTGCTGCAGCCAGGTATTGAACTCACAACTCTTTGGATCAAGTCACTGGATCTAACCAATACTTTTATCATCTGGGCCATGTGTCCTTGAGGAACCATATAAATAATTACATTTCCTCATCTCAGAAATATAGACAAATAGTGTCCTTTTGTTTGCAAACCCTGTTTTCATGATGAGATTTCCAAAATATTTTTATTTATTTATTCTGATTTTCAAAAACAATTTATTATATTTTTTTTAATCATTAATTTCTTCTCTAAAAGTCACGTAATTCTAATATAGAAATCTATTCTATTTTTTTTCATAGGTTGTTGGCGAAGATGGAACATCAAATATGAGTGATAGCTTTTCTGGAATTGCAGATGTAAGAATTATTTTTGTTTAATAAATGAAGTTTTCTTTATCATTTTTTTTTTTTGTTTTACATTTTGTTTTAATTTACAATCTTTATAGTCACCATGTATCACTTATATTCCACTAGCCAAAGTACCAATCTACACTGGGTCCAGGTTTGGATTGAATCTGATCATGAAACTATTCCTTAATCCTGTAATTAGTTCCCTATTAGCATCTAATACCAAGGTGAAATAAATAAGATGTATGACAAAGAACATTTTATTTTAAACTCTTTGTCAGTTTAAAAAATTGTCATTTCATTTACATTTTTTTTTCTTTGTATTTTTTGGGGCCAGCATGCTACATTCATGGATTATATGGTTTAATCTTGGAAGCATCTGGTGTGTTTTCTAAATTTCCACTTTAATATAATTTGTTGTGATGCTGTGATAAAGAGGGATTGTTTCTCTTTAGATGTCCTTTGCATAGCCATATGATTTTTCATTGACATTTTTTGATATTTTTCTTAGTTGTTAGGCAGTTCCATGTCATATTCTGGATTCCTCCTCCCTTTTTTTTTTCTTTTTTTTTCCTCCTAAAAATATTTTGCTGTATTTTATGAGAGTGATATTTGGTCAAATATCAAGAAGGGTTTTTGTCAAAAAACTTTTAGCATCCCCTCATATTATGTTCCATTTTGGCTATTTGGATGCAAACGTCAATGTTGACTATATATTCATTATATATTACATTTTACTCATCTTGTGTTCATATTGACAAATTAATTATTAAAATTAAAAAAAAATTTTTTTTTGTAATTCCCTTCCAGACGTTTGATCATGATGACCCAATTGAGAGTACCGATATGAGTCGTGCAGGGGACCAGGTGAGTACACTTAGTCTGTAATGATGCATGAAGCCAGGGTGTTTTTATTTTTCTGCTTGTCAGTTTGGCTCAGGAAAATATGTCTAATTAAAAAAAAAAACGATGTAGGTTTTCAAGTTTAAGAATGCATAAAATATATTTTTTTCTGTGATGGAAGAGTACCTAATATAGCCATTGTGCACGCATACCTATATATTATGTTGCCTGATGATTGCACCTAGCATGAAACAGTCTGTTACCTATGAGTGTTGACTTCAATGTTCACTTTTAAATTATATAAAGATAAAATGTATAGACAAAAGGTAAACTTAGCTGATGTGTTTTGTCCCCTAAGAGACTTTATCAAGACAAATGTAAGAATTTTATTCTGTGACAAGTATTTATGTACAAAATCAAAAATGCTATTAATGTTTCAAATTTTTTGGAATAGGAGTATTCATGAATATTCATCAGAGTAGTCAAAAAGTTAGGCAAGCTCATGGATAGTCAAAAAGTTAGGCAAGCTCATGGATAGTTTTTTTCCCTTGACACCACTATTATTTTAACTACCTTTGTACCACCCCAATGGTCCGTCCTAACAATTCTCCACGCTGTGATGTTGCCGGGAATTTGTAGAAAATGTCGGCCGGACAGCTGGGGGCACA
This sequence comes from Ascarosepion bandense, assembly GCA_037127315.1. Classification (NCBI taxonomy): domain Eukaryota; kingdom Metazoa; phylum Mollusca; class Cephalopoda; order Sepiida; family Sepiidae; genus Ascarosepion; species Ascarosepion bandense. The sequence continues at coordinate 2,800,141 of JBBBDQ010000769.1, read as the reverse complement.
AGATTGACTGAAAGGAACGAATTTCCACAATTTGGATGACTGGAAAAGAATGCTTTATTCGTTAATGGAGATCAACAAACCCAAGACGAACGGAGATCCTTACTTCAAGCTCGCACCCGGCTGACTCCTTTCACTTCTTCTCTGGACTTCACTTGTTAACTAACTCTATTTATTTAATATCAATGCTTTAGACCACCGGTGACAAACACCGGCGACTGTAAGTCTGAAATTTCAGTTATCTTTTTTTTTATCTTAATAAGGCTTCCGCTGGAAAAGGCTTAAGGTGTGGTCAAGATACAATAAAGGACAGCCTTTGACCGGTCATCGCAAACCCACCCGATGACCTTTATCACTGAGTCAAACCGGAGGACAATTTTCCTCATAAAAGAAAAAGCAGTTATTTATTTATTTTTTTCCTCTTCTTTTTCACGTTTGTTAAACATGCTTTCTAAACTATTTTCTATTCTAATCTATTTTCTATTTTAATCTATTATTATAATAAAATACATCTAGTTATCGTGTCACACCTTTATCCCTTGGCAGTATTTGTTTTATAAAGCAATGATTAGAATTTTAATCTAAACTTATTTATAAATGGAACTTTGTGTGTGTCCATTACCTATAGACTCCGAAACGGCTGAACCAATTTTTTTGAAAATTTACACAGTTGTACTATAAGTGTCTGCAAGTGTTCTTAGCTAGGTTTTGTGTCGAAATACCTCCAATAAAAATCGATAATCGAAAAAATCGGGTTATAGAAGGTGTGGTCCAATTTTAATCAAATTCGATACACTCATAGACAAAGACATAAGAAATGATATTCAGAAGTTTCAAGGTTGCAGTTCTTACAATAGTGCAGAAAATCGATTATATATAATATAAAATGCAAGATGTTTGTGTGTGTGTCTGTTTATCTGTCTGTATGTTCTTTATACAAATCCACAATTTTTATTCGATTCTCACCAAACTTCACACAAATATTCTTTTGGCTGATTCTGAGCTCCAGGACCATGGATTAGTTTTAAAGCTTTCATTACACCCGAGCAATGCCAGACTATACTGCTAGTCACACCTAAAAAGGATCAGGTTTGTCAAATCATTGTAAGAATTGAAGTCATCAGACTTGTTTATTAACTTTATGGTTTAACTTCAATGAGAAAAATTCCAATAATTTTCTCTTTCATATTTTATTTAACTCCTAAATGAAAATATAGCTCCTTTCTTCAACTGAATAATCACAACTCTGTGATGTGGTCTGGAGTCATGTTGATATACATTATTCAAGCAGGGAATTTATGGATATATTCTATAGATACTCAATGGAGTTTAAATCTGGTGAGTGTAGGATTCAATGAAGTACCTGGAACCTGTTTTATATCATCTGTGCACAATGCGTGGAGGACAGTTCAATTGTCTTGCTGGATCAAAGATTTATCACCAGAAAATATGAACATAAAGGGATGTAAATAGTTTACACCAAGATCTGTATATATCATACTTGTTAATACACTCTTTATTTTTCATTAATGATCTTTGTAAACTCCAACAGTACCATCACAAGCGTGCGCAACACCCTTCTGACAAGTTGGGTCCATAGCCTCATGCTGTCTCCTCTATGTGTGAACTAAAGCATCTGTTACAAATGGAAATGCGATGCATATAACATTGTACAATGGACATTTTCTTTGATATTTCTATTGACGTTCGAGTTGCAACCTCTTTTCCATTGACATTTGAGTCCGTAACAAACGTGGTGCATATAACATTGTACAATGAACATTTTCTTTGATATTTACAATTTAAAAAAAATATTGATGTTTAAGAAGTGGGCATGGTAAGCAGAACTGACAATTTTTGATGACAATAAGAGGAAGAAGAAAAGGGCAATACGAGATGAGATGATGTCATGAAAGAAAAAGCCAAGCAACTATAAGACTCTGACAATGTCAAAAATGTCACAAAATAGAAATTGTGTTCACATCGGAAAGGGATATAACCAAGAAAGGAGAAATGTGGGGAAGGTAGGTTGTCCATTTTTATTGACCGGGGAAAAAATCTCAACATGCATCTGTAGGTTTTGTCTATAAATTTGGAAAGGTGGTATTAGCTGTTACTGCTCATATTGAAACCAACAGTAAAATTAATAATTTTATTTTTGTTTTGTTTTTAGTCTGATTTAATAATTGTATCTCATAAGATACTGAAATTTTGTTTGATACTTAACTCAAAGCTATTACTTATAAGAATTAACTATGGTGTATTATTTTCTTTCCTTTTTATTTTTTATTTTTCTTTTATTTATAAGCTTTCTTTTCTTTATAGGAACTAACAAGCAATAATTCTTTTAACTCTCCTGTGATGCTATTTTAATCATATGGGGAATCTGCTTTGGTAGTTCTAATAATAAAATTTTACTAATCCTTCAATAACTTTTATATGGCGATCATTTTAGGTTATAACTTTTTTTTGCTAATCTTCTTTCAATTACCTGTCTTTTGTATTGGTAATAACGTTAAACACATTTCTGTACAATTCTAATTTGTAGTAGGCATATAAAATAAACTCTTCTCTGCAACAGAACTCCATCTGATAGCAAATTTGGGAGGCCCTATATAAGTAAAAAGAAGAGAAAATTTCTATATAATAATGGTTTGATTTCTGTAAGGTGTGTAAAAAAAAAAAAAAAACAAGCACATTTTGGTACAATTTATCTTAGAATGCTTTAATAGTATTGTTCTAACTTGGAGAATAAAACATTTCTTTAGCTCAGCCAGGGTACTTGTTCAAAGTAATTTTTTTAATTAAGTATAAAATGAGCCTGCCCACACTTGACAAAGGTTTAAGGGAGATAAGTCAAGGTTTATTAACTGCTAATTACATAATTACATACAGCAATAAGCAGATGAATATTCTTGATCTGTGTGCAGTCTTCTCCATATTAGTGATGATACATTAATAATTAATAAGTTAAGCTTAGAGATAATTAACATTTGTAAATAATTCTATGTATGGTAAGTGACACGGGTTTTTTTCCTCTCTATCAAGGAGAGAGAACATTAAAAGAACAAGGATTAAGGAGATAATGATTGGCATTGCATTTACATTTCAAGATAAAAGTTGACTGTAAAGCAAGCAGCTGAAAGAGTTCCACAAGCAAAAAGTGTGAGAGAAAAATTGTTAGCATGTAACTTTTGTCTAGCCATCTTAATTGTAAAATGAGGAGAACTTGGTACCAATCTAATACTGTGCTTAAATTCATAAAGCCTAGGTACCATAGAAGAAAGTTCATCAGAACAATTAAAGTATTTATAGAAAAGGCACATAGAAGTTATATTATAGTGGTGGGAAAGTGACAGGGTCAGACTAGTTACATTGCAAACTCTTTTTTTGTATTTTTATAAAGAATTTCTAAACATATAGTGGGAGCAACAGGCCATATATAGCAGTAATATTCAGTGCAAGGGTGAATAATAGACTTAAAATTAAAAATATGTAACGTAGATTCTGGTGAGGAAAAAATATCTAGCATGAATCAATTATCTTAGCAGTAAACCTAGCAATGGATTTGATATAATCTGCATTTCATGTCAGTGAAAAAAATTAGTCTGAGAAAGCACAATGAATCACTCTCTTGGGGCTTAGCATCAGCCATGCAGATGGAAGGTATAAAGGGTTCTCTGACAATCTATTATATTTTCTGGTAAATGACATAGTAGTAGTTGTCTCTAATGTTTTGGGACTTTGAAAAGTAATCAGGCTGTTATTTAGGATGTAGTGTGGTTCATTTTACATATGTCAAATTTTACATTTTACATATGTCAAATTCAATTAAACAAAAAATAAGGACTTATTTCTCTATTTCTTTGGGGAAACCATTTTGGATTGTAAATTTCATGAATTTACAATTTCCATAATAAACTCTGAATAAGCAATAATTAAGGGGAAAAAAAAACCCAATAAAGCACTAAGTATGATGGTTTACTTCCAGGAATTGAACTCTGTAACAAATCATCAAAAGTTCAGTGAATTGAATTACAGCCTTATTTGAAATGATCATTGAATAGCTTTTGAAAATGATTTATTGATTCATTTTCATAAAAATGAAATTATTTATATTATTTACATTTGGATTAATGTTCTCATCTTTGTTATGAGCACAATGTTTCAGCCATTGTACCTGCTGGCCTTCTTCAGGTGTCTGTTGATCTAGGTAACTTTCAAGGAATTTTGAACTCAACCCTTGATTTAATCTGCAGGCACAGATTGTTCTCATTCCACTGTCCATGTCTTGGGGTATTTTATGTTCTTATTTAGTACTGCTCAGTTGTTGCTTATCCTATTTCCACTAAGTCTGTACTACCTGACACCTGAAGAAGGCCAGGCCAGAGGGTACAACATTCAAAATATTGTGATAATAACAAAGATGCAAACAATCATCCCAGAAATTCAGGCAGAAGGCAATCATCATCATCATCATTTATCCATCACACCCAGATGGTGCATAGGGCAGCAACTTTTTGTTGCTGTTTCTGTAACAAACTGTTTTTTATGGGGCAGGGTTGTTAGTCCTGCACCCAACCTCCAAATCTGGAGGACCGGTGGAAAATTCTTGGTTCTTACATTTGCAGCACCTGGTATTCCCAAATGGTCACCCATTTAAGTACTGACTAGGCTTGATGTTGCTTAACTTCAGTGATCGGATGAGAACCGATGTATTCAACACAATATAGCCGTAGACAGAAGGCAATCAGCTGATAACAAAAATGAGGAAAAATTGAATGTAAATAATTCCTCATCCCAGAAATTTGGGCAGAAGCAAAGAAATATATTTGTTCAAACATGTAGATTTAATTAGAATCCATGTACAAAATATATACTGGTCTAACCCTATTATGACTAAAAACTAAGTATTAAACAATACAAACTATATCTATAATAATTTATTTCCCAAGCAAGGTGATAATGTCACTAAGATGCAAAGGGTTATTGGAGTGAATGAGAATGGGAAGACTTTAAGACTATAAAATAATAGATGACAGGAGATTGCAATTGATGTTGCATTTAAATTTTTGGCTGGTTAGCAAGAAACTATAAGAGTTCCACAGGCAAGATGTACAAGAGAAAAAACTATTAGAGTAGAACTAATAGTTACATCTTGCTTATTTTTAGAAAAGACAGTAGGAAGCCATATTATGGCAGTGGGAAAATGACTGAAGTTGAGATGCCAGGTCAGGACCAACAACATTTCAGACCCTTTGGATTTTGTTGATACATATAAAGTATTATTTGGTAATAATATATTAAGAATGCAGTAATATTTTTGCTTTCAAGTATTTCTGCCCCTTAAGAAAATGTCTAATAGAATTTAAAATATTTAAGAGTTTGCATGTAACACATCACTCAATAAGTCCCAAGCTTGACATAAAGATGGTGCCACTAATAAAAAAACATGACTTTTATGAAGTAGTTACCATCAAATGTCACGTGACAAAATTTAAGCCCAATCGGACTATTAGTTTACATATTACAGGGATTTAAGTGAAGCTACTGTTGCAAATTTTGAAAACAAGGAAAAAAATCTGAATTTCATGTCTTGATAAAGCATTGCTTTCTGATGGAAAAAATGCTGTTCAAGCAAAGCAATGGCTTGATAAGTGTTATTCAGACTATGCTCCATCAGAAACAATGGTTAAGTAGTGGTATGCTGACTAAATGCAGTTGTATGGACACAAATGATGCTGAACGCTCTGGTTACCTGAAATCGGCAGTTGTCCTGGAAAACACCAAAAAAATCTACAAACTCGTTTTGGCCGATTGTAAATTGAAGTTGCTTGAGATAGCAGAGGAGTTGAAGATATCAGAAGGCAGTGTATTCACCATTTCACATGAACATTTGTCAATGAGAAAGCTGTGTTCAAAGTGGGTGCTGCATTTGCTCACAATCAATCAGAAACGACAACGTGTTGACGATTCAGCATGTTGATTGCAACTATTTCAACTCAATAACAAGGAGTTTTTGAGTAAATGTCTTATGGTGGATGAAACATGGATCCGCCATTTCATGCTGGAGTCAAATCTGCAGTCAGCTGAGTGAACAGTAACAGGTGAAAGTCATTCAAAGCAACCAAAGAGGCAAACATCAGCAGGTAAGGTTTTAGCCCCTGCTATTTTGAGATGCACTGGGTATTTTGCTCATTGATTACCTTGAGAAAGGAAGAACCATCAATAGTGAATATTATATAGCATTATTTATGTTTTGAAAGGAAGAAATCACTAAAAAATGGCCACAAATGAAGAAGAAAAAAGTGATCCTCCACCAAGACGTACCATGTCACAAGTCGATCACAATGATGGCAAAACTACATGAATTGCACTTTGAATTGCTTCCGCATCTACCCTATTCACCAGATCTGGTTCTCAACGATCACTGGCTGTTTGCAGACCTTAAAAGAATGCTCTAGGAAAGAAATTTGGCTCCAATGAAGAAGTGATATTGGAAACTGAGGTGTATTTTGAGACCAAAAACAATTGTTCTACAAAAAAGCATCAAATTGATGGAGAAGCGTTGGAATCAGTGTATCACCCTAGAAGGAGACTATGTTGATGAATAAAGTTGAATTTTGCCTAAAAGTTGTAGTTTTATTAATTAGGCTGAGGATTTATTGAGTGATGTTATTTATAGCATTTCTTTATTTTAGTATAGATTTTCAAACTTTTTTGCTTAGAATGACAATGTTGCATGAAATTCCCATCTTCCCAGTATGGTAGCCCATGCTGCAATAATCCTGGTTCTGCTTTCTGCCTTTAATTTTCTTTTTACTGTTCATTTCTTGCTTTAGTTGTTTGTTTCTTTTTCTTTTTAATTAACTCATAGAACAGTGATAATAATTAAAAATAGTGGGTTAATTAGCCTTAGAGTATTCTCTTTGTTGTCTCCTCATGTTCCTTGTCTGATTTTGTTTTCCTGTTTTTTGTGTGCATTTTGACAATTTTTGTTGCACGCTACTTGAACTTTTGCATGTCACCTCCCGTGTTCTATATATACACAGCTTGACTCATCTCGTGTATCCACATGTAGCACACAGGACACTGAGCAATCCGATGTAGAAAATGATGAGACAAAGAAGCAACAGAAAAACGTAAACTAACAATTTTAATATTATTCATTTTCTACTCAAATTCTTTTCATTTATATTTTTATGTTACCTTTTTATTTTTTAACACAAATTAAAATATTAAATCTAATACATAAAAATGAATGTATGTGTGTGTCCATGCTTCTCTGAACTTTCTGGATTGATTTCAATAAAAGTTTTGTATATATATATATATATATATATATATATAACTTGTTTCTTAAATAAAATAGTTTAAAATATTTAGTTTACATTTTAGAAGAAAATAAAATGGTTGCATGGAAAATCAAATCCTTTCTCAGGATATACTTAAAATATGAGTTGTAAATTGTTCAAATTTCTTAAAGTATATGCACAAAATTGGATCTTCATATCTGGGTTAAAAAAAAAAACGAAGTGTCAAAAGAACTTTTTTTTTTCTTCCTTGATACCCCTATTATTTTAATTACCTTCATTTCTCAGCAATGTTTGTTTTTAAAAAATATTAGAATTGGAGTAAAACCTAAATATATGACAAAAGTGTAATTATACATTTTTTCTTCTTGAAAATTTACAACAAAAATAATACTATTGTTTATTTACAAGAATAATTTTATAATTACAACATTCTAAAAATTAATAGAATGCAAAATTTATTATTTACCAATGTATAAAAGAAATATGAAAACAATTTTTTTATTCATAAGTAGAGCTTAGATTTTATATTTATTACCTTAATCACAAATGGCTATGGTTCTTTCAAGGACATATAAATAGATAAAATAAAGAAGTAGGCTCTGACAAAAACAACACCTTCACCATTGGGAACCATCTGCAGGTGAAACTTTCTTTTCAGATCTTGTGGAAGACTACATTATACACCCATCTTGACAGTCGTAGAAATTCAAAACTATACGAATATTGTAAGCAAAAAATAAAAACTTGTCTAAATTAATAATTCGAAACCTAATCATTAAATTGGAATTTGAATTTCAACCACAAATTTATGAAAATCTATATATTTGTAATGTGTTCCATTTTTAAATAAATTTTAAATCTCTTTTGATTCAGTTTTTCGAAAAATCATTTCAGCTACTTTAAGCAATATACAAATTATTAATAAACTTTGATTAAAAGTAGTCAAGAGCAGTTTATAGAAGTATTTGCTGTTTATATAACCTGTGATATCAGGAATAGAATTGATTAAACAAATGTATCAAAACTTTTAAATACTCTAATGGTTATATGTATAGTGAAACAACAAATATTGCACAGGTATTTTAAAACCAATTGTCATTAGACAAAATTTTGGCATTTTTTAGCACTGCTCACTAACTTTACTACTTTTCCATTTTACCCACTACCAATTTTACTTTAATAAGTTTTGCATTGATGAAATATTTGTATTAGTAAGAAAATAATTATTTTTTTTTTTTTTTATATTGCTGAGAAAATAGATTTTCTTTAACAGTTTTCTTTGAAAATCAGGAAAAACAGGATTGTTAGTGGTCAGGAATTAAAAGAATTATAGAACAGTGCTCAGTCATAGCATGACTCAGTTTCATACACAGTGCTAATTTCAGATGCTGAGTAGTACTGAAGATTACATTGTGCAGGAAACTCCTTATGCTACCAGTGGGGGACATGTATATTCATTAATATATACTTAATAGCTCTGCTCTGCCCCTATCTTATATATATATATATAGATATGTAGCCTTTGAGATTTGAAAAAGAAAAGAGAGCGAAGGAAAATTTACTCATCCCATTTTACTTGATCGACTCCATTTTCTTGTAAACATAGTGTGAATCGTTGACAGAAAACAAAAAATTAAATTTTGATTAAAATTTCAAATGTGTTAGAAAGGACTTAAAAAATTTAACAAAAATAATAAAACAAAATTAATAATAGCATAAACATTTTGATGATAAAACTTTGTTTTTATTAAGTTTTAACATTTTTAACATCATGATATAGTTTTTTTTTCTGCTTTAAAGAATCAGATTTTCATTTTTCATTGGTCAATTTTTAATTGACCATGGGCTAGTAAACTAATAAACTTTAATGGCCCAATTAAGTTTTTAGTTGTCTGAGTCAATCGGGCAAGTGAAATCTCAAAGGCTATATATATATATATATATATATATATAATTTGACAAAGTGGTGGGGGGGAGTTTTTGTGACACATTTTGTCCTTTAGACTTCATCAGACTTTTTACACATAAACTTAGTTGGATGAAGCTGTAAAAGACAAACCGCATCACACAAAAACTTCCATTTTGTCATGCTTTTTTCCTCAAATTGTTCTTAATATATAAAAAAAAAATAAAATTTCCTCATATATTCATTCATTTTATATGCATATATTGTGCACCAGAATGCCTTCTCAGTTCTTGGGTCATAGAAAGTTTCAGACCTTCATGGCATCAGATATTCTCTCTCCTGGGCCAAGCCGAAGGTGAACATTTCTTGACTAGCATTCTAGTATAGCTTCTGCATGATTACAAATAATGTAAACAATATTTATTCCTGCACAAATGCAATCCTTTTATTCAATCTTATGTATGAATTATGACCAAATATATAATGAACACACACATACACATTGAATCTTATGTTGGTGATAGAACATTAATTATTATTAATATGAATCAGTTTGGCATTTTGTAAGGTAGAATTACAATATATTTCTGGTTGTAATTGCAAACAAGATTCCACTTGTCAAAGAACTGCTTAAAATTTGGCATTTAACAATTTTCAAATTTCAAGAGAAAAAGTTTAATTTAATTTTCTGTTTTCAATCAAGAGAGTTTATCTGAGTGACACATGTTTGTCAATAACAGTTGGAGTTAATGAAAACTAGTTGATTAAATTGTAATTTACATGGTTTCTGAGAACTCTTGTAAGAACCCCCCCCCCTAGTAAACAATGAGATGAATAATGATTAAAAACAAATTATTTGTGGAGAAGACAATGGAAACAACTCCGCTATCTGTCCCACAAGATCATAGCATTTAATGGATAATAAACCAAATCTGCAGGACTATGATTTCCTACATCTTAAAGTAAATAAGCAGTCAAGGGCCATACATTATGCGCACTTTAGTGATTGTGTCTCTTTATGATTAGATAGACAAAAGGTTTCCTACAGTAGGCTGCTGTTTATGTGGTAGAATGGTTGCCAACCAAGATTATAGGCCCAGTCTATCCTGCTATTCAACCCATAGCTGGAGAGAGAAGAGATGGATCCACACCTTTCTCAAGGATATTTGCATGTAAGTGAATGTTACAAACCAGACTCAAATTCAAACTCTCTTCTCAGATTTCTCATTCTCAGTGTGCATACAAATAAAAATTGACTTAGCATAAAACACCCTATGTGACTAACGCAGGGTTAAAGGAATTAGTTTCAGAATAGACATTTCGTCATTGTTAATAATGGTGTGCATATATAGATAGCATGATGGCTATTATAATGGTGGGCATATAGTGTAATGGCTTTTGTCATGGAAAGTGAAACTGGCAAGCAAATTTCAAATTATGGCCTAGTCTGTTGCATCCACTTTTGCACAAATGCCCTTTGTAAAAAGCATGGATCCATCTATACTCTCCTCAGCTATGAATTAAATAGCAGCTCTCTGGCTTTTGCATGGCAACCAATCTCAGAGAAAGAAATTTCTGAATTCTAAACAGTAGAGAAGGCATTAGTAAGTTACCCATCTTTCCAAAGAAGTTCTGTTTATTCACAAATAATAAAGTAAAGGACTATGATCACCTGCATCCTGAAGGGACACAACATTTAAAAAAAAAGAGATGACTATCTTCTTGACAAATGCATTTTCTTTTTTTTACATTTGAACAAATTTTTATTTCCTCTTAAAAATGAGCATTTACTTTGTAAATAAAATGTTTACATATTTGTTGGCCTTACCTAACTTCATAACAAGATTACTTTTATTTTAAGCATCTAGTGGAAAATACAAACAATCATGCAAATTAGTATCCTGACCATTGCCGTGAAAAGTGTTAAAAAAATGTCAGGTGTTGGGTTAGGTCAACCCTGCTATGACAGTTTACTTTTAGAATACTTTCAAAAACTTGTGAAATAATTTGTAAGTAACAATGAGTGCATATCTGCTATATTGTTGTTTTAGATTAATCTTATTTTTGCCAAATACTTTTTAGTTCATATTTTATATGTAGCATTTCCTTAAGTGGTTATCTAAAAAGAATTGGAGCATATCTTTAAAAGAAAGTTGATCATGTCTAACATTTGGGTGCACAAAAAAAAAAAAAACTGTCAAAAAAGGGTTATTCTCTTGACACTGTTATTACTGTAAATTCTCTTCACTCCTGTGGCAATGTTTATTTACAAGATTATAAAATATGTGAACCAAGTAAAATGCAATACTTACTATTTACCTTTTTATAAAGAATTTTTTTTACCATTTTATAAAGAAATAAATATGTAAAGAAATCTTATTAAAAAATTTATTAAAAAAAAGATACAAAATTATTAAAATATGTGAAAACCAACTACAATGCAATATTTCATAAAGAACTATGAAAACAAGTTTTTACTCAAGCTAATAACTAAATAGTATTTACTATCTTTGTCAAGAATAAAGTAAATGTATGAATCCATTTTCATGTATTTGGGTTTTCATATTTTAGTCATCACTTTTTAAAAACAATAAGCTTTGCCGAGGAAGTGTTTACAGTAATAGTAGTGTCAAGGGAAAAAACAGTCTTTTTTAAAAAGCTGTTTTTTTTGTGGGGGGGGGGGGGGTGCACAAAAGTTAAACCTTGCCAAAATGATTTGTTTTTTCTTAATTTATAGAAAAATATCTAATAATAGAAAACAAACAAAATTTTCATTTTAATTTCTTATAAATTCAATATTATTACATGTTGCATAATATACAGCCAACTATCTTTCAAATGAGTAAAATGTCTCTGAATATTTTTTACGGTGAGGTTTAATTACTTTTAAAAATAATGTTTCCTTTCAAATTGTGATTACTAAAAATGAAAATTCTGTTTCCACGATTTCTTCTGAAAAAAAGAAATCTATTGGCAATGTCTTATAAATGAAATTGTTGGATGCAGGTCAGTCTGTTTAAATAGATTAAAAAGAAACTTTGAAAAAGATTTGAAATTCTCTTTTTATATATTAGGAAAGGCTATAATCATTGTGTACCTAGTGAGGAACAAACTACCAATGGCCTGCAAGATCAGCATTCTCCACCATTGTCTGATTCTGTGTCGTGCATTCTCAACAACTATACACCTTATGGCCATATCACATTGAAATACTATTTCTTAACTGATCCTTGTCAGGACCTAGGTGGGTGACCACTTGGGAATATCAGGTACTGTAAGCTTGAATGGGGGTAAGGGAGAACAGGTGTGAATTGGAAATTGAAGAGCTGTTTCTTATATTTATTTATGCACCCTTAGAAAAGGTAACTATTAGTTAATTAGCAGGACTTGTATCAGTTAATCATTATTATCACTAAAAAGTTTTACTAACTTTAAATAACTTGCAGGGGGTTGATAAGTCATAAAGAAAAAATCTCAACAACTATACAAATGCACAACTATAAAATACATCTAGTAACTTTACACATTTAAGGAAGTTTTGATCATTTAAAAAATGGCAAAAGAATTTTCATCAAAGTGTTCTGTCTGGATTTTAAATTTGTTGGTCTTTTTGTTTTGAAGGAATTGACTATAAATTTTGATGAATGTCAAGGTTCACCAAAAAAGATTTCATAGAGATTTTTCCCTCATTACAATTAAATTCAAATTTTACTTTCAGCTTTGTGATGTACTGTTTTTTTTTTTGTTGTTTGGGGTTTGCATTTCTCTTTTTTTCTTTTTATATAGTTGCGAAGAACAGTTGATGAACTTCGTAGTGTCAAGGATGTTAATGAAGAATTGACCAAACGTTGTCATTTTCTTGATGAACAGGTAAGAATAGCTTTAATTAGCCAAGAAAATTTATAACAAATGTTTTTGCAATCAGGTACCCTTCTTGATGTCAGTTTTTGTTGCTTTTCATGCTTGTTAGGCCCTGGTAAGAATACATTTTGAAAAGTGAAGTTTTTCTAAGAAAAGAAACTCCAAAAATATGTGTGCGTCAGAAAAATTGGCATATCTGGTAATATTAGCCATTTCCTTGTAAGGAACCATTTGACATTCATTGATTGAGCAGACTGTTACTTTTGGTTGAAATTTATAAAAAAACTTTTTGCTAAAAGAATTTTTCAGGAAAAAAGGTTTTTCAAGTTCCATGTGCTATCCATTTTGATTGTTGCTGCTGTAGAAAGTCCACAAGATTCAAACACTAAGACCTAGGTTTGTCATTTTTAGATCCTGATCTGAGAAAGCACTTGTATACAGCTAATAGCTTAGATATTTCTGAACAAGTTTGTTGACATGTATAACATCCATATGAAAGTCTTGATCTAATGTGGCTATTTAAGAATATAAATCAAGTTTTTAGGTTAATGTTTCAGTTCTGTAGCAATGTTGGGAGAAGCTCTGGCGTATTTTGTGTTTAATTTCCTTATCTCTTATACTAAATTTGTTATAACGATCTATATACAAAGGTATTTGAAGAGTTCAGTATTTACTAATTCCATATTCTGAATTTGTATGATGGATTCAGGGTACGTAGCCATTACTTTCATTCCAATTCCAGATCAGTTTCTATTTGGAAAAGGTTTATCTTCAGTTTCGTTATATCATGTGATTCAGTCTCTTTTACTTTTGGAATCAGGTTAACATTGGATTAACCTCTGCTTTTTGTATTTGTTTGAATACAGTACCTATTTATTGTAAAAAATCTAGTTAAAAAAATCTTAATCTGCTAGTATTTTACCGTACGAAGTGTGTTACAAAAATACAAAACTGACTGCTGTTGAATTGTGGAGGAGGCCAAGAAAACACTGACAGTCATTTTCCCAGCTGTCATCTTTATAACTATGAATCGGATTAGTTGCTTTAGCATAAAACTTGTTAAGCTCTCTTGGTGTTTAGGCTCATTGTTCTTTAATATAAAAGTTGCTATTCTTTTACTCTTAGATGTATCACTTGAACACAAAATTTGTTATCTTTTCACTGTTTGTTTTGTTTTTCCTTTTTTTCTTGTTTCCCTTAGTTTTTTCACTTTATTTTTTCCTTTTTTGTTCATTTTTTTTTCTGTAGATGAATTATGAATCACTGTTTTCTTTTTGGATCAAATTATTTCTTTTATTTCTGTCTACAATCCACTTATTCTATTGCAGTTTCTCCAGAAATATTTTGTCATCTTTAAGTTAACGTGTAACTGGCAACATAAAAACTGCACTTATTTTTTTTTTTTTTTCAATTTCTATGCTTTTGTTTTCTAGATGGCTTCTTTACAAGATGAAAAATTAAGCTTATCTTCTGAAGTTGACCGACTGACTGAACGTTTAAACCAAGCAGAAAACCTTGATGACCCTGGGTAAGTATGATGAAAATAAATCAATGTTTAGTTTGATCATTTTTGAATTATCTAGATACAAGTGAAACGTTATGTAGGTGAAAACTAAATATACTGATGAGGCAATTTTAATATGTAAAAGATAAGAATAACTCCATAAAAAAAATGCTTAAGTAATCAGTGTTTTGATGGGGATGTGAAATGAGTGAAACTTAGTTACTTTCTCTCAGAAACTGTATAATCTGGTGTGATCAATAGTTTAAACAAGGGCACTCAATCCCTCAGTCACGATGACTTGCGACTTCATGCTAGCACAACCATCGACTACTCCCAGATGGTTCCATTTACCCAGTTTCACTTACAAGGCTTTGGTAAATCTATGGTGTGGTTTTCAGGCACTTTGCAAAGGTGTCCTCAGGCTGATAACATTACCTTCAAGAAAAATTGACTTTGGTAAGATTTGAACCTAGGTCTCATGGTCAGAAAGTGAATGTTCTTACCACTTTGTCACACGCTTAATCAAGTATTTAATTACTAACATGGTTTCTATATTTTTCAAATAAAATCTAAGTAATGATCATAATGTTAAAGTACTCCCCCCCATCTTCTGCCATTCATTCATTTTAATTCAAGTGAGTTTGTTGATAGGACAAGGAAGGGTGGTAAAGGATAGAAAATTACTAAGAGCAACATAAGTTAAAATAAATTTGTAAAGAGGCATGATTGTGCATGTTCTGAAGAGACATGGCATATAAATGAAGGCCATCCTCACCATTTGGAGAGTAAAAAAAAAAAAAATAAAGAGAAAGAAGCATAATGAAATCTTCTTTCATTTTCAGTTCATCTGGCTTTGTGTACATCTGTTGTTGCTTTTTATTTTATCTCCATAATCAACTCCTTTATAAGCAACTCCACGACTAACAGCAGTATAGTCTAAGCAAGTAAAAAGAAAATTAAACAAGGAGTTATTAAATACATTATTTTATACTGTATTCAATAATCTTCTCAATTCTACTTGATGTTAGACCCAATCATAAAACATTGAAGCAACCATTTAAGCAATTTGATACTAATTCTTGCGCAACAAATTAACCTGAGTACTGGTCAAAATACCAAGTTAGAAAAAAAAAGAAAAGTCCTACAGTTTATTCAAATCACAAGTCCTGTAACCAGTAGGAGTAGATAGGTTCCCAATCCTCTCTGTTCTTTTGAGCAGGAGTAGAATTTTACGCTTTGTTTCTTGTTCAAGATTGGGTTTCCAGTTCCTTCTAAAGTCTTTTCAGTCTCTTTCACTCCCAGTTGCTTCTTGCATCTTCGTGGCATTATCACTTTGCTTGGGGTGAAATGATTAAAAAAAAAAAAAAATTGATAGCCTGACAGAGCCCAACCATTTTCAAGCTGGGTTTGAATTCAAAGTTCTTAAATATTGGTTGCTACCTTAAGACAAAAAAAAGCTTAGTTATACTATTTAACCCATAGCTAGGGAGAGAAAAGATGCATTCCTGTCTCTCCCAAAAGTGTTTGTGCAAAAGTGGTCATAAGAGCTCAGTAGTTGAACTAACTTGCAGATTTCTCTTTCTAAATTACTAACCGTTACGTAAAGCAGTTTTTGTCTTTGACTAAATGTTGTTTTCAACATTTTTTTTTTTTATGACTGAAACAGTGCTTATCAGAATAAGAATAATCTTGTAACTTACGAGATTACTTCATTATATCAGACAGGCTGACATAATGCTATGACATTGAAATTTAGTCACATTGCTACAGTCTTCATTTTGTGATTTCTAATTCATGCTATATTGATTGTTTGTTCATTGTAATTGTCAAAGATTAATAATGAAAAAACTTCATCTTAGCTTACATATCATGTTTAAAGGCTAGTTCTTGTATGATCTCTGAAGTTAAGCAATGTCGAGCCTGGTCAATACCTAAATGTGTGAGCACTTGGAAATACCAGGTGCTGTAAGCTTAGATGTGTGGGTAATGATGGATAATGGCTTGGAATTGTTAATCAGAGAGCCAAGTTTCAATTCCAGTTGAATTTGTTACAGTCACTTACATGCAAATATCATCGAGAAAGGTATGAATCAACCTCCTCTTCTCCAGCTAAGAGTTAATTTGTTGTACTCATATCACTAAATCATTATTATCTAAAAAAAAACAAAACAAATATCTTACAATCTAAACTAACTCAACACAGTACTACTTTCACCACTTAAATCAGACATTATACAGTGAAAATTGCAGAAAAAATTTGAGTGTATAATTGTCAGGCTACAAATTTATTGATTCACCTTACACTTGCTCTTTTGCTTTCTGTGATGGCATTTAAGGTGTTATGACTCTATGAATACCCTACATGACTGGATCAGGATATCTATACAGAAATGAACGGTAAATGATTTTATTTGAGTCTTAAGTGTCTTGTGTTTTTGTTATGACCAGCAGTAAAATCTATAAAGTAGAAGCTTCAAAAACGACCACCCACTTAAACAAGAGGTAATTAAATAAATAAATGATAAAACTTCTGCTCCCAGACTTATATAAACAGTTACAATTAGAATGGGAAGAGTTTCAGGCCAACATCCTAGTGTGTGTGTATATATATATATATATATATATATATATATATATATATATAGTCTGTTGAGTGTCTGATTAGAGTTGTTTCAAGCCACTCATTGGTTAGTTGTGAGAGATAGACAGAGAGATGGTAGGAGAGAGAGACAAAGTTCTTCTTCTTCTTCTATGTGCCCTGTCCCTTCAGGACGTAGGCGATCATGGATCTCCACGTCTCCCTATCCCTTGTGGCTCTTAGTATGTTTGCTCCTGTTGCTCCTGGCAACCCCCGTTCTGTCATCCACCTGATCAGACTCTGCAGATATGTTATCCGCTGCCTTCCTCTGTCTCTCCTTCCTTCTATCTGACCAGTCAGTATCAGGTTCTCCAGGCTCTCCTTCCTCATTGCATGTCCCAGGAACTTCAGTTGTCTCTTCCTGATGCTCAGCATCAATTTCCTTTTTGTTGCCATTCTTTCTAACACTTCGTCGTTGCTTGTATGCTCAGTCCACGATATCCGTAGCATCCTTCTGTAGAGCCACATTTCGGCCACTTCCAGTTTTTTCCTCATTTTCGATGATATTGTCCAGCATTCACAGCCGTACTGAAGAACTGACATCACGTAGCAGTCTAGCACTCTTTTCTTCGTTTCTATTGAGATCTTCCTGTGTGTTAGTATTTTGCTCATCTTCTGGAACGCGTCCTTTGCTATGCCAATTTGCCTTCGGATACTGTTTGTAAAATAAGGCTGATCTGTTAGTTTGTCAAGGCAGATGTCCCTAGTGTCATCTGCCTACTCCTTAGACTGTGCAAGCTCTCTTTGAATAAACGACCAGATACATACTGGAAATGGGATTTGCATTTTCATTTTTCACCATGGTATTAACTATCAGCTCTTGTTTCCATGTGAACATATATTGAACCTTGTCTAGTTGATGACATTGAGAAAGGGGCTCATTGTAGATTCACACAATTTTTTTCTCTTTGCTGTCCAGATTTATATAGTCTTTTTTACCTATCTTTCCTAATTGTTAATGCTGGTCAGATGTCTACCATATACCATTAAAAAAAAACCCTCCCTCATTTTATTGTGTAAGAAAATGATTGTCAACTTCTAATATATACCATTGTTTGTTCTATTTAAATAGAACCCCTGCAGGAAGACGTTATCATCAATTACAGCGCCAGATAGAGCGATTACAAGAGGAAGTGTTAAAGTTGGAGTCAGGCATGTAAAACTATATTTTTATTTTCATATTTCATTTTCTTTGTATTTTATTTAAGACAAAGCTTAAAAGCAGGGATAATCTTGGTGAGGAAAGATAACTTTTCTTATATTTGATGATATTTTGGCAACATAGAAATTTTCTTTGCACACTTTAATTCTATTTCTCCTCCTTTGTTTCTCTCTCCCATTCGTTTCTCTCTTTTTCTCCTTTTCGTTCCTCACTTATTCCTTTCCTCTGTCCTCCACCTGTTTCTCCCCCCCCCACTTCATCCCCCCCCCCACTTCATTTTTCTTTTCTTTTTTTTTTTCCTTTTCTTTCCTCTGTTCTTTTCTCCGTTCTTTTCTCCAAATGCTTTTCTCTTTGGGTAGATAAACTGTAGAAAACAATCAATACAAAAAAAACAAACTTTTCTTTTTCTTTATCACTCCTAACAAAAGTTAAAATGTTATGGGTGACTTACTTTTTGTTTCCAATCCTTTGTAGAATAACTGATAATTAAAAAAAAAAAAAAAAAGCAGTAGAAATAAGATAGAAGAAAGAGTAACTGATAAGAATTGATAATGTTTCTTCTAAGAAATTCAAAGGATATAATTGTTTTTTTTTTTAATCTTTGTAATCATTTTCCTTGTCTTGTTTTATAGCCCGCGATAACTACATTGCCAGACTTGACATAATGACTGAAGAATTCAGGGATTTACAACAGAAAGTACGTTTATTAATTTTCATATTCTATTTTATATTTGTTTTTACTTAATTTTTTTATTGGCTTTTTTTATTTTCTTTTACTTGTAATATAAAATGTATAAGTAATGAAAATACAAACTGATCACCTATTTTGATTTCTTTGTATTAACTAACATTCATTTGGTAGCGTAGAATTGACATTCCAATTTAGGACTATTTGGTTGCATTCTCTTTCACATTAATGCCTTTTGGGGGGAAAAAAAGTATTAATGCATCCTTTTTCTCTCCCCAACTATGGGCTAAATAGAGTAGACTGAGTTTTCTAGCTTTTGGTGGCAGGAAAGGACAGCTCTGAATTCCAATGTATAGAGAAGGAAATAGGGAAACACAGATCATGGCAATTCTCAGATAAAAAAATCTTTGGAGAGGTATGACTTACATACATCCTTTAGAGACTTGATATTTAAAACAAAAAAAAAATTATTAGTATTCACACAATCAATACTACATATTTTTTATGTCTATAACTCTCTAAAAGCTTAACTAGGTGTAAATGCTGCTCTCCCCCACTTACTAGCAGTTCATCACTCATGTCCAATTCCAAACTAAGTAATTCAGAAGCTTTACTTTTCATCCCCAGCAAGGCAATAATGCCTCTAAGATGCAAGGGGGTACAGGAAGAGAATGAGAAGAGACAATAAAGGAACAGTATTCAAGAAGACAAAAGATGGCAGTTGACATGACATTTAAATTTAAGATTATAGGTGACAGGGAAGTAAGGAACGGGAAGGGAGTTCCACAGGTGTAAAGTTTGAGGAAAAGAAAATATTAAAATTGAACATATGTTGCATTTAGCTAATTCAACATCAAGACTTAGTTGCCAATAGTAGCACACTTAGATTCACCATCATGACTCAGTTAAGTGCCATGCATGATACAAGCTTGGGTGATCATGATTGACTGGGCAGATTTACCAGCAGTAGGTTGCCATTGCTTTCTACAGTAGACTGGTTGCCAACCAAGGCTATAGAACCCAATCTATCTTGCTATTTAACCCATAGCTGGAGGGAGAAGAGATGGATTAATACCTATTCCAAGGGTATTTGTGTGTATGTGAATGCAACGAATTCAACTGAAATTTGAACTCGGCTCTTCAATTTCTCATTCCGAGCCAATATCCACTGCACCACAACGCACACCCTCTATGTGATCCCTCATGACTAAGCTATAAAATTAATTTTTTTTTTTAATATATCTCATCCCAAGTAAGGCAGGACTGCCACTAGTGCACAGGGGGTGGTTTTACAGTGAGAGAGAGAGAAAAAAAAAGAACAAGGTACAGTGGATTTCAAAGAAAGTATAAGAAATGGATTGGAATCAAGGAGATAGAAAATGGCAATTGACATTAAATTTAAACTTTTAGAGATGTAGCTAACAGTGAAGCAAGCAAACGGAAGGGAGTCCCTCGGATGGGATGTGCGAAACAAGAAACTGTTAAAGTAGAAGAGCTACCCCCCAAATAATTGACATAATTTAAAATGTGAATATCTGAGTGACAGCATTTCCCTCATAAATCAAATTAAATAGGGTTCATGTTGAAAAATAAAATATTTATCAAAATTTGAGCAAGATATTCAAAGGTATATAGATTTTATAACCGATTTCACAAATGTTCAATATACACACCACCTGTGATACAACGTCTGTTTCTCTAGGCTTGTAAGAAGGGGAATATAGACCTGTCTTTTCACATAGTCCCATAGACAAAAATTACAAGTCAGATGAATGTGGTGGCCATTTCATTGGCACATTGTCATTATCACTGGTACACCCAATCCATCTTCTGGTAGATTCTCTTTAATATAAGTCCACACAGTAAACTCAGTTTTTACACATTTTGTCAAAATTTGAAATCATTTGAACTGAGCAATAATTGGCTATGTTATTAAACTACAAAATGATATCAATTTTTATAAGGCACACTGTGTGTGTGTGTGTGTGTGTGTGTGTATGTATATATATATATATATATATATATATATATATAAATAAAATAATGACAGCTTACTTGTTTCCAACTACACTCATCTGCTAGGGTGGTGAGCTAATGTCTGTTGTATGCTCCTGTTCTGGCATATTTGTATTTTTTTTATTATCTTAGTAATTTGCAAGAAATAATGTTTTTATTTACAGAACATAGAACTTAACCAACAAGCTGAGGAAGCAAGAGCTTTAAAAGATGAAGTTGATGAACTCCGCTATTTGGCATCTCAACAGGTAAATAGAATTCTTTTATTTTTCATTTTCTTAGTAGAAAAATTTAGGGTATAGGACAAAAAGTGCAACACAGGAATCCGAAGGCACATTGGAATGATAAGATACTTTCCAAAGCTGAGCAAAGTATTAAGAAACAAAAAAATATTGTTAGAAATAAAGAAGAGTACTGAACTATATCAGTGAATGCTGAAAAATCTCCTTGCAGATGAAAAACAGACTGAAGCAACAGAAATGCTGTTCTACAGAAGGATGCTGAGAATACCATAAAGTGAACATGTGAGCAATGATAAAATTTGAGAGACAATGGCAACAAAAAGAACATTAAACATCAGAAAGAGACAGTTGAAATTTTTTGAGCCATAAGAGGGCTTGGAAAATTTGATACTCACAGGATAAATTTAAGGTAAGGGGACCACAGGAAAGCAACATATAAACTACCTAGCAAGTTTTAGCGACTAGATGGCAAAGCAGGATTTGAGAGTTGGCAAAAAGATGAACGTTATTAAGAGCTACAAATAGGAAATTGTGGAGAGCCATGATTGTCAACGTCTTGAAGGAACACAGCAAATAGATTTTTTATGTAAATAGATCTTCACTTTATTTCGTAATTCAACTGCTTGCGATTTTTATGTCTTCCAGATGAATATTCACATTCTTGCCTGCCATTATTAGCTATGAAAATAAAATTGCTGGTTTGATTTTATTTCTTTCTGTTTTAGTTTGATTTTAAGTTTATTTCTTTGTAGTAATATATATTTTTTAATTTTAATCATTTTACCCTAAGCAAGTTTTGTTAGCCACTAAGATGTGAGGGTTTATTGAGTATGAAAGAATAGAAGAAAAAAAAAACATTAAGGAGAGAGAGAACAATAAAAGAATTAAGACAGAAGATAACAATTGACATTGCATTTAATTTGAAGATCAAAGTTGACTGAATAGCAAGAAGATGGAAGAGACTTCCTCAAGTGAGAAGTGTGCGAGAAGAAACTTTTAGCATAAATCTTATGGATACTTTTGGTCATTTCAACTGTAAAACGAGATCTTGCCACCAATCTAGAAGTATGCTTAAATTCCTGTAGTCTAAGTACCAAAGAGGCAAGCTCATCAGAACAATTACCATGAAAATATTTATAGAAAAAGCAAAAGGAATGTAGACTATGGCATTGGGAAAGTGACTGAAGCTCAGATGCCAGGTCAGGGCCAATAATGTTGCAGATTCTTCTTGGGATTTTGTTGAGAATCTGTAAATATGTACAAGCACCAGATCAAATGTGGAAACAATATTCAATGCCTGGATGAATGGTAGACTTAGAAATACATAAGATAGAATCTGGAGAGAAAAAATTGTCTAGCATGACAGTGAACCAACTTTCTTAGCAGCAGATCTAGCAGTTGATTCAGTATAATCTTCAGCATAAAGCATTGGCCCAAGTTAATGCAATATTATGTTTTTATATTAAATTTGAAGATTTGTACACAATGGCAAAATATATTTCTTCTTGTAAAATCTTTGTTTGCTAATTTATTTTTTCTTCCTATTTACCATATATTAGTTCTGATTTTATCATAGATAAAATTTCAGAATAATAATGCCACTTCAGTTTCTAAGGTAGTAAAAGAAAGCAAGAAGAAAGGACTAAGCATCAATTACAAGAAGGCAAAATAAAACAAATATATCAATTTAGGTATCTTGGAAGTGTTTCTAACAGAACAGAAAGTGTGACACTGAATTCTGAAGCTACATTGGGATAGTGAAAGATGCCTTCCAAAAGATAAATAAAGCAAGGTAATAATGCCACTAAGATGTAAGGGGTTACTGGGAGTGAAAAAGAATGAGAGAATTTAGAAGGAATTGGAAACTCAAGGATAATTTTGTTCAAAAGTCTCGGGAGGTATGTGAACTGGAGGATAGATGAACCTATCTTTATATATATATATATATATATATATATATAGATATTTTTTATCATATCATCCCAAGCAAGGCGAAAACGCCACTGATGTGCAGGGGGCTACATAAGAGTGAAAAGATTGGAAAAGAGAAAAACCGGAAACCACAACCTAAACAGGAAACAAGGGATGAGCCTCTTCACCTGTTCAATAGACGTGGGTGGAGTCTGAACCGGGCGATAGTTTAGACTATCTGCTCCAATTATATGAAATATAGATCTGACCTGGTGCAAATACTTTTATCTTAAGTTTCAGTTATATTTTATTTCAGTATGTTAGTTTTATCCATCCTCATGCACTTTTCAAAGAAATGAGCAAGTTAATGAAAAAGATTAAAAAATTGGTCTACCACGGTTGAGAAAAACAGTTAATGATAATGGCATTTTCTACATTGTTTACATCATTGTCCTCCTCTTTATTACCATATTCACAACATTTCAGCTATTGGACGCTCTGACCTGCTTCAGGTGATTAGAATTTTGAACTGAACCATTTATTTCGATCACTGGGGTAGGTTGCTCTAATAACGTAAATAATTACAATACCTCACAATTTTAGTACATCTCAGAAATATAGACAAATAGTGGCATTTGTTTTTGATGTTTTACTTACTATGCTGTAATGAGCAAAAATATAAGAAAGAATTTGTGTAGCCGAAAAGATTTGTGTTGTTTTTTTTTTTTTTGGCGCCCCCCCCCCTTACTGTGTGTTAATTGTGTAAAGGAAAGTACTGTTTTATATTGGTGTTTTATATTGTTTTATATTGGTGTTTTATATTGTTTTATATTGGTGTTTTATATTGTTTTATATTGGTGTTTTATATTGTTTTATATTGATGTTGAAATCCCCCACCTCTATTTTTATTTGTTAAAAAAAGTAATTTATTTCCCTTTCAATAGGCTCGAAATGAAACTTTGATCCAGTCATATAAAAAGAAACTTGGTGAGTTTATTTTATTTTTTGTATAAACACAATAAATAGTAATGGGGATATTAGCCATTTCCCTACAAGGAAACATTTGGCATACATTGATCAAGCAACCAGTACTGCTTTCAATTGAAGTTTATCGAATCAAAACAACTTTTCAGAAAAACAGGTTTCTCAAGTTCAGTAGCTGTTATCATGCTTTCTACTATTGATAGCGGTTTCCTTCCTAACCTTTTATTTGAAGTAGTGTTGAATGTTAACATCTTGATTGTCATTATTTGTGATATCCATTTTAGTTGTTACTGCAGTTGGTAGTCCTAAAGTGATGTTGTTCCTGTTATTTCACACAATTCAAGGCATTTTTCTATTTTAATTTTTATATGTAGAACTTGTTAAAAGAATTTTTTTCATTTTCAACTCCAGAAGATGTTAGAATGGTACTAAAAAATAAAACATGACTTCCAATCAGTTAAGTGGAGCAAGAAATGAGTTGTAAATGTTAATGCCTCTAAAAGAAAACTGGTATTTTTCAGTCATCAAATAGAATTATTTTTGTCTTCAATTAGTATGACTAATCCTAACCTTCAGGAGAGTAATTCATTGCTCCTTCTTGGTTTCAAGTTTTCTACTAGAAAGTTATGGTTTACTTTGTCAATCCAAACAATTTTTCTTGCTAGAATCCATCTTGCACATTTATTCTATCATTTTTCTGTGCATTGAATATTACTTCCTTACCTGGTCCGGTGCTCTGGCTATATATCTTGAGATTCTCAACAATATCTAAAGAGTTTGGAATGTTATCTGTCCTGACTTACAGTTATTTTCCCACTGCCATGACATGGCTTTCCTGTGTCTTTTTTATAAATATTTTCATGGCAGTTGTTTTAACGAGCTGTGCTTCTTAAAACCATCACTGCATTAATTGTAGTACTACTAGATTGGCAACTAGGTTTATTTGTTTTACTGTTAAATTAGCTAGATGTATTTAAGAATAATGTGTCTAGAAATGTATTTTCCTATAAGAATTTTAATACTATCTTCAAAAAGTGTTTCTTTTTACTCATTTATGTGGAAGGCACATATCAAAATGAATAACATAACCAATCTGGTGTAATTGATTTGTTTTTTCCACTTATGTGCAATCTACACCTCAAAGGGGCAAACATAAGCTGGTGCAAATGATTTTCAATGTTTGATTGGATATTGTGAATTTTTTGGTTATCTGTATGGTTGATTATTCAGAAAACTTTGTAAATCACTTCAGGTATATTTGATAATTTATCGTATCTTTGCCATAAACTACACAAATTTAGTTGAGTCATATTTTAATCTTTCTTTTAAAAAGAAAGTGGAGTGCCCAAAATATGCTGAAAATTTTAGAAATAAACAAAATTAGGCTAATTCTGACAATTTTGTGCAGAAGAAATCCACTTACCTTCAAAAAAATTGAGAGTGTGAGCCTGCCAATGCGATTGGCTCAATAAGACGAAGAAAACCTGGATCAAATTCAATCCATTGTTTATAACAGAAAACAATTGATGGAATAACCCCAATTAGAGTACCTGGCATCAGATAGACAGTGGTAGTTAACAAGTGGTGAGGAGAAGAAAGCCGGTCATGGGAAGAGTGGATTTGCAACTATTTGGGCATGCAGCTCTATGAATTTGTAACAGTTTTTTACTACACTGCTATAAAATCTAGAATGTGTATTTGTGGCACAGTGGATATTGGCTCAAAATGAGAAATCGGTGGGCTGAGTTTGAATTCCGGCTTAATATGTTGCATTCACTTACGTGCAAATACTCTTGGGAAATGTATTAGTCCATCTCTTCTTCCTCCAGCCATGGGTTAAATAGCAAGACAAATTGTTGACAAACCATCTACTTGCCTGGAGGATAAAGGGGTTTGCATAGAATAAACACCCCTACCTGTAAAAAAGATAAGTTACAGAAGCATCAGCGACACCCTCATCGATGGCCTATGCTCCGTTATGAGCGATAGGGGTAACTATAAAATCAAATACAGCTTTTCTTTTCTTGTTTTGTATTTTATAATAAAGCTAAAGCAAAATGGTTTCTTAATTATGAAGAATGTAAGAACAATCTTTTGATCAACCTAATGTTTTAAATAATGTATTTTGTGGTGCAGTGGATATTGACTCAGAACGAAAAATCAGTCAAGTTTGAATTTCAGTTGAATTTGTTGCATTCACTTATGCACCAATACCCTTGGGAAAGGTATTAATCTATCATTTCTCCCTTCATTTATGGGTTAAATAGTAGGACAGATTGGGTTCTATAACCTTGGTTGGCACCTAGTTTATTGCAGAAAATAATGGCAATCGACTGCAGAAAAATCTTTCTGCCCAGTCAGTCATGTCTCTTTCAAAACATGATCACCCAAGCATATATCACATATGGCACTTAATTGACTGACTAAATATTTTAAAGTGGCTTTTTAAGTTTCATGTTTGTATACAAGTCTGTCATCTTTTTTGAGTTCTTTCATTCATAGGCAGGATACTTTGGGCACTTAGTGTATTACAATGTTTGGTAAACTTGTTGACCAATTTACTAGTATAGTGTTTGAGTCTCACTTGATTTCCTGTACTTCTGGCCTTGTATTAGATTTAATCTTAGCTTGATAAATAAATGTCTTGTTTTTATTTTATTCAGAATCTTTTGTTTCTTTCTCCAGAGGAAATGGGAGAATTACGAAATAAATTGAATGAACTTCATGAAAGCAATAATAAACACATTGAAGAAAAATTTGGATTGGAAACCGTGAGTATATAGCTTTATCCTTTTCGTTTGCTTCAGGTGCAAACCCAATGCCTTGAGTAACTTATTTCTTATAATTATCTAAAGATAACTCTCATTGCACTCTTATTACAGACTTTTCTTGCAGTCTATTTCTTTCTTTTTTTACAGTAAGGTTTATCTGTTACAAGGACTGGGTGTCACTCAAGATAGAGGATTACATTAGGAGGCAATTTGTATAAATAGGAGTGAAAGATAAGTTAACCCTAGCCTTGAACAGATTAACATTGTAGGGACTAAGGAAATATTTGGGAGGCGGTTCAACAGAGCAGTGGTTCATAGGAAGAAGCTATCTGAGTGGAACATCTTACTGATGGAATATCAAGAAAATGTTGGGTGATTTACTACTATGTGCGTGGTGTGGTCTTGCTACAAAGTTTTGAATTGGTAAGACTGGAGAATGTAGTTCATTCAAGCACTTTCTGAGGAAGTAACAATAGAGCAGCAAGGAGCTCACCACATCCTGCCTGTGGTTGGTAGGTGCAGAATAATTTGTCACCCACAAGGGCTTGGAGATGCTTTTGGACTATATCAAAGTTAGAGAATGAGTTCCTGCTTCTTTAGGATATTCAATTGTAAGATTTGGTCAGTAATCAAATGGCCAAATGCATAAATAAGTTTTTGACTTGGCCAAAGTAGCATTAAATTTTTATATACATTTTCTTATATTCTCTCTTAAATTCCTAGCCTTATATTCTGAATAAACTTTTAAAAACTTCAAAAAAATTGCTAGGAAAAATCTAAAAAGAATCTAAGCCAGGCAAGCATAAAAATGACTACAATATGGGAACCAGTAATACAGAGAGCTAAAGAAAACTAACAACAAATTGTAATATGAGCTCTGTTTTCTTGTTTTTTATTTTATAATAAAGTTAAGCAAAATGGCTTCCTAATTATGAAGAATAGAATGTAGGAAAAACTTTTTGGTCAACCTAAATATTTTAAATAATGGATGTGTAGAAGTTGTGGTACAGTGGATATCGGCTCAGAATGAGAAATCAGAGAGCTGAGTTTGAATTCCAGTTGAATTTATTGCATTCTTATATACACAAATATTCTTGGAAAAGGTATTAATCCATCTCTTCTCCCTCCAGCTATAGCAGGACTGATTGGGTTTTATAGTCTTGGTTGCCAACCAGTCCACCACAGAAAGTAATGGCATCCTACTGCAGGAAAATCTTCTGCTCAGTCAGTCATATCTCAAGAGACATGATTGTTCAAACACGCATCACTTATAGCATTTAACTGACTGACAATCTAAAATATTTTCTGGCTGTTAATTACCTGCAAGTAGTTGATAAGCTTAAAAAAACAAATCAATCAATGAAATACCGATTAGTTACACAGGCATGTCTTTTAGATTTATTTACAATCTCTGGAATATAAATGTATAGAAATGACTGTGACCACTAAGTGATCAGTTTATTTATTGTTTGTAATTTGGAATTGATCCACCATTTTTTATCCACATAATTTGTTTTCAAATTCTGTTTAGGTGTGAATATCTCTTCTCCCCCAGCTATGGGTTAATTAGTAAGACCTGTATCACTAAACAAATATTATGTCTAAAAAAAAAAAAAAAATTCTAAAAGTATTTTTTGGCTTTAAATAACCTGCAAGGAGTTGATAAACCATAAAAAACAAATCCATTAATCAGCGGATTTTTTGCCTTGAGTGGCAGCCATTCTTGAAGAAAGAAAACCCTAAATTCCAACCTGAAAACATTTGTTTGGAGACTTTGTAGTACATTGTGTGCATCATTTTTATGTAGTTTGTTCTTCTGAAGTGTGGCTGTTTCTATAAAAGCCTTCACTATTATAATCAAATCATCTGTGTAAATGGGATTATTGATTCATCATCTAAATCTAAACTTATTTATAAATGGAACTGTGTGTGTGTGTCCGTTACCTATAGACTCCGAAACGGCTGAACCGATTTTCTTGAAAATTTACACAGTTGTACTATAAGCGTCTGCGAGTGTTCTTAGCTAGGTTTTGTATCGATAATCGAAAAAATCGGGTTATAGAAGGTGTGGTCCGATTTTAATCAAATTTGATACACTCATAGACAAAGACATAAGAAACAATATTGAGAAGTTTCAAGGTTGCAGTTCTTACAATAGTGCAGAAAAGCGATTATTTTTATATATAAGGCAAAATATTTGTGTGTGTGTCTGTCTGTCTATCTGTCTGTATGTCCTTTATACAAATTCACAATTTTTATCCAATTCTCACTAAAATTCACACAAATATTCTTTAGGCTGAGTCTGAGCTCCAGGACCATGGATTAGTTTTAAAGCTTTCATTACACCCAAGCAACGCCAGGCTATACTGCTAGTACATCAAAACTGAGGGGGAGAATCTTTGCACTATTCTGGTTTTGATCAACAGAATTTCATACTCTTGTCTATAGGTTTTTATTTGCAATAAAATGTGCTACCTATATATTTATGAGTGTAAAATTTTTTTTTAATATTCAGCACTCTGTAGGTGACTATTTTTGTCAAACAAAATATTATTCCTACCAATGCAAATTGAATTTCTTGGTTGTGTAGTAATATACTTCTATGGCAATACCTAAAAGAATTCTGACTGAAATGGAGAGCCAGGCTACTGCATTTTCAAATATATAGAACTAATATATAAAACACTCTTTTGATGGGATTCCATTTAAAGTAAAAGGGGAAGTAATATTCATGAATAATGCAGAATGCTAAAAGTTTAAGTTTTAATGTGACGGAAGGGGTCATATTGATGTTAAATTTTACTTTTTAATGCCTTAGGAACTTCGAAAATCTTCACAGCAAAAAGCCCAACTTGAATTAATGGTGAGCCAAGTGACAAAGCTTGAGAATGATCTTGCCTATCAAATGCAGAGGGCGGATAAGAATGAAGTTGACTTCAAAATGGCAAGAAGTAAATTGACAAACTTACAAAAAGAAAAAGAGGTAAGTCATAAAAGTTACTTCATGGTTTTCATTTTAATTTTGAAAAAATAGCCTCTCTTCTCACTCTCTCTCTCTCTCCCGTCACCGGAACGCCTCCATTCTAGGTCTCTCTCTCATATCACATGAATGTTACCAAAGTTATCATGTCATGTTCGTCTTGGAATATCTGGCGAAATTTATACAAAAAAATAATTAAAAAATATCTCTTTACAAATAAATTTTGTTTCTCATTTTTAGATCATTGGTAGGACTTATAACAAATATTGGAGAAGTTTATAAGTGATAATTGATTAAATGATATGATGTTAAATATTATAAATGAAAAAGGATATTTTACGAATTGTAAAAAATTAAGCGAATTTTGGGTAGTCTGCATTTTGTGGAAATTATATTCACTAAGAATGCTTAAATTTCTATGTAGGGTTTTATTAAAAAAATGAACTTTGATTTTCAGTAAATTTGTTTGCACAAAAAGTGCATCTAATATCAATACTATGATTTGTGTAGTTGAAATGTGCAACTAAGTGTAAAATTAATATTGTTATATATTACCTCTATCTCATAATAATTGTTATATTAGTTTATTTATTGTTGGCAACCTTTATTAATAAATAATTACTTCCTCTGTCCCATAATACTTGGAACATTTGCCTATTTTTCTTTTCTTTATTGGTGACCCTTATTATTAAAATATTTTTACTCTGTCCCATAATAATTGGTACATTTATTTTGATTATTGGCAATATTTATTAAAGGTTTTATTTTGTTAATGTCCTGACAACAACTTCTGTTTGTTATGCTTAAACTTTACAGTAGTAATTTAAAAAAAAATGTCATGAGGTGTCTTAAAGCTGAATTAATTTTGATTTCTTTTGAGTTTTGTTTATAAATATAACAATTATTTGGGGAAAAATTTTATACCCCAAGTGTCACCATTATTATTAAGCAGTTATCCTCAGAATGAAAAAAAGAGTAATACAAATGGAAAAGGATGAATACCTGTTTTATAAATTATCCAATCGTCTTTGTTTGATAAAGGACTGTTGGGATGCTTTACTATGTAAAGTAATGGTGGCATCTACGTAGAGGAGTGTGCCAAGCAGCCGATCGACAAGTCAGTTGTAGACTTCCGGTGACGACCCGGAAGTACCCATTGCTCATACTACGTCTTACGACAGTTGGGACGATTAACCTTTATTCTTGTATTGGATACTAATAACCTTTGTAAATACTATTTTCACGGAATACAACAATTAACCTATTCCTGTTGTTGAGTTATTTATTCTTACTCACAACATAATAAGGACATTGCAAAGAACTTTTGAAAGTTTTTGATATATATGTATTAACCAGTTATTGGTCAAAATTAAATTAGACAAATATATAGTTCTATTAAAAAATGCTCAATACAGCTATAACGTAGAGCTTTTAAATTAAATACTTCTGTTGTCTCTCTCCCATGACATGAACGCTTCCTTTCTTTCTACTATCTCTCTCTCTCTCTCTCTCTATATATATATATATATAAACTCCCTTTTGTCATGTTCACAGAGAGAGACAATAACAAGACTGTTGGCTCAGTTTATTCTCTTTACTACCAGTTATTAAACCTCTTGCCATGTGTTTACTCTTAAACAGTGCCTTATTTTATTTTTTTGCAATGATTGTCATTCTTCTTGCTTTCCTTTACTATGTTCTGTAGGAGTTTGTGTCATTTCCTTTCCATGTCTGCTACCAACATAGTGACATCTGCATAACTGATGTTAAAATTGTGGCTGACAATAATGAATCCTGGTATAACTTCTAATTCTCTTAGAATTGCTTCACTGCAAAGGTTAAATAAGTACAGTGAGAAAATACCATTGTCTTACAACCTTTTCAATTTTCGCATATTTACTGAATTCATTTTCTATCTGTATATAGGCAGTTTGCTGCTAGTATAGGTTCTGGATTATTTTAATACAAGTGGGCCTTTTGCCGTCAAAAAACAGTGGCAAAATATTTATATCGATATGCGGTCTAAAATGACAGCAACATATATATTGACAGCATTTACATTGTTCAATGTTACATTGTTCAAAATCTTGTTTGGAAAGTATCTCTCAGTCGGATTTGAACCTGTATAATCCCATATATCAGGGATATGCCACCATTAGATTTGGTGTGTTTTGGTGAAGATATCATGATAACCAAAGCTGAATTAAGCCATTTAGAAATATATTTAAGATTTCTTGAACAACTGGGTTGGTGGATAATTAAAACGTACTGTTTAAAGAAGAAAGGACTAAACATCAATTTGTCAGCAAAAGAAAAAAGCCAAACATGCTAAACCAAAATCCAAAGGTACATTAAGATAGCAAGAAATGCCTTCCCAAAGCTAAAGAAAATATTAAGAAACAAGAAAATTTTGTTAGAAACTAATAGAAACTTAAATAGGTGGCTTCACTAATTTGCTGAAAAAACAGCATAGCATAATGAAAAAAGGGCTTAATTTTAATAAAAATAAATTTTATCATCAAAATGTTTGTTATTAAGAGAAAAGACCAAAGTATTATTTTATATTTTAACCCTTTTCTAGCACATTCAAAATTTTTAAGTCTTGCTTGCTTTTTTTTTCATCCAACAAAGATTACTGTGGGTGTTTTTAGTGCCTTTTTTCTGGTTAAAACACATTGTTTTGGAAATTCTTGCAGAAATCAAATAACTGTCAGATTTTAATGAAATTTTCAGGACATGTTTGCAAATGAATGAGATTATTTTGGAAATTTTTTCTTTCTTGCATATGTTACCTATCCCCACTTAATTTCATGAAATTTCAAGAAAATTAAATTTCAATTGTAAAATTTTGCAATTAGTTTAAAGTAGGACTCCTTGGAGATGGTAAATCATCAATTTTATTCTTTTTATCCTGAAAAAAAAAATGGTTGAAATTGACATTTTTTAATTAGAAAAGTTTTTAATTGCTTTAAGGACACAATTGTCTTAAAAAGTTTTTTTGAGACTAATGAATTTTTACAAGAATTTTCATTTTTTTTAAATTTTTTTTTATTTGAATTATATATATAAATCTTTTAAAATTTGGAATTACTTTGTGTTTGGTGATATTGTTATTAAGTGAAAACTATACATACTAATAAAAGATTGAAATGTTTAATACAGATCATCACTCAAAGATTTTAAAAATAATTTTAAATTAAACTAAAAAAAAAATTTATCTGTCAAAATGTGCTCATTTTGAAAGTATGGGCAACCATACACAGCATTATCAGAAAATAAGAGTAATGACTACAGTAAATTTAAAGTGAACATTCCTAAAATTAGATTACGGAGAATATTTTCCAACATTTTTAAGATCACTGAGTACTTAAAAATTATAAGCAAAAATATAATTTTCTTAAATTACATTCTACATATAGTCTCTGTAGAACAACAATAAAGCTGTCATCAATTGTCAATCGTGTAAACATGGATAGTCTGTTAAAAACACAGCTACTGCTTGTTTTAAAAATGTATTTCTGTGTTATTTTAAACTTAAAATATATATTTGTTTTAAATCAGCTAATATTACTTAGTTTCAGGAAAGTATTTTCTTTTTTAGAAGATTTTTTTTTTAATAAAAAGAATTACTTTGTGATGAAAGATGACTAAAGGGGGGGGGGCACTAATCAGTTATTTTATCAAAATAAAAAAAATATAATTTCTGTTTGAAATACACCAGAGTATTTTACTTACTGGAAATAGTAAATTTAAAGCTTTTTACTTTCATTTAAAGGTAAAATATAAGCTTCAAGAAAGTTTTTTATTTTTTATTTTTAAAGGTTCATTTTAAACCTTAGGTATTGCAGATTAGAAGTACTAACCCTTTACAGATGAAGAAACTTGCAGCAGCATAAATGTTGTTCTGCAGAAGGATGTTGAGCATACCCTGAATCAAACCTGTGATCAATGTGAAAGCTTTAGAGAAAATAGAAACAAAATGACAAGTGAAATTTCTAGGGCACATAATGAGGAAAGTATTTAGAAAATTTGTTACTCACGGGACATATTAAAGGCAAGAGGGACAGTAAAGTAGTGTGTAGCCCACTTAACTCAGCTTGTGTAAAAAAAAATAGCAGAATAGAGATTAGGAGAGAAATGAAATGACAAAATTTATTATGCTACAAAGTATAAGAAATTGTAGAAGCCATGATATGTCACATATAAGAAGAAATATAACCACTATTATAGGACTGAGCTAAGATATTAAAAACTATTACCTCTGTCCCTTAATAATTGTTATGTATGCATTCACATTTCATTTCATTGTGGCAATTATCTTGGGATAAATTTCATACCTGTTATGGGACAAGTTTCATACCTTAAATCTCATACCTGTTATGGGACAAAATCAATATCTTATAACCTTGTTGAGTAGATATAAATTATTACCTCTGTCCCATAATAGTTGGTACATTTGCATCCATATCTCATTTGGTAAATGTAAAAACTATTTTGGAACAGAAATAGTAGTGGGAATGATCACTTAGTACTTGACATTTCTTTATACATGGCTTACAATTCTTTTATATGCTCTCTCTTCAGGATGTGGGCATTCATGGCTCTCCACAATTTCTTGTCTTTGTAATTTTTGACTCTTTACTACCCACCCTTTCTTTTACTGCTTAATAATAGTGTTTTTTTTTTGTTTTTTTTTTTTGTTTTTTTTTTTTTGTTTTTTTTTTTCCTATGTATGTGTAAACCTGTTTTGATTATTTTTTTTTTTTTAAATTAGTTTTTACTAAAATAACATTTTCCTGATTTCTATATTAGAAATTTGTTTTGAATGGAGACGAGAAAATTAAGTTTATTTTTTATTATTTTTTTTTCTCAGAAACTTGAAAATGAGCGAGATGCCATGAAGGAAGTGATTGAAGAAGACCAAGAAAGTCGTTGTGCATTTCAGCCAATGACCAGTCTAGAATGTCAGGAGAAACTAGTGGGCTCCTTATTCACAGAAACAGAAATGTTGTCTATTCCATTAAATATAAAGTAAGTTAATTCAAATTAATATTTTAATTTTCTTTTTGAGGTGTTCCATTCCCATTATTTAGTATTTAGCTATGACCATATTGTAAAAAAAAAAAATGAATCTCTGCACTGTTAACTAATTTTTAAAATCAATGAGTTTTCTCTTAAAGGTTTAGGTCATTTTTAAAGACAGCTTAACCAGTATGTAAAAAGAAAAAGAATTTTTTTCAGCTTGAATTATGTGGAAATCTCCCTCCTTCGCCCCCCCCCCCCCCCGTTGTTTTTGAGATAACAGGATAGTTACTTTGTAGTACTTTTTAAATCTAAGCTACTCTCGTACTTATAAAAGAAAATGATGAGAAATGATGAAAAAGAAAAATAATTTTGTTTCCAAATGAAAGTTTGATTATTATTTTATTAGCTATATATATATATATATATATATATATACATACACACACACAGAGAGGATGTAATGAATGAATTGTCATCTAAATTATGTGAAAATGAAAATAACATGGTCATCTTATTTTAACAGGTATGTTGTGTGCAAATATATATATTGGTTTTATTCACAAAACAAATAATTCGCAACATAAACATGAAAAAGTTCAGCAAACCACAAAAGTCTTCATATCAAAGCACTTGAAATATACATATGTTTACTTATATGAAAAATGTTCACAACAGACTTATCTTTCTACGAGCTTGAATATGTATAACTTTCTACTTTGGCTGTCTGGGAATGATTGACGTTCCCGCCTAATGATATCTCATCAGATCACGTGACATTTTCCTATTCTTGTGAATATTTATTTTTAGTTTTTACAGGATTAGTCAAGGGGAGACAAGTTTTGTCTCTCACAACAGGTATATTTACCAAAGTTATGCAAAAATATCTTGAATTGCTAAAGAGAAAATTTGTTTAATAAAATCATGGTTGGTTTCAACAACATCCTTCAGACAATTGCAGAATCGCCTGCATCTCTTCTTGACAATCTTCTTTAATTGGTGAATGCTTCCATAATTCTTGCCTTCAGTTCATCTTTGGTGTTACAAGGGGTTTTGTTGGTCTCTTACTCAACTGCTCCTCGCACATAATAATCAAGGGGTTTACAGTCTGGGGAGTTAGGTGGCCAGATGTAAGATGGTGGTGCTATTGCAGAAATTGTCTGACAGCTATGACTGGGTTTAACTGCTTGTCACATGGTGCAGTCTTCCACCAGCCACCCTTTTGACTCAGGGCAGCAGTACATCCTTTATGTAGGTCTTTGTGTTGAGTCTGTGGCCTCGTGGGAAAATGAACAGAGGCATGATGCTGCCATCACTAGTGTTCACTCCAAACATCATAATAGAATATATCATTCAACTCTTTCCAAATCCTCTTTATTGTAATGTAGCTTTCGATGCAAATGCTAAGCAGTACAGTATGCTGTTTCTAAATTTATGGTAGAGTGAATTGCTCTTTTTCCCACAAATAGTGCCCAACTGACCCTACTATACTGTGCAGTTGACAAAAAAAAAAAAAGTGCAAAATTAAAAATATAAAACTGGATCAATTTGCCCATGTGTTTTTGTGCCAATTTTTAATGGAAATTAAAACACAAAACAAAATTATGCCATTACATATTTATTCAACTAAATATGAACTATTTTGTTAAGCAACATTTCTTTATTTTTTTCTTGAACTTAAAAATTCTGTCTTCCCAGAATTTTAGTGGTTTCTTGACAAAGAACTCATTAAGGTGGCTTTTTTATGTCATCTAAATAATTAAAATTTTTACTATTGAGATTATTTTGCAAGGATCTGAATAAATGAAAATTTGAAGGAGCAATGACTGGTGAATATGGCAGGTGGTTACACATTCTAGCCAAGCTGCAACAGTTTTTGCTAGGTCATCAAAGAAATGTGAGGTCTAACATTATCGTAATGAGAAATGTATTTCCTGTTCACCAATTCTGAGCATTTTACTTAAATTACTACCTTAATTTGGCCAGTTACAAGCAGTACTTTTCAGAATCAATTGACTGATTATTTGACAGAAGCTCATAGTACAGGATTACTTTCCAATTCTACTAGATGCACTGCATAACCTTCTTAGGATGATGACCTGGTTTTGGAGTTGCTGTGGTGCAGTGGATATTGGCTCAGAACAAGAAATCGGGAAGCCGAGTTTGAATTCCAGTTGAATTCCTTGCACTCTTTTACGCACAAATACCTTTGGGAAAGGTATTAATCTGTCTCTTCCCTCTAGTTATGGGTTAAATAACAGGACAGATAGGGATAACCTTCTGCCCAGTCAGTCATATCTCTTTTTCGAGACATGATCACCCAAGTGGGTATCACGTATGGCACTTAACTGATTGACTGACTGAAAGTTGGCTCATGTCCCTTACCCCAGGATCTTTTTTACTGAACTTTATTGTGAATGATCCATTTCTTATTATCCATTACAATTTGCTTAAAAAAGGGTTTACATTCATTACATTTCTAACAGTGATTTACTGTATAAACGCAATATGAAAGATTCTTTTCACTCAGTTCACCTGGTACCCAAACATCATAATGATTTGAGTACCCAACCTTCACTAAGTGCTCATGTATGGTGGATTTTGGTAAATTTAGTGTTTCTTCTAATTCTTGCATTATGTAATGCAGGTTATTTTCAATTAATCTCTTGATTTGGTTGTCATTTGCCTGAGCATTCCTTCATCAATAAGGTTACAATCACCAACTCTAAACTTGGAGAACCACTTCCATACAGTGCTGTTAAATAACATACATTCATGGTACACAGCACACAACATTTTTGTTGCTTGTGAGGAATTTTTGTCTTTATGGTTATAAAAATGCATCAAGTGTTAAAAATGCACTTTATCTTCCATTTTCATACAGATGCAAAATTGACATGTATAAATTAATTTTACTCTTTTTTCTTAAGAGTTTGAAGTGTGCTCTAATTGGAAATGTAAGCATAGCATATATCTGTTGATAAATTTGACGTGTACATGTTCTAACATGTCAGAACATGGGCAACTAAAAATCTAGAAAATATATTTCTGTACCTGTTAAAACTAGTCTGTAAACTTGACTCCATAATAAAATACAATCTACTATAACAGCTTACATTAAAATAAGTTTTCTTTTCATGTTTTAATCACTTATAAAAAATTAAAAAAAAAAATTCCATGTTAAATAACAAAAAAATCACATTTCTTTTAATCCTTCTGTATAGGTGTATTGCTGGTGAGGTGGGGTGGTTTTCCTTTGGTAAATGCAGGATTAACTCTGCCCAGTTCTACAGTGTCGCTCCATCAACACTTTCCATGTCTACACTATTTTGAAGATTTGCAGAAAGGTTGGCTGATAAAGGGATGTGGAAGATTTTGATCAAAATGTTGTGTAGCTGGGAACACATCTTGTAGAGCAGGGATTCTCAGCGGGTGGGGTTTTCAGGAGAAGGATGGGGAAATCTTATACTCCCCACCTTTTTTTTTTTTTTTTTTTTTTTTTTTTTTTTTAAATTACTGTACCTGGCATTTAAATCAAAGGATACTTCAGTTTATTTAATAATTACTTATGAATCAAGATAAATTACTGTACATGTATTTAAGTATAAAAATCCATCAACATTTTCTATTGCTATTAATTTTGTAAAACTCCTCTATAATAATAATCCATGTAAATGTATATTAGGGCAGGTTGATTTTTTTTTTAATTTTTTATTTTTTTTGAAAATCAACATTGCACTCAGTGCAAAATCTGGGGTTTGGTGTGATAAGTCAGTCAGTTAAGTGCCATACGTGATACACACTTTGGCAGTCATGTCTCAAAAGAGACATGGCTGACTGGGCAAAAGATTTTTCCACAGTAGGTTGCCATTACTTTCTTTTATAGACTGGTTACCAACCAAGGCTATAGAACTCAATCTGTCCTGGCTTTTGACCCATAGCTGGAGAGAAGAGATGGATTAATATCTTTCGAAAGGTTATTTGCGCATAAGTAAATGCAAAGAATTAAACTGGAATTTAAACTCTGCTCTCTGATTTCTCATTCCGAGCCGATATCCACTGCACCACAATGCGCATGTGATTAGTACTAATACCAAAAATTAGATTCATAGCATTTACCAATTTTTGAGCATTTAGTTTTAAATATTACCTGAAAAAATGTACAGAAATACCTAATTTTCACAGGTTTTTTATTACAAACTCTAAAATTTTACTAGTTTTAGAATAAATCTAAATAAAATTGATATTTTTATTAGATACATTAAATGGAAAATAGATTCAAATCAGAATTTGTATTATGAATCCCAAACAAGGAAAATATGCAATTTTTTGCTGTATTTGAAAAACAAAAACTGTAAAAGATTACAAAAAATGCTACACAAAAAGTAGAGAAAAGTGGATATAACACCATAATACTGCTGGGGACAAATTATAAAACAAAATGTTTTAAATCTCCAATGTTTATTAAAAAATCACACTAAAACTACAGCACTGTAATAATATGACATCATAATATAGTTGAAATTGTTCAGTATAATTTCCCTTTGAAGTAAATGAAGGTCTTATTTGATGGCACAAAAATTTAGTAAAGTGCTTCTGCCATTCATCTTGTCTATATACAATTTGTAACGTTTCAGTAAATTATGAATAATCTAAGACCATGTTTTAAAACTTTCACTGATCCCCAGTGTTAAATTCCAAATCTCCAACTTTGACTCCTAAACTTAATCTTCAAATTTGTTTCCTCAAAAAACAGTAACAATTTGGGAAAGAATATATTTTATCGTTATTTCAAAATCAACCTGCCCAAATGTATATGCATTAATATGGAAAAGACTGAAGATTGTAAAAGATCTGTAGTAATATATACATATTTATTTGAATGCTCCTTTTGAGTCATCCGATCTTGGAAAAGAGGAGAAATGACACTTCACACATTTGGTGAAAAGTGTGCATTGTGCAGAAAAGGTTCAGAATTACTGTAGATGGAAAATTTGGGAAATAATGAACTTCTTTTTATGGATAAACAAACTAATTTTCTTATTAAAAATAAAAATTGAAAAAAATATTCAGCTGCCTGTTAAAAATTTCAAATGAAAAAAAATGACCAAAATTTGTATTGATTGAATTTTTAGATTAGAACTTAATAAAAATAAGTTTTGATATAAATAAGCACAAATCTCCCAAGACTTTTTAAAAAATTTGTTCATTTTATGATTTTTCTGCTGTCTGTTGCTGCTCAGGACATATTTTTGGCAAGTTTTCCTCACTGTAATCAGAAAATTGCATGCCCCTCTCTTCACTAGTGGCTAAACTATTTCACATCATCTCTCCTTTGGACCAATCCTGCCCTTTTTATTTTAACTTTAGATTTAATTGTGTAGACATAATTGCAACATACCCAAAATTTGAATGGGTTAATCTGACTCACTTCCATCATTTTTTTTATGTAGAATTAGTATTGTAGGACTTTTTTTTTTTTCTTTTTTTTTTTTTTCATCTTTTACATTGAGACATTAAAGATTTCTTTCAGAAAATGATAATCCTAATCTTCATAATCCTATACTCTGAAAATATAGTAGATACAATTGCCCAATACACTAATTTTCACAGCACTTGTGTGAAACCCTAATGACACTTACTTTAGTTGTTGTTTGTACTCTACATGCATAGATAAATATATAGAAATTAAGGACAAAAACAAAAATATATTAACAAATATTTTAAATTTTCATTCAAATAAATGAAATAATTTAAAATATAATGATAATTGCAAAATTAGAATTCTGTGAATCCTGTGTATTTTCTGAAAATATCATTTACTCATGTAAAGTTATGACTTTAAAATTTAAAGTTTTGATGGTATTTGTTAAATTTATCACCAGTCATTCAGGACATGAGATGATATTTTGTGCACTGTATAATTTAGATTTGATGGGATTTTTTAAAATTTTGAAACAAATATTGCAAAGAAAAATATTTTCATGTATTTCACACACACACACACACGTGTATGGGATAACAATATATAAAGTTTTATACATTAAGAAAAAAATTTGGAAGAAAGATGTGTGACAAATAGAAAAAGGTTTTGTGTGATGCATTTCGTCCTTTAGGACTTTATCAGATTAAATTTGTTTATGTTGGTGTGGCTAGACATGATGCACACAAATGAAAGATGCTGAGAATTTTGAATTATATTTCTTTTTGTATATAATCAAAAAGAAAAAGAATCTTTGTATAAAATTTTTCCCAATATATATAATATAAAAACTTCAAATATTATTTTTAGTGAATACTCATGTTTGAAATATTTTATTTTTTGATGTATTATGGTCACTGTTTTCTTCTTTTTTTTTTTAATGGGGCGTTTATTTCAAACATGACTATCTACTAAAAATGTTTGAAGTAATAAAAATGTCAGATTAAAAATAGATCTATTAATTCTTATACACACACACATGTGAATACTGAGGTCAACACCAAGTGGCAATGTGTGTTGTTTTGGATCAATTATATATGGTAGGTGCATGAGTAGTAAGGTTTATTGTATTATCCTCACAGTTATTAGTTGGGTGGTAATAATTGTCTCAAATTATTCAAGAGACTGTTAAGGAGAAATAATTGCATATATGACTATGGTTATTTTTTGTTGGCCATGTCCACCATAGTTTACGAATATAGAATACAGCGCAGTATGTAATTTGTTCAATGAAACAACATCAAAGATTAACACTCACGAGTCAGATACTCTAACTATATTGCCAATACTCTGGAAAATATGGTCGCCTTTATACACGTCGCATTGAATACTTTAAGCCTTCTGATTGGTTAACCCTTCTATTGGTGAACTATCAAATGAGTCAGCTCATGGCTGGCTCACTAGTACATGAGGGTACCTAAAAACTCCAACCATCCCCACCATTTTGTGTACATTATAGAATCTTCTTGCGAAATATTAGTAGTCAATATTCATATGGAGCAAATGCTTTAGTATTCATAAAATATATCTTTTTGTTTTGTGATTAAAAAAAAATTTTTTTTTTTTTTAAATTAATATCCACAAAAAATTAGTTATATCATTTTGTTCACTGTTAACTATTTCAGGTTAATAAACATTAATAACAATATAAATTTGAGTTGTGATCACAACAAAAACAGTGGAAAGTTATTTTACCCATAGCTGGAACCCATTAAAACAGGCACTATCACTCTGGGTCAGAGTGGATTCTGAGAGTCATTGATAGTGGCCTAATATTTTATGCCAAGTCCTTAAGTCATGGGTGGCTGTTTTCACAAATTTAATACTTTTTAAATAATACAAACGTCCATTTTGTTGTATATTAAATTCAGTTCCATCTGGGTATATTAACTTTGAATTGTCTTGGTGAAAATTAACTTTAATACCAGTTTTAACAGCAGACTGAACCGAGAAAATATTTTGTTTAAATTTAGGAATAAAGCCCTTTTTAATAAAGATTTACAAATATTTCCTTTAGTATTGTGAAAATAAAATACAGGCATCGCCTCTTTTTAAAACTAAATTCTTAGCTCTGGTGCCGTCAGCCAACTCAATAAAGTGGAAATCTGGCTCGAAGTTGGAGTCAAAATTAATAAATTTTGTTTCATCTGTAATTACATGATTTGTCGCACCCATGTATACTAGGTAAGAATTATAACTATTGGGTATAGAATCCAACCCAATCAAAAAAGCATATGTTCACTCATTCAAAAAAGCTTTTACATTTTTACAAAAATCCCTCCTTGTATGAAATTGACATTTCACCTGTACATGTCCAGCTCTTCCACAATGAAAGCAGATATTTAATTTTCTATTATTATTGTACCTGTTCCTGTTGTTGTTGTTGTAATAGTTGTTTTTAAGCTCCTTGTTTTTCAATTTCATAATTTCTAGTCTGGTAGGTTTGAGGGACTGGTTTTTTTAAATGTTTTCAGTTGCATTATGTTATTTCCTTGATTTAGAGGATTACACATTTTTTCAGTTTCTTCATAACTACATAATGCAATTTTAAACTCAGTGAAAGTGAATTTTTTTATCTTTTTGAGTTATGACTGTCATAAATGATTTAAATGTTGCTGGTAATCCCTTTAAAACCATGGCTATTAGCAGCCTATCTGAGAGTCTCACCTGTCATTTTTAAGGCATTTGTGACATTCTCATCTTGTATAATATAATCTGTTACAGATTCGTTTTCTCATCTCCTTAATGAAATTAATTCAGTATATAAAGCAATAATTTTGGGTTTACCTTTTGACAAGTAATGTTCACGCAATATTCTTAACGCTTGGCGGTCGTTGTCCCAGGTTTCTCTCATTATTAAAGACAAACTCTGTCATCCAGGCATTGTATTAATTTGGCGAACACTGTCGCATTTCTTTCCATGAAATCATCTTCTTTCTGGTCCTCTTGGCAAAGAATGATGTCCTGAAGTTTTTGTATTCTAAGGTAGCCTAGGAATTTCACTTCCCGCAATTCGTATTTTGATTTGTCTCTGTCAAAATACAGTCATATACTGGGCCCATAACCTTTGTTTACCATGTCCACCATAGTTTAGGAATATAGAATACATCGCAGTACGTAATCTGTTCAATTAAACAATGTCAAAGATTAACACTCATGAGTCACTCTACTGAATCTGACTATATCGCCAATACTCAGGGAAAATACGGTCGCCTTTATACACGTCGCATTGAATACTTTGAGTTTTTGACTGGTTAGCCCTTCTATTAGTGAAAGTATACAAGGGTACCCAAAAACTCCAACATTTGTTGCTATTTTATAGTGCTAATTTTTACCTGTTATTTATTATTGATTATTTAATTATCTGTCTGTATCACACATTAGTGCAATCAACCAAGTCTTATGTCTACACTGTCTACATTTATAAAAGCTCTATCTTTAATATTTACCATTGTTCACCTATAAGTATAGCAAATTTTAATCACACACACACATACACAATTCTATCAGGTACAGAAATAAAATTAGTTATATATATATATTTAGTATATCGAGGCAGATTTTCTAAACATATGCTGTTAAATATAAGAGACAATGAATGTCTATTATGTTTAATCATGAGCCGTTCTAAACGTCATATTTTTGCTTTAATTTCAGTTGAAAATAAAGACAAAAATTCTCCAACATTTGGATAATTATTTATTGGTTTTCTTGTAAGCTTTTGGCTCACATGAGCCATCTTCAGAGAGGTTGTTTAAACTGAAATATTATAAAATCCACCATCACCGATGATTTTATTTTGTGTTGACATAAAACTCCGCTTGGCAACGGCAATAGTTACTAAAAATAATAAACGCAGTTCTTAAGTTTGCGATGCGGTTTTATGATGTCACACCGCGGGATAGCGCGAAATGACAACAAAACCATGTAGTCAAATGCAATGTAATATGTTACTATATATATATATATATAGTAAACTTTGATAAGCAGTAGCTACTCTGGCGTGTACGCATTGCTCATTCAGT
Source organism: Ascarosepion bandense (assembly GCA_037127315.1). Lineage (NCBI taxonomy): Eukaryota > Metazoa > Mollusca > Cephalopoda > Sepiida > Sepiidae > Ascarosepion > Ascarosepion bandense. Next base: position 2,755,636 of record JBBBDQ010000769.1, on the reverse strand, counting down.
GAAATGAATTAGAGCGCTCTAGCTATTGGGCGCGTATAATGATATGCGCTAAAAAGTTTACCTACTTCCACTGAACGCCCATAGCCCTGGGGTAGAGTCGCCGACTGACGCCATTTCGGTCGGGTTTCAATCCTGGGTAAAAAAAGCAATCTGAGTCTAACTGTACTGATGAGCTGTGATACGGTGAAACAGATCTGTCTGCGGATGACAATATATATGTATGAGAGAGAGAGAGACTTTGAAAGCTCCCAATGACAGATATGCATTACCAATATATGCTATTTAAGCCTTTTTTCTGTGATGACCCCCCCACCCCGGAGTGTGGCTTAATTGTAAAACAAACTGTCTTGAAAATGGTTTCTGAGATTAAAAGTGAAGACAAGTTTCAATTTTTTTTATTGTATGAATTTCTGTTTTAGAGTGTGGCATTCAGTTTTACAGAAAAAATGTTTTAAACAATATCTTTTTTCTTTGTCTGCATTATTTCTTAAAAAAAATATTTTCTAATTTGTTTTTGCTTTGTGATTTTCTTTTTATTCCTTGATTGAAGCAAATTATTTTTATTTTTTTTACCAGGGAAAGATTGATGCGAATTGCCATTGAAAATAAAGAATTAAAAGAATCTCAATCAGGGATGGCAGATGAACAGACAGAAATGCTGCGCAAAATGTTGGATGATAGCAACTCTAAACGTAATGAATTAGAAGCAGACCTACGGTGAGTAAAATATTACAAAATTTATTCTGACTAGATAGGTTCATCTATTGTTCAGTTGAAATTCCTCTGTTTTTTTTTTTTTTTTTTTTGTTATAGAAGAAGTTAGGATGTGCGTTGTGGTGCAGTAGATATCAACTCAGAACAACAAATCAGGGAGCCGAGTTCGAATTCCAGTTGAATTTCTTGCATTCACTTACACACAAATACTGTTGGAAAAGGTATTAATCTGTCTCTTCCCTCCAGTTATGGGTTAAATAATAGGACAGATTGGGTTCTATAGCTTTGGCTGGCAACCAGTCTACTGCAGAAAGCAATGTCAACTACTTTTCTGTCCAGTCAGTCATGTCTCAAAAGAGACATGATCATCCAAAGCGTGTATCATGTATGGCAATTAACTGAGTGAGTAGAAGTTTATCCCTTGTTTCCAGTTCAGAATTGGATTTCTGGTTCCTTGTAAATTTTTTTTCATTCTTTTTCACTTCCAGTTTCTCCTTGCGTATTAGTGGTATTGTTGGCTTGCCTGAGGGGAATTAATTAAAATGTTTTTTTAAAAAAAATCTTTCATTGCTGTTCAAAATTAAGTGAACATGACCATAGAATAGCAGCAGGTCAAACTGAGTTTTAAACATAAGATTGTGTTGTACCAGTCTTCCAAGTGGGGAGGTCTTACCTACCTTGAAAAATCATCATTCAAAGTACAAGTTTTGACCTTTATCCTACTCACCAGATTGATTTTATTTTAATGTTAATGGCTTTAAAAAATATACATGATGTAACAGTTTTATAACAAAAATAGGGATGTAGACAATACATTTTGTTTTAATTCAGAAGTTTAACAAAAGGGCAAATTTGTTTCCATTTAAATCTTTATATTTAAGAATAAAAAAAAATAGCAATTGAATAGCATTTGTTTAAATAAATTTATTTTTACTGCAGGTGCTAATCAAATTTGTCTTAAGTGGAGATTGATAAAAAAAATAAATGGCATTTGAGCAATTGTCACTTTTTTCTTTTCTTTTAAATAATTGGTCAAGCACATTTTTATGCCTTAAAATGAAAATTATTAAAATTAATCCTCATCAACATTGCACACTCAATTTGTGTGTGCATGTGTCTCTCTCTATAAAACGAAATATCTATATTATTTTACTTCTAACTGCATATATAGATTGTTATATGTATATCTGGTTTTAGAATAATTATTTTATTTTCCAAACATAGTCAGCACATTGTGGCTGTGTTCATTGAGTTGACATTATTGAGTAGCTGGCTTTTTTTTTATCTTGTAAATAATGTTTCCATTATTTTTAGCCTCTTTTTACATGTAGATGATGCTGTTATATTTGTATTATCAATGAGTTTGTTACAGGTAGACTTTGGTAGGTTTCCATGTGTATTTAAATAAGACCTAACAGAGCTATGATCAAAGAGATATCACAGGAGTCTTTTGTTTATTTATATATATATATAATGATAATAATAACTGATAATAATAACTACTTAGACTCTGTAAGAATGCACTCCGTAAATTTATGCCAATATAAACTCTCAAAAAAACCATTAACAAACACCTAAATCCGTTACAATCCGGCGTACTAAGTCGTCGGATAAATGGGGAGAAAAAAAAGAAACCAGTGGAACAAGAACAAAACATTCAAGATTCCACAGTAAAGAAAAAACCCCAAACGGAACCAAACACAAGAAAAAGTGCTCGATACGAAAGTACTAAAATACAATAGTAAAGCAAAAACACACGAAAAATCTAAAGTGAGCCAAAACCTACCGCGGTTTCACACTACGGATCATCAGGGAAAAGCCTTTTCCCTGACGATCCGTAGTGTGAAACCGCAGTAGGTTTTGGCTCACTTTAGATTTTTTTGTATTTTTTTTTGTGTATGTATGTATATATATATATATATATATATATATATTTTCAGATAATACGAGGAGAGGAACAGTACAATTAAAAAAAAAGATTAGAAAAACTACATTTTGTTTTAGTTGGCATCCATTGACAGACTTTGAGGCAAATTATTCATTTTGTTTTTAGCCTCAATAAAATCTGTCAGTGTACTAAACATGTTGGCTAAAACAAAAAATATAGTTTTCCTCTTGTTGCTTTTTGAATCTTATGTATATGATAAAAATATAGTTATGAGGCATGCTATATTTATGGATAAAAGTGCTCAATATCAAGGATAGTGTCAGTCAGTTAAGTGCCATACATGATACACGCTTGGGCGATCATGTCTTGAAAGAGACATGACTGAGTGGGCAGAAGATTATCCTGCAGTAGGTTGCCATTGCTTTCTGCAGTAGACTGGTTGCCCACCAAGGCTATAGAACCCAATCTGTCCTGTTATTTAACCTGTAACTGGAAGGAATAGATGGATTAATACCTTTCCCAAGGGTATTTGCGCGTAAGTGAATGCAATGAATTCAGCTGGAATTCAAACTTGGCTCCCCGATTTCTTGTTCCAAGCCGATATCCAATGCACCACAACACACAATTAGGGATAGTGTATGTAAATATAAAAGTGGACACTGGTGTCAACTGTCTGTTTCATGCCCGAGCACAATTTTCATTCTATTTTATGAACAGACTATTGCTACTCATAGATAAATACTGTGGGTATAGTAATAATGAGATTGACTTCCCTATTGTCTTCAATGTAAAAGGTTCCAGCAGCTTCGTTGTTAGAACCAAGCAACCAGATTATTCACACATGATTTGATTACATTACTGAAGACTTTGTCCTAATAAAACCATTTTTATCTAAAATATCTAATTTTAATTACTAAGCCAAGGTGTTTTTATTATTATACATTGATTCAAACCAATTTCCTCTTGTCATTGCTTTTATCCCATGCCATTTATGTTGCCAAACCGTGTAAGGACAGTCTCTATTATAAAAACTGATTGCTAATGCAGTGGAATGGATGAGATTTTCTCTACAGATCCAACAACCATGAAGAGAATGTCAGCAAGTGATATAAAGTGCATCTGAACATGGATGTGATGCATAGAAGTCCTGGTCTTCCATTGCAGCCTAAAAATCTCTGGTTTTAAGAGTTCCTTTAACAATTTCTTGTGTCACCATACAAAGACTCTCTGACTTGGAGAGAGTATGATTACTCAAGTTCAATGATTTCTGCCTGCTATAAACCTTTCATGCACAGGTCTGTTTTGAAAATTCATCATTACATCACTAATCTGGCAAATACTTTTAGTACCTGCACTGCCCCGGACCCTGCAAATCCAGATTTGATCTATGGAATCACCTCTGGATCCATAGATGAATTGCAAAATGAAACAGACTTTGAATCCAAAGAACTACTATCAAAAAATACTGCAAAAATAATATTTTAGCATAAATATGATCCATAAATTCAATATTTGACATTCTTTGTATCTTGTATTTTTTGTAAGGAATGCCAAGTATAGAATCGATGGATCATATTTATACTAAAATACGTTTTTGTAGTGGTTACCATTCTGAGATTTTTCTTCTATGTGCTGTATCTCTTCAGGATGTGGGCGATCATGTATCTCCACAACTTTTTTGTAACTCTTAGTAAGGTTTGCTTTTTTTGACATTCCTCTCACCCTTTGTTCTGCTATCCATTCACACAAGCTGGTTAGGTAGGTGGGCGCCCACTATTTCTACTGTTTCTTTTACCTTCAATATGTCCTGTGTGTGTGCCAAATTCTTCAATCCCTCTGTCCTGATTATTTGTCTGAAAAACTTCAGCTGTCTTTTTCTGATTTTAAGCGTCCTTTTAGTTTCCATTTTTCTTATAGTATTGTCAAGAATTGAGAAAATGGTTTTGTTTTTGAGTCATGTTAAACTTTTTAAAAATTTATTTATTTATTATAATTCTAATGTTCTTATAGGGTGATAAACCAAAAAAAACTGGAGCTCCAAGCTCAGCTTGATGAACTGCAGGCTTCACAGACATCAGCGGATATGACCACGACAGAACTAACTGAATTGAAGAAGACAGCGGCTGAGCAGAAACGTCGTCTGCAGAGTTTTGAGTCTGAACTGGCTGAGAGAAAACAACAGATTGAGGAAATGGAACGCCAGCGATCCAGCGATGCTGACCAGATCCATCGGTTGCAGGATCAACTGAACAAGAAAGATGATGAGTTAAAGAAAATGGAAGAGACCTACAGACGTTATTTGCAGAAAGCCAAAGCAGTAAGTGGCATGTCTGAAAATATCTATAAATAAGTATGGCTAGATATCAATATTTATAATTAAAAGAAAATAAAAATAGCTTTGTGGAAATGCATTTCATTCTTTGAGGAATTTCATTTGGTAACCTGTATTTATGCACAGAAGTAATGTGGAGAAAAATTAAGAATATTCTGCATAATGAACTTGAAATGACAAAGGTTTTTGCTCTGTGAGTTCCACATTTGATCAGAAGTGCACCAGCCTGATCACATCATAGGAAAATCTGACATTGTTTGAGGCAGTTCCTGCTAGTTTCCTTGAATGTTTCCTAATCCGAGATGAGTGTTGGGTTCATCATGAGTGCTGATCCAGAGGCAATCCATGCAGCAAAAGCCCCCACCCTTCTCACTTGTTTCAGAAGTAGGTCAGCACTGTTTCATCTGCAGGGAAGGTGATTTACTCAGTTTTTGGGGATGCAAAAGGCATTGTGTTTATATTGACTATCTTCAAAAGCCCCACACCATCAATGCCAACTTGCTGAGGCAGTTACAAAAAGCTATCAAAACCAAATGCCCAAGAAAACTAACAAAAGGGTTTCTGTTTCATTAGGATAATGTGCCAGCACACAAATCCTTGGTTTTGATGGTTGCTGTTCTTAACTGGTTTGAACTGGTTGATCACTCTCCCTATTCTCCTGATTTGACTATCATCTGTTCCCCAACATGAAAAAAGCTGTATTGGGTGATGATGTCTACTGTTAACTTTTTTGACCAACATGATGAATAGTCTTTGAACAGTCAGATGTCAGTTTACCTGGAAAGAAACAATGCAATGCAGTTCTGTTTTTAATAAGAAGAGTTGAAATTAATGCATGCAAGATTTCACAGATCTAGCATCACTCATTCATAATGAATGAACTTTTCAGCCCACCATCGTATAAATATTAAAAAAAAAAAGTTTCACCAAACACAATTTTTTGTTAAATGTATGTATATATCTGTTAGTTCTTTATTTAAAAAATGAGTGGGCCTGTGCTGTCAAAAATGATGACAACGTATATATTGATGTACCTACTATTGAGTATCTAAGACATAAAAAATCCAAACCACCTGAGCATGAGAGGAGGGAAATATATTCTAGTTCAATTAAAAAAGAACATAACCTTTTAAGAAGGAAGTACTTTAAAAATATATTAACATTACTACCAACTATAAACAGGCAATTAAGCATTACATCTGCATTTTTTCACAAATACATAATTCATGAAGCCAAAATACTAATAGATATTATTAAATAATTTAAAGAGATTTCCTTATATTCTTAACATTGTAATATTGTTTTTCTCCATAGGAGGTACATTTTATTTTATTTCATAATTAATTTGTTTTAATGCTATTTTTTCTATTTCCCCTATTATTATGTATATTTTTATTATTATTATTATTATATATTGTTATAGCTGTTTATTATTATCTCCTTTTTATCTTAATTTGATTTCTGCTATGGACACACTATCTACCAAGTCTGTGGAAAGATCTAAAGCAGGTCGTGGTCTGTTGTTATGGCTACATTTCATGTTTTTTCTATCTCCCATAACATTCATAGCATTACCTAGACAAAGTTCTCCTTCGTGTGTAGACTGTACATAAGACAATTTTTTTGTATATTGCTTAAGCTGGGGTTTCCAGGGATTCTTTCAATGTGTGTTGTTTTTTTCCATTTTTTGTCATTCCAAGTGCACCTACTATTACTGGTATTATTGTTTTCATTTTCCACATTTTTTCTATTTCAATTTCCAGGTCTTTATATTTTGATAGTTTTTCAAATTTCTTGGTTTCTATATTACAATCTGCTGGACAAGCCATATTAATTAGTAGGCAAGTTTTTTCTTTTTGATATTTGACAATAATTGATGGCCTTATTTGCTTCAATTTTCTTGTCTGTGTAGATGGTATAATCACATAGAATGGTGACATCTTCGATTTCTGTAACCGGTGCTGGGTGATGTTCATACCAGTGTTTGTTTACATATTTTCCAATGTGTTTGCACATTGTCCAGTGTAAATATTGCTCCACTCTATTGTGCCAATTTTTGTATTCATTTGAGGCAAGTACAGAACATCCGGAGATTAGATGGTCTATTGTTGCTTGGTGTTTGTCACATTTTGCATTTTGGATCCACATTATAATGTATGATATTTGCCTGAAAGTTCCTAGTGAAAAGACTCTGGTCTTGTGCTTCAAGAATAAAGACTTTAATTTAGATGCTCTTAACCATTGATGAAAATTAACTTTCTCAACATTGGGTTTATTAGCATGTTCTGGATATTGGCCATGCAGAGGTTTGTTTTGTCAGCATTATTTCATCTGTTCAAGAGCTTTTTATCCTTAGCTTTAATTTTCATATTTTTTGCTGCAATAGTTGGTTCTTGACTTCTGTTTTGGTTTTCTACAGAATCTACTAAATGTAAATCTTGTTTGTATTTACTGCCTTCTTTCATTACTGATTATCTTTGTTTTTATGTTTATTATTATTATTTACTGTTATATATTATTGTATTTTATTTATATTTAATATTTTATTTATATTGTAATGATATGGTAATTTATATGTATGTTTTATATTTATTATTACTTATGTCATTGTAATAATTTTAATGCATATTATTTCATTGAAAAATCCTAACCGTTGACATCTTATTTTTCAATATTTATCTATAAAAAAGTTTGCTTAAGACTTTTATACATTACTTTTGCTAGAATTTTACACAAAAATATTTTGTTTTATGATTCCAGACTCATAAACAAACACATTCATACATTATTCTCTCATGTTATTTAGAATAGAAAATCATTCCATCACTTGACACATGTATACCTTATTTCACATATTAACTTTGCCGACTCATAAACACACATATTTACACATGATTTCTCTCAACACATACATTCATAACTGATTCTCTCATTTTATTTAAAAAAGAAAATCGTTCCATCACTTGAAACGTGTATACAATACTAGCTACATATTTTGAACAGAAATGTATTTCATTGTCATTCACACATACTAACGTTACTGACATATACACACACTTAATTTGTCTATTGTTTAAATATGCTTGACATGCATCATTTTCGCTTACATATACTTACATTCATAATAAACATCTAATGTTTTATTACACGTAGCACACACACACTTAAATAGACACAATTTATTCCTCAACATTTAATATTCATCCATTGCTTTATTACATATGACACATATCTGATCAATGAAATCAAACCTTGATCAACGTACTGTCTCTTGGATTTTTAAAAAATGTTTTTAAATCATTGTTCTTGAAAAAATCTCTAAAGAAGCTTGTTAAAGTGTAATGTTAAATTAAAGACACTTTTTCCTACCTGTTCTTTAATCATTCTATTCATATATATATATATATATATATATATATATATATATATATTATTTTATTTTAAATCCAAAAGGATGAGCAAATAGGCAAATCCTGAATAAGTAGTCATTTTCTTTTGTTTCTAAGGAAATTTTTTATAGCTTGCTATTCAGATAATTTACCCAGTCCACTCCTTTGCCCTTTCTTTCCTTTTTCTGTTCCCGCTATCACTTCTATCCCTATGACATTGCCAAATTTTAACTTTTGAACACTTGGCTCTTACAGATGAGGTGTAAAGTCTTCTAATAGGAGCCAAGGATCTCTGCCTACGTTACCCCTTCCTTACTTTCTTACATTCAAAAATTGTTAATCCCACCCCATTTTAACTTCCTGTGTCTGGATATGTATTTGGGCTTCTACCTGTATAAAAATCTTGTAACATATTTGAATTAATGAAGGTTTTGTTTTCTGCTGTTGTTGATGAAGTGAAGATTTCCTCATTGAAACAGCCATCCAGTGGAATTAAAGAAATTTCGAAATTTAATATATATATATATATATATATATATATATATATATATATATATACACACACACACACACACTATGATCATTTTTTATAATGAAGAGGATTGTTTTGTAAAACAAAAAAAAACTTCTTGGTTTTGTATATTGATTTTAGTGGCATAAACAGTTTCAAACTTGAGATTTGTAATTAAAAAAAAAATTTAAGAGATAACTCTGTAAAAGTCAAGGATTGAATTTACACTGTATTTATATCATGAGCAAGACCTTCACTTTTTAAACTAATAAACAAAAAATCAATATTTCCCTATTTTTAGTGAGTGGACCTGTTTACTATGGTTGTTTACTCAGATGTTTCTTGTCCATGTTTGCCATGTCTGCACTAGAAGGCTTAGTGGTCTCTTAGTATTGTGGAGTCATTAGTTTGTCTCTTTGATGTTTACTCTGCTGGATTAGTTCAGGAGATTAAAATCAGGCAGCTCAAAGGTCATATGTTGGTAGGAAGAGGTAACAGGATTATGAAAATTATCAACCAGTTACTTGTGGGTCACAAAATTCTGCTAGAATGTACAGACACCTTTGTCTAGCATCCTGATGTAGGGGAGTGGTATTGAACATCTGATAATAGAGATGTGATGTATCATGGCTGTTCTTACTCATAACACCCCTATCATAGAAGACCCGAACTTAATGTGTATTACTGTGGCTACCTTACACCTAGCCATTTCCAAGGAGCTCTCTAATAAATTGTGTTGGTAGATAGGGTCATGAACAGTGTACCTTTTCATTTCTTGGATAAGATTTGAAGCTGATATGTTAAAGCACTTAATAGATAAAAATAGGAATGTTAAAATTGTGTGTATGCAACATGATGATAGATTGTTTTTGATTTGACTTGTTAAACATATGTTTGCAAATATCTGCCATTCCCTGTAGATCCCTTTTACTAATTTTTTCTCCCCAACCCACTTACTTTTTAAGATATTCAAGTCTTTGGATCTAAAACAGAATGCTGCATCCGGTCCTGAAATCCAAGCTCTCCGGAATCAATTGGATGAAAAACAGAAGCTCATTGATCATCTTGAGGTTTGCAATGTTTTTTCTTTTTCGTTAGTTAGACTTTTAAGAGGCTTAATTTGTGTGTATTAAAGGTGATGTGTGAAGGAAAAAAAATATGTGAGAAAAGTTATATCACTCCCATGCAAAGCCACTAAGACACAAGGGATTACAAGATGTGGAAAAGTTAGGTAAGAAACATTAATAATGAGCAGGAAGAGAAATGAGTAACCAGGAGGACAGTAGATAGTGATTGACATTGCATTTAAAATTTTACAGATTAAAGTTGGCTGGAAAGTAATGGCATCTGAAGAGGGTTCCACAAGTGAGAAAAGAAACCTAGCCAGATCTATCTATCGCCCGGTTCACACTCCACCCACGTCTATTGAACAGGTTAAGAGGTTCATCCCTTGTTCCCTGTTTAGGATGTGGTTTCCGGCTTTCTCTTCCAATCTTTTCACTATTACGTAGCCCCCTGCACATCATCAGTGGCGTTACCACCTTGCTCGGGGTGATATGATTAAAGAAAAAAAGATCAGTGGTAATATATGTGTATATTGTGTGCGTGTGTGTTTAAATAGGATATAGAATCATGGAAAAGTTTTTAATTTGATACAAAAAAAGCTAGAAAAATATATTAATGACATTAGACAAGAACTAAGAGTTATAAAGAAAAGATACAGAATAAATATTAATGGCTTTGTTTAAAAATCACTTTCTTTCTTCTTTAATTACAAGAAACGGCAGTTTAAGAGCAAAGTACTATTATTTATTATTTAAGCATATGCACACTTTCTTTCATTTTTGGGTCTGATGAAGCTTAGGTGAAACATATTATCAAATCTATTTTCAAGGTAATGTTTTCCATTTGTCATATATATTTATTTATAAATGGAACTTTGTGTGTGTCCGTCCGTTACCTATTGACTTCAAAACAGCTGAACCGATTTTCTTGAAAATTTACACAGTTGTACTATAAGCATCTGCAAGTGTTCTTAGCTAGGTTTTGTGTCGTGGTACCCCTGATAAATATTGAAAATCGATAATTGAAAAAATCAGGTTATAGAAGGAGTGGTCCGATTTTAATCAAATTTGATACACTCATAGACAAAGACATAAGAAATGATATTCAGAAGTTTCAAGGTTGCAGTTCTTATAATAGTGCAGAAAATCAATTTTATATATATATAAAAGGCAAGATGTTTGTGTGTGTCTGTTTACCTGCCTGTATGTCTGTATTTTTTTTCAGCCCTTTTATTTTAGTTTTTGCTTCGGGTTTGGCTCTAAGTAGGTAAAATTGTAGTTCTTAATCTTAGTCATGATACCATTTACTCAGAGGACTTATTTAGCCTTCAAAATTCAGTTTACGATGAAAAAAAACTTATTTAATATTGATACCAGGAAATGAAAATTTGACTTACATCCATTCATTTTTCTTTCAATCTACAGTTTCGCTTTAACTGGAAACAACTATTGCTTTTTAGTCTTTTGTGCCAACGTCCAAAGAGTCTGAGCTCCAGGACCATGGATTAGTTTTAAAGCTTTCATTACACCCGAGCAATGCTGAGCTATACTACTAGTGTGTGTGTGTGTGTATATATATATATATATATATATGTGTGTGTGTGTGCACAAAGTGAAAAATTGTTTTATTGACTGTGTTTCTTTACAGGTTTCTTCAGGTCAGAATGAATGAAGTTCATTTAATATTGGTATTAAATATTTAATATACACACTGATACAAATATTTTTACAGTATTTCAAATAAAATCCATGTATATTTTAACCAATTTTTCTAGTATGAGCTGATATTGAAAAATTTTCTGGTCAACCAAGAAGCCTTCCAAAAAAAATCTTTGGTTAGTTTTTGAGAAGTGTGTCAGCCCAATATATTTTCAGCACCCTCTCAAATATTCTTTCAGAAAAACTTGAAAGAATCATTGTGAATGGTCTTTTAAAAAATAAAAACGTAGTTTACTAATAGAAAGCATATTGACAGTTGCTTTCAATATCTTTTGTAACTTGCATCTTTGTGATACTATGAACATTCACAAAGAAAGCAAAAGGTTTCTTTTGAAGTTCGGTTCTACAACATCCACTTTGACTGAAGGGTAATGTGACAATAAAGGTATGGATAAAGGTCTTTTAGAGATCAAGTAGAAACAGAACCAGAAATAGGGTATATCTGGCTGCAGTCATGCTTGGGATCAGGGAAGACTTTTAGTTTGCCTCTCTGTTGTGTGGTACCTGTTATGTCTATTTGTATTGCCAGTTGCCACATTGAGATTAGTAGATGGTCAATGAGTTATGGGAAAGAGCTGAGCTGTTAGACTAATATAGCAGTTATCCCAAATATCACTTACCTACCTTATGCCACACCACAATCATGTTAGTGTTGCAAGAGATTTACTTGTGGGGCCGAATGAATGGGCCTCTATAGTCAAATTTTTTGGTTCTTTAAATTACTCTGTAGGGACTGGAACAAATAAAAATCTAAAAGGAGCCAAGTTAGGAGAATACAGTGGGTACTGGAGGGTTTCCCATTTCAACTCTTTAATCTTCTGCAAGGTCTGTTTTGCAACATGTGATCTTGTGTTATCATGGCAAGAGATGACACATTTCCAATTTATCTAAATCCTCTGTTTTTCTTGAAGTGAAGTCTCTTCAAATGACAAAAGGCAGTTGAGATATTGATTTTCAAACTCTTAGCAATCTTTTCCATCAAAATCTTCTGTTTATTCTTCATGATATCTAAAGGTTGCCTGGAGTGTTCGTTTAGGTTAAAATCACCCTAACCCTAATCCACCAAACCACTTTCTGACTATCTGAAAAATACAATCCAAATGAATCATTCTTGTGAATGATTTTTGTTGCGGTTCCAGTGCTTACTGAAATTCATAGAGCATAATCTGGTAAAATTGCAAATTTTCATCCTCCTTCTTTTAAGGCATTCATTTTTGGATAAAACGTCAACATTCATCAAAGTCAGACTTACAAATGAATGAGGAATGATTTCAATGTAGAACACACCTGAAATCAACACAAAAAATAATCACCAGTGTTGCAATCATTTTATATTAACAATGAAAGCTGGGCACAAACTTTTGCCATGATCTAATATTACTTTTATGCTTAATCTTAAACTGAAACGCCCATTTAGGATGTGTAATTTTTTGGCATCCCTTTTTGTTACTGGAATGTTAATGTTTTCTACTAGGGTTATTATTAAAATGACTTGTGTGATAAAAATGACTTCTATTTTTAGAATATATCATAAGGGAGTCTAAGTGATTATGCATAATTTATAATTTTCAGTTGCATCATAAAATAGTTTTTGAGTTTATTTACAAATTTACAGTAAAATGAACAAAGCAATTTAACTTTTAAAATGACTGCACATTTCTACTTTAGAATACTACTAGCAGTATAGCCCGTTGTTGCTCGGGTGTAATAAAAGCTTTAAAACTAATCCATGGTCCTGGAACTCATACTCTTTGGATGTTGGCATAAAAAACATAGGTTGATCTAGAAGTTGTAGAACTTACTAAAATGAATGGATGTAAGTCAAACTTTGATATCCAGTATCAATGTGAAATAAGTTTTCTATTGCAAACTGAACTTTGAAGGCTAAATAAGTCCTCTGAGTAAATGGTATCATGGCTGAGACTAAAAACTACAATTATATCTACTTAGATATAAAACCCGAAGCAAAATCTAAAATAAAAGGGCTGAAAACCTGATTTTGATCAGATCCGATAGGATATTGGTGTATCAATTTCCAATATCGGAGTCAAATAAGCCATCCAAGGATAAACTAACCTAAGTAAGTCCATGAAAACTTATTGTACCTATCAGGAGTAAAATTGGAGAAAATGAGCCATATTGATGGCTGAATATTGTTTTTTGATCAGATTTGATGGAATATCAGGGGTATTGATTTCCGATATTGGGGAAAATAAGTAGTCTGAAAAGATCTATTTATGTTTCAGACTAAAAACTATAATTTTACCAAGTAAGAGCAAATTCTGCAGCAAGAAACATGATAAAAGACCTGAAATACTGATCTTGATCAGACCTGATCGGATATCGGGGTACCGATTTCTAATATTGGGGGGGGGGGGAGATCGGAAAAAATAAATAGCCCATGACCTGACTGGAATCCTAAATTTGTGTGAAGTTTGGTGAGAATCAGATAAAAATTGTGGATTTGTATAAAGGACAGACAGACAGACACCCAAACATCTTACCTTTTATTTATATATATATAAAATAAATATAATATTTCCTTTGCTGTCATTGATTTAACTTTACCTTGCACAAACAATATTAATTTTATTCTCTACATGTATAATTTGACAATAGCTAGAATTATGGCCACCATATTTTCTGCAGTCACTAAATATGTGATTTTTAGTTTTGGGAAATAAAAAAAAAAATTACAGCTCTTAATGAAGTTTTTTTATTTACAATGTAAGTCTAATATTAAGCTGAACTCTTACTTGGTGTCTATCAGATTAGCTAGAGACAATTTGCTTTTCTGAAATTGATCCATGTGTTTCAATTAAATGTGATTTTTTTTTTTTTTTTTTTATAATCATTTCACCCCTACCCCCACCCAACCAAGCAAGGCAGAAATGCCTATTTGTGCACAGTTACAGTAAGAGAATAAAAAAGTACAGAGTATGTCAAAGAAAGGATAAGAGAAAGATGAGAATCAAGGAGATAAAAGATGGTGATTGACATTGCATTTAAACTTTTGGAGATTGTAGCTATCAGGGAAGCAAGTAAATAGAAGTGAGTTCCACAAACAGGAAGTGCAAGAAAAGAAACTGTTAGAGTAGAAGAGGCAGTTACATTTTATTATTTCAATGATAAAAGGGTGGGACCTTAATGTTAATGTAGTAGCACAAGTAAATACATGTAGTTGAGGCACCGGGGGAGCTCATCAGAACAGTTGCCATGAAAATATTTGTAGAAAAGATGGGGTAGCCACATCATGTTGGTGAGAAAGTGACTGAAGGCAGGCTGCCAAGTCAGGATCGATTATATTGCAGATCCTCTTTCAGATTTTGTTGAAAACTTCAAAATGAATAGCAGGAGCACCTGATCAGATATGGCAACAGTATTCAATGCATTAATAATTCTAAATTCTAATTAATAATGATGACGATAATTTTAATAAAATATTATTTGATAAATACTTAGATCAGATCTATAATCACTTATTGGACCAAATACACTATTTAGTTCTCCTGAAGGTATTGGCTTAATATTTTACCACTAGGAAAGATTTTCAAATGTATGATTCAGTAAATACCTGTTGCGACATTCACCTAGTCGATTGAGCCATCACTGTCAAACGAACCTGCTACAATGAAAGTTGACAAAGCATAGCAGAGGTCGTATTCATTCATTCAGGCATGAAAATCCATAGTAGGTGTTTCAGTTAGAATTTTGGATTCATGAGTGGTCCTCAGCTGCATGTATACACACTTTAGGAAAATGTGATCTGTTTTGAATTCAGTTTTCTTTTCCTAGACTGGTTGTCATCCAAGGTTATAATGTTTGTCCTATTTTATTCATAGATGGGAGGAGAAGTGCTGGGTTCATACATTTCCCAAGGGTATTAGCATGTAAGTGAATGTAAAGAAATAAATTGGAATTCAAACTTGACTCTCAGATTCGTTAATCCAATCCACTAATCATTACTCCATTGTGCTTCCATACTTCAGTAAATTCAAACCTATGCTGTGTGTTTTTGTTTTTAATTATCAGTCTTCCAAAAGAGCAAGCATAAAATCCTCTATGTGAGGAGACTTTTTGGTAAATTAAAAATAAGATTTAATTTTTTTTTTTAAATTTATTTATATTTTGAGTGTGAGCATTTAGATTCCCCCCCAAAAAGGGAGAATATTGTATACTATAATTTTATGATATGATAAAAGTTGATTTTTCTTTTCTGTTTTTTTTTTTTGTTTTTTTTTCCATTTTTGTTTTATGGTTAGGGTTGGGATGAGACATTAAAATATTGTACTTAGTTTCTTTTTAATGACCCCTTGTTCACTTTATAATTTTATTTTTAACAGATAATTCATTTCTCATGCAAAGTCAGGTTACTTAATAATGATGACTTGAGCCCTGCTTGCTTATTTATTTTAACCATAAGTATATATGCCATGCGTTCCTAAATTGAATTTTTTTGTTTTTAGAGAGATCAAGAAAAGACCAAAAGTATACGGGAAGAAGAGGAAAAACTTATCATCACAGCTTGGTACAACCTGGTAAGTGAAGTGTTTAATCCCTAAGCAACAGGATTAGTATTTAATAGTAGTACAAATACATGGGTCTCTAATTTCAAGTGCAATATACCACTGGAATTTTCAGTCTTTTTACTGTTTCTTACTAAAATTCACCTAATACATGGCTCAAGAGCTACTATTAAAATAGTAATAAGGAATGAGCTGTGTGATATGAATAAAAGGTGTGTTTTTGTTTTACAATGATATTCACCCTGTGCAAAGCCCAAGAGCCACTCAAGGTAGAATTGCAGAGTAAATGGCATAATTTATGCAGATATATGAGGAAAATAACAGTTAACCCTGTGTTGTACAGTTAAGATTGTAGCGTTCAGGTAAGCATTATCAGTAGTCAGTTTGACAGAGCAGTGATTTGTCAGAAATAGCTGCTTGAGTAGAACCTGCATCTCACCAAAGAAATATGAAGAGAATGAGGGTGGTGCACTACAATAAGTGTGGGATGGCAAGTCTTATATGTGAAAGTAAGGACTGATGATATTAGGCAATGTAGTTCATATGAGCTATTTCCATAGAGATAGCAAGAGATCAGTGAGAGGTTTGCAATGTTTTAGGATTGTAGGGTCAGAAATAATTTGTCACTCTTAAGGACCCGGAGACTCTTAACTCTATCATGACTAAAAAGCAATGACTAGGTAGCTCCCCTGTATTTGTCGATGCTTCTGAGATGAGGTAGTATTTACACTATTTACATTGTTCGGGATGTTGAGGATGTGCATTGTGGTACAGTAGATATCGGCTCGGAACGAGAAACCGGGGAGCCGTGTTCGAATTCCAGTTGAATCCATTGTATTCACTTACACACAAATACCCTTGGGAAAGGTATTAATCCGTCTCTTCCTTCCAGTTATGAGTTAAATAGCAGGAGAGATTGGGTTCTATAGCCTTGGTCGGCAACCAGTCTACCGCGGAAAGCAATGGCAACCTACTGCGGGATAATCTTCTGTTCTGCCCAGTCAGTCATGTCTCTTTCGAGACATGATCGCCCAAGCGTGTTTCATGTATGGTACTTAACTGACTGACATTGTTCAGACTATTGTCCTCATCTTTACTACCATGTTGATATTTCAGCTGTTGTACCCTCTGTCCTTTTTCAGGTGCTAGGCATTTCAAATTGAGCCTTTAGTTATGATCACTTGGGTATATCCTTCTCATTCCATGTGCATTGCTACTTCTGGTAGCCATGTAACTTTTAACTCCCTTTAACTTTTTGTCTTAGAGTTGAGTTCAGTACCAGGCTAAAGCAGTGGTGAACAAATAACTTAGAGATTTAAGTTAAAGGGAGATAACTACATTGCTACCAGAAGTGGCATCACACATCGAATGAGAATGATATACCCCAGTGATTATAATAATAGGGCTCGGTTCCGAAATTTCTAGAACCTGAGGAAGGCCGAAGCATAGAATGGCTGAAATGTTATAAACATGGCAATAAAGATGAGGACAATCGTCCAAACAATGTAAGTAGTGGGTAGCTCATATATGGCAGCAGTACTTCATTTCTGGCCTGATACTGATATAACTTTTGTAAAAGTGGAGGAGTCCAGTACTTACTGGAGTGATACAGGGATCTGACCATTTTTTAAGTTTGAATTGGTGTCACTAAAGAATGGAGCTCATTTTAATATTTTTCATGGAAATAGTGATAGATTAGTAATAGAATTGCAATGTTTTGTCTGTGAGGAAAGAGGCTGTAGTGTGGAAAATATTCCCTTGCTTCTACAAGACTGCAGAAATGGTTTGGAAATCTATCAAGGCTTGAAAGTGAGGATTTAGTGATAATACTCCATTTTTGGTCTAACATGACTTGTAGAGATAAAGAATAGCAGAATGAGTCATTTTGGTGTGGTTTAGGAATAGGTAAATATTGGTTGTTTTATATCCAAATCTATAAACCTTTACTTAGTTTTTGAATAAATAAATATTACTCATATTTTAGTCTGTAAGCATTTTTTTGATTCAAGGATAGGTAAATATTTGATATTTATATTTGAGTCGACAAAATCAAAAACAAACAATACAAAATTTAAAATGGTGTCAATTTACCCATCGCACTGTCACCATCATTTTATATTATTAATTTCACAAATGCATGTTGTTGTTTTTTGATTTTGTCAACTCCACAGTAGAGTTAGTTGGGTACTGTCTGTGAGTGGGGGGACAAATAATCTCCATGGCTCATTTCGTTCCACCAGAAATATAGAAATGGCATACTGTACAGCTTGCCATTTGTGCCAGAAGCTCCAATACGAACATTCAGTGTGTTTGGGTGTCAATCTGAGAAGGAAGAGAATTTGGAATGAGTTGGATGAGTCAAATGATGTTCACGAAGAGGTTTGGAGTGATCACTAGTGATGGCAACCTTATATCTCCATCTTTCCACAGAGCCTCAGACTCAACACAGAGGCCAACATCAAGTGCCTTGAAGAGGTAGTGCAGCCCTGAGTCAAGAGAGTGGTTGCTGGAAGACCTTGTGTCTGGCAACAGGACTCTGCACCATGTCACACAAGCAGAACTTAGTCATTGTTCTCAGACAATTTCTGAGATCACCCTTTGCATCTGGCCACCTAACTCCCCAGACTGCAACCCCTTTGATTATTATATGTGGGTGCAGTTGAGCAAGAGACTTCAAAAAACTTCTTATAATACCAAAGATGAACTGAAGGCAAAGATTATGGCTGCATTCACCAACTTAAACAAGGAGATTGTCCAGGAGATTTCAAAGTCATCTGGAGGCTGTGGTTAAAGCTAATGGCAATTTTATTGAATAAATTTATTGTTTAGTATTTCAAGATAGGGAAATATGTTTTATTATCATTTAATTTACTCTCTCTTCATTTCAGAGTCGACAATTGCACCGTCGAGCAGTGGATGAACGTTTATCCAATAATAGTTCTGGACAGTCATTCCTTACCAAACAACGACAAGTTCACAGTCGGAGGGTATGATTCTTATAGTCTCTCCAACTTCAACTCCTGTTGGTCCCGTGGTGCTAGTCTTTATCTTGCTTCTACCCTTTCTGGGTCTTTTTCAGCTGCTGGCATCAATATGATAAATTTGTTAAAAAATAAATTTCATTTCTCTCCTTTTAGCTTTTCTCTCTCTCTCTCTCTTTCTCATACACACACACATATACATTGCTTTTACCATTGTTCTTTTTTAAAACATTTACGTTACAGGACATTACAATTATTGGTATCTGTAGCACTTACATCTCTTTTTTATGCCTTTTTTTATCACCATCTCTATTTCTGGTCAGCAAAAAATAGTCACTATTTTAAGAAACAGCTTCCAAATTTTAGCCTCCATATTCTTTTAACAATATTTACCAACATAGCTATATGAATTTTTCAGAAAAATCATAAGCATTTCTTAAAATAAAAAGAATGTAATTATTTTTATGAAAATTAATGAAGAAATCTGAATTACATGATAAAAGATTTTATCCATTGTATGTATAATATATACACACACACATTCTTTGATTTAAAAAAAAATGTAATTAAAAAATAAAATAAACATCTTGTCTGCTTCACTAAGTGATATTTTTAAAACTTCATTGTTTTTTTTTCTTTTTCTTTTTCTCGTGGGGCTCAGGATAAATCCTCTCTGAAATAGTAAGCATTTTAACCAGACCGTAAATGTACATAATAACAGTATATAAGTTGTATAGAAGTGACTGGCTGTTGGTCATGTTTTACAGAACTTTTTGTGAGTGCTTCATGAATAGGCACATCAAACACATTGTGGGTAACTTTTTACACACGTGCACACATCTTCTCCATGTATGCTTGACTATTACTACAGTTGTTATCAAGAATTCTGTATATTTATCTTTTTATGAAACTGTTTGGCTAGTTACAGTTTGCCATCATTTGCTGGAACGAATTTCTTGTCAAAAGATTTTCCTTTTTTTATCTGAGTAGTTTTGGTTGTTAATGAAGTTTGTAATTTTTGACCATAGTAAATGATGTCACCTATAATTGATTTGAAATTGGTTCCAGCAAACAAAACGACACCGAAATTAGCCAAACAGTTTCCTTAACAGAACAAAAATATATATGTGGCATTCTTTTTCTCCCTTCATGATAAATATTTTTTTTTAAACATCAATTCAATGATTGACGATACAGACAGTGTGTGTATATATGTGTGTGTGTGTGTGTGTATATATATATATATATATACACACACACACGCACATCCTTTTTTTTTTTCCTTTGTACTTAAATATTTTTAAACATCAATAATTGACAATATGAATGTGTGTGTGTGTGTATATATTTTGTAAATATACATATGTATATTAAAAATTCCAGCAAAATCAGTTTGGCTTAAAATTAAACATGTAAAGAATGAAAATACTCAGAAGCACTTTTTTTTTTATTTTAAGTGTCATAGTGCATGTCTACTTAATGCCTAAAAAAATTAAATACATTGATTTTTTTCTTTTTTTTTTTTTAAATTGATGGGGTTTATATAAATAAATTTACAAATATTTGTAATTTCAAATTAATAGAACTGAAAGAACCCCATTCCCCATTTAATCCTCTCATCAAAATTATAGAATACATTTTTTATTCAGCATGGCACTTGTGAGAGCAGCAGATTGATGGCTGAGAACTTCAAGGTCTAATCTCAAGTGCCAAGTTGGTAAAATCCATTACCACAAATCTCCTTTAAAAAGTAACTAACCGTATAATCAATTGTAGGTTTTGCTTGCTGCTTTCAGCTGTGTATTGGCAGGTAATAGAAGTTGGTGATGCACCTTATCATAGTAGCATGTCATCTCATATTAATAACATTTGTAATACTTTAATTGTACAAGTGTACTTACATTATTCTGTAGCAATTTGATATTTAGGTTGACAATTATGAAAGAGTGACAGCTGAGAAACAAGGTTGTATTCTAAATGTCGTGTCCATTGCATCAGATGCTTCTAGATGAAAACAAACTCAAATTTGAAACGAAATCAAAAGCTGCTCATCTTACAAAATTTGCTTGTTGTTTTCTGATCATTATCAGGTGATAGGGCTTAGCAACTGATGTTGTTGCAAATGGAAAAGCTTGTAGACATTTTGGTATGCCATGTTCCTTTATGTAGGATTGAAGAAAGCATTGATTAGGATATGGTACAAAGAACAGTGATGAATTGAGATTATTAAATATATTATTTATTTTCAATTTGACAGTAACATTCATCCTAAAAAGAAATATATTACTTGCTGTATCTAGTCTTCTGGTGAGCAGTTTTTGCATTTTCAAATTTGTCTTAAAAGGGCAAAAACATGCTGAGCAAGTGAAACTTATATTCGTTGTAAAAGTAAAGTATAATTTAATTCATATTTGTTTATATTTCTGAGATGAGGTATTTACAATCTTTGGGCTGTTGTCTTCATCTTTATTGCATATTCATGACGTTTCAGCCATTGTATGATCTCACCTTCTTCAGGTGACTAGAATTAAAACTCCAGTTACCTGTAGAAGGTCGGAGCATACAATGGCTGAAACATTGTGAATGTGACAATAAAGATGAGGACAACAGTCCAAACAATGTAAATAATTTAATTCATATTACTTTTGATATGTGTTTGAGAAGACATACATATTTATAATTTCTTTTTTAAATAGTATAAATATATATCTACTGCTTATATATTCAAGACTCTTAAAGAAAATCTGCCTTCCAATAAGGTTTGAATCTCTCCCCAATTTTTTTTTTTTACTAAAAGCTTTCTATACATGAATAGTCTTAAGTACATCAGACAAGACAGTTTTAAAATTAACAAAAGAAATAGGGATTTCCTCTCAAATATGTGTATCCACTAAATATATTTTAAGTAATATGAAAATAAAATGTTGGATTATAAATGAGAAATTCATTAATTTCTCAAAAGAAAAATTAATTAATCAAAAAAAAAAAACTACCTTTTAAATTGTTCTCAGTGAAAAAGTAAAAAATTATGAAAGTCTAATCCTTATTTCATTGTTATTCTTAGAGACATTAAAATGTCTTCAGACAGAATAGTCTTCTTTTAGAAACTCTGGATATATAACCATCTTTTATCTCTTCTTAAATTGTACAATTAAATTTGTTTTTTATAAAATTATATATGCTATTGTATCATCTATTAATGAAATATTCTCAGATGTATTTTTTTAAGAATAATGACTTTGAAACATTAAATGTTTGAAATTATATTTACAGTAAAATTTACACTGGAACAAAAAATAATCTCTTTTCTGCCTCTTAATATTATTTGATTAAAACCGTTTTCTGCTGATGTGTGCTTATTTGGCTTCTCATTTGAAGATTAGTAGAAAGACTAAATAAGTCGTAACTCATAGTGTATATTAACTCCATATTTATAGAATTTTATTTAGAGTTCAGTAACATCAATCTTTAAGCCTTCAAGTTTTAAAAATATAAAATTTTATAAAACTATTTTTTGTCATATTTAAATGGAAAAAAACTTAATATCTCTTTGTATAACAGAACAAAATTTGAGGTTTGAAGTAAAAAAAATTTATTTAAAAATAAAATAAATTTAGTGAGTATGACTAAAACAATTTGATTTCATTGAAATGGAAATGCAAGCAGCTGATGAATGATAACATTAAAGTCATCAAAGCCAGAATAAATTTATCATCGATCCCTCACTAAGAAAGAAACTAATTTTCAGGCTAAAATTCTCAGAAATAAATGATAATATGGAATTCTTATATTCTGAAGTAAATTTTGGTTATCCAAACCAAGAATCTTTGACTAGACTCCATCTTGCAAGGTTTGCCAGTTTTAAGTCTTTTGACAAATATTTTCTCTGATTTTCAGTCTCATCAAAATAATAAAAAGAAATAACCATCAATTTTATTCCAACACCTTTTGACCATTTCTCAACATGCTTATTAAAGTAATTTTTGTAGTTTGTCATCTAATTTTAAAAAGTATTTGAGGACTCGTTTATCTGGTGAAAAATTATCAAACTCCCAGTGGAAAAACTAAATTTTTTTTCTTTCTTACATAAAATTATATCTTAAAATTGAAATTACTAAAATGATAAAAAAAAAGAATAAGATTTAATTTGGGTGTTAATAGGTTTAATATACTGTATATATTAAAGCTTAAGATTTTCTTTGCCCAATATAATTTCTGATCCTCGCTACATATATAGGAACTGTTACATATGAAGATTGTCTTTTTATTTTTCTCTCTTCACTAAAGTCTTCTCATTCCCTTTCACACCCAGTAACCCCTGTGGCTCTATTGACTTTATTGGGATGAAATTATTAAAAAAGAAATATAACTGGCTTATTTCATTTGTCTTTAATTTTACTACAATAGATATTTTAAAAAACAAACCGTTAGATTCTAAAACCATTATTATTAGACCTGAAATATATTATTAGTAGTATTACTAATTTACTTGTACAGTGTGTGGCAGCACTCCCACATAATGTTAAGACAGGTATTTCTGGAAGAACAATCAAATATGGTTATACTTAAGTGATTTTTGCAATTGCATTTTTTTTATACTTTATAGTTCATTAATCTGAGATTATTATAGTCTGTATCAATTTTGTTTTTTTTAATTATTAAAAATCTGAGGCAGAATGGAAACTATTAAAAGTTCTTAAAAATAGCCAAAGGAAGCTAACACAAAACGAGAAAAATAAAAAATAACACTTCATTTTCCTCCTTACTACTATTACAAAATACTTATTGGCATTCAGTAATACCA
The DNA here is from genome assembly GCA_037127315.1 of Ascarosepion bandense. Taxonomy (NCBI): domain Eukaryota; kingdom Metazoa; phylum Mollusca; class Cephalopoda; order Sepiida; family Sepiidae; genus Ascarosepion; species Ascarosepion bandense. Next base: position 2,731,708 of record JBBBDQ010000769.1, on the reverse strand, counting down.
CTTGTTACTATAACAATGGAGTATCTCATTCCTAGTTAATGCTGAGTGATGGATAATTATATAAAATCATATTGGGTTTTATATTATAAAGTATTTCTTAAGTCATGTTTGTTTTATTTCTTTAATGTTTTCTTTTTCTCATAGTCTCACACTTGCATCTTAGTGACTTTATTGCCTTGCCTTATGGGGTTGGGGAAATGATTAAAAAAAATACAAAACAATGATTATTTCTACTTGATGAAGTGGTTTTACTTGCTCAGTTTTAATTGGTAGATATTTTCTCCCCCACGTATGTGATCATGTATCTGGAAGAATTGTTGTTCTTGTCAAAGAAATAATGCAATATTCACTCACAAAGGAAAGAATTATTTGTAGAATCCAAAATAAGTTCAGGTTTTGATAGCCCACAAAAGGTTGATAAATCATAACAAAAAAAACAAACAAGGTTTTGCTTGGCATTTTTAAATGTTGTAACAAAAACTGCCATTTTTTCTTTCTTTTCTTTAATGCTTTATAAGGAATATGTCATAACTCATCTAAACATATGCTTGCCATTTTGCTATGACCATGGTTGAATTAGAAGCCATCTCTATCTTGGGCAAGTCTTTCAATTCCCCACCCGTCAATATACCTTCTGCAATCAAAATATTTGTAGTTCTCACGTTAGTTGATGCCAGATAGCTGCTACAGCTTATTTCAGTGACTGTGGTAAAAGTTGTGGCTTAATCAATTAAAACAGAAACAACGAAAAAGGAAAGGAAAAAAAAAGAAAAAGGTTATCTCTTTGTTTCTGATAATTTGGTGACCTATGGTTGAAACCTAGGAGTGGCCATCTACACTTTGGGCAAATATTTTCGGTGCATTATAGTCTGTTCATTTGTGCATCTTTAAAATTCGTGATATATCACTGGTATAGATATCCACGTTCTCTTTTAGTGCCAGGATGGTGGTGCTCATTACTAAAAACTCTTTTTCAAAAATAAAAAAAAACAAGCAAGTAAGGATTTGTAGGCTAAAATTAATTTACATCATTTTCACCGTGAGGAGTGAATGATTTTCTGGCAAAAGAACAGACTCCATTTGGTGTCAGATCCACTCATCTATATCTTCATATGTGATGCTATTTTTATGACGTCTTCAACAGGGAAAGCTTCGAGATATTGATGAAGCTTAGACTGTCACAAAAACAGATAGAGGAAGGTAGATCATGCTGTAGGAAATAGAAAATGCTTGCCTGCTTAGAAAATCAGAATTCAAAATCCTGGCCTTTTACTGCATCTTGAACACTGTCCTGTAGAAAATAAACACTAATCAAATTCAGCAAGCAGGCAGCACTCTTCCTCTTGCCTAGTATGGCACAAGGTCAAATGTATTGTAACAATCTTAAAACTCAGCTTTTTGCTATTTGGTTTGAAGAAATTTATGGATTTACAGAACTCCTCCAAAAACAATGAAATAGATGAAAATGGTTTCCTGTCTTTTGTAAAAAAAAAAAAAACCGAAAACAAAAACAAACTAATGTCTGTGGGCAAGAGGGTTTAGTTTGACAGTATCCTTTTGGCCAGGATTTGTTGGGTGATGTGAGAACAGAATTGGCAAAGTTTCATCTTGAATAATAATGTTATCTGATTGGCTGGGAAAAAAATGTAATAATTTGATGTCATTGATTTTGATGTCTGATTTTAAAGACAGACCTGATTTTCTGCTTTTCCTTGAATTTTAGGAACACTTAACTTAGTGATAGCAGTGTTGCTAAACTTGTAGTAATTGTAATTCTCATAGGCTTTCATTTATTGGCCTTGATAAAGATCTACTGTTTAATGTCTAACATGAAAGTTGCAGATATTGATTAAATGCAAACAAAGCTCGTCTTTAAAAAAGGATTTGAAGATAAAAAATTAAACACTATGAATCAACAAGTGCCACTCCTAAATAGTGGTAAAATAGATTTTCATAGATTTTTTTTTCTTCCTTAGAATAGTGTTCCTCAACCTTTTTAAACAACAGCATACCTTGGAGCAAATGAAAATATTAGCACAGCTAGCAAAATTGTTAAAGGGTATGCATTTAAATATCATGAAATCATAGATTAAAAAATACCCTCATAAATAGTTTATTTCAATGTTTCTATTCAACTATTTGGGCAGCTTATTTAATATGAAACCTGTACCTGATATTTTATCACGGTTTCTTCAATCTTTGGTTAAATGTGCAATAAGCAGATCCTCATTTCTTCTTCAGTTGAGTGCAGTCTTTCTCGTTTATTCTTTTTAAATTTTATTTACGGTTGAGAAGCCAAATTCCCATAATTACATAGAAAATTGCAATAAAACTGATAACACCTTTTTAGTTAATATGGGATATTCCTTTTATATTGAAATCAAAAATGTATCAATGGGTACTGTCAAATGTTTTATTTTGAGCCCTTAAAAAACTAATATTTTTAAAAAATGAATATTAAAACAAAGCATTTAAAATAACATAACTGAAAAATAGTGAAAAGAAAAGTTTAATACTTATTTATTCAAATGCTAATGTTGTACCATTACTGCTTCCACATGCATGAATATATGCTGTGACAATATTTCACGACATGCTTAAGAGGATCACATGGCATACGAGTGTTCCCCAGCAAGGCAGTTGAGAATCACTCCCTTAGATGATGGGTACAAAAATTGCCTAAATGTGCATGTCAAATGAGTAATAAAACAAGGCCCTATTAATTTTTTTTTTGTTTATTTTCACTTAACTACATAAAATATAATAATGATATTTTACTTTTTTTTTTTTGTCTTTTTAATAATATTTCTAAATAGAAATAAAACAAGTTCCTAAATTTTAATATTTTTTTAAAAAGAGTATGATATTTTTTTGAGCATTCTATGCATAATGGAGCTGTGCATTCTTTCATGCATATATATGTTGGTGAAAGTGCAGAGAGTGACCTCAGACCAAACATTAGGTTCATTCTCTGAGTGCAACTTCTTTCAGTCAAATTCTTGTGGCTTAAAAATAGCCCTTTGGAAGGTTGTTACCCACAAATTAATACCATGAGAATTTGTACCAGTAAACAACATTTTATTCTCAGCTTGTAACCTACTGGTATAGATGAGGTTGGGTTTAACGACCATCTTCCCTTTCATGTCGTTCTCTATGGGCTCTCTCTGTCTTTCTGAGTTTTTGTTGACAGTGGCTACTGTCTTATAGGAAAAATTGTTCTTTGTCTTCTAAAGTGATTTCTCATCATTTAGTGACTCTCTTTGTCTGAGCCACTTGCTATGTACTTCATTTACTATTATCAAAAAAAAAATGTCTGAATTCATTCTTGTGGACAGGTCAGCTGTTTCCCATTTAATCAGATATTAGCTGACGCTGATATCACTACACCTCATGAACTCTCGCATTGCCAATTAGTTATTTAGAGTTGAATCATACTGTAAATTGTGGTGTACAAGTCAATTTTTCAAGCTTAAAAAACATTTCTAAAACTAGGGGTCAATTTGTATGGCAGGTATAAAATGCAAGCCCTTACTACTGAGTTGCAAACAAGTAGGACAGCACTCCTAGCACTTACTCGACACCACTTATAATACATCCATACAGCAGGCTGCCACAAATGCATTCCACTAAAACTTTTGTTTGAACATATTTGGCATATTGACACAGAGATTAATATAAAATAATAAAATACTAACACAAATTCAGTATTTTCTTAATGCTATCAGTGGTAATCTATAGTGTTAATAGAGGAAAAATGCGCGCATGAAAAGTAATATTCTTAAGATTAAACCTGAAAAAGAACAGGACAAGATATTCTAGGGAAGTAAAAAATGAGAAATTTCTTAAAATATTGCAGCAAAAAATAAAATTTGAATTATTTTCAGCTGCAATATTTTGAGTAAGAAATATCTTATTTTTTACTTCACTAGAATATCTTGTCCTGTTCTTTTTCAGGTTTAATATTAAGAATATTACTTTTCATGCACACATTTTTCCATGTAATCCATGATATTTTTTCCATGCATTGCTATTAATTTAATATGAATTGAATGCCGAAAACTGCATTCAAAAATAGTGAAAAGAAAATATTTATATGCAATTGATTTAAAAAAAAAAAAAATTGATTATTTATAATTAATTCTGATAAAAATAAGTGATAAGCAAAGTTTGATTGATAAAAATGATAAAAGATATCATCAAGATTTAAATGTTGAAAGCCGCATGTAAAATATTAAACAGAAAAAGGTTATAAAGAATAAGATTTATTATTAAACGTGTTAGTCACTTCACTCACTCACTCACTCACTTATGTACTTAGTTTCCCTTTTCGGGCTTCCCATATTTTGATGTAACTTTTTTCTACTGAACCAAAATTTAAAATGTAGCAAAGGATGTATCCTATCTAACTTTGTAAACTGTTTAAAATTTGGTTAAGAATTGAATTAGTGGTGAAACTTGAAAGCTGCCTAGATTCAGTCCATGCTGGACTTAAGAATATATTCAACCACTGCTGTGGTTGAATGATAGGAGTTGATGCTGACTTTGTGTTCATCAGTAGACCTGACGAATTTTAAATTGTTTACTTATTTATACCATTACAATATACGGTACCTACTAGTGTGTTGTAGGTTGTTTGCTATACAGTGCATATTGAAATATGTCATGGTTAGTGTCTCTAGATACAGGCAACTGGTGTAACCTTAGTTTTTAGCCTAACTTCATTTACTGAGAGATTGTTTCGGATCACGGGTAACCTTCCATATACAGGGTGTCCATTAAGTTCATGTGCACTTTAAAAAATTTATAACTTTATTTGTATTTGCGATAGAAATAATTTGTAAAAAGGATTAGAAAGAAGGAAATCTATATTTTAAGGTTTTATTGAAATTTTATTTAAGTTTCCACATGTCCTCCATCATTAGCAATGCAAAGGGTAATAGGATTTTGCAGTTCACTGATATACAGTATTGCCTGAAATCACATTAGTTATTTTACCTTTCAAATCTTCTAATGAACTAGGTTTGGTTGCATACACAATCATTTTCACATGTCCTCATAAAAAAATCCAATGAAGTCAAATCTAGCGAATATGGAGGCCAATAAAATGGTCCATCCTTCCAATTGATCTGTTAGGAAATTCCTGATTTAGAAACTAACACGCAGAGCAAAGTGACAAGGAGCGTCATCTTGTTGAAACACTGTATTATCTTTCAAGTTTAATTGTTCAAACTCATTTTTTACAAATTATTTCCATCACAAATACAAATAAAGTTATAAATTTTTTAAAGTGCACACAGACTTTATAAACACCATGTATTTAGGGGTTGACCTATATCGTATATATAGGCCTAACTTAAAATTTTCAGCTAACGATCTTGAGGTTGACTTGTATGCTGCAATTTATGGTAATTAAATGACGTCCATATTGAAGAAAGTTTAAATGATCAGTTAATGATATTGACTAAACTCCAATGAAATAGCAATTGATGTTTATCTGCCATCATTGGTTTAAGCAAAATGCAAATGAAACAAACATAATCTCAAAAACAGTCTATTACTGCAAGTTAGTAATATAGTGTGGATTATTTCGAAGGAAAAGCTATAGATGAAGATCCTGCCTAATTTAGTTGCCCATTGGGTTGAGGATGTGCGTTGTGATCTGATGGATATCGGCTTGGAACGAGAAATTGGGGAGCTGAGTTCAAATTCCAGTTGAATTCATTGCATTCACTTATGCACATGTACCCTTGGAAAAGGTATGAATCCATCTCTTCTCCCTCCAGTTATGGGTTAAATAGCAGAACAGATTGAGTTCTGTAGCCTTGGTTGAACTAATCTATCACAGAAAGTAATGGCAACTTACTGTGGGATAATCTTTCGAGACATGATCGCCCAAGCAGGTATCACATATGGCACTTAACTGACTGATAGTGTTGAGGCATCATTTATAAGACATGGGCTTTTGAATTTTGTTAATAGCTACTGCTTCACACTGATTTTTTCACAAGTTTGGTTAAATTACCAAAGAATTAAAGAATATTGCAATTTAGGAGACTTTTTACTAGTTGTGTGTATATGTGTGTATGTACATACATATCTTCACATACAGCATTAACCACATATTTTATTAAAATTTGAATTATGTAACACTCAGTCTCTGCCTAGCACCTAAAGATTGTGTTGTGCATTAAACTCTGAGTTGTGCTACTAGTGAGGGATAATATATATATATATATATACACACACACACACACACACACACACTTAATAACTGTATTAAATCAAGCACTATTTTATCAACACCAGCACTATATATATATATATATATATATATATATGTATACACACACCTGCACTTGGTTGCTGAAAAGTTCTCAGTCCAACATAGCTGGCAGAAAAAGAATAACCTGTTCCCGTAAATTGAATAAAAGGTTCATTTCAGTTTGAAAGTCCCTAAAAGTTACCCAGATCAATAGACAGCTGAAGAAGGCTGGGTATCGCAATAACCAAAACATGATCATAACAAGATGAGGATATTAGTCGGATAGTAAATCACATTAATCATAACTTTTCTTTTTTCTTCATACAGAAAGAAAATTAGATTTTATAAGCAAGTAGATATTCTTAGTTTTCTTCTCTTTCACTATACGATTCTTTTGCCACCTTCAGAGTTCATTTAAAAGCAATTTCATTACTCTATTGCCACCAAGTGCAGCATTAGAAACCAATACACCAATTATATATATCAATAACCATGGGTGTGAAGATGGTGGGTGAAGATACACTAGCAGAATCTCATTGTCATTATTTACCTGTATGAAAATGCTAATTCCATGCTCTCCACCTGCACATGAGTCTGCCATTTCATATTTACGTCCAGAGATACACAATAACGACATCTTGAACACAGTGCCTGCTAGAGCCAAATTTAGTGGGAGGAGGCGGGACTGTATAAATGTGTGTGCGTGCATGTGTATGTGCATGGATGCACAAAATGTAAAGGCCTTTTGTATAATTCTATATAGTATTCAAAATACCCTGTCAATTTTTATAAGTAAAAAATGAAAAAATAGAAAGAAATTGTATGACTTCATATCTGCTCACTTATTTCATTGCCAAATTATAAATATGCATAAAAACGATTAACATTTATGTAGAAATGATAAAAAATTATTTGGGATTGTACACAAGAATTTGAGAACACACATAAAACTTGATACATTATATTTAGTGAATGTAAATCTTTGGGAAGACATCTTACTTTTCACTCTATTTTTTTTTCTTTTTTTTCCATTGTATTTCTTCCCCCCCCCCCCCCCGCCACTGTATATATTTTTTTCCTTTTCCTTATTTCTTTTTTGTCCAGTGAGTGGTTTTTCTAGTCTTTAATAAAAAAGATAAATGTATCTTATGAAAGGTACATTGTCATTAGGCTTTCAAAAAATCCAAAACTGATAAACAAAAAAAACGTAACTGTTTATATCCACTAAATAAATAAAATGTATCTAGTAATAATGCCGGACGATGGATAAAAATAAAAATCCATTAAACAAAAATCAACACACGCACACAACTAATGATTTTCTGTCAATGTTAAAATTCATCTTGCACATACCTACTATCACCATTTTTGAAAGACCAGTGCGATTGTTCAGTTTCACATACACGCGTGCACACAGACACATACATGGGCGCACACACTTTTTTTTCATGTTATTAATATTAATAACCCGTCTTTTTTTCTTTTTTTTTTAATTTATTTAAAAAAAAAAAAAATACATTAACAAGGGAGGTAACTTCCTGTTTTTTTTTTCTCCCAAGTGATAGAGTATGTTTATCTTACTGTTGAATATTTTTAAATGCATGTGAAGATAAAAGGGAGTTAATTACCTTTTTTTTTTTTCGTTTTTTTTTTTCCAATGACACCTAAATAAATGTCTTTCCTCATTGTTTCACTTCTTTTATGTGTTTGTCATGTTCTTTTTTTTTTTCTTAACCGAATCAATCGGTGCATATCATGCATTGAATGAATAAAGAGAAATATTTATCTTCCTTTTGTACAATTTTCTTCTCACATTTTTTTTTGTTTATTTTTTTTTTCCTTGTTTGGAAAATATTAAAATAACAAAAAAAGAAAAAAAAAACCAAATAAAATTTCTGATTATTTTAAATTGAGTTTGTCCCTTCAATTCTTCTTTACTTTCCTTCTGTCAACTCAGAGATTTCCAACTTGGCCTTCTGCAGACCTTCCTCCTATTTCTTGGAAGCTTATAAAGGTAATGCTGGTGATTATCTTCACGGAACTAAATTGGTAATTGGCTTGGGTTTTCATCTACAAATGATAATATAAACTTGGAACAAAATAGTATAAATAATGCCATCAAATATGGCAACTGGTAAAAATCTTTTTTTTTTTTTTTTTTTTTTTTTTTAATTTTATTTATGGCTCATAAAAGACTTGAAATTTTGGACAAGCTTTCTATCCCATTACTTTGTATATTTGCAAAATCTACAATGTCAAAATTTATATTATTGTTGTGGAAATGTTGTTTTGGGTATTAATATTTAAAGTAACCTACAAAAGTTTGATAAGTCATAAAAACAATCTATTTGCAGTGCAGTTGTAGCCATGAAAGTCATTTTAAATCAGGTTGTCTCACATTTCTAAAAAAAAAAAAAATCTCTGAAATGATAAAATGTCATTTTTTTTCTTACAGAGGTGCAAAAGTAGATATACATTAATGAAAACAAAACTTGCGCACAAAATGTATTGATTCTACAAACATCAAAACTTACACCAATCCCTCAAATATTCAAGTATTAGCTCTTGTCATTCACTCATTCCTCTTTACTTGCATAACATTATTAAAAAATAAAAATTATTAATCTATTATAATAAAATGATTTTAATGAGTTCTAATATTAGATGAATCCTCAACCCACAATTACAACACTGGTATAATACTGTATATCTACTTTTGCAGCCCTCTCATATTACCATCTCTGTCTTGCATTTCTATATTGATTTATTGCATGTTTTTCTATAAGATATTGCACTTAAAAATGTTTGTAGCGGCCCTGCATCAAGCAAATTGATCAGCATCGTTCTAAAAGTTGTATTTGCTTGTCTCTCTCTTTGACACATTTTGATAGTAAAGCTTTTTTTGAAATTTAAGGTATTTAAATTTTTCGACCTTATTGCATACTTTAGAGTTACATCTTTATGTGTGTGTGTAAATTATTTTTGGATCGTGTAACTGTAAAGGAACAATGATTAAAAGGACAAGAAAAAGAACCATTCTTAGCCATTGCATTTCCTCCTCTGAGGGACTTTATCAAAGCAAATGTAAGGATTTATTTTGTTGCACATGTTTATATACAAGAGCAATGATGTCATTAGTTTATCATGGTTTTTAAAGTTGAAAATAGTCATGAATATTCATCAGTTGGAGGAAAAGTTTGTTAAAACATATGGAGGATACAAAGTGCCATAATTCAAAGTCTGGTAAGACAAAGGCAGTTTAAAATTCAAGAATTTTTTGTGAATATTGTTTAAGTTGTGATTAATGATTTGGGATGGATGTATGTATGTATTATGCATTTTCAAAAATATGAAGTAATAAATTTTACTTTTTTTTTTTAACATTTTTGTCATCGTGTATGTTGGTTTGGGAAAGTAGCAAACCTTTCAGGAAAGGTATGATTGGAAAAACTGGTGTAAATTTATATTTTGATAAGATTTGATAGCAGCACTCAAGAATTTTCTTTTTTTAAGAAAATTACTCTTTTCTGATTAGTGTACCATATTTTTTTTAGTTTAAAGTTGTGGTTGAATTTATTTCTGTATAGAACTAGCGTATTTGATAAATTGTTGTGTATAAGGTCCCTTTTGTGTTCACAGGTGTTTTTTTTAAATTTCTGCATCTTTCCCCAATATATTTTGACAAACAGCTTTGGCAATTAATTTTATACATGCCTTCTTAATTATTATTCCTGACCTACCTTTAATTCACTTGATGAACTTTCATGAGCATTCTCAAAGCATGATAAACAAATGACATCCTCACTCTTGTATATAAACACATGCAACAAAAATCCTTACATTTGCCTTGATAAAGTTCCTTGAAAGATGAAATGTGTCAGCTAAGAATAATTCCTCGCCTTACACACACACACACACACACACACATACACACACACACAAGCCAAATAGTGGCTGGTTGGACCAGGAGATGGTAATTTGAAAAAGTGCTCAATGCACACCCAACACAAATGGACTGAATAGGCAGAGCTAACAACAGCAACAACAATATATATATATATATATATATATATATATAACACACACACACACACACACACACACACACACACACGAGGTTGAAGCATGAATGGCTAATCTTCCGAATTTATATATATATATATATATATATATATATATATATATATATATATTTATATTTCTTCTGTCACACTTGGTGTGGGGGTAACAGTGATAAAACAGTCAATTGTCCTCTCAAAATGACAGCTAATTATTTCAGGGTATTATTAACTGCTTCCCCACTGGTCAGACCCCCCCCCCCCCCAGCCTTCAGCGTGACAGAAGGGATCAGCTGTTGGTGTGTGTATACATGATATCACACGCTAAAAGTCTGCCTCCTACCAAGCGCCCATTGTTTAGAGGTAGACTCGCCAATTTGGTCAGGTTTCAGCCCTGGGTAAAAAGCAATTGGATGTCTAACCGTATTGATGAGCTGTGATACGAAACAGATCTGTCTGTGGATGACAGACATTATATATATAATATATATATATATATATATATATATATATATATATATGTATATGGAATATCAGCTGATTATGCAACCTTTTTGTAATGTCAGGTGTTATATATTAACTGATTATTTTTTATTTTTATTTTTTTAACACATAACAGGAAGTTCAAAATAAGGTAGGAGTTAGTTAATACTAGCAAAGTACTAATAATATAAACATTCATCTAAGTTCATACGAACATAAGTATTATCTAAGGTGTATACATTCGGACATTATTTCAGACCTTTTTAGCAACCTTTCTCATTCTAGAAATAATACTATAGCTAACTTTTTTTTTTTTTTTTTTTTTTTTGCACAATCTGCAGTCTTCACCACTGTTGCAAGATCTGGCCCTTATTTATTTATTTTTTTAAATATTCTCCAATGTTACATAAGGATCTCTGCCATTTGTGTTTCTTTTAATTTCCACCTTTGGTTGGCTAGTTTGCAACAATTTTTAATGCTTCTTAGCTTAAATGTTTACTAATGATTTTAAAACCTTGGTTACAATCTGTGCCATGAAGAGAAGTTGGCTATAGTGTCATTTCCAGAATGAACGAACGAGTTGTGACACATGATCATGTGTGTGTGGTTTTTTTTATTTTTTATTTTTTTTTATGTGGTGGAACCCGAGTGTGGCTGCTCAAGCCACTGGTCAAAGATTACCTAGTCCCCGCTTACATGGTAACTGGGTACAAAGCTTGTTTTAGCATGTCAAAACTTTATTTACTGATCCCATAGACTCACCGAAATGCAGGTCAGTGCATTGAGTAGTCAGTGAATATATAACACCAGAAGATAATGAAAAGTTGAAACCAAGATAGCGTAATCGGCTGATATTCTGAATTAGAATATTTAAAAACTCTACATGTTAAATTCTTATTTTAAATATGTATTGAGCACTTCTTGATACAACTGTTTACTCTTTGTCTAATATGATTCTGATCAATAATTCGTTAATTATATATATATATCCAAAGAGATTCTATTGATATTAATTGTTGAAAATCTAAACTTATTTATAAATGGAACTTTGTGTGTGTGTGTGTGTGTCCGTTACCTATAGACTCCGAAACGGTTGAACCGATTTTCTTGAAAATTTACACAGTTGTACTATAAGCGTCTATGAGTGTTCTTAGCTAGGTTTTTCGTCGAGGTACCACCGATAAATATCAAATTGATAATCGAAAAAATCGGGTTATAGAAGGAGTGGTCCGATTTTAACCAAATTTGATACACTCATAGAAAAAGACATAAGAAACAATATTCAGAAGTTTCAAGGTTGCAGTTCTTACAATAGTACAGAAAATTGATATATTCAGATACTTTAATCCAAGCGGAAAAAGCAGGAAGGTAAATTCCAAAAACCCGATCCTAATTAATATTAAAGTTTTATTTTAATATTAAAAAATGATACAGGAAGAGAGCTCCATGTAATAAAATATTACAGAGCAAATATAAATTAAAATAGGATTAATTCAAGGATGTTGAATGACCATTTCGATATGAAAATCCTCACAGGGGATAAATGAAAAAAAATTTTTTTTTTTTTTTTTTTTATACCTAGCAGTATCTTTATTTAGTTTAAATTAAATGACCTAATTTTTAAAAAAAAAATTATTTTAAATCCTATATCTTTTTATTCCCTTTAAAAATAATTTTACCTTTTTAAGTAAAGGCCTTTTTTCTAATACTTCAACGTTTTTGGGAAGTTAGGTTTTTGAATATGTCCAGCGTCTGTAATATATAAAAAAATTTTTTCTTTCTTTTCTTTTTTCGCTCCCTTCCTTTATCTCTCTTATCTCCCACCTTTTTTCCGTTTTGCTTAACCTTATATCAATTCAACACGGTGTTTGTTCCTTTTACATTACAATTCTCTTTCCTTTTTTGTGAACCCAGACGATGCCAATTTTTCTTTTCTTGTTTATTTGATTTTATTTTATCTTTTTCTTTTTCTTTTTCTTCCTTTTTTAAATTTCTTTACAAATCTATTTAAAAAGGAAAATTAGACTGTTTTTTCTCCAGTTTTTGAAAGGATTTTTTTGTTGCTGAGGTGATGTGTTATCCCCTGTGGGGATTTTCATATCGAAATGGTCATTCAACATCCTTGAATTAATCCTATTTTAATAATATATATATATATATATATATATATATATATAAAAGGCAAGATGTTTATGTGTGTTTGTTTATTTGTCTGTATCTCCTTTATACAAATCCACAATTTTTATCCGATTGGCACCAAACTTCACACACATATTCTTTAGGCTGAGTCTGAGCTCCAGGACCACGGATTAGTTTTAAAGTTTTCATTACACCCGAGCAACGCCGTGCTATACTGCTAGTAAATATTAAAACTAATCCAGCCAGAGGGCTCAATGTAAATAAAAGGATTTATTTACAGAGACATATATATATATAATTTTTTTTTCCAAGTAAATCTTCGAAAATTACATATGTCGGATGATCATTTTGACGAAATACATTCGCTTCATCAATGATCTTTTTTTATTACGAAGAAATTCAAAAGTTTTTCATACACTGGAAGTTCACTTAAAGAGAAGGAAAAGGAAAGAAATGAGAAAAAGGGGAGGGAATAGTATATTAGAATGCAAGAGTTCAAAAGTTGTTTCAGAGGGTGGGGAAAAAAGAGGGAAAACTGCGAGAGACAGCGAAGATTCAACTCGATCTGTCAAAGGGGCATTTCAAAAATTATGTATGTAAAGAAATCAGAAATAAGCGTGTCACAGGAACGGAAGGGGGGAAGGGGAAAAGAAAAGTTATAGGAGAGAGAGTGGGGGGAAAAGGGGAAATGTGTGTTGGATATGCAGACATGACAACCGTTAGCCCAGAGAGGGGTGGAGGGAAGGGATAGATAAAAAGTAATAAAAAAGGAGAAATAGAAAAAAAAATGACATAATTCAGCTTTACCAAAAGTTTTTCAGAATAAAATAGGATCAGACTACTGTTGAAATTGAATTAATTTACGTTAAATTCTACCACAAGAATAAAAAGAAAGTCTATATAAGTAGGAGATTTAAATCATTTATATATATATATATATAAAAGCATATATAAAGTAAAAAAATATTTCTAAGACCAAGAAATCAACTATTTTAGAGAATCATAGAAATATAGATCGTTGTATGGTAGATTATATTTACTTTTAAGCGGCACTAACACATCCGTAATGCATTGGGTAATTAAAAAAAATAATATATATATATATATATATATATATATGTAAAGAATTTTTTTGAATATTTAAAAATATATTTAAAAAAATACGAAAATTAATAAGAATAATGAAATATATATATAAATAAATAAAAGAATATACACGCTAGCACTAAAAATGTAATACGTAATAAAACACCACTCACGCTCCAATACATCTATAGAAATAAACTTAAGACATTGCTGATAAGAGGGGAAGGATCTTTGACTAAGAAATTTGGATAAAATAAAATTTAATTTTTTTAATTAAAATTAAAATATAATTAAATTAGTATAGAGATAAAATAGTATATAACTTAACGGATGTGTGAATCTCGAAATATATATTAATGCAGGTCTCCTTGAATAATTATAGACAAGTTTTGTCTATTAATTTTGTGTAGGATCCGTTCATACCGTCTGATATATTTGATGATGATGTCGTTGAAAGACAACAAAAAATCACAGTAACTGTTGATTTTTTTATCGGGTCTAAGCTTTCGGCTCACATAAGCCATTATCAAAGAGTAAATATTAACACACAGTAAACATAGAACATTTAAGTTATTAACAATAAAGAGAATTGAATTGAAAATATAAGTCCATCCCTACCGTGGCGGATGGCCGAAGACAGTGACAAAAGTGGCTTTGTGGTCCCTGGTCTGATTACAGGCATTTGAGTACGTTATTGGAAATATCAAAATTGATTGTATTCAAACCAGGTTTAAATTGTTTAATGTAGATTGCTTCGAGGATTTTTAGGTTTCTGTTTATTATTTTCTTGTTTAAGTATGTTTTACGTGTTATCAACAAGCGTTTTTCTCAGAAGTATATATATATATATATATATATATATATACACAGACTAGTACATAAATATCTACGTACATACACACGTGCGCCCAAGCACCTATATATATATATATATATATATATATATATATATATAAAGAAATTGATTAATAAATAAAGAACTAGGAAAAGAAAGCTATAGTAAAAGGCACCATGAGAATCAGGTGATATTCGGTAGTGAATTGCAAATAAGCGTGAAAAAATTTTAAAAAAATATATAAGGGGAAGCAGAACAAGGATTAATAAAAATAAACTTTAGAATTTAGGCTCAGATTCTTGTCAAATGATAGGACCAGGAAAGGTTATGGGATAAAAGAGGTTAACCTATGGAGTTATTATAACTAATTCTATTAAGAAGGAAAAGAAACATTTATCAAAAGGAAATTAATTTTGGATAACATATAGAGGGTTTATATTTCATTTTACGTAAGTTTAAAAGCAGATTTTCTTGAAGATACTTTATTATTTTAAGTTTTTCAACTAAACATGGATTGAATCTATCATAAAGGTTTTACTATTAGGAGCAGATTTTTGGAAATAAAAAAAAATAATAATAAATGATTTACATTCCTCAATGAGTCTTGCATTTAACTAGCAAAACCAATTTTTCCCCTCAAAATTTAATTTCTTAAAATTTGATAAATTTACGTGAAGTGTGGGGGAGCGAGGGGGGTGTAACAGGTGTAAAAAGAATGTACTTTTATTAAGATTTTCTCAAAATAATAATTTCAAAAATAATTTGATTTATTTGCGAATAAGTCCTAAAAGTTTATTAAAATCCGATATTTTTTGCAAGAATTTACAAATATTTTACGCGGGGAAAAAACAAACAAACTGAGTTACGTAATATTACGTTATCCATTGTAAACTCTCGTAACGATTTGGTTACCCGTTAATGCAAATCAAAACAAGATTTTTTTACCAAAATTTCGAATGTGTTAGAAAGGATTAAAAAGTTTTAAAAATACTTTGGTTCTTCCTCTTAATAATAATATGAACATTTTAATGGAAAAACTTCGTTTGGGGTCTTTTTTTCTTCATACTATGCTGTTTTTCAGCGATTTAGTGCAGGTACCTACTAAGGACTAAGCCTAAATCACTTTTAGTGGGATTAACTAACCTATTTTGTAATTGATTTTGAAAATTGGATTCATGATCCTTAAATAAAATGTAGGCGTTCTTAATATAAATCCTTCTTTTCCTATCAGTAATATTTAAATCATATGCAAAAATTGGCCGTAACCGATATTGTGTTGTTAGCTCTAGCTACTTTGTAATTGCTGATTTTGTTTTAAGGAGATTAATGGAGTATGAAGGTTTGCGCTTATATATATATATATATATATATATATATATATATATATATATATATAAATATTTAATTTATTTAAATATTTTAAAAATAAATTAAATATATATATATATATATATATATATATATAGTTCTGTATTTAGGTAGTAAATTTTCTTTTAGACATGTCAGATTAAATAAATTGCAAACATTGTGTCTGCTTATCTAAATCTAATCTAATCTAATCTAAACTTATTTATAAATGGAACTTTGTGTGTGTGTGTGTGTGTGTGTCCGTTACCTATAGACTCCGAAACGGCTGAACCGATTTTCTTCAAAATTTACACAGTTGTACTATAAGCGTCTGCGAGTGTTCTTAGCTAGGTTTTGTATCAAGGTGCCCTCGATAAATATCGAAAATCGATAATCGAAAAAATCGGGTTATAGAAGGAGTGGTCCAATTTTAATCAAATTTGATACACTCATAGACAAAGACAAGAAACGATATTCAGAAGTTTCAAGGTTGCAGTTCTTACAATAGTGCAGAAAATCGATAATATATATATATATATAAGGCAATATGTTTGTGTGTGTTTTCTGTTTATCGGCCTGTATGTCTGTATTTTTTCAGCCTTTTATTTTAGCTTTTGCTTCGGGTTTGGCTCTAAGTAGGTATGCTTGTAGTTTTTAGTCTCAGCCATGATACCATTTACTCAGAGGACTTATTTAGCTTTCAAAATTCAGTTTACGACGAAAAAAACTTATTTGATATCGATACCAGGAAATCAAAATTTGACTTACACCCATTCATTTTTCTTTCAGTCTACAGTTTCGCTTTAACTGGAAATAACTATTGCTTTTTAGTCTTTCGTGCCAACGTCCAAAGAGTCTGAGCTCCAGGACTATGGATTAGTTTTAAAGCTTTCATTACACCCGAGCAACGCCGGGCTATACTGCTAGTTTTTAATAAAATACATTCATACTCACGGATAATCTTTCGCGTATTATAATTGAAAGGTGTCAGAAATGAGCTGTAACGTTGACAGAAGTTATTATTATTAATTTCTCAATGTTCCCAAGTACTTTCAATCTTCTTCCGAGATTATCTTCAGGGGTGTGAGTTGGGTTAACAAAAAATAATTGCAAAACTGCGTTGCTAAAAATTACTGTAAATTTTCTTCTTGCTTCAAATATAACGGTTGACAAATTGCTTAGCGTTCATTAAAACGTGAAAATTATTCAAAATGGAATTTTTTATACGTTGTCATGTCATGGCCTAGAATGTGCGTTGTGGTGCATTGGATATCGGCTCGGAACGAGAAATCGGGGAGCCGAGTTCGAATTCCAGCTGAATTCATTGTATTCACTTACGCGCAAATACCCTTAGGAAAGGTATTAATCCGTCTATTCCTTCTAGTTATGGGTTAAATAACAGGACAGATTGGGTTCTATAGCCTTGGTCGCAGAAAGCAACGGCAACCTACTGCGGAATAATCTTCTGCCCAGTCAGTCATGTCTCTTTCGAGACGTGATCGCCCAAGCGTGTATCACGTATGGCACTTAACTGACTGAATGTCATGGCCATGCACGCGTTAAAGCTTAAAGAAACTGTTCTTTTTACAAACATTTTAGAACATTACTACAGTATTCATAGCTGATTTTATTAATTAAGTGTTTTAATGAATATTGCCTCTAGAATATGTAGTTTGCTTTTGTTGTTTTCTTGATGTAGGATAGTTGTGTTATCGATCATTATTTTTTATATTGTGAATGTAGACAGGAATGTTGTTGCAGGTGAAGAATGCCGTGAAGAATGGGGTTGATTCTCCACCGCAAACACGGCCTGGCGTGTCTCAGCCGTGAAAAATGGGGTTGATGTTTTATTGCATTTTTTATTTTACTATTGGGAGCAGATTTTCAGAAATAAAAGAAAAATGTTTGAAAAAAATAATAGATGATTTATACTCTAATGAGCCCTGCGTTTAACTAATAAAACTAATTTTCCCAACAAAATTTAATTTCTTAACATTTCATGAATTTACGCGGAGGTGAAAAATGAAATATTTTTAACAAATTTCTCTTAAAATAATAATTTCAAATATAATTTTATTCATTTGCGAATAAGTTTTAAAAGTGTCGTGTCATTAAAATCCGACAATTATTTGAATTTTGCAAGAATTTCCAAATGAATGTTTTTCACCGGAAAAAATTGAGTTATGTAATATTTACATTATCCATTGGAAACTCTCATAACGATTTGGTTACCTGCTGATGAAAAACAAGATAAGACTTTTGCCTAAAAATTCGAACGTATTGGAAAGAATTAAAAAAATAAAAAAAATACTTTGATTTTCCTCTTAATAACAGCATAAATATTTTGATGGAAAAACTTCGTTTTTATTAAAGTTTGAGGGTTTTTTTCTTCATACTATGCTGTTTTTTCAGTGATTTAGTGGAGGTACCTACTTATGTGGATGTGCGTTGTGGTACAGTGGATATCGGCTAGGAACGAGAAACAGGGGAGCCGAGTTCGAATTCCAGTTGAATCCATTGCATTCACTTACGCGCAAATACCCTTAGGAAAGGTATTAATCCGTCTATTCCTTCCAGTTATGGGTTAAATAACAGGACAGATTGGGTTCTATAGCCTAGGTCGGCAACCAGTCTACCGTAGAAAGCGGGATAATCTTCTGCCCAGTCAGTCATGTCTCTTTCGAGACATGATCGCCCAAGCGTGTATCACGTATGGCACTTTAAATGACTGACCTACTTATGCAAATCATAATAATCAAGAAAGGCTAAATAGTGCATTCGTAGATTAGGGGGTAAGTCTCAGGTTAAAAGGGTAAAAATAAGGGCAGCACATGAAAGTTACACCGCATCATTTTATTGACGGGTTAGGATCACTCACGTTAAAAGGCTAAACAAGTTCAGCACAGGTTATAAATTCCTACCATGAAATGTCGGTCGCACGCTAAATGTCATTTGACAGTCTCGACGACGGAAACTGCGGTAGACCACACCCTAAGGTGGTAGCCTCAGTTTTATGGGGCAGCCGATTTTCTTTCTTTTTAATTCTTTTTTTTTTTAAAGAAACAAAATTTGGATCTTTTCTGTTAATTCACCCCAAAATAAAAAAATATATATATATATTTACAAAAATTCACACCATTGCAATTGCCCCAAATGTGGGCGACTTGGGTGCGCTATTTCTAAGGATGAGGTCTCTATTCCCATTCAACCAGATCTTCTTCTTCTATGTGCCCTGTCCCTTCATGACGTAGGCGATCATGGCTCTCCACGTCTTCCTATCCCTTGTGGCCCTTAGTATGTTTATTCCTGTTACTCCTGGCAACCCCCGTTCCGTCATCCACCTGATCAGGCCCTGCAAATATGTTATCCGCTGCCGTCTTCTGTCTCTCTTTCCCTCTACCTGGCCAGTCAGTATCAGGTTCTCCAGGCTCTCCTTCTTCATTGCGTGTCCCATGAACTTCAGTCGTCTCTTCCTGATGCTCAGTATTAATTTCCTTTTTGTTGCCATTCTTTCTAACACTTCGTCGTTGCTTGTATGCTCAGTCCACGATATCCGCAGCATCCTTCTGTAGAACCACATTTCCGCTGCTTCCAGTTTTGTCCTCATTTTCGATGATATTGTCCAGCATTTACTGCCGTATTGAAGAACTGACATCACATAGCAATCCAGCACTCTTTTCTTTGTTTCTAGTGAAATTTTCTTTTTTTTAAATTGTAAACAATTTCCTCGTAAGTGCCTCGAATATCATTTACAATTACATAATGTGAATAATTCTTTGATGTTTTAGTAATTTAAAAAAATTTTGAGTTGTTGCGAGACAAGTTAAACAAATATTGATTTATAATTTCAAAAGTCTGCCAAAAATTTAATAAGAAGCAAACAACTTTGATTTAAACATTATAATTTCTTGCAGTGAATTAACATTTGCGATAAGTAAATTTCCGCCCGTGCATTGAATACTGCTGCCATATCTGGTCGGGTGCCCCTGCTATTCTCCTCGGGCTTCTCGATAAGGTTCAGAGGAAGGTCTGTAATATGATAGATACCGACTTGGCAGACCGCCTGCAGTCTCTCTCCCACCGGCGCGACGTGGCTTCCCTGTGTCTCTTCTATAAATATTTTCACGGCTTCTGCTCCGATGAACTTAGATCACTGGTGCCCCCTAAATACGAATTTGCACGAGATACTAGATTAGCAACTAGATCCCACCCTTTTACAGTGAAACCGATAAAATGCAACCGCAACTTCTACTCCAACAGTTTCTTTCCTCGCACTTCCCGACTGTAGAATTCCCTTCCACACGATTGCTTCCCCGACGGCTACAATCTCCAGGAGTTTAAATGTAAGGTCAATAGACACCTCCTAACACACTAACCTGCTCCCATTTTATCAAACACTCTTCCCATCTGCCCAACCCTCATCCTCGGTATCCTTACTCATCTGTCACCTTCCTCCTGACATTCACTATGTTTAACCACTCCTTCTCTTTACCTTCCCCTATGTAGCCCTATGCGCAATAGTGGCAGTGGAATGCCTTGCTTGGGGCGAGATGATTTTAAAAAAAAAAAGAAAAAAAAAGTAGCTTTTTTCGTAGTCTTTTGTCTTCTTGTAGTTTTGCCCTTTTCTTTGATTTTACTCTCTCCAAACTCTGTTTTTAAATAAAAAGTGATTATTACTCTTCACTGGAAGATCCAGCAAATGTCTATATTTATTTTTTTATAAACAGAAATTAACTTATACAACATACCAAAAAAAAGAGTTGAGAGTGCAAGCAATTGTGGATTAGGTTCGTTAATGACTTTTTTTAAATCATTTCACTCCTAGCAAGTCATTCCACTGCCACTATTGCACAGGGGGTTACATAGGGGAAGGTGGTGAGAAAGAGTGGTTAGATATAGGAAATGTCAGAAGGAGGGTGATAGACGGGTAAGGATGTAGATGGGAAGAGTGTTTGAGAGAATGGACTTCCAAAGTGATAGACAATAGAAGAAATTAACTTTTAAATTGTCGTGTAAATCCAGTAATATTGACAAATTTTGACTCCGCTTGTTAACATTTCAATGTTGTTAGAGTATAAGGCGCAACTCTAGAGAGTTAATCCTTGTGGAAAGATTTTTAGATGCGTGGTGATACCAGGGACCGGATGTTTGCCCTCAGAGGTCCAGATAACAAATGACCAAAACTGGTCTTTGCGCATCTGGGCTCCACGTAGAAGTTCCGGTGGAAAACCCAAAATAAATAAATAAATATCAAATTCCTTTTATGGACCCTTTTTGCGAGCCGACTTGAATTTTGTTTATCGTCCAATGGGAAGCCCAGAATTAAATCCGGGTGTGAATTCCCAAATGACTTGTTCGGAGCCCTGAAGACGAAATAAAAGGCCGACACAGAAAGCATCGCCAGTTGAGAAAATACGAGCATAATGAGCACGTCACTTGACCACGTCAAGCGATCGCATTATGCTTACCTCTCCTTTCTCTCTCATCTTCGTCTACACTGTTTACTGAGCCACTTACTCGAATGAACTGAGCGGAGACTTCAAAGACACTCCTAACAAACAAACGAACGCACAAACTCTTTTCGGCAATTACTGCTATGAACATTTTTAACGACCTTTGTACCAACCAAAGGACATTACTTTTATTTGTAAAAAAACCTTAATTGATTTATATATATATATATATATATATATATATATATATATATATATATATATATATATATGTTGTTTCTATACACAATTTGATTTTCTTGTTTTATACCCCTCTTACAGTGGGCTATCTACTAACAAGGCCAAATTAAGTTAATCTGTTTCAACACACAAATACACTTCACTATAACGGATAACCCACTATAGATGTTCAGGATGTTAACCAAATCCATAAACGCAAAATTGATTTACAATTTAACTAAAGTAGTAACACAAAACATCAGAACATTGAATAGATTAAACAATTTTTTTTTTAATCATTTCACCCCAAGCAAGATGGTACCGCCACTGATGTGCAGGGGGCTACATAAGAGAGTTAAAATTTTAGACAGGAAAAGAGTGAAAACAAACCAGCTACACTGGGTGAAAGAGAAAGGGCAAAAGAAGGATGTGAACACAAGAGTGAAGACAGTTACCAAAGTAGGGAGAAAGGAAAAGAACAAGATAAACAGAGTGATGTGGAAAGGACTAGAGTTAAGTGGATAAGAGATGGGAATTGACTTTGCATTTAAATTCTTGGGAGTTATAGCCGTCCGGAAAGCAAGTGTATGGAAGGGAGTTCCACAGGCGGAAAGCTGATGGAGTAGAATTATCGCCCGCATTTGGTTGATATAACTGTAAAAGTGTGGGACCTTGATGCTAGTCTGGTTGCTTGAGTAAATTCTTGTGGAGGGGGCACCAGTGACCCAAGTTCTTTGGAGCAGAAGCCATGAAAATATTTATAGAAGAGACAGAGGGAAGCCACATCCCGCCGGTGAGAAAGTGAATGGAGTCGAGCTGCCAGGTCGGGACCAATCACATTACTGATTCTCCTTTGGAGCCTGTCGAGAACACTGAGACGAATAGCAGGGGCACCTGACCAGATATGATAACAGTATTCCATGCACGGTCGAATGGTTGATTTATATATGTGCAAGATGAATTCAGGCGGAAAAAAATTTCCTGGCCCGACACAGTGACCCAATCTACCTAGTAGTGGATTTAGCGATTGATTCAATGTAATGATTCCACTTGAGGTCGGAAGAAAGGGTAAGGCCGAGGAGGTGCAGTGTATTGCTTTCGGGGAGACTTGCTTGGTCCATGCTTATGGGTGACAAGAGAGATTGTCTGTGATGGTTGACAGGAGTTTTGTTTTAGAGGCATTGAAATTTACGAGCCACTTCTTACCCCAATCCACCACTGAGTGGAGGTCCTTCTTGAGATCAGCAGCGGGGTTATGTTTGTCCGTCTCGCCAAATGTCTTACTGATGCGGGAGTAGATGGTTATGGATGGTGGTATGTCAACATATACAGGGGGTGGAGAAAATAATGGAGACACCTTGGCAGTAATTACAGCTTGAATTCTGTGTGGGATCGACTCTTACAAAATTCGAATTGTTTCCTGAGAAAATTTTATCCGTTCTTCAGCTAAAACACTCCAATTCTTTCAATGATGATGGTGGAGGATATCGATTCCTCATTGTTTTTTCTAAAATGAACCATAAATGTTTAATAATGTTGAGATCCGGGAACTGTGGTGGTCAGATAAGATATTCTACTTCACTAGAATGTTTCTAGTATCATTCAGCTACAATTTTAGCAGTATGAATGGATGCAGTATCATCCTGAAAGTTGGAATTTTCCTCCCTTAAAAAGTTCCAGAAATATAGGATGAATTTGATCACTTAAAGTTCTGAAATAGTCCTGACTGTTGATTTTAATAAACTTAATAAACAGCAAACACGTGACAAGAGCTTTCATAACTGGTAGTAAAGTTTAATAACTGGTAGTAAAGAGAATGAACTGAGCCGACGCTGCCACTCTACTGTCTCTCTTTCCATGAGCATGACAGGTAGAAAATATATACATATATATATATATATCCCGTCCCTTTGTAATCATATATAGCCCGGTAAGTATCTTGTCCATTAATAGATATAAAATGAAATTAGTTTTGTATGATATATCTATGATTAGTTGTCTTAATGTTTTCAAAATTTATTCAAACTATCAAAATATTATAAAAAGAAATAACATTTTATTTTTGCAAAATTGGAAAATGAATAAAAAAAATGAAAAAAGATGGAACGGATACTGCCAAAAATTAATATCTTTTTATTAATGTCCACCTAAGCAGCAATTTATCAGTGACTGAAAAGAATATTTTAAAATTTTATAAAATTTGGTCTTTGTTCTTTGCAGGTCAGTCAGTTAAGTGCCATAAGTGATACACGCTTGGGCGATCATGTCTCGAAAGAGACATTACTGACTGGGCAGAAGATTATCCCGCAGTAGGTTGCCATTGCTTTCCGCGGTTCTTTGCAGGTACATTTTATTAAAAAATAAATATTAGGTTCAACACTTAGTACTAATCTGAAAGAGAAATTATATTTAATTTTAATCCAACACAATATTTTCATGGCAACTGTTCTGACGGGTTTCTTTTTCCTCATGGTTCTTCGACTATGTGCATGCAGTGGATATCGGCTCGGAATGAGAAATCGGAGAGCCGAGTTCGAATTCCAGTTGAATTCATTGCATTCATTTACGCGCAAATACCTTTGGAGAAGGTATTAATCCATCACTTTTCCCTCCAGATGTGGGTTGAATAACAGGGCAAATTGGGTTCTATAGCCTTGGTTGTCTACCAGTCTACTGCAAAAAGTAATCGCAACCTATTGTGGGAACATTTTCTGCCTTGTCAGTTTCGAGACCTGATCGCCCAAGCGTGTATCACGTCAGTCAGTCAGTTAAGTGCTATACGTGATACACGCTTGGGCGATCATGTCTCGAAAGAGACATGACTGACTGGGCAGAAGATTATCCTGCAGTAGGTTACCATTGCTTTCTGCGGTAGACTGGTTGCTGACCAAGGCTATAGAACCCAATCTGTCCTGCTATTTAACCCATAACTGGAAGGAAGAGACGGATTAATACCTTTCCCAAGGGTATTTGCGCGTAAGTTAATACAATGGATTCAACTGGAATTCGAACTCGGCTACCCGGTTTTTCGTTCCGAGCCGATATCCACTGTACCACAAAAAATAGATTGGCATTAAGGTTCCACCTTTTGCAGTCGAAATAGTTAATAAAGATTGTCTGTGATGGTCGACAGATAGGAGTTTTGTTTTAGAGGCATTGAAATTTACGAGCCACTTCTGACCCCAATCCACCACTGAGTGGATGTCCTTCTCGAGAGCAGCAGCGAGGTTATGTTTGTCCGCCTCGCCAAATGTCTTACTGATGCGGGAGTAGATGGCGGTGGATGGTGGTATGTAACCGACTCTTCTACTCCATCAGTTTCTTTTCTTGCACTTTCCGTTTGCTTGCTTCCCTGATAGACACACTCTCCAAAAGTTTAAATTTAATATCAATTACCATTTTCTATCTTTTAAATCTCCATTCATCTCTTATCCTTTCTTCGACATCAACTGTATCTTATTTTTTTCATTCACTGCAATCTCCTTCTCACCAGTAGCGGTATTGCCTTGCTTGGAGTGTCAGTCAGTCAGTCAGTTAAGTGCCATGCGCGATACACGCTTGGGCGATCATGTCTCGAAAGAGACATAACTGACTGGGCAGAAGATTATCCCGCAGTAGGTTGCCATTGCTTTCTGCGGTAGACTGATTGCCGACCAAGGCTATAGAACCCAATCTATCTTATTATTTAACCCATAACTGGAGGGAAGAGACGGATTAATACCTTTCCCAAGGGTATTTGCGCGTAAGTGAATGCAAGGAATTCAACTGGAATTCGAACTCGGTTCCCCGATTTCTCGTTCTGAGCCGATATCCACTGCACCACAAAAATGTCTATAGAAAAGAAAAAAAAGGAAAAACAAAAACAAACAAACAAACAAACAAACAAACAAACAAACAAACAAAATGTTTCTCATTTGATTATTAAAAAATAGCGATAATCAGTTCGCATAAAATTTAGTACTGCATACAATTTTTTTTAAATATTTAAAACTAGGTACGTTTTTTAATAATATTTAATTTAGTACTGCATACATTTTTTTATAATATTTAGTACTGCGTACAATTTTTTTGATAATATTTAGTACTGCATACAAATTTCATAGGTAAAATATTTGAAAAATTATTTTTATTATAGACTTTTTATTTTTTCCGTTTCAGAGCGTGAATTTTTAGGCGACTTGTTTATTTACAATTTATATTTTTTTACTATAACATTCTGATGATGATGAGGTAAATGAACGTTGAAATATGGATTAAAATCACCCGCTACTCTTTAAATATTGATTGCCTACAAGTATATCCTTTAGAATTCACTCATTTTCGATATTCAACTTTTAAATTGAATTTTTAAAAATAGTTTTTTTGAAACTTTTATTTTAGTTTTAATTGAAAGCTAAATGATTAAATTTACTATTTCCAGTAAGCAAAATACTCTGGTGTATTTTAGACAGAAATGATATTGACTGGAATCTAAAATTTTTAGATTTATTTTGAATTTTTCATTTTTTCGGCCATTTTTGAGCGATCCACACATTTATAAACAAAAGTTAATTCTCGGTTTTAAAAATCTTGCAAAAATAAAATATAAATCTGTAACATATTATTTTTGTAAAATTAGTAAATATAATGTTCAATTAATCTGGTTTACACAAGTATTATTTATAGCATGAAATTTAGAATAAAACTATTTCTTAAACACAGAGTTGAACTTTCTGACCTTTCCCCTGTATTTGGAATGTGATGACAGCTCAACAAATGCGAGACAAGATAAGTGTATGGGGATCACAAGTAACATAATTGTACAATTTTTTCCTGTAAGAGGAATAAACGGTGAAACACATGACCTTTTAATGTACACATAGAAATTACCATACAAAAAACAAACAACAAAAGCAAAAACAAAAAAACAAACTACAAATACTCACCTAAAAATTATTTTTAAAAATACAATGGCTAGATTATTATTATTAAACTTTTCAATTTTCAATTAGCAAATACAGTCTTTACCTAATAAATTGTCAACGTAACATCTATAAGTTTTTGAAACTTTTAAAAAAATATTTTTGAAATTTTATAAATTGTTATATTTTAAAAAATTAAACAATTTTTTAAAAATTTCATTATTAATCGAAAAAAAAAATTTTCTTTAGACTATAATGTCCTTATTATCTATTAAAGCAATTAAAATCTTTTCTAATAAAATAATGTCATAGTTTTATTGCATTTTTTATTTTAATATTCGGAAGAATTTTTTGTTAAAAAGAGCTAAATTGTTAAAAAAAAAAAGAAGAAAAATTAAAAAATACATAATTTACATTCTCCAATGAGTCCTGCGTTTAACTAATAAAACTAATTTTCCCAACAAAATTTAATTTCTTTAAATTTCGTGAAATTACGTAGGTGTAACAGAGGTAAAAAACAAAAAAAATACCAAGACTTTTTAAGAATAATAATTTAAAAAAATAATTTCATTCATTTGTGATAAATCCTGAAAGTTTCATTAAAATCAACGAAAAATTTGATTTTTGCAAGAATTTGTCACCGGAAAAATTACGAAACGAGTTGGCTTCACGCTAACGAAAATAAATTTTTTATCAAAATTTCGAACGTGTTAGAAATGATTAAAAAGTTTTAAAAAACGAATTAAATATACTTTTATCTTTCCTCTTAAACATTTTAAAAGTTTTGCTGTTTTTCAGCGATTTAGTGGAAAAGTATTTCTTTTTCTCACAGAATCCTCAATGAAGTTTTGTTAGCAATGGAGTCCATTGAATGTCCATTGAATGGACATTCCATAAAAATTGCAGAGTAATGAATGGATAGTGACTTGGACTGAGGAATCGGGGAGCAGAGTTCGAATTCCAGTTGAATTCATCACATTGAGTTATGTGCTAATAACCTTGGGAAAGGTATGAGTCCATATCTTCTCACCCTCCAGCTATGAGTAAATAGCAGGATAGACTGGGTTCAACAGCCTCTGCTGGTAACCGGTCTAGGAGAAGGAATAACTCTGCTGAATTCAAAACCAGCCTGGAAAGAGCTGGGCTCCGTCAGGCTGTCTAAAAACACACCACTTCTATCACAGCTGCAGTTACATCTACGATTCCGGGGAGTCACGGAACTCGTGATCAGTGATAAAACCGTTTTCCGTTTTACCGACCAGTTACCGTTAGGTGGGTTATTCGCTGCTTTCCTCTGTCACACTTGCCTTTCCCTTACCTGTGAGTGTTCAATTCTCTAAAGGCTCTTTCCTCATTATGACCCCTAGAAATTTCAACTATCTCTTTCAAAAAATCCTTTTTGTTTCCATTCTCGCTAAAACGTCGTCATTTTATTCACTTTCTTTCAAGTTCATGGGATTCTCTTCATTTGTCTGTAGATCTACATTCAGTCTCTACATCTTTTGTGAAACTATCCAAAATTGAAAAGAAAAATATATATATATATATAAATAAATATAATGCCTGTTTTCTTTTTTACACACATTTTAAAAAATTGTCTGCTGAATGTTTTTGAATTTTGTTTACCCAGCAAAGAAATGGGTTGACCTGCGACAGTCCGGCCCACTTCGATGATTGGTTATCACTTTCAGCCAATAGCAAACAACTTGCAAAAAAATTAAAATATAGAATTCAAAAGATAAAAGGGGAATAACTCTGCTTATTTATTGTTTCCCTTGCATTGCTAAATCTTTTTTCGACTTTTTAAATATACGAAAAGCAATCAACTTGAAATAATAAAATAAAAAAAAAAACAACAACAATTTGAAATCGGTTCTATGCCCGATTTTTGTCAAATTCATTTCTCCACATTCCACAAATATGGAGAAAAATGTTATAATACGGAAAGTCGAAAACAATACACTTAGTATTTAATTTAACCAACCCTATCACCACCCACTTGGACACGGGATATGCGAACTGCACAAGGTAGCTTTAGGAAGCCCAGGAGTGTGCAAAATCACATGGACTAAGTCCCAAAATTGCCTTGTCGATATTTTTCACCGACACTCCCTCTTTCCTCTTTGGTACAATGTTAAAGTGGTGTAATTGCAGGTTGGATTCCCCAGGACCAGGCATCTCTCATTCAATTATTGGTTGTGTTCTGTCCTAAGACAAAAACACTAGTGAGAGATAATAAAAAATATAGTTTATCCGCAAGAGGACAGGTACTATACTTGTCTGCACGCGGTGAGGGGAGATGGTACAAGGTCGGGTTAAAGTGGAGAGCACGAGCGTGTGCACCCAGGCCGGGTCCCAAACTAGCCCAGCCCCAGCAACCGTCGATTGCGCTAGTATCGATGTCACTACCGATCCTCACGCTTTAGTTACGTGCAATGAGGGATAATAATAGTCGATTAATGCTGATCTCAACTTCAAATATTATTAATGACCCCAAAAATTGTTTTTTTGAGTCTGTTATCATATTCTTCAAATTAGAAGTTACTTTATTCTAATTGGCTCACAGTGTCTAATTGGCTCACACACTATGCAACAATGTCTCCCTGATTAAGGGGGTTGGGCTAGTTTTTAACCTTTTAAAACTTTTCAACTTGAAATAAACCTCATCACTTGAGAGGACACAAGTAGTGTCGAAACAAAATAGCTACTTTTGTAGTGATAATAATAATTATAACATATTTATGTTATAATTTCTTATATATATATATATATATATATATATATATATATATATATATATATATATATATATATATAACTTATTACTTACCTGTAAAACCCACTAGTACGAACTCTTGCCTTCTATGAAAAATACCCAGAAAGATATAAAATACCAGTGATAAAAATTAAATTGTCAGTCAGTTAAAGTGCCAGACGTGATATACGCTTGGGCGATCAATTCGCTTTTGATTCATGACTTACTTAGCAGAATATTTTCTAGCAGTAGGTTGCCATTTCTTTCTGCAGTAGAGTGGTTGCCAACCAAGGCTATAGAACCTAAATCTGTTCTGCTGTTCAATCCATAGCTTAAGGGAGAACATATGGATTAAATTAAATAAATACCTTTTCCAAAGGTATTTGCACGTCAAAGTGAATGCAACGAATTCAATTGGAATTCGAACTTAGCTCTTCGATTTCTCATTCCGAGCCGATATCCATTCCGCCACAACGCACATCCAAATAGAGAGCACCAAAATTCCTCTTTCTCCCAAAAGATATTTCCAAACGAATTGAAACACTTAAAAAGAAAAATTAGTCAATAAAAAAATCATCAAAATTCAAAATTCTTAAAAAATACACAACAGTAATAAATAATTAGTGTGTGTGTGTGTGTGTGTGTGTGTGTGTGTGTGTGTGTGTGTGTGTGTGCGACCGCGCGTATTCTTTAAAAAATGTGTTTTTTACGCTTTTTTAAAAAAATTTCCTGAATGTTCATTATTTTTTTTTATTATCCCACCAAGAAATCAGCCATATGACAGTAAAGGGGGGCGGCCCTTCGCTGATTGGTTGTTTCTTTCAGCCAATAAACGAAGAGTTCGTAAAAAAAAAAAAAAATAGCAATCGAAAGGAAATATTTCTGTTTAATTATTATTCACCTTACGTATTTTTTTCGAATGAGAATAGGGGGTCCTATTTGTAATATTGAGATACACAGTATCAAATTGATCACTGACTTTTTGGAATTTTCATCATTAGTTTGTTTTTCTTTACAAATGTCGTGCCTTGAAAATATTTAAGACACCACCATATCTTCATCTTTTTTTTTATTGTATTTTTAAGTTTTTGTTCTTTAATTTAAAAGTTTAGCAAGAGCCATTATGTGATAACGAATTCTCTTTGTAAAAGAAATGAAAAAACTATTTCGTGAAACAATTGCTTGTTTAAAATATAGTCTTAAAAATAAAAAAGCAAAAAATTAAGTAACTCAAAAAAAGGTGATACCAAAAATTTTAAAAATGCATAAAAAAAACGAAAAAAAATAATTTTGAAACTTTTATTTTAATTTAATTCCAAACGAATAGATTAAATTTAATATTTACAATAGACAAAATACTTAGCTGTATTTCCAAACAAATTTAAATTGGTCTTGTTTTTCTTGCTTCAGTAGATAGACCATAAATTAACATATCAAATTTGAATGTCTTTTTTTTTGCGGTGAGAGACATATCAATCTAGAAATTGTTGCAAAAAAATTAAATAATCGTCTGATTTTAAACTTTCAGGATTTATTTACAAATAAATTAATTTTTTTACATATGTTTCACCCCACTTATGAAAACTCCAGACATTCAACAAAATAATTTTTAGTGACTATAAAAGCAAGACTCCTTGAATAATTTAAATCAGTAATTGTTTATTTATTTATTTATTTATTTATTTATTTATTATAAATTCGGAACCCGTCTTACCCAAAATCTGCTTAAGAAAGATTTTTTCGATGGATAATGAATTTTTACAAGATTTTTTCAATTTCTTTTTTTTTACAATTTTAATTAGAATGTATCTCTTTAAATCTTTTAAAATTGTTTTAATGATATAACCGTTAGGAGGGGATGTTTTTATTGAGTAAAAGTATATTTACGAACCATAAATCGTAAAGCTTATTACAACCTGAGGACACCTAGTATTTTTAAAAAGAATTTTGAAATGTATGTGTAAAAACGTTCAGATTTTTGTAATGCGAGCTACCATACACGACTTTATCAGAAAATAAGAGCGATATAGTCAATTTAAAAACGAAAATTATTTAAAATTCAATAAAACATTCGATTACAGAAATATTTTCTTAAATTATAAAGATTACAGAGTATATTCTTCAACTATTTGTTTACGGGTAACGCCCCCGTAGAAAAACACGAGATAAAATTTGTTTATCTAATTCATATTTTTAAGTCAGCGGTCATTGAACTGCGACGGAACAATCAACAAGAAGCTGTCAGTTTAAATAAAAAGCCTTTGCCGTCTTAAAAAAAAGATGCATTTTTGCGATATTTTAAAATTAAAGTAAATAGTATTTATTTCATGATCAGATACCTTATGGTGGACCAAGGTATGTTTATTTGTGGATTGGATTTGATTTGATCTGGCCTTGTTTAAACGAAATGTTTAAACAGTCATAAGAATACGCAATCAAGATGTTGTTTTATTGTTTTATTTATATAAACACTAGCAGGATAGCCCGGCGTTGCCCGGGTGTAATGAAAGCTTTTAAAACTTATCCATGGTCCTGAAGCTCAGACTCTTTAGACGTTGGCACGAAAGACTAAAAAGCAATAGCTGTTTCCAGTTAAAGCGAAACCGTAGACTGAAAGAAAAAAAAAATGGATGTAAGTCAAATTTTGAATTTCTGGTATCGATATAAAATTTTCTGCATTATTGTAAGAACTGCAACCTTGAAACTTCTGAATATCGTTTCTTATATCTTTGTCTATGAGTGTATCAAATTTGATTAAAATCGGACCACTCTTTCTATCACCCGATTTTTTCGAAAATCGATTTTCGATATTTATCGGGGTTACCTCGAGACAAAACCTAGCTAAGAACACTCGCAGACGCTTATAGTACAACTGTGTAAATTTTTCAAGAAAATCGGTTCAACCGTTTCGGAGTCTATAGGTAACGGACACACACACACACACAGTGACAAAGTTTCATTTATAAATAAGTTTAGATAAAACAATTCTTTACATAAGGAGTAATGTCCATAGTACAAGAGTGATTAGAACTTAAGAGTTTAGTAATGTTCTTTGTGTGGTATAAGGCTGATCCGAAGAGTTTAATTTGTTGAATGTGTAGCGATCAATGACTGTGTATTGAATGGAGCAGGTTTGAAGTTGTAGTCGTTGATATCTTTGAAATAACTGCTCATTTAGATTGATCGTTTCCTGTGTCTTCTTTGGGTCTGGCTTTACAAAAGGTTCTTGATTTTTTTAAAAATCGTATCACCCCGAGCAAGGCGGTAATGCCACTGATGTGCAGGGGGCTACGTAATAGTGAAAAGATCGGAAAAGAGAAAGCCAGAAACCACATCCTAAACAGGGAACAAGGGACAAGCCTCTTAACCTGTTCAATAGACGTGGGTGGAGTGTGAACAGGGCGATAGTTAGATCTATCTACTCCAATTGAAAAAAAAGTGAGAAGATTGGAAAAGAGAAAACCGGAAACCGCATCCTAAACAGGAAACAAGGGATGAGCCTCTTCACCTGTTCAATAGACGAGAGTGGAGTGTGAACCGGGCGATAGTTTAGTCTATCTACTCCAATTGAAAAAAAAAGTGAGAAGATTGGAAAAGAGAAAACCGGAAACCGCATCCTAAACAGGAAACAAGAGATGAGTCTCTTCACCTGTTCAATAGACGAGGGTGGAGTGTGAACCGGGCGATAGTTTAGTCTATCTACTCCAATTAAATCTATCCACTCCAATTAGTCTATCTACTCCAATTTGATGAAGAAGAAAGTGAGAAAAACAGCATAAGAGAGAATATGTAAGAATAAGCCAATTAGTGTTCTCCTGACCTGGTCTAGTAAATCAGTCAGTTAAGTGCCATACGTGATACACGCTTTAGGCGATCATGTCTCGAAAGAGACATGACTGACTGGGCAGAAGATTATCCCGCAGTAGGTTGCTATTGCTTTCTACGGTAGACTGGTTGCTAGCCAAGGCTATAGAACCCAATCTATCTTATTATTTAACCCATAACTGGAGTGAAGAGACGGATTAATACATTTCCCAAGGGTATTTGCGCGTAAGTGAATACAATGGATTCAACTGGAATTCGAACTCTGCTCCCCGGTTTCTCGTTCCGAGCCGATATGAATAAAAAAAGTCCCAAACTTAATAAAAATGAACTTTTTCCTTCAAAATTTTTATATTATTATTAAAGGAATGATCAAGGTATTTTTTAATTATTTAACAAAAATTTTGAATCCCTTTTAACGTTCGAAATTTTGGTAAAAAATCTTGTTTTGATTTTAGTTGGCGGGTAACCAAATCGTTACACGAGTTTATAATGGAAAACGTAAAATTACATAACTCAGTTTTTTTCCGTTGACAAACACATTAATTTAGAAATTCTTGCAAAAAAAATCAAGTCAGATTTTAATGAAACTTTAAGGACTTAAATGGATTAAATTATTTTTTAAGTTATTATTTTTGAAGAAACTTAGTAAAAATACATCTGTGACCCCACTCCCTACGTAAATTCATGAAATTTTAAGAAATTAAATTTTGTCGAGCAGGACTCATTGGGGAAAGTACATCATCTATTATTTTTTTGAAAAAATTTGCCCTTATTTCCGAAAATCTGTTCCCAATCGTAAAATGCAATGTAACTATGATATTAATTTGATAAGCTTTTAATTGCTTGAATAAATTATATTAACTAAGGACATAATAGTAAGAAAAAATATTTTTCGATCAATAATGAAATTTTAAAAGAATTATTTTCATTTTTTAAAAATTATTATAATTTATAAAATATTTTTAAAATACATAAAAGATTTGTTGGGGTTAATTTAAAACTTATTAAGCGAAGATTATATTTAGTAATCGAAAATTAAAAAGTTTAATACAGATTGTTCTCTCTCCCTATTTTTAAGATAATTTTAAAAAAGATTTATGCATTTGAAGTTTGTTTTCATGGTAATTTCTATGTGTAAATTAAAAGGTTATGTTATTCAGACTTTCCTCTGTATAACATGACCTTACCAGAAATATTTGTACAATTATGTCACTTATGATCGCTATACACTTCTTATTTCTAACCTTACAACCTGTCAGCACACTAGTTACATTATTCGGACTATTGTCCTCATCTTTGTTGCCAAAGACGTTTCGGCCATTGTACGCTCCAGCCTTTTTCAGGTGCAAGGAATTTCGAACCGAACCCTTTATTACAATCACTGAAGTATATCATTCTCATTCCTTGCGTAAAGTCTCTTTTGGTAGTCATGAGTTATCTCCCACTAACCACTGCTGTAGCCTGGTATTGAATTCACAACTCTTTGGATCCACTGGGCCATGTGTCCTTAAGAACAAGAACAACTGAATTCATGGGACTTATAAACTTAATGTTCAGTAACTATTTTTTACCAGAGTTCATATTGCAATTTTTGATGTTAATGGTTTTTTATTTTTTTAATTTTTTTACCAGAACTCATATTGCAATTTTGACACTAATGATTTTCTCTAGCACTCCGTATTACTGCTTCCTATATTGTGTTTATCTCTATGCTTGGTCGGCTTAGGAGATTTTTGTAGCCTAGCATATGTGCTGATTCCTTAAGTTTATGTAGTTTCAGTGGTGTTCTTTGTCTATTATTTCAAATTCAACCAATAGGGGGCGGTGATCCCCTTTCTTCCTCCATATGTGGTTAGCTACGCCTGATTTTTCTATCTCCCCTCGCGTTACGGCCTTGCGATGTTCTTGTAGCCTTACCATAAGGGTGCGGCCTGTTTCTCCTTTATATTTCTTTCCACAACTACATGGGATGGCGTACACACAGTTCTTAGTCATGTTCTCGTCTGCTGGGGTTTTACTCGATAGAGGTATCCGTGAAGTGTAGAACCACTTCTGAAGATCGTCCTAATATGGGCCACCGATCATTTGTATTTTCTCCGATAACCCCTTCACATAGGGTAGACAGACCGAGGCTCTTTTCTGAGAATTCCTATTCTCATGCACTCTCTCTTCCATGTATGTTGGAGTTGTTGTCATGTACTCTGAATAATTGTTACTTTGTAGGGTACTATTTATACTGATCATTTCCTGTTCGTATGTCTATGAGTCGCCGCTTATGACTTTTGCTCGATGTTGCAGGCAGCGGACGATCCCTTTCTTTACATTGTATGGGTGGTGGGAGTTGAAGTTGAGGTATTTACCGGTGAATGCGGTGTACGGATGTCTTGAACCCCACTTCTGTTCGAAGAATACTTTGAAGAGCTCTAAAGCTAACTTTATGGCCGAGATACGTTGATGACACCTTCATACTCTGGCCACACCAAGAGGAGGTCCAGCCTTTTTTTTTATGGTCTCCGTATTTGACTTGATTTATGACACGTACTTTTTAAAGTAGGAGGCCGGGTTATTAAAAAACAATCATCTGACATTTAACGTATTATCAAGCGATTAAATACCTTGGTAGAGAAATATGTGTTCTCGTTACTTTTTTAAGCTAAAAAGCTACTGTCGCACACGTTTGAAAAGCAATTTTAAAACACTTTTTGCAAAACATCAATTATATATTCTTCAAATGTTTGTAATTCGCCAGAGATTTATCTTTATAGAAAGTAAAAAAAAAAGCATGTTAAATGTTCTCTTTCATTTTCGTGTGGTTTTTGTAAAAATAATACTGATGTGGAATGGTACAGGCCTTTCTGAAATTAATCTAAAGGTACTAAGAATGGTATTAACGAGTTTTTCTGAAATTCACTCTTTTTCCTTTTATTTTCACAGGGAAACGCCAACTTAGGATAAACGCAATAAATTCCATTTTTTTAATTACTTTTTTAAGCAATAAATTCTATTTTTTTTAGGATAAACGCAATAAATTCCATTTTTTTAATTACTTTTTTTAAGCAATAAATTCCATTTTTTTTAGAATAAACGCAATAAATTCCATTTTTTTAATTACCTTTTTAAACAATAAATTCCATTTTTTTAGGATAAACGCAATAAATTCCACCTTTTTTAATTACTTTTTTAAGCTAAAAAGGTACCGTCGCACACTTTTGAAAAGCAATTTTAAAACACTTTGCAAAACATCAATTATATTCAAATGTTTGTAATTCGCCAGGGATTTATCTTTATAGAAAGTAAAAAGCATGTTACAAGTTCTCTTTCATTTTCGTGTGGTTTTTGTAAAAATAATACTGATGTAGAGAGGTCGTAAATGGCATTAAAAATGTTTTTATAAACATTTTAAAACATTACAGTATTCGTAGCTAATTCCATTAAGTGACGGTGTTTTTAATGAATATTGCCTCGAGGATTTGTTGTTTGCATTTATTGTTTTCTTTTTAATAGTTGTGTTGTCGATCATTATTTTTTTATGTTGTCAATGAAGACAGGAATGTTATTGCAGATTTTATTCTTGTTTGCATCCTTTGTGTTCGGTCCATTGCATCCACTAGTATCCCTCCTTGAGGAGATCGTCCAGCATTCACTGCCATACAGAAGGACAGATATCACACACCAGTCCAGCACCCTTTTCTTTGTTTCCAATGAGATTTTTCTGGCTTTCAGTACTCTGGTTAGCTTCTTTTTTTTTTTTAATCGTATCATCCCGAGCAAGGCGGTAACGCCACTGATGTGCAGGGGGCTACGTAATAGTGAAAAGATTGAAAAAGAGAAAACCGGAAACCACATCCTAAACAGGGAACAAGTGATGAGCCTCTTAACCTGTTCAATAGACGTGGGTGGAGTGTGAACTGGGCGATAGATCTATCTACTCCAATTGAAAAAAAAAAACAGAAAACAAAAAAACAAAAACAAAGTGAGAAGATTGGAAAAGAGAAAGCCGGAAACCACATCCTAAACAGGGAACAAGTGATGAGCCTCTTACCCTGTTCAATAGACGTGGGTGGAGTGTGAACCGGGCGATAGATAGATCTATCTACTCCAATTGAAAAAAAACAAAAAAAAAAACAAAAACAAAGTGAGAAGATTGGAAAAGAGAAAGCCGGAAACCACATCCTAAACAGGGAAGAAGGATTGAGCCTCTTAACCTGTTCAATAGATGTGGGTGGAGTGTGAACGGGCGATAGATAGATAGATCTATCCACTCCAATTGAAAAAATAAAAACAAAGTGAGAAGATTGGAAAAGAGAAAGCCAAAAACCACATCCTAAACAGGGAATAAGGGATTAGCCTCTTCACCTTTTTTTTTAATAATCTCACCCCAAGCAAGGCATTCCACTGCCACTATTGCGCATGGGGCTCCATAGGGGAAGGTAAAGAGAAGGAGTGGTTAGACATAGGGAGGAAGGTGACAGATGAGTAAGGATAGCGAGGATGAGGGTTAGGCAGATGGGAAGAGTGCCTGATAGAAAGGGAGCAGGTTAGTGTGTTAGGAGGTGTCTATTGACCTTACATTTAAACTCCTGGAGAGTGTAGCCGTCGGGGAAGCAATCGTTTGGAAGAGAATTCCACAGTCGGGAAGTGCGAGGAAAGAAACTGTTGGAGTAGAAGTTACGGCTGCATTTTATCGGTTTCACTGTAAAAGGGTGGGATCTAGTTGCTAATCTAGTATCTCGTGCAAATTCGTATTTAGGGGGCACCAGTGATCTAAGTTCATCGGAGCAGAAGCTGTGAAAGAAATACGCCCTTGGCCATGCCAAATGTTTATAAAAAGAATAGCTTTTTCATACTTTAATACGTGCATGACCATGACGTTACATCATTCCACAGTGGATAATTTTCACGTTCTAATGAACGCTAAGCATAACTGTCAACCGTTATATTTGAAGCAAAGAAAAAAAAAAATTACAGTAATTTTTAGCAGCACAGTTTTGGTGATATTTTTCGTTAATACAACTCACACCCCTAAAGATGATCTCGGAAGGAGATAGAATGTATTTAGGAACATTGAGAAATGGAAAATAAAATCAACTGTTAAGCGTTACAGCGTATTTCTTACATCTTTCAATTATAATACGCACGAAAGATTATCCGTGAGTACAAACAGACTTCATTAAAATAAGCAGACATAATTTATTTAACCTAACATACAGAGAATTTGCTGCCCCCCCCATATATATATATATATATATATATATATATATATATATATATATATATATATATATATATATATTGTGTATTTGGGCAGCAATCTCTCTTTTATGCATGCTTCACTGATAATGTCAGGCAAGATACTATCATTAAGTTTTTTGTATAATTTTTCGTGTTCTTATATATAATAATAATAATTATAATTTTATAATAATAATTTTTTTTTAAAACGAGGCGTTTTTCGTTCAAATATTTTCCAGGGCAAATTATCAGGTTCACAGTTGAGTAAATGTAAACAAGATTGTAAACCCAAAATTCTCTGAGGTGTACAAAATCATTTTTACGTAATAATTTACCAACTCTTCTTCTTTAGAACTCAAATTATATAGAAATTGACCAAATGTTTTGCTTTTACGAGCGCTTTCGGCTATAATTTTATTTTCAGCCATTAATTTGACATTAATATCACGACTTAAGAAAATAAAATGTCAACTAAAACCACGTGTACCCACTAGAAATAACGTTTATATATATATATATATATATATATATATATATATATATATATATATATATATGTGTGTGTGTGTGTGTGTGTGTGTGTGTGTGTGTGTGTGTGTGTGTTACGAAATGATACGGAAATTTACGAAACTGGCATTAACCGACATATTTGAATTTTTTATTCGTTTTAACATTATCTTTTAATGAATACTCATATTTGAATGGATAGTCAGTTTTTATAATTAAACAGTACATTCTAATTTTCACCGGCCTAAGTTGGTGTTTTTCTTGAAAAAAAGAATAAAAAAAGTGATTTTGAAAAAAATCATTCATACATTTCTTAGTTGAAGTCGGAAAGATTTTAAATAATTTCAATTTTTTTTCAGACTAAAGTTAAAATTCCATTTTTTTTTCTTCATTATCGGAATGGCCCGAAAGCAAGTACGTTGTACATGGAATAGTTTTACACAGACCTTTCCGAAATTAATCTAAATGTACTAAGAATGGTATTAACGACTTTTTTTGAAAGTCACTCTTTTCTTTTTCATTCAATTTTCACAGGGAAACGCCAACTCAGGATAAACGCAATAAATCCATTTTTTTTATATTTAAACATCCACGAATACACACATACATTCTTTTCTCTCTTTCGTTTACGATCTGACGAAGCCTTAAATTGGCGAAATGCATCATCTGTTCGATCAAATCTTTCCTCTCCTTTCATGCAACATTATATATATATATATATATATATATATATATATATATATATATATATATATTAGACGTGTCAGATTAAATGAATTGCAAACATAGTGCCAGCTGATTTTTAATAAAATCCGTTCATACTCAGGGATAATTTTTCGCTGTAACATTGACACATGATTTTATTATTCATTTTTCGATCTTCCCAAGTACTTTCAATTTTCTTCCGAGATCATCTTCAAGGGCGTGAGTTGTGATAAGAAAAAAACACCGCAAAACTGTGTTGGTAAAAATTACTGTAAATGTTTTTCTTGCTTCAAATATAACGGTTGACAATTTACCTAAGATATATATATATATATATATATATATATATATATATATATATATATATATATAGCATAGTGATGATCCACGTATACTGTCTTAATATGTACAGGAAAGAATATTAAAACGTTTTGAGTTTGAAAATGTGTTTTTTTGACAATATTTGTTTATTTCTACTATTATAATAGTAGAAATAAACAAATACTGTCAAAAAAACACATTTTCAAACTCAAAACGTTTTAATATTCTTTCCTATATATATATATATATATATATATATATATATATATATTAGATAAATGAATGACAAAGTGGAAAAAATTCTGTGTAACGCGTTTCGAGAAGTACTTCATCTAATTCATTCCTTGTTTCCTGTTTAGGATGCGGTTTCCGGTTTTCTCTTTACCAATCTTCTCACTTTTTTTTTTCAATTGGCGTAGATAGACTAAACTATCGCCCGGTTTACACTCTACCCACGTCTGTTGAACAGGTGAAGAGGCTCATCCCTTGTTTCCTGTTTAGGATGCGGTTTCCGGTATGTAGCCCCCTGCACATCAGTGGCGTTACCGCCTTGCTCGGGGTGATATGATTAAAAAAAAAAATTGAAGTAATGAATTATTCCACTTGTCTTTTATTTGTCTAACATTGTTCTGGTATATAGAAATTTATACATACTATTTTCGCCAACCCCGTATATATTTAAAATAAATAAAAATAAATAAACGTCACAATCATAACGGAATTAATATTTTATCACTGTTACAATATTTTTTGGCTTTTTTAATTTACCCCTGAAGATGATCTTGGAAAAGATCGAAAGTACTTGGATTAGCAAAAACTACAGCATCTTCATTCATGAATTTCATCTTAACATCAAGAAACCGATTAGAGATCTTGAAAGGATTAGTATAAAAGATAAATAAATAGAATAAGCACAATATGTTTATATTATTCAATGAAATATGTTTGAATATATTATATATATATATATATAACAATGAATGTCTATTATGTTTAATCATGAGCCGTTATAAATATCGGATTTTGGCTTTCATTTCACCTGAAAATGAAGACAAAAATTGTCCAACATTTGGATATTTTTTTTATTGTGCTGGTTCTAAGATATTATTTTGTGTTGGCATAAAACATTGCTATGCGACGCTAATAGTCACCAAATAGCAGCAACACAAGATAATATCATCTTTGATGGGGAATGTCTTTATGTTAACATCTCTGAAGATGGCTCATGTGAGCCGAAAGCTTAGAACCAGCATAATAAAAAATATCCAAATGTTGAACAATTTTTGTCATTATTTTCACTTAAATTAAAGCCAAAATACGATATTTAGAACGGCTCATGATTAAAGATAATAGGCATTCATTGTCTGTTATATTTAACAATATATGTTTAGATAATTATCTGCTGCCTCAATACACTATATATATATATATATATATATATATATATATATATATATATATATTCTACTCTACAAACCCTTGTCCACAAACAAAATGTCGGAAGTCTCTTGCTACGCTACCGCTATTTCCATAGCAAATGTTAAGATTAGATACATTCCTTAGATCAATCAGTTCAGACTCTTGCTATTCTATCGATACTTCCATGGCAACTGTTCTGATAAGCTACATTGCTTTGTTCCAGCAGTTCAGACATTTACAGTTCAGACTCGCCATGCCACTTAAACAGCACAGAATTATCCAAATCCTCTTTTGTTTTCCATAAGAAGGAAATTTAATTCGGAGAGTTATTTTTCCCCCACAAGAACTGTTACTTTGTAACCGACTCCCGTGAGGATTCTTCCTCGATCAATTCAGTCTTAGCCCCTTCAAGTCAAAGGTCAACATTTTATCCACTTTCAACAACCTCATTCGGTAACCCGCTAAACTGAATGGCTCTTGATCTTTGGATTGGGCGAACAACAGTAAAAAAAAAAAAAAATGATATCTCTAAATTATGTAAGAGAGTGTCTGTTTACATAGATGACCGCATCACTATAAATATTTTGTATTGACATAGGCTTATTTACGTAGATTTGTACAATAAAAATACCAGCGTGATTATAGAAACATGTGGAGGCTAGTTGCTTACTTTGACATTATATTTACCATCAACAATGACATCGACAAGCAGTCAACAGATATTACAGGTCATTCATGCATAGCAGGCAATCGTGACATTTCATTTCTCTACCGGAAAAACTTTTGACAGATTAAGGTTTTAGAAAAATAGGACATTATTTTTCTATGTACCATGACTGCACAGAACATAGGTGATCATGGCTAACCACTGTTTTTATTTCTTTATTAACTGAGAACTGTCAAAATTTCTTAGGAAAGATACTGGAGTCGTTTCCCGTTGCTTTCTCTACGGTTTTTTTAAAATGAAAGCGGTCATGGCTCTTCACTGTTTCCATTGCTTTATTAACTGAGAATTGCTACAGCTTCTTAGCAAATATACTAGAGTGGTTTCCCGTTGTTTTTTTCGCGGTTTTTTAATTGAACGGGATCATGGCTCTCCGCTGTTTCCTTTTTTTATTAACTGAGAACTGCCAAAACTTTTTAGGAAAGATACTGGAGTGGTTTCCCGTTGCTTTCTCTAAGGTTTTTTTTTTAAATGAAAGTGACCGTTGCTCTCCATAGATTCCTTTTTTTATTAACTGATAATTACCATGACTTCTTGGGAAAGACCCTGGAGTGGTTTCCCTCTATTTTTTAATTGAATGAAATCATGGTTCTCCACTGTTTGTTTTTTCTTTATTATTTATGAGTTGCAATGACTTTTTGAGGAAAGCCAGTAAAGTGGTTTTTTGTTGCCTTCTTCTCGAATTTTTAACACAAAATGGCCATGACTCTTCACAGATTCTTTTTTTTTATTATCTGTGAAATTTTCTTTTTTTTTTTTTTTTAATCATATCACCCCGAGCAAGGCGGTAATGCCACTGATATGCAGGGGGCTACTAAGAGTGAAAAGATTGGAAAAGAGAAGGCTGGAAACCACATCCTAAACAGGAAACAAGGGATGAGCCTCTTCACCCGTTCAATAGACGTGGGTGGAGTGTGAACCGGGCGATAGTTTAGTCTATCTACTCTAATTGAAAAAGAAAAGAGTAAAAGATTCGAAAAGAGAAGGCCGGAAACCACATCCTAAACAGGAAACAAGTGATGAGCCTCTTCACCCGTTCAATAGACGTGGGTGGAGTGTGAAAAATATGCTGTAACTTCTTGAAAAAATAGACGAGTGATTTTTTCCTACAAAGGAGAACGAGGGTTCGAACCCGGCTGGAGATCCTATTTTGTTAAATTCAATTGTTGTTAATATTGTTACATTTTTCCAGTTATTTATTTTTCTTCTGGTGATTTTATTTTTGTCTCCCTGTTGAAAGGGTCATTTGGGATTTTATCGTTTATTTAATATTATCTGGTGGCATGTTTCACTTTGGGTGTTTTGATTTAAACATTTATTTGTCCAGCAGAGAGAATAAAATTTTCCTCCCATGCGGTTAATGGTGGAACCATCTGTGAAAGCTTCTCTTTTTTTTTTTTGTTTTTTGTTTTTTGCATATTCCACTAATTTTGATTTTTATTAATCACTGTTTGACACATTCAGCGCCAAAAGTCATTAATCAACGTTTAAGTTACTTTTTATATCAATAACCAAATGATGTTAATTTCGTAACGCTTCCCTTCTTGAAGTGCATACCCTGTCTTCATTTTGTCCTCTATATATTTCTATGACTAATATCTGCTGTCTAGTGACGTTATTTACGGTCTAGGGAAATTCCGATTATTTAGTACAATATTTACCCTCACAAAAGAAAATGTTGGCGCTGAAGGTGTTGATATCAATGGCAATCATTTTGAATGCATTGTTATTAACCCTTAAAAAATATACTTTATTATGTTACTAAGATATTATTACATGCTTAAAAAGTAATGTAATTTTTTTATAAAACATTACTCAAAAGTTTATTTCATTATGTTCATATTTAAAGTCTATGAATCTACCAAATTATTATTATTATTATTATTATTATTATTATTATTATTATTATTATTATTATTTGCTTGTGATGGTGTTGTTTACACATTTCCTTCTGGGGCCCAAACAAAGACCTAACGTCAGAAACGGCTTCGTGACATTAGCTACTGATAATTTTTTTGGCATAGAAAAAATTATTATTATTATTATTATTATTATTATTATTATTATTATTATTAAAATATATCAAAAGTATTTTCGTTTTTATAAAACATTACTCAAAATAAAGCTTATTTCATTATATTCATATTTAAAGTTTATGAATCTACCAAATTATTATTATTATTATTATTATTATTATTATTATTATTATTATTATTTCTGTTGTTGATATTCTCACCGATACAATCATCATTTTTTCTCAAAGACCCCAGGATACAGAATTGGCGATGGAGAGGTGGAAGTACCAGTATGAAAACAAAACAATCAAGCGGACACAAAATCTATGATAATCAGAAGGTGATGTAGATATAAAATCATGATATATACACCGATGAAAAAAAACAAACAAACAAAAAAAAGGACAGTAATGGGCCAGGGAAATTTCATAATTTAAATCGTACAAATGCACACAAAAGATACTCTTAAAACAACACAATACACCCTTGTGAAAATTAATTGAAACAACTGCTTTAGTTTCTTTTCTTTCACCATATAATCAGTTTAAGATCCACTGGAGTGACA
Organism: Ascarosepion bandense; assembly: GCA_037127315.1. NCBI lineage: Eukaryota > Metazoa > Mollusca > Cephalopoda > Sepiida > Sepiidae > Ascarosepion > Ascarosepion bandense. Next base: position 2,686,857 of record JBBBDQ010000769.1, on the reverse strand, counting down.
GGGTGTAATCGATTTCTATTTTTTTCTCAGATTAGATAATTTGCAGTGGTGTGCATAATATGAATCTATTTTTGGGGTGTATGATGAAATTCATTTGGTCTTGAAAAATATTGTCATCTAATATTGCATCCAATTTTTATTACGCCGAGACACTATGGTCTCGACTGTCGATTAGTTGTCCTACGGACATTGTCTGCGATGGACGTTACTCCAAGGAAGCGTACGAAAGTTGTAACACTGCACTAACACATTGGCAAGCCTTGCAGAGAGATCGCAGATATTGTTGGTGCTAGCCTTTCAACTGTCAATCAAGGCGAAGAAACAAATAGGATCCATCATTCCAAAACGTAAGGGAAAATGTAGTCGGAAGAGAAAAACAACACCGAGATATAACGTATGTCATCAGAGAAAACTTGATAGATCCTAGGAATACATTATTCGTCTAGTTTCAATTAATTTTCACAAGGGTGTACTTGCACATTTAAGACGACCACCTTTAATAACATCAATTCTGACAAAAGAAAATCAAAAGCCAAATTAGTCAATATTTGGTAGAGTAACTAAGGTCGTAGTTGATTATTCATTTATTGAGGTAAATATCGATTGTTTATATTCGAGTCTATAAGGATTTCCTTGATTCGAGGATACGTATGTATTGAAATATAGGTTTGAAAAGCATTTGCTTTGTTCGGAAAGAGGTAAAGATTGATAATTTCTATTTAAGTCTATAAGCATTTCCTTGATTCGAGGATAAAATATATTGGCGTATATATTTTAGAAGAATTTAAATGGTTTGAAAATAGGTAAACATTCATCGTTGATATTCGAGTCTATAAGGATTTCCTTGATTCGAGGATACGTATGTATTGAAATATAGATTTGAAAAGCATTTGCTTTGTTCGGAAAGAGGTAAAGATTGATAATTTCTATTTAAGTCTATAAGCATTTCCTTGATTCGAGGATAAAATATATTGGCGTATATATTTTAGAAGAATTTAAATGGTTTGAAAATAGGTAAACATTCATCGTTGATATTCGAGTCTATAAGGATTTCCTTGATTCGAGGATACGAATGTATTGAAATATAGGTTTGAAAAGCATTTGCCTTGTTCGGAAAGAGGTAAAAATTGAGCGTTTATATTTATGTCTATAAGCATTTCCTTGATTCGAGGATATATATATATATATATATATATATATATATATATATATATATATATATATATATATATATATTTATTTATTTTAATCATTTCACCCCAAGCAAGGCATTCCACTGCCACTATTGAGCAAGGGGTTATATAGGGGAAGGTAAAGAGAAAGAGTGGTTAGATATAGGGAATGTCAGAAGGAGGGTGATAGACTGGTAAGGATACCGAGGCTGAGGGTCGGGTAGATGGGAAGAGTGTTTGAGAGAATGGATGCGAGTTAGTGTGTTAGGAGGTGTCTATTGACCTTACATTTTAACTCCTGGAGATTGTAGCTGTCGGGGAAGCAATCATGTGGAAGGGAATTCTACATTCGGGAAGTGCAAGAAAAGAAGCTGTTGGAGTAGAAATTTCGGTTACATTTTATCGGTTTCACTGTAAAAGGGTGGGATCTAGTTGCTAATCTAGTACCACGTGCAAATTCGTACCTAGAGGGCACAAGTGATCTAAGTTCATCGGAGCAGAAGCCGTGAAAGTATTTATAGAAGAGACACAGGGAAGCCACGTCACGTCGGTGAGAGAGAGACTGCGGTCGGTATCGATCACATTACAGACTCTCCGTTGTATTTTGTCAAGAACCCCGAGGAGAATAGCAGGAGCACCCGACCAGATGTGGCAGCAGTACTCAGTGCACGGGCGGATGGTAGATTTATATATGTGCAGGATAGATTCAGACGGAAAAAACTTCCGGGCCCTGCACAGGGAACCGACTTCCATAGCAGCGGATTTAGTAATGGATTCGATATAGTCATTCCATTTGAGGTCCGCTGAAAGTGTGAGACCAAGGGGGCGTAGTGTTTTACTCTCTGGGAGGCAAGCCTGGTCCATGCTAATGGGCGTATATATTTGAGAGGCATTTAAATGGTTCGGAAAGAGGTAAATATTGATCGTTGATATTTCAGTAGCATTTATTTGGTTAAAGAATAGATGAATATTGATGTTTGCGTCTATAAGCATTTCATTGATTGGAGAGTAAGTATATATTGGGATTAAGGTTGCAGAGGCGTTCACCTGGTTCGGGAATAAGTAAATATTTGAGATTATGTTTGAGAAATATTTACATGGTTCGGGAAAAAGTAAATATTGATTGTTTATATTTGAGCCAATATGCATTTCATGGATTCGAGAATAAATAAATATTCGCGTTTATGTTTGAGAATCATTGACCTCGTTTGGAAATAGGTAAAAATTCATCTAAACTTATTTATAAATGGAACTTTGTGTGTGAGTGTGTGTGTGTGTGTGTGTGTGAGAGAGAGAGAGAGAGAGAGAGAGAGTGTGTGTGTGTGTGTGTGTGTCCCCGTTACCTATAGACTCCGAAACGGCTGAACCAATTTTCTTGAAAATTTACACGTCTGCAAGTGTTCTTAGCTAGGTTTTGTGTCGAGGTACCCCCGATAAATATCGAAAATCGATAATCGAAAAAATCGAGTTATAGAAGGAGTGGTCTAATTTTAATCAAATTTGATACACTCATAGACAAAGACATAATAAACGATATTCAGAAGTTTCAAGGTTGCAGTTCTTACAATAGTGCAGAAAATCGATAATATATATAGATAAAAGGCAAGATGTTTGTGTGTGTGTCTGTTTACCTGCCTGTATGTCTGTATTTTTTTCAGCCCTTTTATTTTAGTTTTGCTTCGGGTTTGGCTCTAAGTAGGTATAATTGTAGTTCTTAGTCTCAGCCATGATACCATTTACTCAGAGGACTTCAAAATTCAGTTTACGACGAAAAAAACTTATTTGATATCGATACCAGGAAATCAAAATTTGACTTATATCCATTCATTTTTCTTTCTATCTACGGTTTCGCTTTAACTGGAAACAACTATTGCTTTTTAGCCTTTCGTGCCAACGTCCAAAGAGTCTGAGCTCCAGGACCATGGATTAGTTTTAAAGTTTTCATTACACCCAGGCAACGCCGGGCTATACTGCTAGTAGTTCATATTTTGAGTCTATAAATATCATTTCATGATATTTTTTTTAATCATGTCACCCCAAGCAAGGCATTCCACTGCCACTATAGCGCAGGGGGTTACATAGGGCGATAGACGAGTTAGGATGTACATAGGGGGAGAGTTGGAGAGAATGGGAGGGTTAGTGTGTTAGGAGGTGTCTATTGACCTTACATTTAAACTCCTGGAGGTTATAGCCGTCGGGGAAGCAAGCATGTGGAAGGGAATTCCACAGGCGGGAAGTGCGAGAAAAGAAGCTGTTGGAGTAGAAATTGCGTTATTTTTAAATATATTTTTGTATTTATCATTCACAATAAAAATTTCATGCGCATTTGGGTTTTTTTATTAGGTCCTTGGTACGTTTGAAGTATTTTGGTATATGAAGGATTGAATGCTGATGGACAAGTTTTTGTGGTGGATGAGAAAATTGTAAAGTATGTTTGGGTCGTGTGTCGGATTAGCTAGCTATAGGATAGGCCTGAGTTTTTGTCCCCCCTCCAAATCAGCCTTGTGCCATAATTGTATGTTTTTATACAATAAATAGTGAGTTGTAAGTTAGTGAGAGACTTTGGTGAAATGCGGCTCGAATGGTGATATGGACGACGCGACTAGAGGAAGTCTTGCAGGGTGACCGGCTTTCACATCAGGATCTGATCCGATATTTTGAGCATCAGCTCAAAATTAAGATTAGATAAGATTGGAAACGGTTGAACTCGACAGGTTTTAGCGAACGGTGGGTAAATGTGGCGAGCCTGGTTCGCGTGAACGGGCTAGACTTGATTTTCTATTTGAGATCTACTAGTCACATTGGAGTGGATTCCTTTGGAACCCTTCCCTGGTTAAGGTAGTTCCTTTTTGTGTACCTAGTTAATGGGAATGAATGTGATTCCTAGTCTGTCCCCGGCATTGTCTTTTGTTATGATCCAAGTCGAGATTCCCATTTTCCCGAGTTTTTATTTTTTTCCCGTTTTATCTCGTCTTTATTTTCTCCTCTCCGCTCCCTGTAGAAAGAGTGTCACTTGATTTTTTCCTGCGGCCTCTTTGTTTTGTGGGTTGTTTTTATGCCCATTTTTTTTTTTTAGGTCCCTGGTATGTTTGAGGTATTTTGGTATATGAAGGATTGAATACTGATGGACAAGTTCTTGTGGTGGATGAGAAAATTGTAAAGTATGTTTGGGTCGTGAGTCGGATTAGCTAGCTATAGAATAGGTACTGAAGACCAAGCTGAGTTTTTTGCACCCCCCCAACCGGCCTTGTGCCACAATTGTATTATATACAATAAATAAAGAGAGACTTTAGTTGGAGTTTGATCTGGAATCATAGTTGTAGTTGCAGTTGCTGTGAACTCCACTCAGCTAGCATCAGTTAGCCGGATATACTCGTTCACTTCAAGACTGTATATATTTATTTCTACCAATCAGTCAGTTAAGAGCCATACGCGATACACGCTTGGGCGATCATGTCTCGAAAGAGACATGACTGACTGGGCAGAAGATTATCCCGCAGTAGGTTGCCATTGCTTTCTGCAGTAAACTGGTTTCCGACCAAGGCTATAGAAACCAATCTGTCCTGTTATTTAACCCATAACTGGAAGGAATAGACGGATTAATACCTTTCCCAAGGGTATTTGCGCGCAAGTGAATGCAATGAATCTGGCTGGAATTCGAACTCGGCTCCCCGATTTCTCGTTCCGAGCCGATATCCAATGCACCACAACGCACATCCTTTTCTACCAATAGTATTCCTAAATTGACTAACCCGCGTTCCAGTTTGTATATTACGTTCAATATTACTTACATTTTCTATCTCGATATCTGTTTTTGTTATTTATTATTTTGTGCGGTTCCTCGCCCGGAATCAACAACAGTTTATATTGGCGTTTATAATTGAGAAGCATTTGTTTGGGTCAGGAATAGCTAAAATGTTTTCCTATATTTTTAAGTATATATGTCTTTGTTTGATAGGAGGATACCTATATATTGGAATATATATTTGAAAATCATTAACCTGGTTGAGAAATAAGTTAATATTGATCGCTTATATTTGAGTCTTCATGCATTTCATTGGATGTGCCTTGCAGTGGATATCGGCTCGGAACAAGAAATCAAAGAGCCGAGTTCGAATTCTAGTTGAATTTGTTGCATTCACTTACCTTTGGGAAAGTTACTAATCCATTTCTTCCCTCCAGCTATGGGTCAAATAACAGGACAGATTGGGTTCTATAGCCTTGGTTGGCTACCAAGCTACTGCAGAACGTAATGGCAACCGACTGCGGGAAAATGTTATTCCCAGTCAATCGTGTATCACGTATGGTACTTAACTAACTGATGTAGATAGTTGCAATAAATTTGATGTTTTTAATAAGTGAAATTATTCATCTAAATTGGATGAAGAATTTCATTTATTAAAACAAATAGTAATTCCTTTTGCTTCAGGTCCCCAGAAAATAATTACATATAAAATGTAGAAAAGAAGAAAATACCTCTCTGAATATTTTTCAAAGAATTAATACAATTTTCGAAGCAAAGTTCATGGTAATAGCGAAGAATAGAACAATCACACCGGTCGAAAACTTTTCCGTAATGTGGGAGCGACTTTGATATTCCTTTAAATTCTCGTCTTGTGGTTGTCAAATTTCTTCTGGGTTGTTTTTCTTTCTGAACTGGGGCAACCTGGGTTTTAGCAGCAGATGTTCATCGATTCCTGGAACTCTCTCGTGTCATCTTCCCTTTATTACCTACAGGTAGTTTCCAATTTGGAATTTGGAAGGAAACATTTTTGATTGTTTTCTGTTTTCTCACAAATCGAAATGTACCAAAAATATTTTTGAAATTCAAAAATTAGCAAAAATAAGCAAGAGCACAACGCGGTGTTTGCTTCCTTTCATAAAAGCAGACGATAACACGCTCAAACAGCATAAATTTTTTTATAAGGATAGGTAAATATTGTGTTGCGTTTTATTGGATCTATAAAGATTTACTTGTTTTCAGGATAGATAAATAATGGTCTTTTGATTTAAATCTATAATGATTTATTTGTTTTGGGGATAGGTAAATAGTGGTAAATGTGGGATATGCGTTGTGGTGCAATGGATATCGGAACGAGAAATCGGGGAGCCGAGTTCGAATTCCAGTTGAATTCCTTGCATTCACTAATGCGCAAATACCCTTGGGAAACGTATTATTCCGTTTCTTCTCTCCAGTTATGGATTGAATAACAGGACAGATTGGGTTCTACAGCCTTGGTCGGCAACCAGTCTACCGCAGAAAGTAATGGCGACCTACCTAAAATCTACTGCCCAGTCAGACATGTCTCTTTCGAGACATGATCACCCAAGCGTGTATCACGTATGGCACTTAACTGACTAAAATAGTGGTAATTTATATTTGAATCTATAAATATGTAATTGTTTTGTCGATAAGCAAATACCGATCGTTTATATCTGGACTAACAGTATAGCCCGGCATTGCTCGGGTGTCATGAAAGCTTTAAAACTAATCCATGGTCCTGGAGCTCAGACTCAGCCTAAAGAATATTTATGTACAGTTTGGTGAGAAACGGATAAAAATTGTGGATTTGTATAGAGGACATACAGACAGATAAACACACACACACACACACACACACACACACACACACACACACACACACACACAGCTTGCCTTTTATATATATATATATATATATATATATATATATATATATATTCTCGATTTTCTGCACTATTGTAAGAACTGCAACCTTGAAACTTCTGAATATCGTTTCTTATGCCTTTGTCTATGATTGTATCAAATTTGATTAAAATCGGACCACTCCTATAACCCGTTTTTTTCGATAATGGATTTTCGATATTTATCGGGTGTACTTCGACATAAAACCTAGCTAAGAACACTCGCAGTAAATTTTCAAGAAAATCGATTCAGCCGTTTCGGAGTCTATAGGTAACGGACACACACACAGACACACATACACACATACAGAGACAAAGTTCCATTTATAAATAAGTTTAGATCTATGGTTATTAGGAGTTGTAGATATTATTTGTAACGCATATCGGAAACTTAAAACGACTTCAGCAAATGTATATGCAAATATAATTTTTATATTTATTTGCTTAAGGGTGATGATTGTGTCCTCTGGTATTCAGTCTAGCAAAATGTTCGTTAAGGAGGGGGATATTGATAGCAATCTCGAGGAATGTCCGTTTTGGTTCGATTTTTGAAAGTTTGGAAGTCAGCTCCAGATAGAAGTCGTAGCCATCTTAGAAATAGGTCAGTGTCAATCTGTTGTGTTTTTCTCGGCCCTAAGCAGAGCAGAAATAGGATTATCTTGACGTGTCACGTATGTCTGGTTTCTACGCTGTAGCGTTCTTTTCTTACGTCCTCTACCGTCGTCCCCCTTTTTTTCTACCTCAAAGGAGTAAGTTTATAGGATTTTCACCTGGCTCCGAAACTCTAGCGCGAACACTGGTTTCGGCTTACATCAAAAGTTTCTTTCTATCAAGATTTTGATTGGCACTTTTTTTTTTGCATTCATTTATTTTAATTTTTTTTTTTTTTTTTTCATAACGGAAGCCATGCGTGAAGCTATCATGATTATTATTTATTTTAATTTTTTTAATTTTCAGTCATAAAGAAGTAGGCTCTGTTCCAGCAAACATACGATGTTTTTCTGCCGGATTCTGTTTTTTCTTCTTTCTCTTTTTATTTGAGAGTTGCTTTTTCAATAGTTGAGAGTAGTGAGATATATATATATATATATATATATATATATACATATTTTTTTTACACCTCCCTTAATAGAAATATACATATATTTTCTTTTTCTATATCTCTCTCAATATATATATATATATATATATTTATACCTCCCAATATATATATTATACCTTTCTCAATATATATATATATATATATATATATATACCTCTCTTAATAGAAATATATATATATTCCTTTTCTATACCTCTCTCAATAGAAAGAGAAATATATATATATATATCTCTCAATATATATATATATATATATATATATATATATATATCTATACCTCTCCTTAATAGAAATATATATATATATATATATATATATATATCTTTCTATACCTCTCTTAATAGAAATATATATATATATATATATATATATATATATATATATATATTATTCTTTTTCTATACCTCTCTCAATAGAAAGAGAAATATATATATATATATATATATATATGACTATTACGGAAATTAACGAAGATTAACGAAACTGGTTATAAACAAGCGACAATTTGAAATGATTTGTTTGAACATTATTTTTGATCGATACTCGTATTTAAGCAGATATTCTGTTTATAATCAAACAGTATTATATATTTATTTTTACCGGCCTGATTATTTACGATAAATTTTATTACGAAAATGTGGGTCATTTCGGCAGGATTTGAACCTGCGACCTCTATCCACATAGGGGGAGCCACCATGTGATCTGGCGCGTCTTAGACCTCTCGACCACGAATGACCGTCAGTCTAAACGAAGTCAAATTAAGCCTATAACACAATATTCGAATTCATCATAATAACCATCTCTGCTCTGAAATATATATATATATATATGCTCCCATTCTATCAAACACTCTTCCCATCTGCCTAACCCTCATCCTCGGTATCCTTACTCATCTGTCACCTTCCTCCTGACATTCCCTATGTCTAACCACTCCTTCTCTTTACCTTCCCCTATGTAGCCCCATGCGCAATAGTGGCAGTGGAATGCCTTGCTTGGGGTGAGATGATTAAAAAAAAAAAAAAAAAAAAAATATATATATATATATATATATATATATATAGTTATGTATCAATTTTACATTACTATATAATTATATTAATCTTTATAATACCCATTATATTGAGCACTTTTTTTTAATAAAATAAACGCCAGAGTACTCAAAATAATAAAAAAAACCTTGAGTCCTCTTCACTTGGAATTATATATATATATATATATGTGTGTGTGTGTGTGTGTGTGTGTGTGTGTGTGTGTGTGTGTGAATATATATATATTGTGATTCACAGTCTTGTTCTTGAATGTTTCCCTTTTGCTTGAGATAAGTGGTGAAAAAATGTTACATAATTTTCGATTTTCTAAGCTTTTTCCGACGTTCTTAGTATGTCTTCATAAACACAGACCTTAGATTGCAACCAAACAAGGGTACATAATAACAACATCGGAAGAGTAACACCCTTGTAAATGGCTAGTGAAATTGCAGAAAGCGCTTGGAAAGTCGAAAATTATGTAACATTTTTACATCCCTTATCTCAAGCAAAATGGGAACATTCAAGAATACTGGAAAAATTAAACAAAATATTCTTAAAATCTTCCTTGTCTGTCGTTTTTAACTAAACATGTTTAAATGAAAGTTTCTCTCTCTTTCTCGCTCTCTCTCTCTCTCTCTCTCTCTCTCTCTCTCACTATATATATATATATATTTGGGCAGCAGTCTTTCACTGACTCAGTGATTTTGTTAGAAATAAACGAATTTACTCGAATTTACAAAACCTTTGCTTAACTCATACAAAACTCGCGAAATTTCACACCTCTATGCGAAATGTTTTCGGCCAATAGCAAACTAAGAAACATCTAAAAACAAAATTCAAATAATTTTCAATTATCAGAAACAAATTATTTTATGGACCCTTTTAGCGAGCCGACGCGAAGTTTGTTCGTCGTCCAATGGAAAGGCCAGAATCACATCCGGGAGTGAATTCCCAAATGACCTTTTCGAGCCCCCACATACGAAATAAAAGACGGAACAAATTCGACTGTCGTCAGAGAGAAGAAGACGACCGTAATTGACACATCCCTTGACAAACGTCAAGCGATCGCTATTATTGCCTCTCTCTCACCTCTTTCCACTTCATCGTTCACTCGTCTACCTTTTCTTATACTTGATAATTAAACGCAACTCTTTAAGACTGAGCGAATACTTCAAAGACAATCCTACCCAACAATAACGCTCATACATACATATATACATACATACATACGTTCTTGTCTACATCCACACAAAATACTACTACGAACTCCTGATACTCTTAAATTCTTAATATTGTTTCTCATTGAACATTAATTCATGTTATTCTTTTCCATTAATAAATTTCTATTTAAACATACAAAATGTATACTTTTATTCTTCCAAAAATCCACCAGCTGATAACTTTCTGATAATTCTGGATAAGATCTTATAAATTGTAGGAAGTTTGGCTATGTTTCACACAAGGCCAATTCAAAAAGCATTAACCATCTCTCTACTTCTGCAAGATAAGAGTTTTAAAGGGAAGCGCAAATGCCTTATTTTAATTCGAATTCTTTTTAGTTTTGTTCATATATTTTATTTTTATATTTTATTTGATTTTTATCAGGTTTCAATACAGATGGTCTTGGGCATGGCGGTAAACTGCATCCGGCAACAAGACCTCTGATTGGGAAGTTGTGAGAAGCATGGAACCACCTCTTAAATGCTATGACCCTGAGTGGTAGCACCTGTTAGGGTTTTTGCTATGGGCAAACTAGGGTCAAACTAGGGTCAAAACATTATGAATGTATAAAAATAGACTTTTATAGAAATATATACATAAAAAATAGACTTTATAGAAAAATATACATTTTTGAAGAAACTTTATTGGAAAGTTGTGAGAAGCATGGAACCACCTCTTAAATGCTGTTGTTTTCAGGTCCACTATGACCCGGAGTGGTAGCACCTGTTAGGGTTTTTGCTATGGGCAAACTAGGGTCAAACTAGGGTCAAAACATTATGAATGTATAAAAATAGACTTTTATAGAAATATATACATAAAAAATAGACTTTATAGAAAAATATACATTTTTGAAGAAAAATTATTGGAAAGTTGTGAGAAGCATGGAACCACCTCTTAAATGCTGTTGTTTTCAGGTCCACTATGACCCGGAGTGGTAGCACCTGATAGGGTTTTTGCTATGGGAAAACTAGGGTCAAACTAGGGTCAAACATTATGAAAGTATTAAAATAGACTTTTATAGAAATATATACATAAAAAATAGACTTTATAGAAAAATATACATTTTTGAAGAAAAATTATTGCTATAACACATTCTTGAAGCCAAAAAATATTCTCAGCAAAACATTTTTGAAGACAAAACTGGAAGACATTTTCAGTTTTCTAAAATAAAAAGAATTAAAATAAAAAAATTAATTAAAATCGGACTAAATCAATCTTCTCACTATAACTGAACATTAAAAATACCTTAAAACCCCACCTTTTTGGCATTAAATAACTCACAGAGGTTGCTAAACCATTAAACAAAACTCAAACTGAAAACTCAATACAGATCTTTGAGTATTTGTTTGTTTTGAGGATCGGTAAAGTTATCGTTTATATTTGGATTCATAAGGATTTATTCATTTGATTTGATGATAGATAAGTAGTGGTTGTTTATATTGGTATTTATAAGGATTTATTTATTTTGTGGATAGGTAAATTGTTGTCATTTAAATTTGAATTTATATATATATCTGTTTATTTGTTCATATTTGGATCTATAAAGATTGATTTGTTTTGGCGTTAGGTAAATAATTGTCTTTTATATTTGGATCTATAAGTACTTATTTCTTCTGGCAATAGGCAAATATTGACCGTTTATATATAGCTTTTATTTGTTTTGCTAATAGATAAGCATTGCCCGTTTATATTTTAATAGATACCTCCATAGAATTGCTATACCTAAGATTTAAAATGAAGTTTTCAAAATGAAAAATACTTGTTGATGTTTTAATTTTAGTTTTATGCAAGGCAACAAGGATTTTTAGACCAATGTAGAATTTGGCTTTTAGCCATTAATATTTTGAAAATGCTTTATTGTAAAAGACTTGTAACCGTTTTAATCTCCCACTATGATGACATTATGTGGAAGTTTATTTATCAATCTGTCCAACGATTTTTGTCATATGTTAGGTGCTGTCGGGCCCACAATCTTTCACCTCTTGGGGTCACCACTGCCAATACATAAATCATAGATACCCCCGGCTGGGATAATCTCAGGTCAACCATGCATTTGGCTTCCTTTATAGTCTGGTGGGAAACTGAGTACAAATCGATTACCCCCGGCTGGGATAATCTCAGGTCAACCATGCATTTGGCTTCCTTTATAGTCTGGTGGGAAACTGAGTACAAATCGATTACCCCCGGCTGGGATAATCTCAGGTCAACCATGCATTTGGCTTCCTTTATATTCTGGTGGGAAACTGAGTACAAATCGATTACCCCCGGCTGGGATAATCTCAGGTCAACCATGCATTTGGCTTCCTTTATAGTCTGGTGGGAAACTGAGTACAAATCGATTACCCCCGGCTGGGATAATCTCAGGTCAACCATGCATTTGGCTTCCTTTATAGTCTGGTGGGAAACTGAGTACAAATCAATTCCGGAACGATTCGGCACGACACTGTCATTCCAGTAATCCTTGGATCATTCCACTTCTGCCAAGGATCAACATATACAGAATCCTGCTTACAACATTCCGAAAATGATTTTTGGTAGAAAACTACCTATCTGTTAACTTTGGTTGCACAAATGTCTAAACTTTCTTTATTGGCTTCATATCAAATGGTCGACCGGATTTCTGTCTGTCAAGGCAATTTGTGAGTTCAATCCCTAGGCCAGGTAGTACTGCAGTATATTCAGTGGATGAGTAATAACTGAGCAGTACTAGAGAAGAAGAAGATGAGTTATCTGCTCTTGACATAGAAAGCAGAATGAGAACAAGCTACTCCATAGATTAAATAAAGGGTTTAGTTTGAAATTCCTTGTGAGCCATCCAGATAGACAAATGTCTGAAGAAGACCAAAGAGCAAATCTGTCAAAATGTTGACTGATTTGTACTTTGGCCTTTTTCAGATTCAATAATAAATACATTAATTACAACAAAGATGGGAGCATTAGTCTGAATGTAAAACATGATACGAAGCTGGAATGTCTATTGGGACTGTTTACTCCACACATTGTGGAGCTCATATACGTTAAATATATTTGAAAAACGATCGGTTCCTTGCACCTTATGTAAGACCCAGATCAGGCCAAAAAATAAAGCATTGCGGCCACAACTGAGCTGAAGCTGCACACTCTTCACTTTCCAGCCTCAACAGAGTTCAAAAGTGTTTGTGTAACCTTGTAGGTAATGAATTGTTTTTCACCCTACAACCCCTTTCCCACAGACTAAATATTGTCTCATGTAATTTTCATGGCAGAGGTTTGAATAAATATATGGTGATGTTAACCTAAACTTTCATAAGTAAGACCCACCAGGCCATATTACAGACACACCAAATCACGTAAAAACCCATCAGATCATGTACGGATCCACCAGGCCATGTACAAATTCACCAGGCCAAGTATAGGCCCACCAAGCCACTTACAGACACACCAAGCGACGTACAGTCCCACCACGTCATGTATAGTTCCACAAGCCCGCGCACACACCCACCAGGCTACGTATATTGAGTCAACTCATCCGCATTCTCTTCATATTCTATTTGTAAGGAAGAAGATCCACTATTCACTAGAACTTTTGTATTGTAGAACAACTCACAGGGGATGTTTCTCCAATTATTACAATCCTAAACTCTTTAAGACTACCGTTATCTTTGCTACATATCCTCATAATATGCATATCTGTACCCCTTATAACAACCTCGTTCAACAAATCACTACACCGAGTGGCTCTTGGGTCTTATATTAGGTGAACGATAGTAAAAATGTTTAATTAAATCTACTAAGATACTTCTTAGGTGCATTGTCCAATTCTAATTTCATTTTCTACCACCTTCTCTCTCATTCATATTGCACACCAAACTTCGTTATTATTTTAACGTTAACTCTGTCTTGAGTAGCTCTCGAGCTTTGTATTTTACTTTGAGTAAAAAGAGAAGAAAAAATTCAAACCCAATTTCGTCATTTTACTTTAACCGAAAGACATAACTGTTTTTGACAGTTTTAAATTTATTGGCTGAGAGCATGCTTCCTGTTTCTGAAAATGATGCCGCTGATTTACGATTGAATTTGGGTATATCGGAATCTAGTTTACTGTTTCTTTTCTTTCAAATATTTGGCCAGTTCTCTTTAACTCTAAGAGAGAAACAAAGATTTCCTCTGTTGACAAGAGCTGAAAGATGGATCTATATTTCCTATCAGCTTGTTAAACATCGACAATGCCAATGTGGAATGTGTTAATTGGTAATAGTAATATTAACCTTATAAGGAAACATTCATTGACCAAGAAGCTAATTCTTCTTGAATTACATTTTTCTCCACTGCCTGAAAAGTGGTTTATTTTTAAATATAACTTGATCCATTGATTTTTTTTCTTCTGTGAATGCAAAGTTCAACATTTGATTTAATTTTTTTACTCTCGCTTATTTTGCGAAATAATTTTAAACAATAGGAATATTTTGGGATTAGATTTAATTTTGGTATTGTAAATGAAAAAATAAAATAAAAAATAAAAAAATGTAATTAAAATTTTGGAAAAATTCTATAAAAATATATCCGAAGAAAATTTTCAACTGCAGTTCAAACAACTGGGTTCCATCCTGGTTTCATTTGATGAGAAGGATGTCCAAAATAAATATCATTTCTATTTTTATTCTGCCGTGAACTGTGTGATCAGTTATCCTTTTTAAATCCTTAAAAACATGAAGTGCTATACTAATCTCATCTCTTGAAATATTGCAGATCACATCATACTGCAAATATTCAACAGTTAAGAATTAGGAAAAAAATTATTTTTCCGCGTCTTAATTGAACATTTGCACTTTATTTTCTTACTGCCACTTATGTCCCATAATAGATGTTCCATTTGTATACACATTTCATACACAAAAAATTATTATGGGACAAATGAAATAATTTATATTTGTTTGTTCAACAAAGTTATAAGATACGACCTTTGTTTGTTCCATAATAAATATTCCATTTGTAAACACATTTCATACACAAAATGTACCAATTATTATGGGACAGATCTAATAATTTAGGCTGCAAAAAATTCACAAGGGCTGATGATGTGGTGAGGCGACCACACTCTACACACTTTCCTTCCAAGCATATTTATAAAGTGATTGACTTATAACTTAGTGTGTGTACACAACATAATTCAAAGTTTGTGTACGTTAGCTCTGTTACCATACCAAAGCGCCCCTATATATATATATATATATATATATATATATATTAGGGATCAATACAAATATTGACATATATATATAGTCATTTGCAGACAGATCTGTTTCGCTGTATCACAGTTCATCAGTACGGTTAGACATTCGATTACTTCTAGCCAGGATTAAAACCCGACCGAACTGACATCAGTCGGCGATTCTACCACTGAGCTATAGATATTGATTTTATCGTGTTATATACACGTCAGTAGCAGAGTATTCAAATTCATTAGTGAATGAACGATACGTAAATAGCTACTGTTGTTAAAGTCCATCATTTCTCCATGGTACTCAATTGGCGGGTGTAAATATTTGTATTAATCCTATATATATATATATATATATATATATATATATATATATATATATATATATATATATAACGTTACGGAAAATCCCGAAGTTTAACAAAAGGGTTTTATCAACCGACATATTTAATTTATTTGTTTAAATATTATTTTTAATCGATACTCGTATTTGAGTAGATATTCTGTTTTTAATCAAACAATATATATATAAAACATATTTGAGTAGATATTCTTTTATATATATATATTGACTATTATTAATTATTGTTGTTATTATGCTTTTTTATTTGCTTCGATCAAATATCGTCTATCTTTTTATTTCGTCTTTCCCTGTAATAAAAACGGAACGGTCTATTATTTATCTGCAGTATTTTTAATAATAAATAATTCGCGTCGGTTGCTGATTTGCAAATGTTTCCACAATGCAAGAAGAAAATTCTGTTGTTGTGTAAAGACTTTTTTTTTTTTACACTGATTTCCCAGAGTTCTCAAATAAGGAATTAGTGCCAAGATGCTTCCTGGATTCATATAATCTTTTGTTTTATGAATTTTTTCCACTGCAGCCTGATGGTTTTTCTTACTTTGTTGCTATGTGCTTTCATGACAGATAACAGTTTACAAGCTTTACATTTTGCAAAAGATATTTCTTTCCTTTCATTTCTCTTCCATTGGCAGTACTTGACAGAAGTGGATGTAGTCATCTTAAAAGTTGTTTGAATTTCTTAAATGAACCACTGACATTATTCTTTTTACTAATGTCACCCATTAAAAGGCCCTAGAGCCACTCAAAGTAGGAATTTAATATTAGTGTTTTATTAGTGTAAGAAAGGGTAACAAGATAGGATCTTTTGTATAGGAAAGATAATGGTGAACTCTAGAATTGAAGAGGTCAATATTTAATTAGTGAATAACATTTTAGAGTTAGACAGAAAAGTTAGACGTATACAGTTGAAGTAGACTTTAAAAAATGGGGAGGTGTATGAACTGGGCGATCTGCTCTTAATGAATAACATTTCGGACTTCAGGCGAAGACGTTAGAAGTACAGAATTGAAGTAGAATTTAGAAGGAACTGGAAACCCATTTCTAAGCAAAAAACAAGGAATAAAGTTCTTCTCCTATTTAGAAGACTAGGAAGAAGTGTGAACTGAGCAATGGGTGAACCTATCTACTCCTATTCATTTTATAACTGCTGTATTTTCGGTGTATAAGACGCACGTCTTTTACTACCAAACTAAATACTTACTTTTGCTGATGCTTGTCTGGTAAAAATGTTTTAAGTTTGCTACCTGATAAAAAGTAGCACTTCAATAATGTAACGAAAAAGAAAATCGCCTACCTCGAAAAAGAGATCGTTGCTTACCGGAGAAAAATTACAGAATTTTTAGTGCAGAAAGAACTGCTATGTGTATCAAAAGCTATGCTAATTTTCTTCCCTCCATGTCTGGCGTGGCCAATCAGAAAAATCGTTCGGTTAATAAAAGCTATTGTTTTTGTTTACTGGGGCAGAACGATTTTTGAGCTTGGTGAGCGAAAATGCGATTTTCTCCGTTGCGAGAAGGTTGGATTTCTGACCCCAATTTTGTTATTTTATTTGCCCGTTGGACCAGATCTGCGAGTGAACTTTGTGTAGGCACACGGATTTTTTTTCTCTTACAAATAATCTCAGAGTGTTTAAGATTAGAATAAACAAATAGTAAAGAAAAATACAGTTTATCAGATAGATTAAGTTTTTATTTTAAAATTAAAAATTTGAATGCCGTTACCAAATTTATTTATTCTAAGGTCAGTTCGTTTGTTTTAGTTCCAGTAAAAACTGATCTCAAAAAATATACTAAGACCACTTTTTATCAGACAAGACTAAGCCCAGGCACTATCTTAAGACTTCCGCTTATCAATGTCATATTATATTCTTCAATGGTCTTTGGTTAAAGAATATTTTTCTTTCTTCTTAGACGGAAAACACGGAGAATGCGATGGACAGTAATTCCGGACTTGGCATAAATATTACCAACCATATTCGGACGTTTTTTGCTACCAGATTTCAAAAAAAGCGAGAATCCGAGCTTTAAGAGCCTTGACTGAGATTAAAAATCCAGAACACTCCTCGCCACACACACAAACACACCACCACCAAAGAAAAGTGGAGGAAAAAAATTAAAAAAACACTTGGAAATTACAATCGTCTATCAGCTAAGAAAAGAAGAAAAAATAAAAATAGAATCGGATCATAATTTCCAGAAAGTACGTTATTTCTTGAGTCGTCAATTCAATTCGGAATACAAGCAAAACTGACATTACGAGAACTGACTTTTATTCTAGGGCTTCACATTATTTTGCATCTATCTGAGGCCAGATAAAAAACAAAAAAACAAAAGAGTACATCACTTTCTTTGTCTTAGAGAATTAAAATTTTGCATTCACATGGACACATTTCTTAATTCTTCTATTAAATCTAACTTACATTATTTGGACTATTGTCCTCATCTTTGTTGCCATTTGTACGACGTTTCAACCGTTGTACACTCCAACCTTCTTCAGTTACTAGGAATTTCGAACCGAACCTTTTATTGCAGTCATTGGGGTATATGACCTCCATTCCTTGCGTAGTTGTGCCTCTTTTGATAGACATGAGTTATCTCCCTCTAACCCTGTAAGTTATTTGTTTACCACTGCTGTAGCCTGGTATTGAACTCACGGCTCTTTGGGTCAAGTCACAGGAACTAACCAACGTCTATATGTATGGGGCATGTGTGCTTAAGAACTCATAGCCCAGTGAGGAGAGAGAGATAACTCATGACTACCAACAGAGGCAATACTATGCAGAGAGACGGAGCGCACAACGGCCGAAACGTTGTACAAATGGCAACAAGGATGAGGACAATAGTCCGAATAATGTAAATACTGCAAATACTACCTCATCTAATAAATAGAGACAAATACTAAATTTAACTTATGATCTCTCTCTCTCTCTCTCTCTCTCTCACACACACATATATATATATAGTTTTAGTGCAAAGAATTTATCACTTGACTGATCAGGTTCATGCCGACTTTGATGTTTCGTGGGGACACAGTTATGATGCCTTCACTCATCGGGTTGCATTTCTTGACACACGAAACTTTGAAGTCAGCATGAACCTGACTAGTTAAAGTGACAAATTATTTACATTAAAGCTATCAACGTTCTATCTTCACCACGATATCGAGGACTTTACGATAAAAAACCCCGGCTTACCAAAATGCCTTTTATGAGTAAAACTACTGAAAAAAACAACAATCTTGGTGCTAAGCATTATCATAACTCAAAAATACATACGTATATATATATATATATATATATATATATATATATATATATATAATCGTTTAATTATGTGTTGAGTTTTCTTCTCTATATGTCTTATTGCTCTCTGTTTTTATCTATTCAATATTTTTTACTAATTAGATAAATCTTTGGGGATTATCCTCTCCGTTTTTACGGGTTTGTAATTATATATATATATATATATATATATATATATATATATATATATATATGATACCACAGGTAAATTGTTGCCATTATATATTTTTAATTTCGTACATGTATGTTGTTTTGTTT
This sequence comes from Ascarosepion bandense, assembly GCA_037127315.1. Taxonomy (NCBI): domain Eukaryota; kingdom Metazoa; phylum Mollusca; class Cephalopoda; order Sepiida; family Sepiidae; genus Ascarosepion; species Ascarosepion bandense. The sequence continues at coordinate 2,667,547 of JBBBDQ010000769.1, read as the reverse complement.
TTTATTTTGCCGACTTGTATAGTGCGGTCAGTTGGGAGAAAAAGAGCACTGTGACGCAATTCAGTCCACCAGAAATTTGAAAACGGCACGCTGTACTATTTGGCATTCACTCCGGAAACTACAATACAAACATTTCAGAGTGTTTGCGTGCAAAGAATTCGGAAAGAGTTGAATGAACTGTTTACCCTAGAGATAAAAAGATGCTCACATGTCCGTTCAATCATAGTGAAATGGGGTTAGGTATAGGGATCGATTTACCCTGGAAACGAAAAAGATACACATATATCCCGTTAAGCACAGATGAAAAAAGTAGTCCGGTTTATATGTCGGGTTAAGCTAAAAGAAAAGAAGATATATATAGGTCCGGTTTACGATGGAAACACACACACGCGCGTGCGCACACACATTTATATTAGGACCTTGAATAATTTCTCGCTGTTTTTTAACAGATGGATTTTCCAGAATAGCATGTTTGCAGTTTCAGATGGTAACACATCTATTAAAAAAAGTACTATAAGCAAGCTTGAAATTCAGTGTATGTCATTTTCACAGAAGTGTGAACAACTTTGTTTTCTTACATTTCAGATTTCGTTCAAAATAAAGTGTATTTGCGAGGAATTTTACTGCAGTACTTCATTCAAAAGAAATCTGCAGCAGAAGCACACAGAATTCTTTTTGAGACTTACGGCAAATATACTCTGTTGGAAACAATATGCAGAGATTGGTTTAGCCGTTTCAAAACTAATGATTTTGATGCTGTAGATAAAGAGCGCTCTGACGGACCCAAAGTTTTGAAGACGAAGATTTAAAGATATTATTTCATGAAAAGTCATGACATAACCGAGGATCTTTAATAAGTTTTCGCTGATTTTTTATGAAAAGTAATGTTTTATTTACAAAAAATAGTAAGAAGTATGTCACTGAAAGTAATGTCCATCTTAAGCCACTATTTTTCCCCATCTTTCTGTCAGCATTTGAATTCCACGTCAAAAAAACGACACTTCTTTTGAGGGCTAACCACGAGTCAACCCATTTTTTTGCATCTTTATGAGAATGAAAGTGCTGTTCAGCCAGGCAATGTGCTATCAATCGGACCAAGTGATAATCGTATGGGGCAATGTCTGGTAAATACGCCGGATAGGGTAGGACTTCTCATTTAAGCGTTTTCATGTAAGTTCTCCTCCGTTTTGCAACATGTGTCCTCCTAGTGTTGTCATGTTGCAAAATCACTCTGTTCGTATAGAACCCATATTTCTTCAATGCTCGGTTTAAATGCATCAGTTGTAGTCGATAGCGATCTCCCGTGATGGTTGTGGTTGGTTTGAGCAGCTCATGATTAACTAAACCCAGCTGATCCCACCAAATGCAGAGCAGAATCTTCGAACCATGGATATTCGACTATGCCAATGATGTTGATGCATGGCCAGGCTTACCCCACGATCTTCTATGCTTAGAGCTATCAGTCACGATGAATGGATGTCTTTTCGGGAAGCCTCGGTGACTTGAAGGACTACTGGGTCTTAAACTGACCCTTGACCCAAAGTGCAATTCGTACATACGTTCCATTGCTAAAGATGCAGGAAAAAACGAGCGGGTTCCTGTACTTCTCCAGTAATGACCAGATCTCTCGTGATACCCTCTACCTTTATAAGAGCCTAAAATAAACTACTGTTGTCATATTTGGGCGGGAGCTTCCCTGTCGTCACTTTCCAGATTTGAGTCCAAAAGCGCCTCCAATTTCTTGTGAGTGACACATTATTTTCCGCTCACTCTCTCACAGACTAGATGTGGCAAGCCTCTCACTGTTCTATCGTTACTTCCATAGAAAGTGCTTGAAATTTTGTACTAATGCAGGTGTTTTGGTTTATACTTGAGTCTGCAATATTCGTCCAGAAGGTGGTCACATTTTGCAAGGTCTTACCCCTTTATGGGTGACGTAATTGACGTATTTTATACCCAGCTGATAGACAATATGACGAACAGATGTTTTCATAAATCTTGCGAAAAGACACATGTTTGTAACAAAATAATTGCATACTCTACAAAAAGAAAAAAAGTCGATTTCAATCGTCAGACACCAAAAAACAAGTCAGCCATTTTATGTTTTCTTCCGTTTTTCTTCTTTTTTCATATATATATCGTGAATAAGGAACGAAGAAAATATTAACAACGCTCAAAACATTAATTTAAAACAGTGCTCAATATAGAAATAGAGCTATGAATATTTATTATAAATTATAGTTTCTAAACTAATGTCAGTCAGTGAAGTGCCATACGTGATACACGCTTGGGCGATCATGTCTCGAAAGAGACATGACTGACTGGGCAGAAGATTATCCCGCAGTAGGTTGCCATTGCTTTCTGCGGTAGACTGGTTGCCGACCAAGACTATAGAACCCAATCTGTCCTGTTATTTAACTCATAACTGGAAGGAAGAGACGGATTAATACCTTTCCCAAGGGTATTTGCGCGCAAGTGAATGCAATGAATCTGGCTGGAATTTGAACTCGGCTCCCCGATGTCTCGTTCCGAGCCGATATATATATATATATATATATATATATATATATATATATATATATATATATCGGAATTAAAAGCAGTACCGTGACTGACCTCTTTTTTATCTCTTATGTAAGCTTTGTTATTATTGTATGAATAGCTTATCGAATTTTTTTCTATGTCATTGTACAAACAGCAGTCGGTCCCTTATTATGAAAACAGTTTATGAACTTATCTTACTAGTTATGCAGTTTCCAACGTCATTGATGCGTTAAAACCGGTTTTTCGAGAATGCTTTTATTTCATTTTATTTCATTATGAAGAGTAGGCCAGACTCGGTACAAGAATTTAATTAAAATACAAAAACACGCCTCCCTTCCCATGTGTACAATCAAAAAAGCATTTTTTTTTTTTTAGTCGTAGCTATTTAGTATTACGTTTAGCTTGTTGCGGAGTTGTTAATTATTTATATCTGACAGCCAATAAATTACTTTCCGCAAAGGTTATCCTGAACGGCCACTCTTCTAGATCCTTTCATACTAACATAGTTCTATCCTTCGTCCTAATTTGTTTTTAAATTGCATTAACGACATTCCCGATATCATCAGCTTTCAACTTGGTATCTATACCGATGACACAAGCATTTATGCACCATCTGGGTGTGATGGATAAATGATGATGAGTTTATTGTCTCGATGCTATGTCTGATTGGTCCGCTAAAATCAAAATGGCAGCTGATGTAAAATAAACCACACGCAGTTTATTGTTAGTCTACGGCTATATCGTGTTGAATTCACCAGTTCCCGTCCGATCAGCGAAGTTAAACAACATCGAGCCTGGTCAGTACTTAAATGGGTGACCATTTGGGAATACCAGGTGCTGTAAACGTAAGGACCAAGAATGGTCCTCCAGGTTTGGGGTTTGGGGTTTGGGGAGTTGAGTGCAGGGCTAACAACACTGCCCCGTAAAAAACAGTTTGTTACAGAAACAGCAACAAAAAGTTGCTGCCCTACGCACCATCTGGGTGTGATGGATAAATAATGATGAGTTTATTGTTAACCGGGACAAAAGATGGCTTCTTAATTTTAACACATCCAAAATTTTTAATTATTTGAGAAACCACTCTCTGCCTTCCATCAGCATGGCTGATGCTAACCTCCACAAGAGTGACTGGTTGCGTATTCTCGGGTAAACATGAAGTGGAAAAACTAGATTGAATCCATTTGTCGATCATCTGGTAAGTAAATTGTTCAGTGTTGTTCTAGACATTTTTTCCTCTACAAAATCCATCTTACAACAAATCTATAAATCTACCATTTGTCCATGCTTAGAATATTGCTGTCACATATCGTATAGTGCTTCTGCTATATATCTAAAGGACCGTGACAATATTGAAAGAAGAATCAGTAATATTATTTGTCCTAATCTGGCTTCACTACTTCAGACACATTCCCACCAACGTGAAGTTGCCACCTTCGCGCGCCTTTTCTATAAATATTTTCATGGCAAACGTACAAATGAGTTCTTCACTATGCTACCAAGTCTTTATGAAATTAAGCGCAATACTCAACTCGTAAGGTCTCAACAATTTGCCATTGATTTGGCTAAATGTAACCGTAATTTCTACGCTAACATTTTCTTTTCTCGCACTTTTCGCTTGTGGAACTCTCTTCCTAATCAATTTTAATCTTCAAATATTTCAATGCAATGTTAATCGCTGTCTACTGTCTTCTTGATTACTCTTCTTATATTCTCGCTTCTTATGGCTGCTTTATTTGAAACAACAACTTTGTCTTCTCGAGCTTTTTATTCACTCATATTCTATTTGATGATATTAATTTGATATCAATTTTCTCTTATCTTTATCTCATCTTTGAGAAGGCGATGTTTTTTAGAATCGATTTCCCCTCAAGGAAGGCAATAAAACCTCTAAGACATAAGGGGCTACTGGGTGTGGAATAATTACAAAACAGAAACATTATTAAGGAGCCGTAAAGAAGGAAGAACGAAAAATAAAGCAAAATAAAAATAAGTAAATAAAAAGATTTAATTTTATGTTTCGGATGCACTTGCTTGTTTTTGTGGCAGCAACACTTTGCCTGCAAGAGCAACCAGATTGGCAACAAGATCCGACCTTTTTACAGTTAAATCTACCAAATGCAGCCGGCACCTATACTCCACAGCTTCTTTTCTCACACTTCCCGCCTGTGGAACTCCCTTCTGTATACTTGCTTTCCTGACGGCTACAACCTCCAGGAATATAAATACAATGTCAGTTCCCATCTTTTATTCACTTGACTCCTTCCCTCGTTTTTTCTACATCACCCTGTTTATCTTGTTCCTTTCATTTCTCATTCTATCTGCGTAACTGTCATCTCCCCCTGTATTCTTATCATTCTCTTGTCTTTTCTCTGACATCCCCCTGGAATCGGCTCGTCTTTCTGTTCGCTTTTCCTCCTGCTTAAACTTCCATTTTCTTATGTAGCCTCCTGTGCATTAGTTGCGGTACCATCTTGCTTGGGGTGAAACGTTTAAAAACAAAACAAAACAAAACAAAACAAAATCACTATACAGTCAAATGTTAAGGATTTTTGGTCTTTTTGTTCACTGTGTCCTGCTATCCTCGTTAGGTAAGCTACTTTCGGCTGTCCCTCTGGCCTCCAATATATCCCCTGAGTAGAATAATTCTACAAACCTTTTTACCACATTACGCGACTCAGAAATTTCAACTGTCTCTTTCTAACGTTTTTTATTTTTATTTTTTCTAAAGCTTCACCGTTGCCCACGTGTTCACTCCATGGTATTCCCAGCATCTGGACTTGGCATCTCGACTTCAGTCACTTTCTCACCAATGTGATGCGGCTTCCTTTTTCTACAAATATTTTCATAGTAACTGATCTGATGAACTTTTTTTTCCCCTTGTGCCCCGACTTTGTGAATTTAAGCGTGCTGCGTTGTGGTACAGTGGATATCGGCTCGGAACGAGAAACCGGGGAGCAGAGTTCGAATTCCAATTGAATCCATTTGAATCGCAAATACCCTTGGGAAAGGTATTAATCCGTCTCTTCCTTCCAGTTATAGGTTAAATAGCAGGACAGATTAAGTTCTATAGCCTTGGTCGGCAGCCAGTCTACCGCAGAAAGCAATGGCAACCTACTGCGGGATAATCTTCTGCCCAGTCAATCATGCCTCTTTCGAGACATGATCGCCCAAGTGTGTATCACGTATGGTACTTAACTGACTGACTACATTGATATCTAAGTCCTACGCTTTTACCCTTTGAAACAGTTAATAATAACCTCTTCTACTCTCACAGTTTTTTTCCTCGCAACTTCCGCCTGTGGAACTCCTTTCTATTTACTCGCTTCCCTAACAGCTACAATCCACAAAAATTAAATCCAACGTCAATTGACATCTTCTATCTCTTTGAATTCCATCTATTCTTTACCCTTTCTTCGGCACCTCCTGTACATAGTCTTTTTTCGCTCTTTTCACCCTCTCTGCTAAAGTAGCGGTCCCGACTTGGTTGGGGTGAAAGGATAAGAAAAATATTTTTCTGTAGAACCAAATTATTGTGGCTTCAAAACTCTTCTTTATCTGTGAGAAGATTGTCCAGCATTCGCTGCCATAGAAGAAGACGGGTATTACATAACAGTTCAGTACCCTTTTTCGTTTCTAACAAAACTTTTATATTTCCAAATACATTGCTTCAATTTTGGTGACGCTTTTTTTCAGTCCTCTATCAAAACACTTGTGTAATTTTTTGTACTTGGTTGATTTTGGTGTTTCCAATTTGTAATTCGCATGTTGAGCCGTTCCTTTGTTGATAACCATCTATTTTGCCTTCTTACAAATGAAATTGTGTGGATATTTGAAACCACTCTGTCTACAGGGAATACGTGATGAAAGGTTATTACTGCCCAGCGTAAACAGTACAAGTGTCTATAATGGCCAGAAACGTCTAGCTAGAATTGTCTGCGACTCCCTACAAGCGACTCTAGTTAAAATCACATCGACATATTCAATATAGGGAAGGCGGTACATGATGCATATCTAGCTGGTCAGCAGCGTTCTTCTGTTTCTATGTGATATCGGATCAGGAAACTCGCCATTGTGCCGATCAAGACTAATCTAATTGGACCCTGAACGTCTTGTAATGTGTGGCGTGTTTCGAACAGTCACGGGTCTAGTTGTTTCAAGAATATGGTAGTGTTCGGGTATAGTGTAGACCCCATGAAGCTATAGACCCAACTTGTCAACAAGTTACCGTAGAGGCTGGTGGTGGTTTCTTTATGGTATGGTGTGTATTCGCATGGCATGATAACCGTTACTTTGCTCTGTTTTCTTGACCGTTTGCGTTAATTAATGAACTTCACATACCCCTACAATGTGAGAATTTTCTACTAGGATAACGAACTATTTCAGCAAGCTCAACCTACCCAAAATTTGTTCTGAAGACTTCTGACGAATCGTATGTCCATCACTGTCGCGCAGAATGATTTCAATAGAGCATTTATGGGAAGTAGTGAAGAGCTTTACTCGCATGCAAAATCCTGCACCTACAAATATCAGGAAGCTCTGAACGACTATCGAAATGGAGTGAATATCTCTCTTGAGGTTTCCAACTACTTGTCTTATTTCTACATTCTGCCAGCACTGGGTGCTCCATACTTGCGACCTTGTGTCACTTCTAAGCTACGCTTAGTAAATCACTATATCTGGGCACTTCGATGCAGTGCAATGGTTCGCAAGCTTGTCTCGCTAGATCAGTTACGATTAAGCAATGAGTTGTATTCTCACTGTGTGCTCTGTACTTGCCGTCTTGTGACACGTCTAAGCTACGGTTAGTAAACCGCTATAGAAACTACTAGAAAGCCCCTGCATAACTAGATAAAAATTTCATGGAGATTTCAGCTTTTATAAACGAATTAGCCAAAACTTGATTTCCGACGTTAACTACTACATCGGGTTAACCGTCTGAAATGATAATCAACAGATTAATTAAGAGATATGGCCACTAAAATAACAAAGGATGGGCTTTTTGGGACAATTATTGATTGGCTGACTCTGATTAATGAGATATTGAGAGTAGATCGATTTTCGTTGACGTCATCAATTTTGGATGGCGTTCAGATTTACGATATGAAGCCAGTATTAAAAGAGGAAAAAATAAAAGTTATTCCCGATTTAATCTTCTGATATATTAACATGGAACCAAGTTATATTCATATTCTGCATGTAATTGTTTAGGGCTCCCCTCCAGGTTCCCTGTTCAGAAAACTTTAGTGACAGACATCATTAAGTCTGCCACATTGTGCTAACAAGTAGTGAACTGGGTTACATTCAAAAGCCAAAAACTATTAAATACAGTGTACAAGTCGATTTTTCAAGATTAAAAATATTTCTGAAACTAGTGGTCGACTTATATGTCGGATATAAAAAGTAAACCTTTACCAGTGAGTGGTAAACACGTGGGACAGCACTCCTAACAATTGCTGTACACCAATTGCCGTAATTCCAGTAGGCCGTCACAAATATGTCCCACTAAAATTATTTTTTCTGAACATATTTGATATATTAACACAAAAATTGATATAAAAAAACTATTAACACTAATTCAGTATTCTATTAACGCCACAACACTCATACATTAAGTGTAAACATTGATCAAAGAGCCGTTTAACTAAGGCGGACTTTCAGACAACTAGGTATGGCATGCGTGTCAATTGCGCAATTTCACGATAGTAATGACAGTTTAATGATGCATAATGGCAGTTTATTGATAACTAGCAGTATAGACCGGCGTTGCTCGGGTGTAATGAAAGCTTTAAAACTAATCCATGGTCCTGGAGCTCAGACTCAGCCTAAAGAATATTTGAAATAATAAAATAATTGCATCAATTTACCAATCGCACCTAGTATATATATATATATATATATATATATATATATATATATATATATATATATATATATCTAGCAGTATAACCCAGTGTTGCTCGGGTGTAATGAAAGCTTTAAAACTAATCCATGGTCCTGGAGCTCAGACTCTTTGGACGTTGGCACGAAAGACTAAAAGACTAAAAAACAATATTTGAATGGATGTAAGTCAAATTTTGATTTCCTCGTATCGATATCAAATAAGTTTTTTTCGTCGTAAACTGAATTTTGAAGGCTATATAAGTTCTCTGAGTAAATGGTATCATGGCTGAGACTAAGAACTACAATTATACCTACTTAGAGCCAAACCCGAAGCAAAAACTAAAATAAAAGGGCTGAAAAAAATAGACATACAGGCAGATAAACAGGCACACACACAAACATCTTGCCTACTTCAACGTTTTGGGGAAATTAGATTTTTGAATTTGTCCAGCGTCTGTAATATTTAAAAAAAATTTTTTTCTTTAGTTTCTTTCTTTTTCCCTCCCTTCCTTCTTTTATCTCTCTTACCAACTTTTTTCCGTGTTGCTTTAAATGATTCAACACGGGGTCTGTTAATTTTTAGTTACATTCTCCCCTTTTTTTTGCAAACCCAGACGATGTCAATTTTTTTTCTTTTCTTATTTATTTGATTTTATTCTATCCTTTTCTTTTTCTTTTTCCTTTTCTTTTTCTTTCCCTTTATTTTTATTTTTATTTTATTTTATTTTATTTTATTATTATTTATTTTTTAATTTCTTTGCAATCTATTTAAAAAGGAAAAGTAGACTAATTTTTCTCCAGTTTCTGAAAGGTTTTTTTCTGTTGCTGAGGTGATGTGTCGCTCCCCGTGGGGATCGTCATATCGAAATGGCCATTCAACATCTTTGAATTAATCCTTTTTTAATATATATATATATATATATATATATATATATATATATATATATATATATATATATATATATATATTATCGATTTTTTGCACTATTGTAAGAACTGCAACCTTGAAACTTCTGACTATCGTTTCTTATGTCTTTGTCTATGAGTGTATCAAATTTGATTAAAATCGGATCACTCCTTCTATAACCTGACTTTTTCGATTATCGATTTTCGATATCTATCGGGGGTACCTCGACACAAAACCTAGCTAGGAACACTTGCAGACGCTTATAGTACAACTGTGTAAATTTTCAAGAAAATCGGTTCAGCCATTTCGGAGTCTATAGGTAACGCATACACACACAGAGACAAAGTTCCATTTATAAATAAGTTTATACGGTAACTACATTGTAAGTTGTTTGCTATACAACGCATATAGAAAGGCAAGAAAACAAAGTAAAGTAGCGGTTATCATGTCACACTAACACACACCATACTATAATGAAACAATCATTACGGTACCTTGTTGACGAGTGGAGTCCAGGGTGTCATGGGGTCTGCGCAATACTCGAACACTACCAGACTCTCGAAACAACTAGACCCGTGACTGTTCGAAACACGCCGGACATTACAAGACGTTCAGGATCCAATTGGCGTAGGTGAGGCTATGTATCTGGTGTCTTGGCGAGTTTTCTGATCCGATATCACATAGAAATAGAAGAACGTCGCTGATCAGCTAGATATGCATAATATTCCGCCTTCCTTAGTGTTATTTGTCTGAAGTTTTTTTTTTTTAATCATTTCACCCCGAGCAAGGCGGAAACGCCACTGATGTGCAGGGGGTTACGTAAATGTAAAAAGATTAATTAGAAAAGAGTGAGGAGTACAAACTAGTTAGAAAGGAACAACAGAAAGCTGAGAAAGCAGGTGCGATGACAGATACATAGGTGGAGAGAAAGGGAAGGTTATACAGGGGAGGGGAGAGAGCTAGAGTCCAGTGGTTAGTAGATGAGTATTGACTTTGCATTTAAATTTCTGGAGGTTGTAGCCGTCAGGAAAGCAAGAATACGGGAGTGAGTTCCACAGGCGGGAAGTGCGAGAGAGGAAGCTGCAGGAGTAGAATTGTCGTCTGCATTTGGCTAACCTGACTGTGAATGGGTGGGACCCAGTTGCCAGTCTGGTTGCACGAGTAAACACCTGTTGAGGAGTCGCAGACAATTCTAGCTAGACGTCTCTAGACATGTTTCCCTCATCGACCCCTGCACTGTCTACGATGTGGGCAGTAATAACCTTTCATCACGTATTCCCTGTAGACAGAGCGGTTTCAAATATCCACACAATTTCATTTGAAAGAATACAGAATGGATGGTTGTCAACAGAAAGAACGGCTCAACATTGCGAATTAAAAATTGGAGACATCAAAATCAATTAAGTACAAAATATTACATATGTAGATAGAGGCAGTTTATTGATAATATACGCTATATAATATAGAGGACTGAAAAAAGCGTCACCAAAATTTAATCAATATATTTATAAATAGAAAAGCTTCGTTAGAAATAATGAAAACAGTACTGAATTGTTATGTAATATCAGTCTTCTTATATGGCAAAGAATATTGAACAATCTCTTCACAGATGAAGAGATTTGAAGCCACAATAATTTGGTTCTATAAAAGAATAGTATTTTTAATCATTTCACCCCAAGCAAGGCAGAAGGTGCGCAGAAGGTGAAAAGAGGGGAAAAAGACTGGATACAGAATGTGTCGACGAAAGTGTAAAATATGGATGGGATTCAAAGATATAAACAAATGGCAATTAACATAGCATTACATTTTTATAGATTGTAGCTGTCAGGAAAGCAATTAAATGGAAAGCAATTTCACAGGCGGAAATTCGAGAAAAAAGAAACAATTAGAATAGAAGAGGAGATTCATTTAAGTGCCATACGTGAAACACGCTTGGGCGATCATGTCTCGAAAGAGACATAACTGACTGGGCAGAAGATTATCCCGCAGTAGGTTGCCATTGCTTTCTGCGGTAGACTGGTTGCCATCCAAGGCTATAGAACCCAATCTGTCCTATTATTTAACCCAATAACTGGAGAGAAGAGACGGATTAATACCTTTCCCAAAGGTATTTGTGCGTAAGTGAATGCAAGGAATTCGACTGGAATTCGAACTCAGCTCCCCGATTTCTCGTTCCGAGCCGATATCCATTGCACTACAACGCACATCCTAAGGAGATTACTTTTAACTATTCTAACGGTAAATCTAGTAGCCCCATAAATTCACGTGGTCGGTGCATCAGGTAAAGAAACTCATCAGATCAGTTGCTATGATAATATTTGTAGAAAAAGGAAACCACATCACATTGGTGAGAAAGTGACTGAAGTCGAGATGCCAAGTCCAGATGCTGGGAATACCATGGAGTGAACACGTGGGCAACGGTGAAGCTTTAGAAAAACTAAAACTAAAAAACATATACTTAACATTAGAAAGAGACAGTTGAAATATCTTAGTCGCGTAATGAGGTAAAAAGGTTTGTAGGATTAGGCAACTCAGAGGGCATATTTGAGGCCAGAGGAAAACAGCACATAGCTTACCTAACGAGGTTAGCAGGACACAGTCAACAAAAAAACCAAGAAACCTTAACATCTGACCGTATAGTGTCTTTTTTTAAACGTTTCACCCCAATCAATGTGGTACATAAGAGAATAAAATTTAAGCAGGAGGAGAGCGAACAGAAAGACGAGCCAGTTCCAGAATGTGTTAGAGAAAGGGCAAGAGAAGGATAAGAATACAAGGGAGATGACAGTTACGCAGATAGAATGAGAAATGAAAGGAACAAGATAAACAGGGTGATGTAGAAAAAACGAGGGAAGGAGTCAAGTGAATAAAAGATGGGAACTGACATTGTATTTATATTCCTGGAGGTTGTAGCCGTCAGGAAAGCAAGTATACAGAAGGGAGTTCCACAGGCGGGAAGTGTGAGAAAAGAAGCTGTGGAGTATAGGTGCCGGCTGCATTTGGTAGATTTAACTGTAAAAAGGTCGGATCTTGTTGCCAATCTGGTTGCTCTTGCAGGCAAAGTGTTGCTGCCACAAAAACATGCAAGTGCATCCGAAACATAAAATTAAATCTTTTTATTTACTTATTTTTATTTTGCTTTATTTTTCGTTCTTCTTTCTTTACGGCTCCTTAATAATGTTTCTGTTTTGTAATTATTCCACACCCAGTCGCCCCTTATATCTTAGAGGTTTTATTGCCTTCCTTGAGGGGAACTCGATTCTAAAAAACATCGCCTTCTCAAAGATGAGGTAAAGATAAGAGAAAATTGATATCAAATTAATATCATCAAATAGAATATGAGTGAATAAAAAGCTCGAGAAGACAAAGTTGTTGTTTCAAATAAAGCAGCCATAAGAAGCGAGAATATAAGAAGAGTAATCAAGAAGACAGTAGACAGCGATTAACATTGCATTGAAATATTTGAAGATTAAAATTGATTAGGAAGAGAGTTCCACAAGCGAAAAGTGCGAGAAAAGAAAATGTTAGCGTAGAAATTACGGTTACATTTAGCCAAATCGACGGTAAATTGTTGAGATCTCTTTGGGAGACTAGTCACTCACCCAATTAAATGCTGTTCGTGTTCGCTTGCACGATTGAAATAGACATGACTGAGCAGAAGATTTTCCCGCAGTCGGTGGCCATTTTTTTCTGCGGTAGACTGGTTGCCAACCAAGGCTATAGAATCCAGTCTATATAAGCCATAACTGGCGGGAAAAATGACGGATTAATACCTTTCCCAGGGTATTTGCTAGTAAGTGAATGCAACTAAATTCAACTGGAATTCGAACTCTGCTCTCTCATACCGAGCCGATATCCACTACACCTCAACGCACATCCTATATCTATTAATTCGCTTAAAGTCACAAAATCTAGATATCACAGTGAAGAACTCATCTGTACATTTGCCATGAAAGTTATTATAGAAAAGGCACAGAGTGGGGGAAACTTTACGTTGGTTTGGAAAAGTCTGAAGCCGAGACGCCAGATCAGAACCAGTAATATTGCTGATTCTTCTTTGGATTCTCTAGATACACAACCGGTCATAATTATTGGCTGACCCCAATGTTTCAAACAAATGATGTATTACATAATATTTTTTAGTATTTATTGCCAAGTGAATAATTGTAAATGAAAATAGAATGGTTCTTTCATTAATACTGCACAATAACATGTGCATCAAATGAATTTGTAAATATTTAATAATTACCAATATTGCAGTTTCATCAATGAAAGAATGAAGAAAATTTAGGGTGATTCGAACGAGTTCATCTTTGCTCTGTTGCCTTGTAAAATTTTGCAAAGTAATAATAACAAAAGAACCATTCTGTTTTCATTTGGCAATAAATACTAAAAATAGTATGAAATATATCATTTCTTAAAAAAACTGGGGTTGCCTAATAATTATGACTGGTAGTGTATATAGCAGCTCTTGACCATAAGTGGCTGCAATATTATAAGCATGGTCGAATGGTAAACATAGCTATGTAAGATAGATTCTGTAGAGAAAAAACTGTCTAGTACGACGGAGTGAACTATCTTACATAGCAAATAACCTAATAACACATGTTCATATCGCGGCACATAAACAATTATAAAACAAAACGGACCTTCCATATATTAATATTCAATTATTGGGATCTTTACACAGGCTGGACTGATATTGAGCCATAGATAAAGAATTGGAACACATTTGAAGGAGTGCGACAAAATTTTAAATCACATTTCTTCACCTTAGTGACCGAAGTTAAAATAACTAATGTATGTAGCCGACCAAGTAGTGAAATTCAAAATTTAATCGCACTGAACAAGTGTTTCTCTTATATTAATATATATAGTGTATCGTAGTAAAGAGTAGGAGGTCATTTTTTACTTTTTTTAACTGGTCCCCTACTTTAAACATCCATATTTGTAATCAAATATTGATAATTTTCTAAGAGCTGTATGAAATAGAAAGTATAGAGTACACAGTGAGGATAAAACTCATTACTCAATTGTAATGATCCTAGCGAGACAAGCTTGCTGACAATTACACCACATCGAGCTGCCCATCAAATATTGTTAAGTGTTACTCGATATTCATGCTTCAAGTAACGAATTTAGTTGCATATGAAAGGCAAGTGCTGTTAAATTTCCAATTGTATCATTTACAGACCAAGTTTGTAATTTTTTTTTTTTTTTTTGGTAAATATTTCACCCAAAGCAATACAGAACTACCACTGGTGCACAGGGGTTACAGAAGAGGTAAGTGGTGAGAAAGAGGATCAAGTTACCGGGGAATTAGAAAATGAAGAGAAAACAGGTGTGAAGAGAGCTGCATGAGAGTGGAGTGAAAAGGAAGAAGAACATGATGCAAAATTTTGTCATGGAAAGGGTATGAGTCAAGAAGATAAGAGATGGCAATTGACTTTGCATTTAAATTCTTTGAGATTGTAGCTTTCAGTGAAGCAAGTATACGGAAGGGAATTGGTTTCATTGTAAAAGGGTGGGACTTAGTCGCTAATTTAGTAACTCGACTAAATTCATGCAGTGGGGCACCAGGGAGATAAACTCATCAGAGCAGAAGCCGTGAAAGTATTTGTAGAAGAGACAGAGGGAAGCCACATTGCGTCGGTGAGAAAGTGACTGGAGTTGAGCTAACAGGTCGGGATCAATTACATTACAGATTCTTCATTGGATTTTGTCAAGAAGCCCGATATGAATAGCAGGGACACCCGACCAGATGTGACAGCAGTATTCAATGCACGGGCGGATTGTAGATTTACGTATGTGTAAAATGAGAAAAACTTCCTAGCTCTACAAAGGGACCAACCTCTGAGCAGCAGATTTAGCTATGGATTCAATGTAGTCATTCCACTTGATGGATTTAGGCCTAGGAGGCGCAGTGGTTTGCTTTCAGGGAGACTAGCCTGATCAATTCTGATGTTGGGGGGGGGGTAGAAGCGGCTGTCCATGGTAGTTAAATGATAACAGCATCGTTTTGGAAGCATTAAAAGTTATTTAACATTTTAAAAATATCACCCCCAGTAGTCAAAAGTAGAAAATTCTAAATTTAGAAACCATTAGATTGACATGGTTATGTATTCTGAGATTCTTGTTATGTTATGTTATTCTGATATATGTTATAGCTATTATAGCTGTATAGCTGTGTTATAGCTATATAATTGAATTATATACACGAATGGTATCTTGTAGATGTATGTTTTTTGAGATTTACATGGCTAATGATGTATCTTCTCACTGAACCTATACATTGAAGCTATTCTTAGAAGTCCTGTCAGGGTTCTTTATTACCGGCAACAATCTAAACAACACTCAATATTGACGGCAAGGAGACCAGAGGAAAACAACTTGAAAAACATATGACTGAACAAGTTTTAGGAGAGATAATAAAAAGACAAAATCTATTAAGTCTGTCCTAGTAAACAGTAACCAATAATGTAGCCCTATGGCCCGGGTTGGTCTTCAAGTTCCTTCGTACCACCCTGGTTACCACCTAGCTGACTCTTCACTCGTTAATGCGTCGCTCGCTTTGCCGTTCGTATCGTGTCTGGTGGCACGGTTCCACTTGACAGCTGGCGTTTGTCTGTCGACGACCATCCACACATTTGTCACTTTGTAGTTTGATCTCAGAGGGTGATGAAGCAAAATAGAGATGAAGACGGGTCTGACAGCTGAAAGTTACACAAAAAGAATCCTTTGGAATAAAGAATTAAGTCAAGTTAAAAATGTGACGAGGCTCGCGACGGAACCAAAAATATGATCACGACCGAATAAGCCACCGGAAACGTCTGTGAACGGACGCTCGCGACGGAACGGAGCAGAAAGGAGCGGTAGGAGTAGTGTTTGTCTTCATAACATTTATTCAAGCTTTTGGTTGGTAATGTCTATTCACTACTATCGGCGTTTTCAAGTTTGTGACGATTCAAAGTGTCTTATTCGAGGTTTTGGTTGGTAATGTCAGTTCACACCAATCGGAGTTTTCAAGTTTGTGACGATTCATAATGTCTTTGTTTTGCTCCACCCTGAAGCTTTACGGAAACTGCCGAAGGAATGTGTGTGGTAGGTAGCGGTAAGTCGTCTATTTTGTCTGTAACTCTGTCTGGTTCGTTGTTTGACTTTAACTCTTTTCGGTCGGTCGGCACCCAACGTCTTGACGGCTTATCTCTCTGGGTCGGAAGCTGACTGGACTCTGCTGGACTCTTTCTTGGCTCTCTCTCTCTCTCTCTCTCTCTCTCTCTCTTGTTTACATCTTCAGCCAGGAACTCTATCGGAGGCGACCTCTACGGTCGTAGTTCCCCGGCTGGGAACCGTCACTCCCTTGTCGTTACATCTCGACTGGTCTCGTCTTGTCTCGAACTCAACTTCAACTCAACTCCAACTCCAACTGATTTTGGAGCTCTATATTTATGCTTGTCCCAAATTCTCTTGGGGAAGGTATGACGGACGCGGGGTGTCCATGCAAATCTATAGCCAATGAAATCACTCACGCCTTCAAATTTTGAGGCGAAGTTTACTTCCTTCCCTTGGTTTAACCAATAGTGTTACAAAAGATTTAGTTCATACATGATTTGTTGCATACAGCAGTTTAAACCATTCCCATATAATATCAAATGAGACTGGGACTTCCTTCGAAGGTTGCAGCTTGTGTTAGCAGTAACTTAAATTTCTAAGTTCTGATCTCAAGGTGGGAAGAAGGTCTTGGTTAGGAGATCTCTCTGTCTCTCTTATTTCTGGACTTCTTTGATCTCGTCTCTCCCGATCTTCTGCTCTATCTTCTTGATATTTTTCTTTGATCTTTTCTTTCGATATTCTCCTCCAGGGCCGGCACAAGGTCTTGGTCACTTCTATGGGTATATGCGCGTAAGTGAATGTAACGGACACGACTAGAATTCGAACCCGTCTCCCTAATCTCTCATTCCTCAATGCACATCGCGATCTTCTTGTTAAATAAAAAAAAAAACTGATCTCCCACTTAATAACCACGTGTTTCTTAGTGAAATAGGGACGATCTATTTTGAATTTACTTTTTCCTCATTAATAACCCAAATAGCGTAATGGTTAACAAGCGTACCTCGCTAGAATCATTAGAATTGAAGTAGTAAGTTCGATTCTCACTAGGTGCACTATACTTTCGGATTTAGGACACTTCGACGTGATGTTAGCAAGTTTGTCTCGCTAGATCAATTATGACTAAATAGCGAGTTCGCGGATGTGAGTTGTGGTGCAGTGGATATCGGCGAGAAATCGGAGAGCCGAGTTCGAATTCCAGTTGAATTCGCTGCTTTCACTCCCACGCAAATTAACTTGGAAAAGGCATTAATCCGCCTCTTCTCTCTCCAGCTATGAGTTAAATAGTCTTCGCCGACCCACATTGCCAAATCCCCTAACACGACGGACACGAAACGGTGGACAATCATCTCGGGAGGAGTTCCTCAAATGAGAATGAAAAAAAAAATTACCCTGATCCATATCCAGTGAGTAAGATGCTCACCGGGTGTCCCTTACTCACAGCCTTGTGCCACATCTAAGGTACGCTTAAAAATTCAACATTAATAACCCCAAATTAACTTATGTTTGAAATCTCGTCACAAATGTGGCAAGTAATGAAAATCAAAATTTAGTAATACTGACCTTTCCAATTTTTAAGTATGTTTAGTTTTTGTAGTTTTTTTTATAGTGATTATATTTAATTTTGCAAAAGACCTCTTTATAACATAGATATAAAACAAATCTATTCCCCCACTTAATACTCGATTATTTACACTATTTGTGCTGCTCTCCTCAACTTTATTGCCATATTTCCGTAGTTTTCCGGCCTTCTTCAGGTGTTATTTCTTAGATTTTTCGAACCAAACCCTTTTATTTAGTCCACGAGAATATTTTGTTCTAATTCCACATACCATGCCTTTGGATATCTCAGGTTTAGTTAATTCCCCTTGATAACACTATCCTCCAAGATTTTTTCCCTATGCTGTGACCTCTTTGTGTCAAGTCACTTTTGGATCAAGCAACAAATGCTTTTATCCACTATGACAAAAAAGATGAAGACAACAGTCCGAATAAGGTAAATAGTGTAAATGGTTAGAAAAATCGAATATTGGTGATATAAAGAGTAACCTGATATTTTTTAAAAACTCCAGTGTTCAGGTGGAGTATGGAGCTGAGGCAGATTCTGAAGGGATCGGAAATTCAAACCAAAACAAGAAACAAAGGACAAATCTCCAGTCCTGTTCAAAAGATCAGGAATGTGTGCGATAATAGATTGCTCTGTGTGGGAATGTCTGCTGCTATCCAGTGTGGGTTTTTCAGTCATAACTTAACACATACAACTGCACTCAATGCTGTTGTTATATTTATTCTTGCTGTTGATAAATGTTCTTTTTCTACTTTTGTTTTGTTTTTCTGTTTTTATCGTTTTCGTTACCCGCTTGCTGTTTTTGTTGTTAGATTTTTCTTTTTTTATATTTCTTGTTACTATTATTTGTTTTAAAAAAACATATAGTAATGGCGGACTGTGATAGTGAAAAAGCAAAAGCAACACACGGTTTGCTCTATTGAACCCAGCCCGGAAACGTCAGTCAGAAGTTGGACGTCAACACAGCGTGTATTGTGTCATTTCGGCCCGAGGTGGTAAGCACGGATTGCTTCCAATATGATTAGTTATAACATTGTGTTAAACAAATGAAATTCTAAATCATGAAAGCCACAGATATTTATTAATAGGCCCAAAAAGTGATAATCTGTTGTGACAGTGACAACAATGACACCGTAGAATTGACAAACTGGGCTTTTGCTATTTCAAGAGCCCAAAACTTAATAATAAAACCATTATGTGAGAATTTGTTGTAAGAGAAACAATAACTCCTCCGATCGGGCAACCGGGGCTTTTGCTCGTTCAAGAGCGCAACATTTAATAATAGGTCCAAAATGTTATAATTTGTTGTGAAAGTAACAACAATGACATCATAAAATCGGCAAACTGGGCTTTTGCTATTTCAAGAACCAAAGATTTAATAATACAACCATTATGTGATAATTTGATGTAACAGAAACAACAATGACACCTATGAGCCGGAAACCTGGGCTTTTGCTAGTTCAAGTGCGCAACATTTCATAATAGGTCTAAAATGTTATAATGTGCTGTTACAGAAGCAACAGTGACACCATTGAATCGATTAGCTGGGCTATTTCCAGTTCAATTGCGCAATATTTAATAATAAACACAAAATAAGATAATTTGTTGTGACAGTAACAACATTGACACCGTAGAAGTGGTAACCTGGGCTTTAGCTATTTCAAGAGCCCAAGATTTAAGAATAGGGCTATTATGTGATAATCTGTTGTAACAACTATGACACCGTAAAATCGGTAAGATGAGCTTTTTGCAATTTTCAAGAGCGGAACATTTAATAATTGACCCACAATGTGATAATTTGCTGTAACGAAAACAAGAATGACACCATAGAAAACAACAAAACTGAGCTTTTGCCAATTTAATAACGCGCCATTTAATAATAGGTTCAAAATGTTATAAGGTGTTGTGACAGAAGCAACAATGACACCGTAGAATCAGTAAGCTGTCCTTTTGCTAGTCCAAAATTTAATAAGAGACCCAAAAAATTTGTCATGTCAGAAACAACAATGATACCGTAGAATCGTCAACCTAAGCTGTTGATAGTTCAAGTGCGCAACATTTAATAATAGGTCAAAAATGTCATTATTTGTTTTGACAGAAAACAATGACTTCGTTGACTCGGCAACCTGGGCTTTTGCTAGTTCAAGTGCGCAACATTTAATAATAGTTCTAAAATCTTATAATTTGTTGTGAAAGAAAGATGAATGATACCGCGAAATCGGCAACTTCGGCTTCTTTTTAGATCAAGAATACAACATCCAATAATCGATCCCAAATGTTATAGTTTGTTGTGACAGAAACCACAATGGTACAGAAGAATCGGCAACCTGTAGTTGTGCTAGTTTAAAAGCGCATCCTTTATGTCAAAAATGTGATAATTCATTGTGACAGAAACAACAATGACCCCGTAGAATCGGCAAACTGGGCTTTTGCTTGTTAAATAGCGCATCATTTAATATGTCCAAAATCTTATAATACGTTTGTACACAGGGGCGGTTTTTATTTTCGATAATCGGAACGATCCATACGTTTATCTGTGTGCTATCACACACCCATCACCTATTAACTGGAATTTGTTTTTACACGTTATGCCTTTTCAAGATCATATCTCTCCACGACATACTGGTGATCATAGCTTTCCACAATATCCTGTCTTTTGTAGCACTTAGAAAAATTTGTCTTTTTGCTTTTTTAAACTCCATTGTACCAAACATTTACACAAGTTCGTTAGGTAGGTTATGCGTTGTTTTACTCTGTCCCTCTTGCCTTCAATCTGTCCTGTGAGTATCTGATTTTCCAAGCCTTCTTTCCTCATTAAAAATTGTCTTTTTGTAAATCTTGTTCCACCTTCCATTTACTGAAACTCACTAAGAAGGTTATGCGCTGTTTTCCTTTGTACCTACTGCCTTCAATCTGCCCTGTGAGTATCAAATTTTCCATGACCACTTTCCTCGTTATGCGCCCAGAAATTTTGATTGTCTCTTTCTGGTGTTAAGTATGTGGCCTTTTTGTTTTCATTTTCTCTAAAACTTTGTCATTGCTCATTTCAAGACATTCTCAGCGTTCGTTGGTAGAACCACTTGTTGCCTCAATTATTTTCTTCATATACGGCATTTAATATTGATGTGGACCGGTGATGGGACCACTAAATGATAACTCCAAACACGGTGGTATGGTTAACAACATATATTAAGTCAAACATAGATACAAGAGAACATAGTAAATATAAGCTTGGCTTACCAGTGACTGACAGACAGACAGACTGTGCTAAGCTGAACTGAAACCCCGAGCGTGATTAACTCTCACTTAATATACTGGTAGGAAGAGTCCACAGTTATGTGGGTAACGCCCCACAACAATTACATATGATGATGTTCTTAGCTCAGCTTAGATGTGACACAAGGCCGAAAGTATGGGATACCCAGTGAGGATCGAACTCACTACTCAATTGTAATGATACACCACCTCGAGGTGCCCAGGTATTTATTACATATGAATGATAACTTTTCTTTTATGTACCGTGACCCTTCAAGATGTAGGCGATCAACACCCTCTACTTTTTCCTGTCCCTTGCAGCTCTTAATAAGTTTTTTGTTATTTCTCCCGAACCCTATTTTTACCTTCTATTTGCTCAAGTACGTTTCGCACTGATTTCCTTTGTCCCTCTTTCCCTCAATCTTTCCTGTGAAGATCCGGTTTTCCAAGCCCTCTTTCCTCAATACGTGCCCAAAATGTTTTAGTTGATTCTTCGTGATGGTAAGTATAATTTTCTTTTTTGTTTCCATTTTCTCTAAGACTTTGTTGTTGCTTACATGTTCAGTTCATGGTATCCTCATCATCTTTCTGTAGAACCATATTTTTGTTGCTTCGAGTCTCTCTTTCATCTTTGAGGAGATTGTCCAGCATTCGCTGCCATACTGAAGGACAGATATCACGTAGCATGTGCGTTGTGGTGCAGTGGATATCGACTCAGAACGAGAAATCGAGGAGCCGAATTCGAATTCCACTTGAATTCATTGCATTCATTTACACACAAATACCCTGGGAAAAGATATTAATCAGCCTCTTTCCCCCAGCTATGGGTTAAATAACAGGACAGATTGAGTTCTATAGCCTTGGTCGGTAACCAGTCTACCACAGAAAGCAATGGCAACCTACTGCGGGAAAATCTTTTGCCGAGTCAGTCATGTCTCTTTCGAGACATGATCGCCCAAAGCGTGTATCACCTATGGCATTTAACTGACTGACTCTTTATTTATTGATTTATTTATTTTTTGTTTCTAACGAGATTTATTGTCAGTTTATATTATATGCCAGGGTTTCGTGACTGATCGTATTTTTGACTGGGTTTCATGACTGTCGGCAAACTCTTTTCTAAAACTTGATCTCCCAGTGTGAATTTTGAGGGCATTTTTTCAGGGGAAAAACATGTCTTAGCATACGGGAAAGACGGTAATACATTATGTTATTTTACAGTGTTACAGCAAACATCCCATTCAGTAACAGCCATGGAATAATTTATGCATCACTGTGGGTGAGAGGGCTTATTTTGCACCCTGCAGCCACTTTACCCACAAATGCAGTGTCATAAGCCAATCGCTAATCTATTGTTACTCTATCGCTATTTCTATGGCAAATGTTCAGACAAGCTACAATTCATAGTTACACCAGTTTAGAATTTTACAGATAAGCCAAACCAAGACACGTACACAGGGCCGAATCATTTTCGTTTCCTTGTTTTCCATTATTCTTCAGACTACGTCTTTCTGAGAAACGCTACTTTGTGGAAAAAGCTCCTGTGGAGATGCTTCCCTGAACAGTAATATTCTTAACCTCTTCCAGGCTTGGCACAATATATACTACATATCTTTATTATTTACATTTATAAAAAAAACAATCGCTTTTAGTAACCCTCAACCTTGTGTGACTCTTAGCGTATAACAATACTTTTGAACCCAAAAGACGTGGGCAAAGTTTCGCCTTTTCTTATAGTTTCCCACTGGCCTTACCTCTACTCTTTCTCCGTTTTTTAGCTTAAGCTTACGGCCATATTACTTTGAAACCCGGTATCTTGTACGACTAGTAAAGTTAAACAACGTCGAGCCTGTTCAGTAAAAGGGTTCACCAGTTGTCCGATTTGCAGTCCTTCCCGGTCTTTTGAGCAGGAATGGAAGTTTATCACTTTTTTCCTACTATAATATATTACCTTGAACGACGGAAGTAATTGACAGGTACATCTGGCTGTAGGTAAGTTCAACAAAAGAGATAGCTGGCTTTAAAAGTGATGTCCCGGCAAGGATGTGATTGACAGATACATCCGGTCGTAGATATAAGTCAACAAAGGACAAGGGTGTTTGACAGATATATCCAGCTGTAGATCATGTCAACAAAGTGCATCAGAAAAAAAAAAAAGTATCGCCTAGGAGTTTTAAGATGATATAAAAGTCTAGAATTTTGGCTGAAGATAGAAAGACTAGCCAACGTCTACCGACAGCTCTTTCATATGCGCGATCTCTCTCTCTCTCGATCTCTCTCTCTCTCTGGCTACCCTCCTGCCCCACACAAGCGTCACCGACAAAGAATGCAAATATAATATTATATTTTTATATATACGTGTTTCTCGTTGTTTTTCCATATCCAGCGGCAGTATATAACACTATTTAGGATTGGGTTAGGCACCTCAGCATGGTGTAATGGTTAGCAAGCTTGTCTCGCTAGAACCAGTTACAACTGAGTAGTGAGTTCAGTTCTCACTGAGTGTCCAACAGTTTTGGCCTTTTGTGCCACATCTAAGCGGTGCTTAGAAAATCACCTATTTAGGATTGGATTTTCGGTACCCTCTAAAGTCTATCTCTGCTTTATAATTCTAACTTTGGTGACCGTTTGGATGGACCGGATGTATGTACTATAATAAATTGTCTCGACCTCAGACCACTTTGTCCAGAAGGCTGCTTTGGTTTGGAGGTTGAAAAAATAAATGAATGTAATATTTAAACAAGGTTCCTTAACTAACTACAAGAATAGCAGGATGACAACTAACACAACCACCAATAAAATGCAAATTTCTCATTACAAATGAAATACATTTGGAAACGATGAATAATTTAATGACAATGACAGGAGCAAAATAGCATCCATGTGGTCATCACCTAAATTTGCGCCATTTTGGAACAAAAAAATAATACCATCATTTTCGTGTTATTCAACAGGCTTTGAAATTTTCCGCTTAGTAAAACATATTTCTTGCAGAAGTCAGCAATGGATTCAGAATTAAATTTTGATTTAAAAAATTTGTCGCATTGTAAGTCAATTAACCTGAACTGATATTTTTTGGCCACTTATTCCACAATAATCAGTGTTCTGTCATTAAGTTGACCAGCTGAACAAAAATTCTTTGCTGGCTGGGACTTGCCGACCCCAGTTGTAAGAGTCAGTTTGGAATATCGCATGAGTCTGCTTGTCATTTTGTACCTGGACAGCATGGCCTTTGACAGATAGGTGACCATGATTATTCCACTTACAGTTTCATTCTCTGCCAAAGTAACTTAGGAAAATATTCTGTACAATATGAACATTTTATTGGATGATACATTGATTTGCAGCTCATGTCTCAAGACTTGTTTCATCCACCTGCCCTGCTAATTTTGCATGAATTTTCTAACATTGCCACTAACAACAGCAAAAATGTGAAGTCCATACATGTTAAAAAGCCTTTGAACAATAAGTCATTTCAGCTGGAATCTATTGCACCATCATAACATCTGAGCCTATGTTCATTTCAATCTATGAACCGTTAACAACATAAATGCACCACTGAAAATGGACAACAACAGTCAAAAGTCCTCGGAACATTACACAGAATTTTTGCAAGTCCTTTTGCATATTTCCTCTCAACACCAAATGACTCAGTCAATGCTCAGAGCAATTTGCCAAAAAGCTTAACAAGACATTCCATGACCATTTTATTTAATAAAAGATATTTAAATGAAGGATTGCTTAGAGCAAGTTGATCTCACCAGATCAATTATGACTGAGTAGTAAGTTTGACTGACACTGGCTGTTGACCTACCTTGTCACACATCTAAACAATGCTTAGTAGATTAATATAAAAAACTACTGAAGGGTAGTTTGATGTAGTGGGATTTTTAGCAAGCTTGTTTTGCTAAATTAATTATGACTATTTAAAAAAATGAATTATCATCCAGAACAATGACTTCATCATTGGACCAATTTTCCATCGACAGAAAGAAAAAATTCAATGTGCATTAATTGTTGAGGTAATGGCTGTCACCCACTTCATCCTTTAAATAACATGCAACCCCCAATATCGTAAATGACTTGAGAAATTTATTTCTTTTCTTCAATCAGTCATCTTTATAACAATTTATATGGCACAAGGCTGAAATTATGAGACACTCAGTGTGGCTCAAAGTCACTACTCACTCACAATTGATCTAGTGAGACAATCTCACTAACTATTGCACCACATCAAAGTGCTCTAAAATTATTTTCTAAGCATAGCTTAGATGTAACACAAGTATGGGGCACCCAGTGGGGATCTAACTCACTACTCAGTTGTAATGATTCTCGCAAGACAAGCTTGCTAGCCATTACACCACAGCCAGGTGCCCATTAGGAGATACATATATCCCGTATCTGATAACCTGGATTAATTTTTAATCATCATTTTGATTTGCTCCTCGTCAATGGTAGAACATTCTCTGTTTTCCAGATCAAAAAACTCCACTTCTGAACTTAGCAAACCACTTACAAGCAGTATTCTCAGCTATGACACCATCTTCATAAATAGCACATATTGTTTTTGCTGTCTGTACAGTATTGTTTTTCATGTGCAGAAAAAAAGATCACCAAAAATATAAAAATGGCTACTCCATTTTTCCTTTATTTTCATTTTTAATGTAAAAACATTTAAAATTCACAATCCGCACACAAACTGTATAGAAAGACATAAAATGTCACCTTTCAGAATATATATATATATATGAATGAAAGTTTCATTAAATATGACAAACAAGGTGCTGTGGTTTTTTAATATAATTTTTCATGTGATCTTATAATTTTTTTCTTTTCAGAACATAAATTATATAAAAATTGTCTAAATGTTTTATTTATCCAAGAACTTTCAGTTATACTTTTAACCATTATCAAAGATGAATTTTATTTTACTTTTAACTGAATATATAGATTGTTTTATTATATGTTCTGTGATAATGGCTAAAAGTATAGCTGAAAGTGCTTGGATAAATGAAACATTCAGACAAATTTTATATAATTTTACAATTTTGATATAATTTATTGCATGAAAAATTATATACAAAACTTCACCTCAGCACCATGTTTGTCATTTTTAATGAAACTTGCATAAAAGAGGGATTGCTGCCTAAATACACAATATATATATATATATATATATATATATATATATATATATATATATATAATAAATTGGCCCTCTTCAGAGAAGCCATTACCCAATGAAGGATAAATTTTTTTTCCCACTCCTCTTGTCCTTACATTTTAACTTTGGTCGCTAATAAAAACTTTTTCTTATTAGCTACATGGTCTTAAATTACAGAGGATTTTTGTTCTGAAGAAGGGTCAGTTGAAAAGCACCTAGCAAATTTTAAACATTGTGATACTTCTGTATCCTATTTTATTAGTAAAATATGATCCCTCTTTTTTTCTTAAAATGTGTTATATCTTGGTGTGGTAATGGAAACTTTGTATATATATATATATATATATGAATTGAGTTCACCTCAGGCAAAGGAGTAAAGGCAATGAGGCACAGGGGTTACTGGGTGTGAAAGAGTTTGAAACAGGAACAATTGTTGCTAAAGAGCAAAAACAGTAGAAGATTAGTCAGGAGAACAGTAGATAGCCATTGACATTGCATTTAAATTCTTGAAGATTAAAGTTAGCTGGAAAGCACAGAGCTGGATGAGAGTTCCACAAGCAAGAAGTACAAGAAAAGAAACTGTTAACATCAAACTTATGGTTACATTTAGCCAACTCAACTATAAATTAGGGAAGCTTTGTTACCAGTCTAGTACTGCACTTAAGAGTCTAGACAGCATCACGAAGAGCTCATCTGAAGAATTATCATGAAAGTATTTATAGAAAAGCAAAGAGAGGTAACTTTACAGTGATGGGATTGAAGCTGAGACACCAGATCAGGGCCAATAATATTGCTGATTCTTCTTTGGATTTTATCAAGAAGCTTCAGATAAATAGCAGGAGCACCAGACCATATGTGGCAGCAATATTCTAACCCTGGATGAATACCAGACTTATAGATATATAATAAGAGGATTTGGGAGTGAAAAATTGCCTAGCATAACACAATGAACCAACATTCCTAGCAGTTGACCTAGCAATGGATTTAATATAGTCTTTCGATTTTATATCAGCCAAGAACGTTAGCCTAAGAAGGCACAGATAGTCACTTTTCTGATGGTTAGCATCAGCCATAGAAATAGAGATAGTTCTCTCAGATGATTAATAGTAGTTTAGCTTTGGCGGAGTAAAGATTCACAAACCGTTCTTTGCCTCCATTAACAAAGAATGGTTATTAATTTAATGCCACCAAAATCAACCTGCTCTCCATTAATATGTTGTAAATTTTATTCATGTGCAAAACAAAATCCTGTATTCAAATGTCACCAACTGAAAAAAAATGCAAGATTTAGTTCTATCAACTAGGTTCTATTGTTGATAGCAAATACCATATTGTATTGTTGATAGCAAATACCATATTGTATTGTTGATAGCAAATACCATATTTTATTGTTGATAGCAAATACCATATTTTATAGTTAATAGCAAATACCATATTGTATTGTTGATAGCAAATACCATATTTTATAGTTAATAGCAAATACCATATTTCTATGTCTATTGCACCTACAATTTCGCAAAGTGTATTTAAGGAAAAATGAGTTGGTTTTGTTGAGTTTGAGCAGAAAATTGTAATGTGGTCTATTAGACCTTTTTTCTATTGTAAAGAACCCAAGTATTGTAATGATTCACATATTCAAATGTTTTACAATGTTCACATAAGATATGAATATTTGTCTATATTTCTGAGATTAGGGATTTACATTATTTACATTGTTCGGACTGTTGTCCTCATCTTTATTGTCATATTCACAATGTTTCATCCATTGTACAAAATTATGGGTTCAGTTCAAAATTCCAGTTACCTGAAGGAGGTTATAGTGTTCAATGACTGAAATGTGGTGAATATGACAATAAAGATGAGGACAACAGTTCGATCAATGTAAATAAGATATGAAGGCAATAAAATCCAACAAAGTAATTTTTTTTCATGCTATTATAGATTGATTACGAATATCAACAATTTTTTTTCTATTAAATTTAATAAAAGTTAATAAGGAAATCCGGCTTGCAATGTAAATTCATTGGAAATTGATTCCCTTCTATGGAAGCTTAAATAAAATATATGCATCCCACATAATTTCTTAAAATGTAAAAAAATAATTTTTCTTTGTTAATTTTGTAATCTGCTCTTTTTTCATGTATTACTGTCAATTAAGATTATGAATTTAGATTAAACAAAATTTCTTAGTTTTTAAAAAAATCATGTCATATTAGTATATTGTTTCAATTTTTATAGGGGGATCAATTTCCAATGAATTTGTATTGCAAACTGAACCCCCTTTATTAACTTTAACTTATTAACAATTTTTTTCTTTATTATTCATGACCTAAAATAATTGAAAAAAATGATTCTCTTCAGAGTGCCAATTGTACAACTCCACTGAAAATGTTTTTTCTTTTAGATACCATCAATTTTTAAACGAAAACTGTCTTCTACAAGAATCTGAAGAACCTATGTATGGTGATGGGAATAGCCATTTTTCTGGAGAGGAAATGCAAAGTTCAAATCCTGAAAGTATTTATTGAGAGATGATACAATGCTTCTCAAAGTGTCAAGGAGATGAGAGGCTCAATTGAATAAATGAATTGATGTGGAATCAAAAAAATAAAGGAAAAAAATCACTCAGTGAGTAGAGACTTGGATTAAAAGTTTTGAATAGGTTTATTTCTTGGTTAAAACAATGCTTCAGCAGCAATGAGAGGTTTCTCTTCATTAATAAGAGAAGAAAAGCTTCATTTGATGAAAAACAGCAATAAGAAAAAGGTAGATTTAATTCCAGGTAGCGAATGATGTGAAAACATGCACACACACACCCACACACAATGTTATTTTGAAACTTTCCCAGCAAAAGCAACATAAGTATAGACATAGATATAAGAAAGTATACATATGATATCGCCTCTTCACATCCCTTCAGAAACAAAGGGTTGCTAAAGTGAATATACATATCTTACGTTGGTGGCACAACTCAGAGTTTCATGCACTACACAGTCATAATAAGCCCTAATTTACTAAACAAAAAAAGCGTAATGTTCACATGCTGCCATAAAACTTGGACCCAGATTAACATAAATTCCCCTATGTGTTTGTTTTTTTCTTTCTTACTTTTTTCTGCCTTTTTTCCTGCAAATATTTATTTTTAATAATAATTATGAATTACCTGCCTTTGAATTCATCTCCCAGAAATTTAATTAAAAAAAAAAAATTCTAATTTTAATTAATTTAATTTAATTTTTTTATATTCATGTAACTTTTGTCTATTTATATTATACTCTTGACAAATTAAAATATGGTACCCTAACCTTGTTAGATTTAACTTCCATGATCATCGAGTGAACTTAAGTTAAACGATCAGTTTTTAAATATGAACCTGTTGATTGCATAGTGCATGAAACACCAAGTCATGCCATCAATGTAAGGTAATATGTATATTTATTAACATGTAATTAATAGCTCTGCTATACTACATTGAGTACTGTTTTATTAACACCTGAATAATACTTTTATATATGTGCATATACTTGAGTGTGTACTCATATGTATATTTATCAATTCATATATAGACACACACACATGCATGTACACACAAGATACGTCCGGAATATATCTAGCTGATTTTAAATATCTTGAGAAGTTAGTATGTAGCCTTGGTGTAACTTGGTAACCAGCGAGAGGGGATCTTACTATGTGAACAGATACTTTCCTATAGGGTTACTCAGCCACTTACAAGATTGATGCCATTGAGTAAACTTGTGTACTGCATGACCGTTTCATTTTCAAAGCCCAAGTGAGTAGCCTTGTGCAGGTTTTTTGGCAAAACATCATATCGCCAGCTAAATTACTCCCACCCTCACACACACACACACACACACACACACACATATTCAGTTCCCTTTTGGATCCTGGTGACTTACACCTTTTCCTAAAGGTAAAATCACTGTTGAAACTTTGTAGGCAAGATCAAAGAAAATGTGATGAGACAACTGACAGTTGTCCCAAAATGGGAGTTTGCAGATTGTTTGGAAAAGTGAAAGCTTACAAGGCTCCCAAAGGAAAAAGTTTGAAGGGGATCTAAGATGTCATTGCCCTAGGTAGGACATAGTTTTACCAGTAGTGACTGGATGCTTTCTGGACACAATTTATATATTTATTTAACAGCAGCCTTGCACTCAGTAAAATACAGACTTGATTAGAGAACTTGATTTGAAACATGATGGTAAAATCATAGCAAGTGGTATGTAACCACTGATAAGCACATAAGTCTCTACTCAGAGAGTGATCATGAAAGTTCACCCAGTATAATGAGAAAAGGAATCTTCACTCTCAGTGATGGCCTTTTACACTGTGAACGAAGGTTCTATGCAGAATAAAAACTGTACAAGCATTGATAACGAAAGTCAATGAAGATGCAATTGCAACAGATAATTACAAAAACTCTTAACAAATGCTTGATTTTTTTTTTGTTATAATTTATCAACCCTATGTAGGTTTTTTTTTTAAAGCTGAAACATATTTTTTGGATTGTAATAAAATTTTTACTTTTTTTGTTTTATTTTTGGGAAGTCAATATAACAATCGCTTGGAAGATATCAATGACATTTCCAGATTAAATTCATCCTTGAGAAGAGATGAGGTCATACCTTTTTAAAGGTACGACCCATAAGTGAAGGTCATGAAGGCAATTGGAATTGGAACTCAGCTTCTGATTTTTCATTCCAAGCCACTATACCACCATCCACACATTCACCACAAGAAATGCAACAATTAATAACAGAAATATATTTCATATTATCTCATATATCTTTCTGGTCTCTATATTTTATATATATATATATGATACGATATTATCTAAACTTATTTATAAATGGAACATTGTCTGTGTGTGTGTGTGTGTGTGTGTGTGTGTGTGTGTGTCTGTTACCTATAGACTCCGAAACCAATTTTCTTGAACCAATTTTCTTGAAAATTTACACAGTTGTACTATAAGCGTCTGCGAGTGTTCTTAGCTAGGTTTCATGTCTAGGTACCCCCAATAAATATCAAAAATTGATAATCGAAAAAAATCGGGCTATAGGAGTGGTCCGATTTTAATCAAATTTGATACACTCATAGACAAAGACATAAGAAACAATATTCAAAAGTTTCAAGGTTGCAGTTCTTACAATAGTGCAGAAAATCAATAATATATATATATATATATATATATATATATATATACATAAAGGCAAGATGTTTGCGTGTGTGTGTCTGTTTATCTGCCTGTATGTCTGTATTTTTCTCAGCCCTTTTATTTTAGTTTTTGCTTTGGGTTTGGTTCTAAGTAGGTATAATTGTACTTCTTAGTCTCAGCCATGATACCATTTACTCAGAGGACTTATTTAGCCTTCAAAATTCAGTTTACAATGAAAAAAGCTTATTTGATATCAATACCAGGAAATCAAAATTTGACTTACATCCATTCATTTTTCTTTCAGTCTATGGTTTCAGTTTAACTGGAAAAAACTATTGCTTTTTAGTCTTTCATGTCAACGTCCAAAGAGTCTGAGCTCCAGGACCATGGATTATTTTTAAAACTTTCATTACACCCGAGCAACGCCGGGCTATACTGCTAGTATATATATATATATATATATGGTATATATATATATATATATATGGTATACATGGTATATATATATATATATATATATATATATATATATATATATGGTATACATGGTATATATATATATATATATATATATATACCATTCATCCATGTATTGAAAATTGTTGTCATATCTGGTTAGGTGTTCTTGTTCTTTATCTTGGGGTTCTCAAGAAAATCCAAAGGTGGATCTGCAATGTAATCAATCCTGATTTGGCAACTTGATTTCAGTCACTTTCTCATCTAGGGGATGTGGCTTCTCTCTGTCTTTTTTACAAATATTTTCACAGCTTCTGCTCTGATGAGCTTCTCTCATTCCATATGAATTTACACAAACTATTACATTGGCAACTACATCCAAGCCTCTCAGAGTTAAAACAATCAAATGTAACTGCCACTTCTACACAATCAGTTTCTTTCCCAACAATTTCCACCTGTGGAAATTCCATATACTTGCTTCCCTGATAGCAACAATCTCCAAGACTTTAAATACATCAGTTGCCATCATTTATGTCCTTGATTTCCATCTTTCTCTTATCCTTCCCCACCCACCATAATTTGTGCTTCTTCCTTCTTGCTCTACTCTCATGTAATGTCCTGTGCACAAGTGGAAGTACTGCCTCGCTTGGCATGAAATAATTATATATATCTCTAAATAAATAAGAATGAAGAATTAAATTACAGCATTCAAAATATTAATTTAAAACAGTGCTCAACATAAAAATAGAGCAATGAGTATTTATTATTATGTTAGAACATGTGAAAAACTACAAACTGACACAAAATTGTATATTTTGTTTTGATATTGAATAAGTTAGTTAAAAATGGCAATAAACATGCGTATTTAAAATCTTTTTTCTCTGTACGAGGTAAAAAGTTAATACAACTAGAAAGACAGAGCAAAGAAGGGGGAAAGATTTTTTTTTGAAAAATAAAGGGAAGTGTTGTTTTCATATAATAAAAAAAATAAAAATAAAAACGTTTATTACCATCATTATTAACTACCTAATGAGACATTGTTCTTTTAATTTCAAAACAAAATGTACAATTTTGTGGTAGTTTGTAGCTTGCACATGTTCTAACATAATAATTAATAATATATATATATATATATAGATATATATATATATATCAAGTATGGGTGGAATAATAAAAAGTGTCGAAACAAAATAGTTACTTTTGTAGTGATATGGTAACATATCCATTTTATAATTTCTGAATAAATATATATGAATACAATAAGATATTCTATATACATATATACAATATATATATTGTATATATGTAAATAGAATAACATTGTTTATATATAATATTGTACATAGAATATCATAATGTATATGTAAATATATATTGTATATAGAACATCAAATTGCATACATATATATATAAATATATATATATATATATACACACATTCAATATCATATTCTATATACACATATATAATTATGTATACAATATCATATTTTTTATATATATATATATATATATATATATATATATCATTCAATATCATATTCTATATACACATATATATAATTATGTATACAATATCATATTTTTTATATATATATATATATATATATATATATATACATTCAATATCATATTCTATATACACATATATATAATTATGTATACAATATCATATTTTATATATATATATATATACATTCAATATCATATTCTATATACACATATAATTATGTATACAATATCATATTTTATATATATATATATACATTCAATATCATATTCTATATACACATATATATATTTATGTATACAATATCATATTTTATATATATATATACATACATTCAATATCATATTCTATATACACATATAATTATGTATACATTTTATATATATATATATATATATATATATATACATTCAATATCATATTTTATATACACATATAATTATGTATACATTTTATATATATATATATATATACATTCAATATCATATTTTATATACACATATAATTATGTATACATTTTATATATATATATATATACATTCAATATCATATTCTATATACACATATATATAATTATGTATACAATATCATATTTTATATATATATATATACATTCAATATCATATTCTATACACACATATAATTATGTATACAATATATTTTATATATATATATATATTCAATATCATATTCTATATACACATATAATTATGTATACAATATATTTTATATATATATATACATTCAATATCATATTCTATATACACATATAATTATGTATACAATATATTTTATATATATATATACATTCAATATCATATTCTATATACACATATAATTATGTATACAATATATTTTATATATATATATACATTCAATATCATATTCTATATACACATATAATTATGTATACAATATATTTTATATATATATATACATTCAATATCATATTCTATATACACATATAATTATGTATACAATATATTTTATATATATATATACATTCAATATCATATTCTATATACACATATAATTATGTATACAATATATTTTATATATATATATACATTCAATATCATATTCTATATACACATATAATTATGTATACAATATATTTTATATATATATATACATTCAATATCATATTCTATATACAAATATAATTATGTATACAATATATTTTATATATATATATACATTCAATATCATATTCTATATACACATATAATTATGTATACAATATATTTTATATATATACATTCAATATCATATTCTATATACACATATAATTATGTATACAATATATTTTATATATATACATTCAATATCATATTCTATATACACATATAATTAGGTATACAATATATTTTATATATATATACACATTCAATATCATATTCTATATACACATATAATTATGTATACAATATATTTTATATATATACATTCAATATCATATTCTATATACACATATAATTATGTATACAATATATTTTATATATATATATATATTCAATATCATATTCTATATACACATATAATTATGTATACAATATATTTTATATATATATATACATTCAATATCATATTCTATATACACATAATTATGTCTACAATATATTTTATATATATATATACATTCAATATCATATTCTATATACACATAATTATGTCTACAATATATTTTATATATATATATATATATACATTCAATATCATATTCTATATACACATAATTATGTCTACAATATATTTTATATATATATATACATTCAATATCATATTCTATATACACATATGATTATGTATACAATATATTTTATATATATATATATATATATATACATTCAATATCATATTCTATATACACATATATTAATTATGTATACAATATCATATTTATATACATATATATATATTCAATATCATATTCTATATATACATATATATAATTATGTATACAATATCATATTTTATATATACATATATATATATTAATATCCTTATTCTATATACACATATATATATAATTATGTATACAATATCAATTTATATATACATATATATATATTCAATATCATATTCTATATACACATATATATAATTATGTACACAATATCATATTTTATATATATATATATATATATATATATATATATATACATTCAATATCTTATTCTATATACACATATATATAATTATGTATACAATATCATATTCATATATACATATAATTATGTATACAATATATTTTATATATATATATACATTCAATATACGTATTCTATATACACATATAATTATGTATACAATATATTTTATATATATATATACATTCAATATCATATTCTATATACACATATAATTATGTATACAATATATTTTATATATATATATACATTCAATATCATATTCTATATACACATATAATTATGTATACAATATATTTTATATATATATATACATTCAATATCATATTCTATATACATATAATTATGTATACAATATATTTTATATATATATATACATTCAATATCATATTCTATATACACATATAATTATGTATACAATATACACTATATATATACATTCAATATATATATATACACATATAATTATGTATACAATATATTTTATATATATATATACATTCAATATCATATTCTATATACAAATATAATTATGTATACAATATATTTTATATATATATATACATTCAATATCATATTCTATATACACATATAATTATGTATACAATATATTTTATATATATACATTCAATATCATATTCTATATACACATATAATTATGTATACAATATATTTTATATATATACATTCAATATCATATTCTATATACACATATAATTAGGTATACAATATATTTTATATATATATACACATTCAATATCATATTCTATATACACATATAATTATGTATACAATATATTTTATATATATACATTCAATATCATATTCTATATACACATATAATTATGTATACAATATATTTTATATATATATATATATTCAATATCATATTCTATATACACATATAATTATGTATACAATATATTTTATATATATATATACATTCAATATCATATTCTATATACACATAATTATGTCTACAATATATTTTATATATATATATACATTCAATATCATATTCTATATACACATAATTATGTCTACAATATATTTTATATATATATATATATATACATTCAATATCATATTCTATATACACATAATTATGTCTACAATATATTTTATATATATATATACATTCAATATCATATTCTATATACACATATGATTATGTATACAATATATTTTATATATATATATATATATATATACATTCAATATCATATTCTATATACACATATATATAATTATGTATACAATATCATATTTTATATATACACATATATATATATTCAATATCATATTCTATATACACATATATATAATTATGTATACAATATCATATTTTATATATACATATATATATATTCAATATCATATTCTATATACACATATATATATAATTATGTATACAATATCAAATTTTATATATACATATATATATATTCAATATCATATTCTATATACACATATATATAATTATGTACACAATATCATATTTTATATATATATATATATATATATATATATATATATACATTCAATATCATATTCTATATACACATATATATAATTATGTATACAATATCATATTCTATATACACATATAATTATGTATACAATATATTTTATATATATATATACATTCAATATCATATTCTATATACACATATAATTATGTATACAATATATTTTATATATATATATACATTCAATATCATATTCTATATACACATATAATTATGTATACAATATATTTTATATATATATATACATTCAATATCATATTCTATATACACATATAATTATGTATACAATATATTTTATATATATATATACATTCAATATCATATTCTATATACACATATAATTATGTATACAATATATTTTATATATATATATACATTCAATATCATATTCTATATACACATATAATTATGTATACAATATATTTTATATATATATATACATTCAATATCATATTCTATATACACATATAATTATGTATACAATATATTTTATATATATATATACATTCAATATCATATTCTATATACAAATATAATTATGTATACAATATATTTTATATATATATATACATTCAATATCATATTCTATATACACATATAATTATGTATACAATATATTTTATATATATACATTCAATATCATATTCTATATACACATATAATTATGTATACAATATATTTTATATATATACATTCAATATCATATTCTATATACACATATAATTAGGTATACAATATATTTTATATATATATACACATTCAATATCATATTCTATATACACATATAATTATGTATACAATATATTTTATATATATACATTCAATATCATATTCTATATACACATATAATTATGTATACAATATATTTTATATATATATATATATTCAATATCATATTCTATATACACATATAATTATGTATACAATATATTTTATATATATATATACATTCAATATCATATTCTATATACACATAATTATGTCTACAATATATTTTATATATATATATACATTCAATATCATATTCTATATACACATAATTATGTCTACAATATATTTTATATATATATATATATATACATTCAATATCATATTCTATATACACATAATTATGTCTACAATATATTTTATATATATATATACATTCAATATCATATTCTATATACACATATGATTATGTATACAATATATTTTATATATATATATATATATATATACATTCAATATCATATTCTATATACACATATATATAATTATGTATACAATATCATATTTTATATATACACATATATATATATTCAATATCATATTCTATATACACATATATATAATTATGTATACAATATCATATTTTATATATACACATATATATATATTCAATATCATATTCTATATACACATATATATAATTATGTATACAATATCATATTTTATATATACATATATATATATTCAATATCATATTCTATATACACATATATATATAATTATGTATACAATATCAAATTTTATATATACATATATATATATTCAATATCATATTCTATATACACATATATATAATTATGTACACAATATCATTTTATTTTATATATATATATATATATATATATATATATATATATATATACATTCAATATCATATTCTATATACACATATATATAATTATGTATACAATATCATATTCTATATACACATATAATTATGTATACATTTTATATATATATACATTCAATATCATATTCTATATACACATATAATTATGTATACAATATATTTTATATATATATATACATTCAATATCATATTCTATATACACATATATATAATTATGTATACAATATCATATTTTATATATATATATATATATATATATATATACATTCAATATCATATTCTATATACACATATATATAATTATGTATACAATATCATATTCTATATACACATATAATTATGTATACTATATATATATATATATATATATATATATATATATATATATATATATACATTCAATATCATATTCTATATACGCATATAATTATGTATACAATATATTATATATATATATATATATATATACATTCAATATCATATTCTATATACGCATATAATTATGTATACATTTTATATATATATATATACATTCAATATCATATTCTATATACACATATAATTATGTATACATTTTATATATATATATATATATATATATACATTCAATATCATATTCTATATACACATATATATAATTATGTATGCAACATCATATTTTATATATATATATATATATATATATATATATATATATATGATAAATGGAAATAATTCATGCAAATAGATTTAATTATTCATTTTGCCATTTATGACTTCAACTGATCCCAAAATGAAAGAGTGAAATATGTGTGTGTGTGTGTGTGTGCATTTACTTCAATAGTCAATCTATTACTTTCAACCCATTCTGTATGCTTGTACGATTATTTGCCTTGGATTCATTTCAGAAAAGGATAAATCAATTTTTTGCTTTCAAGCCATTCTCATAACACAATGAAGAATTATCTTTAATTTGATACCAAAAAGTCTGCAAAAATACCTTAAAAAGTTTTGACTTGAACTGTAACAATAAATATTAAAAACTTTTTAAAATTCACTCTTTTTCTTTCTTTATTCACAAGAAACACGTGTTAAAGAAAAAAGTATTATGATTCATTATTTAAATTGACACATAAATACACATTTCATTCTTCTCATTTATCGATCTGATGAAGCATTGAATGTAGAAATGCATAATCCAATCTATTTTAAAAAAATGTTTCTATTTATCAGATTTAAAAAATTTGTTGGGATTCTAATTTATAAAAATTTATATATATATATATATATATATATATATATATATATATATATATATAATCTTAGAAGTAGTACAAACAAGTGGGTTAACAGTCTGCTGTTTGTAGCAATTTACTTTTGAAGAGTGCTTGATACTTAGTAGAGCAGTATTTATAGTAATATTTTTGTTATAAGTGTTTATAATAAAAACATATTTGACTACAACACAAGAGCTATTGTGTTTCAATACTAGTTTATTAGCACCTCATCAGTCAGATGAGACACTAATAAACTTGTACCAAAACACAACAGCTCTTGTGTTGCTGTCAGCTGTTTTCATTATAGACACTTACAATATATATATATATATATATATATATATAAAATGAATTACTGTCAACTGTTTTCATTCTGAACATTTACAATATATAAATATATATACATATATATATAATGTGTTTCTGTTAACTGTTTTCATTATAGACACTTACAATATATATATATATATATATATATATATATATATATATATAAAATGAATTACTGTCAACTGTTTTCATTCTGAACACTTACAATAAATTTTTATTATAAACACTTAGTTATTGACCAGTATATTACTTTTGTTTACAGCACTGAATATTTAAGAAATCTTACTAAAGTGAAATATGTGCTTTTCTGCCAGATCAGAGCCTGCATCTCCCTGGACAAGTTCACATTTGTAGATTCCATGTTTTCTTTAATAAGATTTCTCAAACATTCAGGCCAGTAACCAAAAATAAATAAATGTATTGTTTAATAAATAGTACATCTCAAGTACAAATATCGAAAATATAACATTTAAAGTTATATAATCTATTGTATTAATAAATACAAAATCCATTACTTATATATTTTTTCTTTAAATCTTACTTTTATATTATATATTTGAGTAGATGCTGTTTTTTATTATTAAACAGTATATATAATAATGGCCAGAATATTTGAGAAATATTGTTATAAAAATGTGTTCTTTGCAGGATATGAGCCTGCGTTTCCTAAGGGAAACTGTCATTAGATCTGACATGATTGGCCATCTAGATCTTTCCAATATACATATGTGCATATGTGTTTGCAGCAATTTTTGCAATTTTGCTAAAGATGAACACAGATTCTTTGCATAGAATCTTTTAAAAAATTTTTGTGCAGTTTGGCTCATTTTTGGTTTTCAGAAGTGAATTAAAATATATAATCGAATGATGCTCAAGTTTCATACACTCACTGTAGGGTATGGGGGCAACTGCCATGATCTATGAAGAATTATTGTTGGGAGTTCTATAGCAAGTAACTTTTTTGTAGGGGTTGCTCACCCCATCCCTGATCAGTCATATCATCCACACTTTTCAGAAATGATAACCAAGAACACACAGTGTGCCACAAAAATCACCAAGCAGTTCTCTTCAGGTTTTGAATTCAGAGTTGTTCTTCTCCTAGACTGGTTGCCAACCAAAGCAGGTTAGTCTGTCTGCAAACATACAACAGATCCCTTCACTTAGATAATTATTAACCAGTTGGTAGATAGCTATCTTGTGTTTTGATTCTTATTTTCATCAGTGGGCATCAAAAACTGAGAAATGATAACTACATATTCACAAGTTAATTAGAACAAATGAATCAATGAGAAATGATAACACAAACCCTGTTGAAAATAATATAACACGGACATTTTATTCAGAGCATTGCTTGCTCAGCCTGGGTGGGTAGGTAGATGACGTTTAGGACAACTTCTCTGCTGGTCTAATAGCCCTCCTACTTATTTCAAAACTCATGGCTGGCAATATGAATAGGCATCATCAGAACTACATGAAGAGAAGTTTGTCCACTGCCAAAAACAGACCAGAGCAGTTAATATAAACAGGCAACTGCAATTAAACAATATCCAGTCTTTTGTTGCTTGACCTC
This sequence comes from Ascarosepion bandense, assembly GCA_037127315.1. Classification (NCBI taxonomy): domain Eukaryota; kingdom Metazoa; phylum Mollusca; class Cephalopoda; order Sepiida; family Sepiidae; genus Ascarosepion; species Ascarosepion bandense. Next base: position 2,625,528 of record JBBBDQ010000769.1, on the reverse strand, counting down.
AAATGATTTTTTTCACTTATTAGTTCTTTTCTTCCTTATTTGGTCAAGTGGGTGCCACTTCAAAAATACCTGACTACTTTACCATAAAACCAAAAACATTTCACACTTTCTTTTTCTACATATATGTCCGGAATCATCGTGTCACACAGTTTGTTCTGTTAGGTAGTCCATAGCTGTGGGAAAAGAGATAGAACCATACCTTTCAAAAGAGTATTTGTGCAAAGGTGAATATATATATTTTAGCTTCCTGGTATCTCACTCTGAATTGCTAACTGTACTTCCAGTCTTATTAGGCTCCTGGCTTTCATAAACTATTATTGAAACTTATTTTGTGCTTTCTTTAATCATTTCACCCCAAGCTGGATCGTCACTAGTGTGCAAGGGGTTGCAGTGAGAGAAAGACTAGGTATGGAGCGTATTGAAAAAACAATAAAAGATGAATGGGATTCCAGAAAATAAAAGATGGTAATTGATGTTGCATATAATCTTTGGAAATTGTTATCAAGAAAGCAAGTAAATAAAAAGGAGTTCCACAAGTGGGAAATGTGAGAAAAGAAACTGTTCGAGTAGAAGCGATAGTTATATTTAATGATTTCAGCAGTAAAAGGGTGGAACTTATATGCCAATCGAGTAGCATGCGTAAATTTACATGGTCAAGTCATGGGAACAAAAGCTCGTTAGAGAAGTTGGTTGCCATGAAAATATTTGTAGAAAAGACAGAGGGATGCCATGTCACATTGGTGAGAAATTGACTGAAGTCAAGATGCCAAGTCAGGATCAATTATATTACAAAAGATCCTTCTTTGGATTTTGTTGACAACCTTGCGATGAATAGCTGAAGTACCCAACTAGATATGGCAACATAATTCAATGCATGGATGAATGGTAGATGGCTGTATCTATATGCATACAATGTGTTCCTTTGGTAGTTTTTGAGCATCACATATTTATGTATTCGTGGGAATTCGTTGGATTTTTTTGTAAAAAATATCGCGTCTTCATGTTTCAATTTGTGTAGTTGTCATTTTTACTTTTTTATATTTGACATCTTAAAACCATAAAAATAGACAACTTCACATCAATAAAATTTCATTCAATTCACAAACAGATATACTAATTATATTTCATAAATAATAATAATAATAATAATAAAACCACATGACACTACAAACTGACACATGAAAACCCAATACTTAGAAAAACAACCCAACAACACCTACTGAAGAACTCAGAAGACATTGGTTAATTTATATCTAAATTCTCCAAGCAAACCAGAAAATAAAACTAAACTGTAAAAAAAAAGAAAGAAAAGAATGAATAAATAAATAAGTAAAATGATAAAAACAAATACAAAAAAAAAAGAAAAAAATGTGAAAAAAAAAAAGGAAAAATATAAAGATCAAAAAATAAAAAACATCCTTGCAGTTTGCATTATTAATATTATTTCTCTTTCTACTGCATTCTTTTTCAAGGTCCCTCAGTTGCAGCATCCTTATTAACTTATCTTTAATGTGTCCCTATCATTATTTTTAATAAAAGTTGTTTTTGTTGCCATAGCAGGATATGATAACATAACTATGAAATTCAAAAACTATTGTTCAAGGATCAAAATCCTCTTCAGTGGCAGGATAAACATTTTGTACAGAAAATGAAGTCACAGAGTGATAAAGTTAAAGAACTTTTGTTGGTCTTCAATCATGTCTGCTTATATATATTCTGCCTTCCCAAAAATCTATTCAGATTTGTGCCTACATCTTAGATAACACATTCAGTATGTTTTGATCATTGAACTCTCCATCTTTTGTTGAATTTGTTAATGACATTATGCTATCAGTTTGTTACAGAAGGCATCAGTTGGCAGTAGCATTGATTTGCTTCTTAAAAAGGGGATATATTTTTATGTAATAGGTTGCAGTGGAACTATGTGGTCACATTAGGCGTTATCTTTTTAGAGATTGATTTGTGTTTTACAGCTTATCAACCTTTTGCAGGTTATTTAAAGCCAGAAAATATTTTTAGATTGTAAGAATCATTTTTGGAGGTAATAATGATTTACTGATACGTCCTACTAATTAACCCATAGATAGGGGGTAGAAGTGGATTCATACCTTTCCAAGAGTATTTGTGCATAAGTGAATATAATGAATTTAATTGGATTATCTGATTATCCATAACACAACTAGCACATCCAAGCTTACAGCAACTAATATTCCCAAGAGGTCACCCATCAAGGTATTGATCAAGCTGACATGGATTAACTTTGGTGATTGTACACAAACTGGTGTTTTAACATGATATGGCCGTAAAACTTTTTTCTGAGAGAAGATGGTATAGTGATGTCATTGAAGACTAAACTCTTTGGAAGGTAAATGAGACACTTTTTTTTCATTTTAAACTAAAGTTCAAATACTCAGTCAGTTAAGTGCCATATGTGATACACGCTTTGGGTGATCATGTCTCGAAAGAAACATGACTAACTGGGCAGAAGATTATCACTCAGTAGGTTGCCATTGCTTTCTGCTGTAGACTGGTTGCCAGCCAAAGTTATCGAACCCAATCTGTCCTATTTAACCCATAACTGGAGGGAAGAGATGGATTAACACTTTTCCCAAGGGTATTTGTGCATAAGTGAATGCAAGGAATTCAGCTGGAATTCAAACTCTGCTCCTCAATTTGTCATTCTGAGTCGATATCCATATCCACAACACACATTCAAATACTATAAGGCTCGAAAAACATTCAAAGTAGAGGGTTACTGAATGAGGTATGGGATAAGAATTTAAGAGGATATAGAAACAAGTGGAGATTATGATGATAAAGATGATAGATAATGGCCGACTTTTGAAGAGGTTAAGATTCTAGTGTTAAGGAAAGTATCCACATGGAAGTCTGTCTTGCAAAATTGCAGTTCTTTGGAATAAGACACCTGAACTTTCTCTTTAAAATTGGAATACAGAGGAAATATATTTAATATTTTATTTATTTTTCTGTAATCCCAAGATGAGGAACTACCCTACACTACCGGCCATAATTATTAGGCAACCCCAGTGTTTTAAAAAATGATGTATTTCATACTATTTTTTAGTATTTATTGCTAAGTGAATAATTGTAAATGAAAATAGAATTGTTCTTTTGTTAATCCTGCACAATAACATATGCATCAAAAGAATTTATAAATATTTAATAATTACCTATATTTCAGTTTCATCAATGAAAGAATGAAGAAAATTTAGGGTGATTCGGACAAGTTCATCTTTGCTTCTTTGCCTTGTAAAATTTTGCAAAGTAATAATAACAAAAAAAAAAAACATTCTATTTTCATTTAGAATTATCCATTTGGTAATAAATACTAAAAATAGTATGAAATACATTATTTCTTTTAAAAAAGTCGGGTGGCCTAATAATTATGGCTGGTAGTGGATGTCTGCAGACATCGCATTGGTAAGTTCTAGCTATAAAGGTATGAACTGGTCAAACAATATCTTACTATGGTATACTGTGGTTCAAAAGAAAAAGAGGGCTTGTGCCCTTTCTTTTTATATTGCTTTCTATCGCCCGGTTCACACTCCACCCACGTCTATTGAACAGGTGAAGAGGCTCATCCCTTGTTCCCTGTTTAGGATGCAGTTTCTGGTTTTCTCTTTTCCAATCTCTTCACTCCTACGTAGACCCCTGCACATCAGTGGTGTTACCGCCTTGCTCGGGATGATATGATTAAAAAAAAAAAAAATATGCTACCCTAGCGGGTATTAACAATTTGCTGACAGACAACGTGAGATAATTCCACAGTAACCTCTGGAAATTTTGAATTGAACCCTCTAATCAAACCATGAGGTTAAATTTTTCTCGTTCTATTGTCCATTCTAGATAACTTCTCTCAGATAATTCTTCTTTGTGATATCATTTGTGCTTGACAATAACTAGCACTGTCGGTGGGGCTTAGAATGTGCTGGTTATATTCCCTGAAGTCATGCTAAGACAACCCCTACCATTAAAGAAGCCACATTTTAGGTGGATGCCCGCAGGCTCCATTATAAACCTGCCAAAACTCAAGTATCAGTCTGACCTCTGTCTAGCTTTTGACTCAGGTATCAATTAGACATAGCTTATGTCTACCTTTTGGCTGATTTATCAATCAGTGTCCATGGTTATCTTTTGTCTCAAGTATAAACTATATCCTTATTAAATACAATTTTTATATTCAACACTAAATAACCTAACAATGGCTGCTATTTAATTATCCAAGTAACCAATAGTTAATAACATAATGGCATGTGGGTTATTCAATTTGACTTTACAAAAAAAATGTCACTAGAGAAAGCCTATGAAAAAGTATGCATTTCTCTCCTTAGTCTTTTTTACAGCTTTTTAGCTCTGGCTTTCAGATGTAGTCGCACATCAGTAAAGCATTCCCCACCAGGGTAGATTCATTTTCATGGTTTTCTCTCTTGACTTTTGTACTCTCTTTCATACTCACACACTGAAACACTCATACATACACAAAGGAGCAAACACATTTTTATAGCTAGTTTCATATTTTTCTCCTTTCGTCACATGTACTTTCTTTTGTAAATACGTACCTTGTTGTTTATCTGATATTTATAGTTTTCTGTTACTAATTTTTTACCTGGACTTACATTGAGTCTGCCAATTTTGTTTGTGGGATAAATTTTCCAGGAGCCCATAATTATTTATTCTCCAAAGTGCTAATTCCCACAACATAATCGTGGCTAAATATTTACCCAAACATACTAGCAATCCTGCAACAGGCTAAATGGACTGGTAGTTACCTAGCAGTCAAGGTTTCAATCTCTGAATCAGGCAGTGGAAGTCATATATTGTTTTTTTTTTTTTTTGAGAAGAACAAAATACAATATTTTCAAAAAAATCAAGATCTCTAATGTGGACAGCAAAATAAGCATAACTTGCATCCCACAACCCAAGATTGAGTAAAATTCAACTTGAAATTCCCAGATGATCACCAGTAATGATAGACATCTGAAAAAAAAAATTTATACAAATGTTGAAACACTGGGATAAAATATCAATAAGTCTGCAGCCTTATTATTAAAATAAAAAATAAACAATTTTTCTATATAATATTCTTCTTTGTCAATGCACTTAATTCCACAATGAATATTAATCAAATAGAATGACTAGCATACAGTGAAAATTTCAAATCAAAATTCACCTGATAACTACAAATCAGGTTACAGACTTTTGATCGATTATCTTAACAACGAAGACGAGGATGTTAGTGTCAATAGATCATTGTATAAGACAGATTCAATAAGTATGAATGTTCTTGTCAAGGAAGGAGTAAAAAAAAAACCTTCGCCCAGGACTACCCAAACTTCATTGAGTTATGGTAGAAAGTACAAAGGCCAGTATATGACATTACTTACCCATTGAACACAAGAGGAAATTATATGAAGGATGTAATAAAAAAATTTAAAAAAAAAAAAAAAATTTAAAGACCAATATTTTACTTTGGCGTTGGTGATTGATTGGGAAGTCGTGTAGACAGTGAGTGATCAGATTGTATATTTTTTGATTGTAAATGGCTGGAACAATTGATGGTAGAAAAAAAAACAATAAATTCAGTGTCAAGAATAAAATAAAACACAAAATACCAAGACATTATTAAAGAAGTGACCACTGGTCATTCATTGCCTTGTACAAAAGAAAATAAACTTTAGTTGTTTTTCGTTTTTTTAATCTTTTCTTTTTTTGTGCCTAATAAATATCCAGCTGTTTTACAGACAGTTAAAAAATAGATAGTCAATTTTAGATTAAAAAAAAATTCAGTTAGAATAATGCCGAACAAACCATAGATACGTGGTTTATATACAGGAAGATATATACATCATCTTTGTATACTGTATAAGATATAAGACATCAGTATTATTTACATTTATTTTTTTTTTGTTTTAAAAAGATGTTCTCCATTTGAGAACAAGCATTCAGACTGTTGGTGAGCCAAATAGTTTAATGTTCATTCAGCAGCTAAAATTGTTCTTACATGGCAAAAGAGCTCGTCATATTTTACATTTTATTTATTTTGGCGCGGCTCAGCTGTTGTTTCAAGCATTGACCAGAATAAACGAGTAATTATATCTTCAGAATATTTAATCTCTTTAAAAGAAAATATTTAAGAGTTAAATAAAAGAATGAAAAAAAAATGTTCTTTTTTAAAGTTTATTGCTGAAACGCAAACAGGATTTGTTTTTATTTTGAATCAGGTTTTATTATCACGATAGGAATGAGGATTAATTTAGTTGCAATACTCAACAAAAAATATTTTTTCAATGCTGATTTTTTTTCCTCTGGCCAAAAATTAAAAAACTTTCTTTTTTTTGTTTTCCAACAAAGAAAAAAAAAAACAAATTTACAAAGACTAGCAAACAAAAAGATTTAATAACATTTTCTCTTATTTTTTTTTTATTTCTCAATTATAATCTATTGGATGTGACATTCATTTTATTTTCTAGAAATAAAACGGTGATCACTTTACCAATATAAGTATAAAAATTATGGAAAGATATATAGGTTGTTTTCTTTATATTTTTTTTTAAATAAATTTTGTTTTAAATAATTTGATAAAATACCTAATCATCACCATATTGTAAAGAAGCTTATTGCAAACATTTGACAGCATATATAATATTTTGGACTTTGTAGACAATAAATATCTTTAAAAATGTATATTAACAACATCATGTTAGAAAAACTATCTCTACCGAAATGTTAGATATTTGCCAATATTTTTTGAAGTATAGTTGTGTTAACTAAAACATCTCACCAAAATTCAAAATACCACCGAGCCGACATTTTTTCAGGAACAACTTGTATAAATAAAAAGTGAATTTTTTTTTAATTTGAAACATTAAAAAAAAACAAAAAAAAACAAACAAAAATCACAAAATGATTATATATGCTGTCAAATTTTTTTAAAAAGGTATTTTTGCAATATAGAAATAATGAAATAATAACTCTTTAAAAAAACAAAGAAAAAGAAGCTGGAGTCTTTAGATTAGAAAATGAATATATCTGAATGTATCGGACATGATTCAGGGAAACATCTTCCAAATGACTTCACATGTATTCTATTACATTTCCTCTTTGCTGATTTTAAAAAAAAATGTGGGGAGTCAGTATAAATAGGACAATAATCAATAGTTTTAGTCAATAATATGTTATTGATACTGATTCCTTATTTTCAATGTTGCTTTTAGTTTTTTTTATAACATGCTTGGCTAATTTTTCCCTTCAGATTCAGGCACAATATTGACAGATCTTCATCTTGTACATTATATATTTATATATACATAGATATGTGTGTGTATTTATTTTTTAGAGATATACATGGGTGTGTGTGTGTGTCAGTGTACTTACATTATATGTTTGTGTGAGGATTTATTATTTATGCTTTTTTGTCTGTATATTCAAATTATATGCAGAATTTTTCATGTGGACTAATTTTATGCATGTGTGTGTGTCTGTGAATTTTTACTATATTTATGTTTCTGCATTTATTTGTATTTATATATATGTGTGCCCGTTTATATGTGGCGATATTTATATATGCTAGTATTTATATGTGTGTAATTTTATATTTATTATATGTATGTGTAGGTATATTATACATATGTATACTTTCATTACATGTGTTAATTTATATATATATGTATTTATATTGTGCTTATTCATATCATACATGTGTACATTTATATTACACATACATGTATAATTATGTTTTGTGTGTATATATTCATATTATATATGAGTTTATTTATTATAGTGTGTGCATTTATATTGTACCTCCATTTCTGTTTAATTACTGTTTACAATATCTAAGGGGAGTTAAAAATTGATCTGCCAAAATTGAAATTAAAATTCATATATATATATATATATGTGTGTGTGTGTGTATGCAAATTTTAAAAGCATAGGATAATAACACCCTAAATTTTATACTAGCCAAGTTGTTGATAAAAAATAGGGGAAAAAACAATAAACAGTTTGAGAATATGAACCTGAGATGGAAGGGATGCCTCATTTTATAAATAAAAACAGTTTATGGACTCAGGTCAGGGTCTCACCAATTGAGTTCTTTTTTTTTTTTTTTTTTTTTTTTTAATATTTTCATTCTTTTTTAACATTTTGTATCACAAGAGGCTGTTTTGTTTATTTTATGTTTTTTTCAATGTTTTCCTGGCTTTTTGAGCAGGTCCAAATTCTTGCCAGAAACTGAAGTTTATTTCAAAATTAAAAAAAAAAAACATATATATATATATATATATATATATATATATATATGGTGGCAACTGGTGTGTACAAATTAAATGTGCTTGTATATACACATACTCAATATATATATATATATATATATATATATATATATGTATGATGCATACAGCAATAGATATGAGTGTGTGTATATACAAGTGAATGTGTGTGCACACGGTTGTAATATACATGTAAACATACTTATCACCAACCTTCATTAAACTGGAACCTGTTTGTTGTCAAGGGAACCCCTTCCATGCTGAGCAAGCAATCTATAGTTATGGCACCCAAAATAGGTATCTGCTAAATTTGATGGTTCACATGCAAACACACTTTCACGTACATATATAAACACAAACACACAAATATACATGTGTGTGAGTAAATATATATATATAAAAAGAAAAGTTGAAGGAGAGTTCAACAAACTGGGAAATATTTAAGGCAATTTGGAAAAAAAATTACCCTGACATGTTTTGCCGATGATCTGGTGTCTTAAGTACCCAACTTGAAATAAATTTAGTTAATCTCAAAAGATTATCACAAACACTTCAAAATTGGTTAAAAATAACCTAACATCAGAAGCAGGAATTGATTAAACAATGTCCCCAAAAATGCATCAGCAAAATGTCCCAAAATTTAAAGTAAAGACAAGAAGACTGTAAAAAGGATTTCAAATTAAACAACACACTCAATACCCTTGTGTGCCACCATTTGATGCTGGAAAATGTGGTTTTAAGAAAATGTGAATATAATTTATTAAAAGATGCATTGCAAATGTGATGAGCTGTAGGTCTCCTGCATTTAATATATGACTGGGTGATTAAAAATATATCCACTTTTTTTTACTAGATGAGCATTGAAACAATGTGGGATACTTAAAACATTAAAAAAAATAAAACAGTTGGAATTAGTTATAATCTAATTTCTTTCACGATACAGTTGGATAATTGAATGAGAAAATAAAAAAAACAGAAAACGAAAATGGAATACTGCCATATAGTCTTCACTTTTCAGTCTTAGTAGAATCTAAAAGTGTCTACACGACCTTGTGAGTGACAAAGTGTTTTCCAGTTTACAACCCCTTTCCACAGACGAAATGTTGCAAGCTTCTTGTTACTCTATTCCTTTTTCTGTGGAAAATGTTCAGACATGCTCCATTTCTTAGTTTGCCCCCAACTAAGAACCCACCATGCCATGTACAATGAGGTGTACCACCCTCGTTCACTTCTTATTCCATTAGTAAGAAGGAAGTTCCACCCAGATAGCTTATTCCCATGAACTTTTTTGAAATAGAATCCCTACAGAATATTTTCCTGACCCCTACAATCTTAACCTTTTCAAGTCTAGGGTTGACCCTTACCTTTCACACATCCTAACACACTAAGTTGCATCTATTCTTTCAAACACTCTTCCCATCTACCCAACCCTCAGCCTTACCAGTCTTTCACTCTCCTTCTGACATTTCCTATATCTAACCACTCTTTCTCTTTACCTTCTCCTATGTAACCCCTTATGCAATAGCGGCATTGGAATGCCTTGCTTGGGGTGAAATGATTAAAAAAAAAAAAATCCTCATAAACTGCCCCCCTCCCCAACACACACAATGACCACCTTCAGTAACCCTTTACTTGAATGGTCCTTGGACTTTATATAGGGTGAATGTCAATAAAAAAAATAAATGTAACATGTTTCATCCTTCATTCTTCAGACTAATGTACAGGGTGCAATAGGTTAATTGTTGCCATTTTATATTTTGAATTTCATGTATGTGTGTTGTTTGTTTTTGATTTTGGTGACTGTGCAGTATAGTAGGGTCAGTTAGGCAATGTCTGTGAGAATAAAAGCACCATGATGCAATTCACTCCACCATAAATTTGGAAATGGAATGCTGTACTGTTTGGCATTTGTGCTGGAAGCTCAAACATGAACATTTCAGAGTATTTGGGTATCAATCTGAGGACAGTACAAAAAGGACAGTAAATAGTTGGATAATATATCCAATGTTGTTTGGAGTGATCACTCGTGATGATAATGTTATGTCTCCATTCCTCTTTCTACAGGGCCTCAGACTCAACACAGAGGCCTACATCAAGTACATTGAGGAGGTAGTTCTGTCTTGGATTAAGATGGTGGCTGCTGGAAGACCCTATGTCTGGCAACAGGACTCACCATGCCACACAATCAGAAGAACACAGTCATGACTTCCAGACAATTTTTGTGACCACCTCACTCCCTACATCTGGCCACCTAACTCAATAGACAAAAACTCCCTTATTATGTGTGGGACACGTTTGAGTGAGAGACCAACAAAACTTCTTGTAATACCAAAGATGAACTGAAAGCAAGGATTATTGCAGCATTGACCAACTTGAACAAGAAGATCATCCAAATGAGATGCAGGAGATTCCAAAGTTGTCTGGAGGCCCCATGGTTGAAGCAAATGGCCATTTTGTCGAATAAATTTGTTAAACATATCTGTTAAAATGAAATGTCAGTGTTATTTTCCTTTTGATGTAATTTAGACGACAATTTATCAATCGCACCCTGTATATGAATTTTCTTTTCATCAATAACAACATTATTTAGCTTGAAAAGATCCTTTTAAGAGATGAAGTGCATTATATAGGATTTTTCCATTTTGTTGTTCATTTACCAACCATTAGCTTGATATACAAAATTTATATATCATATTCCCAATGATACGGTTAAATGAATGATCAAACATTTCAGATATGTTTTATCATATTAATGTAGATTTTGTTCTTGTGAAATAAAAGTCTTTTTCTAATGACACCTGCTCATAGGTGAAATATACCATGGTAAAAATATGTCCAAATTGTCTTATATATATATATATATATATATATATATTAGGAATATCTATGACAAAGTGGAAAAAAATTTAATGCGATGGGTTTTGTCCTTTAGGACTTTATTGGGAATAAAGTGATGCTTATATTGATGTGATTACATATGTGCATGAAGGAGAGGGGTATGCTGAAATTTTAAATATATTTTTTTTTGTCATGCTTTTATCACTTTATTAAATATCCCACATTGTGATAATAAAAGATCTGCCAAGAAAGGTGGAATTTGTAAGAACATGGGCATACATTTTCTGTGGATGATCTAGAAATTAAAGCACTTTCTACACAGTTTTGTCTTAATAACTTGCTTTGTCTTTTAAAGTAACATTTTTAAAATCAAAATTATGGTCGGGCACATAATGGTGAGCAACTAATGCATTTAATGTGTTGTTTTGTGCAAGATCCCTTTTGTGTTCAATATAATCTTTTATTTAAATTCCTTGAGGTTTCTCCTATGCATTTCTTGTGGCAATTAATACATGTGATAGAGTAAAGAACAAAATGCGTTGTATTAAAATTTTTTCCCACTTTGTCACAGATTTTCCTGAAATTGTTCTGATATATAAAAATTTATATATCACTTTCCCATATATATATATATATATATATATATATATATCCACACACAATTATATCTCATGATATTTGCTGCCTGTACATATGCATTGTATCTTTCAATGTATGTTGTTAAGTAAATTTTCTAAAACTATTTTGAAAGCTGTAGGACACTGAAAAAAAGAGGAAAAGCTGGGGTTTGTAAGGAGCAATAATGGTGAACAAGCAGCTATTGCGTTGTGGTTAAGGAGCCCTGTGTGGTTGTGTTGAGTAAATACCTATGAAGAAAGAGATGCATGGAGAGCTTGCATTATCTGCTTTTGTTTGCGCACGCTTGTTCATTTTAAGTGCACACCTTTCATTTAGGCTTTCATATGTAGTTTTGGGTGGGTTTGAACTTGCACCAACGGCATCTGCATGTGCACCATTCACACATATTGTGGGTCAGTGCAAGTTGGGTCATTTTGTTGATCATACGGATCTATTTCCCATTCTGTGTTTTGCATGATAAATTTAACAAACAGTTTGTAAATAGTGTGCTTAGCTTTAATTTCCACTGTCATGGCCACAAAAAATGAAATAAAGAACATCACGCCAGATGACAGGGTGATCACCTCCTCTGTGGTCAGTTTGGCTTTGGTCTTAGATGTCTTTGGAACTTGCCCATTGTCTGAGAGGAAGCACATCACTGTGGCAACAGCACATGAGATCATTATCAATAAGTTGATAAAGAACACTGTGTGTAAACACTTGTCTTTGCCACTGACTCGTGGCCACTGCCAGTGTCGCCTCTGAAAAAGAAGAAAAAAAAAAGCAAATAAATAAAACTTTATCCATTACCAAGTCCAAGAAAAGTTTTACAAAATTAAATGACGGAAAAATTTCTCCAAAGCAGGATATTTCTGGGGTATATTTGCAAATGCATGCTGAAGAAGAATGTTCAGAGTTAATAACGATAAATACGCACAAGGAATTATATAAGCTCATCCGACTTCTTTTTGAGATAAAAGTGGCTCCAGCCATATTTCAACAAGCTATGGATACTATACTTGCAAATTGTGATTTCATAATTTCTTATCTGGATGATAAAAAAAAATGATTCTAAAAGTCTGTTTAACTCCGTCAAAAAATCAGCACAAACAATTTTTTTTTCTTTATACACACTGCTGGTGCTGCCCATTTTAAATAGTTGATTTTTTTTCAAACATACTCATTTCTTCAAGTCGGTCTAATTTTTTGTTGACTTTATCCAAGGTTGTGAATGGTACACTACATTTCAGTTTAGATATGTCGATCATGTTTTCAATTGAAATTTTGCTTTGACTTTGGAAAATCAATTCAACTCATCCCACAGAACATCCAAAAAACATGTCTTTTCAATCCTTCCTTTAAATTTTCATTGTTTTTTTTTAAACTGGTCACTTGTCCACTTATATTTTTGCAAGAAATATTTTTAGGTAAATCCCATAACTCGAACAATTCCATCCAGTCAGTACCAAATAAGTTTGTAGTATTTTATAACACATAAGTGTTAGTTATTACATACTTGTCAGGAAATCAAACGTTACAAGTCATTTCACCAATAACAAATAATTTCTCACCTGACCCACCACATGCAATTTTCAAAGTTTTTAATATAGTTTTCATTTTGCTTTCCATGTCACTTCATTGATTTTTGTGATATCACTAACAGTGTCTAGTTGCATTTTTACATCTAACATCATTAATTTTCACATACACTAATTTTCTTTCCATTTCTGTAATTATTTTTTCTAAGTCAATGCTGTGTAAAAAATTTTATCTGTAAGAACTTTTACTTGCTTTAGTTTTACTGTGTGAATTTTTATGCCCTACATTTCCACATTTGTAGCACTTTAAATCCTTAAAGGGACAGTCATTTCTAAGATGGAAACTTTTGCACATCTGAAATAGGGATTAATTTTTCTTTGGCTTGTATATATGAACATTCATTTTCTTCAGTTTTCAGTGTCTCAGATTTAGAATTCTCTGACATTTGTCAGATGTTTCTTGTAGCGTTAGTTTTTGATTCTGTCTCAGTTTTACTAAGATTCTAGTACATATGTCTGTGTCTTTTTTCCCCCAGTAACCCTTGAACAAAAATGATTTCTTTAAACATATCTGGAGTTAGCTAGTCTTAATTGGAATTTTTAACACTCTTTAGTGATTCCAGCATATGTTAAAATATCTTTTTATTTTTCATCAGGTTCATACACTTCCAACGAGTATTAAATAAAAAACTTTTCTTGCTAAAAATTTTAGTAAGAATATTTACCAAAGCAAATTACCCCTGGTTTTCTTGGTATTACAAAATTATAATATTTTTCTTGTATTTTTTTACCACTTGGGCTATTAATTCTTCCATACTTAAAAATCTGTTTTTCTTTTTTTTTTGTTACACCCAGCAAAGACAAAAATTATACCAACATGGTTCTAATTTCTTGTTGCCATTGCTATTATGTGTGCCACAGCAAAAAAGGTATTTTTTCTACTTCGTATAAGCTTTGGTTCGTCAGTGACACTGTTATAACTTGTTACTAATGATCATAATATAATATCTTGACTGACTGCTATTTGTATTTATAGAATATATAATACTATTATATTCTCTCAATACAAATAGTAGAAAAATTTATTTCTAAAGAAATTAGTTAGAACTTAAGTCATTTAAACTGTCACTGGTGTACATGTCCACTCGTGAGTTACCGCACACTACTACATCTCTAAAATCTCTTATGTTACTCTACACTGTTTTTTTACTGTAACAACGTTGCAGAGAGAGGAACATTGTTGTCACTATCATTACTGCCATGAAGGTCGTGGACATCTGATGTTGACTTTCGTGATGATGTTGCATTCTTATGATGACCCTTTGTAAACCTTTCTGTTAACATTGTTTGCTTCATCAACTTCAAAATCTTAGTCAGCAATCTCTCTTTAACTCTACAAACTGAGACAATTTTCTGCTCATGGATAAATTTGTGTTGTTCAAGCCCAGTAATAAACTGAACCTACATTCTCACCAGATTGTCTATAGTTATTTTTTTAGTGTTTAGAGTGTTGTCATCATTGCTACTGTCATTGTTCTTTTTAGTATTCAACACCATGTTAATAACAGCTCACAGGACTTACAATACTGCTAGAGTAGGCCCCAGGTTCACCTTCCATTAGTAGCACACTATAGAAAAAAAAAACTTTCTGAATATTAGATCTTTTGATTAGAGGTGGTGGACCCATACTATGTAAGTATAAAAATATGTTTTGGTATATCACTATATTACCACTTTAAATAATATATTTGTCTCTTTTCATTTTTTTTTTTTTTGTCAAATGTGTTTTGAACTACTCAATAGCAAAGAAATAATAGATAGAAAAAATCCTTTCGGGGTTTAATCAAATGAGATGGTTTTAATTTACAAGTTAAATGATAATAGCTAACTGCAATGTATTCTATGGCTTGAGAGGAATTAAATTTATAGACAAAATAGTAAATTAAAATCCAAAGAAACAGACAGTTTATTTTTTGAAAAGAACTGCTATGATAAAAATGTACAGATTTGAAAAAAAATTTAGGGATATTCAGTAAAATCTTACCTTGAAACGCTTGTGTCTGTGAAATTCATAATGACATAGTTCACATCTTGGTGGTTTCTTGGACTTTTTTGTAGAGATTTCAATCCATTTCTGAAGAAAAAAAAAGGCTTATAATTTATTACCAATGCTTTATATATATATATATATATATATATATATATATAGGTTTTCTTACTTTATTTTACTGAAAATCAACATTTACTGGTTTGTATATCAGGTGGGATTCTTTTTGTCCCTCAAAATGTAAAATTAACTTAATTAAGACCCTTAGTAGATAGACTAAACTATCGCCTGGTTCACACTCCACCCACGTCTATTGAACAGGTGAAGAGGCTCATCCCTTGTTTCCTGGTTAGGATGTGGTTTTCCAGCTTTCTCTTTTCCACTCTTTTTACTCTTACGTAGCATCGGTGGCGTTATTGCCTTGCTTGGGGTGATATGATTAAAAAAAAAAAAAAATTTATAAGGCCTTAATGATTTGCTCTAAAACAAAGTTGGATGACAAACTTAAATTTATTAATATCACTCCCTGCAATAATGCCTATCCATAAGGAAAAGTTCAATCAGTAATTAAAAATAAAGTAATAGAATTCAATAAACCAGGTATAGAACAAAAATATCCTTTGTACCTGTGCCTTCTTTAGTTGGTTACTGTCAACGACAGATTTGCTGCTTTACTGCCAACACTCGCATAGTTTTTTCTGCTAAACCTGTCTTTTTCCTGTCTTTCTTTTTCCTTTTTCTATCTGGAAAGATGTTCACCCTCTGCATCATAATAATTCCTTGATTTATTTGTTTAAATGTAGTTGTGGATTGCACTACATAGGGAGAACAACTAAAAACTGGATACCAGTCCAGTTGAATTCCTTGCATTCACTTATATTTAAACTAGCAGTATAGCCCGGCGTTGCTCGAGTGTAGTGAAAGCTTTAAAACTAATCCATGGTCCTGGAGCACAGACTCTTTGGACGTTGGTACGAAAGACTAAAAAGCAATAGTTGTTTCCACTTAAAGCGAAACCGTAGACGGAAAGAAAAATGAATGGATGTAAGTCAAATTTTGATTTCCTGGTATCGATATCAAATTTTCTGCACTATTGTAAGAACTACAACCTTGAAACTTCTGAATATCATTTCTCATGTCTTTGTCTATGAGTGTATCAAATTTGATTAAAATCGGGCCACTCCTTCTATAACCCAATTTTTTCGATTATCGATTTGATATTTATCGAGGGTACCTCGACACAAAACCTAGCTAAGAACACTTGCAGACGTTTATAGTACAACTGTGTAAATTTTCAAGAAAATCAGTTCAGCTGTTTCGGAGTCTATAGGTAATGGATACACACACGCACACAGACACACACAGACAGACAAAGTTCCATTTATAAATGAGTTTAGATACCCTTAGGAAAGGTATTAATCCGTCTTTTTCCTCCAGTTATGGATTAAATAACAGGACAGATTGAGTTCTATAGCCTTGGTTGGCAACCAGTCTACCATAGAAAGTAATGGCAACTTACTGCGAGATAATCTTCTGCCCAGTCAATCATATCTAATCATATACTAACCAAGGCTATAGAACCTAATCTGTTCTGCTATTTAACCCATAGCTGGAGAGAAAAGCGACGGGTTGATACCCATCCCCAAGAGTATTTGTACGTAAAAGTGAATGCAATGAATTCAACTGAAATTCTAATTTGGTTCTCTAATTTCTTGTTCTGAGCTGATATCCACTGCATTACAACGATACCAGGGTTAAAAAAATTAGTAACAATTGCCAGTTTATTTTACTGTTATGCAAAAAATATCATTTAAACAGCTTTGGTACAAAAGGTATTTTTGCTTTAGACTTTAGGCACAAGTTTATATATATATATATATATATATATATATATATATATATATATATTGGTTCTGAAAAAAAAAGAAAAGAAAGAAAGATCCTTAACCGATATAGAGTTAAGCCTCATTGGCAAGAATTTAGACAAGACAGGTCAGCCATAGTAAAAAGTGAAAGAAGTCTGGCTTATTTTTTTTTATAATATTTCTGCAGCTGTTGCATGAGTCAGAGCTGTTGGACTGAAGCAAAACAGTAGACAAGTAGACAAATTGAATTATTGGAGCATAACTGAGAAGAATTAACATTTTTTTCAGCACCTGTGGTTCAAATATTGCTAAACAACCAGAGTTAAGTAACTGAAAAATATGCACCTGATCCACCATTCCCTGATTATTAAATCCTCCATTTCATGATCACCTGATTTTCAAATATCAAATCATTCCATCATTTGGTGTAAACTGTCAAGAAACCATCAGGCCTAAACAAAAGTTACAATTTTGAGAGAGCTGACTTCCTCTGGAAGTCAAACAATTTCTGCTTGAGTTATTCTTATTTACATTCAAAATGATGTCAGCATTTTTGACAAGATCATATTTTTGTGATTGTGTCCTTCAGCTTTCTTAATATGTCTCTTGACCCAGGTAAGACATTTTTGATGAAGGATTGCTTTTCTCTCACCAATCATGTCTAGGGATATCTCGTATTGTTATTTTTGTGCTGCACAGTTATTGCTTACACTGTTTCAACAGAGACTGATTCTTTGCTAATAGGTTCAGGGATTGAACTCACGTACTAGACGGGTAGTGGAAAGAGATGCCTGTTAAGTTGAAATAAGTTGTTGCAAATAATGAATATATAATTGAATAAAATGTAATTGTACCTCATTATTTAAAGAAAGAAGTTGATAAAGAAAATTGGAAATTATTTAGGACTCACCCTAATAGCTTTCATGATTAAAACTATTGCTGACATGTGTGATAATTTTTCATGTGGATATTGATCTTGTGGTTCAAAGATATTGATCAACAATATTCATTATGCAAACTAGTTTGAGTTTTGTTTAACAGCATATCAACCTCTGTGGGTTATTTAATGCCAAAAAGGTGGCGTTTTAAGGTATTTTTTTTAATGTTCGGTTATAGTGAGAAGGTTGATTTAGTCAGATTTTAATGTAAATTTGTTGTTTTTATTTTAGAAAACTGAAAATGTCTTCCAGTTTTGTATTCAAAAATGTTTTGCTGAGAATAATTTTTCTTCAAAAATAAAAGTCTATTTTTATGTATATATTTCCATAAAAGTGTATTTTTATACTTTCATAGTGTTTTGACTATTTGCCCATAGCTGGGACCCTAACAGGTGCTACCACTCCGGGTCAAGGTGGACCTGGGAAAAACAGCAATTAATAAGAGGTGGTTCTATGCTCCTCACAACTTCCTGATCAGCGGCCTTGCTACTAGATGCACTTTACCATCATTCCCAGGACCAGTGAAATAGTTGAATTGTATTATAAAAAAAAAACGAAGGAAAATAAAGACCATTTCACAATTCCACAGTTTATATTTTCTGAGTTACCTGAAGACACAAAAGTTCCCTTACCTCTCTACAATTTTAGCAAGACATCTGCTTTATAATTGACTGCATTTATTTTCTGAACTATTATTTTAATAAAATTACCATTGACAATAGTAAATAATTGTGTCATCAACATAGATACCAAGTTGAGAACTAATGACATCGAGAAAGTCGTTGGAACAAATTCGGTCCAAAAATAGAGCCATTGGAGACACCTGTATTAATGTGAAAAGATCTAAAAGAGTGTTTTTTTAATTTTAATTTTATAAATGTAAATAATTCTATTATAGCATGTGAGAGAGAAATAGGCATTTTAAATCAGTCAGTTAAGTGCCATACATGATACACGATCATGTCTTGAAAGAGACATGACTGACTGAGCAGAAGATTATCCTGCAGTAGTTTGCCATTGCTTTCTGCAGTAGATTGGTTGCCATACAAGGCTACCTGTTCCTGTTATTTAACCCATAACTGGAGGGAAGTGACGGTTAATATCTTTCCCAAGGGTATTTGCGCGTAAGTGAACACAAGGAATTCCACTTTCAAAAAATAAGTAAAAATGGCTAAAGTCTGCTAAAAAAGACAGGAACATTTAATTTTGCTATTGCATTTTTTTCCGCTTCAGTAATCAACGATTTATATTGGTTCAATTAACTATTGTCGCATGTGAAAAAACATTCTGTGTATGTGTGTGTGTATGCATGCATATATATATATATATGTCACTCCTGTAATTCTCGTGGAGAGAAAGAAAATAGTGAGGAAGCATTAAGCTTACTTCATTAGAAAGATAATAGTGAAGCAGTGTCAGCTCAATTAATTCTCTTTACTACCAGTTATTAAACTTTACTACCAATTATGAAAGCTCTTGCCGTATGTTTGATGTTTAACAATGTCTTATTATTTTATTTTTTTATAATAATTATGCTGCCGAGTAGTATATATAAATATATATATATATATATATATATATATATATATATATATATATATACACACATGAGTATAGGGTATGTATGGACGGAATAATATTCCTTATCCAAAGAAATGTTATTCTTAAAAAAGTACTCAATACAAAGTCGAGCTAATAATATTTATTCAGAAATTACAAAAGTAGCTATTTTGTTTCAACACTTTTTGTGTCTTCTCGATAAGACTACTTTTGTAGTGATATTATAACATATTCACGTTATAATTTCTGAATATATATATATATATATATAATTTAGTCAATGAATGCTAAATCTTACCTTATAAGGAAAAGCCTATTTCATGATTATTATTAACATAAGTGTACCCCCCGCTGTCAAAAATGAAAGCAAAATATTTGAGAGGCTTTTTATATATATATATATATATATTAATAAAATACTGTTCTCTCGATGTGTGTGTGTGTGTGTATATATATATTTGCATTTTCTCTAAACTCTTATCATTGTTCACATGTTCCGGTCCATGACATCCTCAGTATCCTTCTGTAGAACCACATTGTTGTTGCTTTGAGTCTCTTCTTCATCCTTGAAGAGATTGTCTAGCATTTGCTACTATATATGAGAACAGATATCACATAGCAATTCAGTACTCATTTCTTTGTCTCCAATTAAATCTTCCTCTCTCTCAATACTCAGCCTTTAAAATGTATCCTTGGATCTCAGTGTCACACTTTCTGTCCTCTGTTAGAACACTTCCAAGTATTTAAATTTCTGTACCTGTTTGATTTCAGTATCCCCGACTTATAGTTGGCATTTTGGGTTCCTATTCAGTTACTGGATGTATCAATACAGAGTGTTACGATAAAAAGTAATATGTAAAGATATAATAGTGTTGTAATGGAATGTCACACACTCTCTATTGCCTATATGGACTGGCTATATTAGTAGCCATATATAGTAAGCACAGCAGATACCTGTGACTTGCTTCGGCAATTACTAGCCTGCCACCAGATTCCCTGTCTTGCTGTAGTGTATTCTCTTTACACTAAACTTCTCTTCTTTCATCTTTCACTTGTTGCTGTTCTCTCACTCAAGTACCACCTTACCTGTTTGTAACTTCTTTAAAGGATACCAGAAATAGTAATGATAAAGTGTACTGAACCAGAGTGCGGTGACAAAAAGCAACAATATTAAATATTTTTGTAGGGGTACAAAATTTAATTAAAACCATAAAAAAGTACTAATGTCAGCGCAACTGACATTTTGGGAGGGCTGTAATATTTTTGGACCTGGCTCAGGTGCACAGGCTTGGCCTCTAACATTAAAGTGAACAAGTATCACATCCTGCCAATGTGGGATGGCAAGTAAATATTAATTCTAGTGTATGTTCATTAGCCATTTCCTGATAAGAAAACATTCAGCATTTATTGACCAAGCAGCCATTGCTACTTCCAGTTGAAATTTCTAAAACCTTTCTATTAAAACAGTTTTCCAAAATAATAGATTTTTCAAATCTATTGTTATCCCTCTTTCCATTATTGGTGGGCGTTTTCTTCCTAACCTTTTTTTAAGGTAGTGTGGAAAGTCAATATCTTGAGTATATCATTATTTTCACTTTGAGTTTTATGTGCTATCAACTTTTGTTGCTGTTTCTGTTGGAAGTGTTTCAGGTGATGCGTTTTTTGCTATTTGGTAAAATTCTTTGTTAGTCAGTGTGTAGCGCTAGTTTGAAAGCGTCTGATGAAAGATCACCTAACTCAGTGGTTGTCAACCTTTTTTACCTATGAACAACATTTACTCTTATATTTTCTTTTATGAACCCCCATAACTAGCCAATGAAAAAAAAAAAAATGAAAATGAAGCTTATTTTATTTTTTACTAATAGATAAGATTAGGAATTGTATTACAGGGATGTGCATAGTAGAGTAGTGGATATCGGCTCGGAACGAGAAATCAGGGAGCCGAGTTCAAATTCCAATTGAATTCATTTCATACATTTATGCGCAAATACCCTTGGGAAAGGTATTAATCCGTCTTTTCCTTCCAGTTATGGGTTAAATAACAGGACAGATTGGGTTCTATAGCCTTGGCTGGCAACCAGTCTACTGCAGAAAGCAATGGCAACCCACTGCAGGATAATCTTCTGCCCAGTCAGTCGTGTTTCATTCGAGACATGAGCATGTTTCACGTATGATTATACTGATTATAGGAATAGTAAATACATTATAGGAATAGTAAATAAATATACTTTATTTTGAAATAAAACAAACTTAATAAAAACAAACTTGTACTTAACTAAATACTGTGGAACATTTATGTACACTAGTAAAATAACTCATAACCATTTTAAAATATGTAAGGAATTAATTAATTAAAAAAAAAGTGCAGGTTTATTCAATGAGATCCCTGTGCTTAATGCTGTTCTGTTAATTTTTTTATATTCAACTCCATCAATGTCAGTGATAGTCAAAGATCACCTCTTTTCAAAATGTTGAGCCAATTACTGTATTAATTAATTTATGTTATCTTATTTTATTATATTTTACTTTATTAATATTTAAAATTAATATAATTATTAGTATAGTAAATTAATTTACATAATAAATTATAATCTTTATATAATTTTATATTTATAATCCTTCCTTTATACATCCTTCTCATTTTTTATTTAACTTTTACAATAATAACATCAAGTAGAATAAAAGGGATGCTAATTTATATCTCTTGATTTTGTTTTCCGCTAGTTTTAGAGTTGTTTTTTCTGTTTTTAGTATTTTAATATGGTGTAGATGACTGTAGAAATTACAATTATCAGGTGCAACAGCTGTTCTGAAATTAAATTGCTCTCAGGACCATTAAAAGATTACCATGGACTAACAATTGGCTATTTTTTGTGCGTATCCCAAGTAATGTTATATAGATTGCAGTTGAGAATACTGCATTAGGGTTACAGGAAAAATATACTGTAGTAACTTATCACAGTTTTGGCCAGTGTGCTCTTAAGCCTTCCTCAGCTTTTTGAATTTGCTGGTGTCCTAATTGTGAGTTCAATCTCTGAGTTAGAAAATACAAACTCAGAGTGAAAGAATAACAAGATGAGTGGCAATAACAGAATAGTACTAAAAATGAAAAAGCATAAGATATCCATGTCACATGAAAAGTGACTGATCGATTTTTACAGGTTATCAACCTCTTGCAGGCTTTTTAAAATCAAAAAATATTTATGTTACTATATTATTTTATTATATTTTATTAATATGGTGGAAATTAATGTAGAAATTTCTATTCTCAGTTGTAACACCCGTTCCAAAGTGAAATTGCTCTAAAGACCACTAAAATATTACCATAGACCACCAATTTGCTATTTTTTATGTGACCCTTTAATAATGTTACATGGACCCCCAGGGTCCATATGGACCCCAGTTGAGAACAACTAATCTGAAGGATTGATCTTAGGAAATATTCCTATAAAGATGCAAAGCCAAAATAATTTTATGTATTCTTTTGTAATTTTGCTTGACACTGTATCATTTATGTTCGTATTTGCATTCATTAAAAAAAAAAAAAAAAAAAAAAAAAAAGACAGCCAATAGACCTAAACTGCCAATAATAAAAAAATTAATATTGAGTGTGAATATTTATTAATACCCAATATAACTGAGGAATAAAAACTGGTGTCCTTGCACTAAACAAGAGGAAATCCTTAGTCCCTTCCCTCTTCAATCAGTTTGAAGTATTGTCGTCCACTTACTAATAAAGCAAAATGCTTTGCTTGGAAATTCTCTTTCAACTCTACTCTGGACTCTTCAGGAGTATCTTTGCCTGATTTTCCCCCCACAAAAGAATCTCTACAGAGTGATATACAGATGACTGTCCATGTTTACACATGCTCTATCCCTGATTTTAAGCACTTTCAACCATAAATAAAGCATAATCTGTAACTATTTTTATCATCATCGCCATGACATAGCTTTCTTCTGTCTTCTCTATAAATATTTTCATGGCAATTGTTCTAATGAGCTTTCTTCCTTGGTACATGAATTTTAGCATACTACCAGCTTGGCAATTAGGTCTCACCATTTTACTGTTGAAATAGCAAAATGGAACTGTAAGTTCTATTCTAATAGTTTCTTCTCTCACACTTCTTGCCTCTGGAACTCTTCTGATTTCTTGCTTCTCTGCCACTTACAATCTTCAAAAATGTAAATGCAATGTCAATCACCATCTTCTGTTTTCCTGACTCTTGTTCTTTTATTGTACTTTTTCTCTTTCATTCTCAGTGACCCCTTGTGTCTTTGTGGTATTATCACCTTGCTTGAAGTGAAATAAAAAAAGTTTTTGCAGATATAATTTCACTCCAAGCAAGGTGATAATGTTACAAAGACACAGTATATAATCTAAACTTATTTATAAATGGAACTTTGTCTGTGTGTGTGTGTGTGTGTGTGTCCATTACCTGTAGACTCCGAAACAGCAGAACTGATTTTCTTGAAAATTTACAGTTGTACTATAAGCATCTGTGAGTGTTCTTAGCTAGGTTTTGTGTCAAGGTATCCCCGGTAAATATCAAAAATCAATAATTGAAAAAATCGGGTTATAGAAGGAGTGTTCTGATTTTAATCAAATTTGATACACTCAAAGACAAAGACATAAGAAATGATATTCAGAAGTTTCAAGGTTGCAGTTCTTACAATAGTGCAGAAAATTTAATATCGATACCAGGAAAAATTTGACTTATATCCATTCATTTTTGTTTCAGTCTACTGTTTTGCTTTAACTGGAAACAACTATTGCTTTTTAATCTTTCGTGTCAATGTCCAAAGAGTCTGAGTGCCAGGACCATGGATTAGTTTTAAAGCTTTCATTACACCCGAGCAACGCCGGGCTATACTGCTAGTAATGTATATTTGAGTAGCAATTTTTCTTTTAAACATATTTCAGTAAAACTGACTGACAAGGAAGATTTTATTAATTTTTTTATTTAATTTTTCTAGTATTCTTACATGTTTTCTTTTTGCTGGAGATGTGGAATGTAAAAATGTTCCATAATTATTGACTTTTCAGGTGCTTTCAGCCACTTCAATGGCCATTTTCAAGGATGTTATATTTCTAATGTTGTTATTTTATTTTATCCTTATGTTTTGACTGGAATGTAATTTATTTTGTGTTTTTGAAAAAGTACGTTTTTTAAAAGACATTGTGTGAGTGTTTATTAAAAAAAAAACTTTCAAAACTCCATTTCCACTGTTAAATAATGTAAAATTGATGGTAGAAGAAAATTGTTTGATATATAATGCCTCTCTTTGGGCATCTTGATGTAGTTAGTAAGCTAGAACAGTTATGACTGAGTAGTAAGTTCAATCCTTACTGGGTATCCCATACTTTTGGCCATGTGCCACCTCTAAGCTATGCTTAGAAAATCACTATAGTGCCTTCTGATACTGATGAGCAAACAGGCTTGTATGTGGATGACTTATATATATATATATATATATATATATATATATATATATATATATATTCCATTTGTAAATGAGTTATTACGCGACCTAGGTTTCTACTAGTTATTGCAAATTGCCTGAAGACACCACACATGGTAGACACCTATAACTCATTTACAAATGGAAAATATTCAAAAGTTCTACAATATAATTGTATTGAACACTTTAATACAAATGTGCACTGGTCTAATCTTATAACCAGACACTAAGTAATTAAACACTCTCTCTATATATATATATATAACTCACATTATATATATATATATATATATATATATATATATATATCACTCACACACACACCATTAGACCATAAAAAAAACCCAACTAGAACACACACAGATACACACACACACGTACAGCAGCAGTGGATAAAGCGAGCCATTTATAGATGGGCAGCTAAAAAGCACGGTCATTCTGAGGATTTCACTGCCATTCTGATGATGACATTATAGTCTCGAAATATCAATAATATTAAACAAGTCATACAAACACCTCCCGACCTTCCTTTATTTCATTCAACGCATTGTGACAGCCTTCAAGACATAACACATACAACTATTTTACGCAATGCTTCAAGCAAATTACAAAACTTTACTATATATATATATATATATATATATATATATATATATATATATATATCTGCCTTCATCTACCATGCACCCATGGCCCAGAGGTAGAATCACCAACTGACGCCACTTCAGTCGGGTTTTAATCCTGGGTTAAAAGCAATCGGAGTCTAACCGTACTGATGAGCCGTGATATAGCAAAACAGATCTGTCTGTGGATGACTATATATATATATATATATATATATTTATTGATGCAGGTTTCATTAAAAAATATAGACATGTTTTGTCTATTTATTTTATGTAAATTCTTTTCATATTGTCTGATAAGCTTCATAGCATTATAGTTTAAAGAAGAAAGAAAATCACAATATTGATGCATGTTCTTTTTTATTTAATCCTTTCTGAGCTTTCGGCTTACATCAGCCATTATCAAAGATGACAATTATATTAGTGTATTAAACAGTTCATGGATGAACAATAGTAGTAGTGGTCTATTTTGTTTGCATGGAAGTTTTTCCAAACAACGGCGACCATGTGCATGCATGCATGCATGTTGGAAGCAAAAATCGCACTACTATATATATATATATATATATATATATATATACAAAAGAAAAAGAAGCAAAATAAAGGGCATTGAAAATTTTTGTCCACATATCTATCTCTCTCAGATGCAGAATATTGAAAATCAAATGGATTATATATAATGGGTAATTGAGTGACAAAGCATAAAAATTCTCTGTAATGTGTTTCAGTGTCTAAAAGGACTTCATCAGATTAAAGTAATATTTTTATTAGTGGAGGGGGCACATATAAATGAATGCTGAAATTTTGCATTTTAAATTTTTGAATTAATTTTTTTTTTCATCAGACACACCATGTGTTTGATCTCATTCACTTTCCCTGTGCTTCTGTTTTAACATTTGTGTTTTTATTCTCCCATTATATATATATGTATATATATATATATATATATATATATATATATATATATATTGAATATTGCTGCTACATCTGGTTAGTGCTTCCAATATTTATTTACAGATTTTTGATAAGATACAAAATAGAATCTGCAATGTTATTAGTCATGATCTAGCATCTCAGCTTCACTTACCATCATAATGTAGCTTCCTGTACCTTTTCAACAAATACTTTTATTGTAATTGTTTGGATGAACTCTCCTCTATGGCACATAGAGCTTATGAATTTCAGCACAATACTAGATTGGTGGCAAGGTCTCATCTTTTTACAGTTAAAATAGCTAGATGTAACTAAGTTCTGTACTAACACTTTCTTCTATGGCATTACTTACTTGTGAAACTATTTCATCTTCTTGCTTCTCAGTCAATTTTGATCGTTATCTTCTGTCTTCCTGTTCTTTTATTCTCCTCTCTCCTATTTTCTCACACTCAGTAACTACTTCCATCTTAGTGGCTTTATTGCCTTATATGATTAAAAGAAAATAGAATAAAAAAGCAAAGATAAAATAATGTGAAAGCATGTATGCCTTTATTCCTTACCACATAATGCTACTGAAAGTTTCATGCACAAAGGTATTTTGTGCATGAAAATATGGATATCATTTTTTTAATATATAACAAAAAAATATTGGCACCTACCATTAAGCAACCATAATGGATGAATCTTAATGTCCCTGAGCATCGACATGGTTTGAACAATGGATCTTCTTTGTCTCCTGGAAGGTGACAAATTCGACAGATAGGCACAATATCAGTGCCTGTGTCGGAATCATTGGAACGTGGCCATTTCTTGATTGGTAAAGGCGTTACATTGGCACTGGCCAAAGGTGTACCATTGTAACTCTGCAGCGGTGTCACTTCTCCACTCGGTAATGGCGTCACTTGAACCATAACATACTCATTGGCGTCATCTGCGAATCCGTTCATTCCATACATCACTGAAAGTAAAGAAAAGAATAATATAATTTTAAATTTATTTCATGGCAACTTGATTTTTTTTCAGGCCAGGATGATTGTTTTACCATCACGATATTATAGATTTCATTTGGGATATAACATGTACAAGTGTATACCTCAGGCTAGGCAACCTTTGCTGATCTGTGGGCTACATGAGATATGGATCATAAGGCAGGTCCCACTACTAAAAAAATTAAAGGTAGTATTTTGTTGAAGGTACCTCAGTCATTTTCATTATGAAAGACCAAAGAAATGAGGAAAGTTGATTTTCTTCTTCATTTTAGAAAAAAGATTTCTTTCTATAATTAAAAATATTTAAACTTTGATATGTTATCACTGCTGCTATCTAGTTTATTCATTTGACTATGTAAAATATATTTTAAAAGAAAATAACATTTCTTCTCCAGAGAAAAAAGTTATGAAAGTTTCCTGCTTTTAAAAGCACGTACATATCTGATATTCGTTAGTGAAATTCAACTATGGCTTAAAATGGTGACAATGTTACCTTTGACAAAAGGTTACAAAATTCAAGAAATATTGTACTTAATCACTGTTTATATATGGTTATATTTGACTATACTTCTGAGATTGTGTATTGTAATCATTTATATTGTTTGAGCCATTGTCCCCATCTTTATTGCCATATTCCTGACATTTGAGCTGTTGTACACACTGACCCATTTCAGGTGATTGGAATTTTGAACTGAGCTCTTTATTTCAATCACTGGGGTAGATTGTTCTAAAATAAAGGTTTCAGTTCAAAATTCCAAATCACTTGAAAAAGGTCAGAGCATACAATGACTGAAACAATATAAAAGGTATCTTGGGAGAACATGATATTCCAACCTGGTGAGTAATTGGATGATGAAACAATAAATTTTATGTGATATATTTTAGCCTATAAAAAGACTTCTTCAAATTTAATATTTTAAAATAATGGAATCATATACATGTAAGTGGGGAGGGAAGCAAATACAACAACTTTTTATAAAGATTTTAACTCGTGAATATGGCAATAATGGTGGGGACAACAGTCCAAACAATGTAAATAATGCATATTGTTATGTACGAAAATTGTTTTTCATCTTATATAAATATATATATATATATAGATATCAATTTATTTGGTTTCATCTTTTTCTAGCAAACAGTTTAAATTAAATGAATTTTAAACTAATTTGAACCTCCAAACTGGAAGGAAGCAGGTAAAAATATCACTATGATTGGATGAAATTAGTTCTGGAATATGAACAAAGGCCTTTTTGTTGTTCTTTAATAATGAGTCACTTGTATTTTTCTCTTCACTTCCCTGTTTATATCAAAGTATGCTGTCCTCCAACTAGATCTTCAAGCTCAAGACTGGCTCTGTTTTCTAATTGCTCTGGATCTTTACAAACAAGCATATAATCAGAGAGATGCTGCAGCATGTGTGCTTCAGAAACTAATTTTTCATTGATGATAATATCATCAATATATGCTGACATGGTGCACTTAATCATCTGATCTTGATTTACTACTGCATAGATGATAGTTCTTATGAAGAGCAGCGCCACATTTAACCTGAAACCTAATCATGTCAGGCAAAAATCGCTGACCTTTAAAAACCACAGTCTGAAAGGACCACAACAACTTATTGACATGAATTTGCAAATAGGCATTTCTCAGCTTCAAAAGTGATACATTGGCTCCTTGTCGTTGCCATTCTCTGAGCTTCTTCATGCACACATCCGCATCAGCAGTGAATGCCTCTACAAATTGATTCAATTTGCCATAGTCTAACATCGGCCAAACCTTCTGCTTGTGCTTCTGTACAATTGCCATCAAAGGAATCAAACCCTCTGGGGAGCCAAACTCCTTTTCGGGATATGACAACAGCCATCCATTTTGTTGCCACAATAAAAGTTCTTTATTGTACACATCCCGAGCATAGAAGGGCACTGTATATTCTTGAACCTTATTTTTCAATTCACCAGGTGCATGACCACTCGTCCATTTCCATGAGGCAGTTCATACCTTATTGTTGTTGAATGCTACACTGAAGTCAGGATCATCAATAGAAATAGCAGCACACAAGCTTAGGTTTTCATCAGGGAAGCATATTTCACCTGATCTGGTTAGGTCCCCACCTCTGAATGCAATCATTCAGTCAGTTAAGTGCTATACGTGATACACGCTTGGGCGATCATGTCTCGAAAGAGACATGACTGACTGGGCAGAAGATTATCCCGAGGTAGGTTGCTATTTCTTTCTGCGGTAGACTGGTTGCTGACCAAGGCTATAGAACCCAATCTGTCCTGCTATTTAACCCATAACTGGAAGGAAGAGATGGATTAATACCTTTCCCAAGGGTATTTGCGCATAAGTGAATACAATGGATTCAACTGGAATTCGAACTCGGCTCCCCGGCTTCTCGTTCCGAGCCAATATCTAGTGTACCACAACGCAATCATTAGAGCCCGTTTAATCTCTTCTTCATCTGCCTTCTGTTACTTACTCAACTGCCAATACATGGTGAGAGCACTGCCTTGCAGTCATAGAGGCAAAACACACTTGACTTTGTCCATGGCACAGAGCTTGCAAACTAACTCAACGTTTTCAACCCATTCTACGATTGGCAGGTCAGCCACCGCACCACTGTACTCCAGAATCAACCAGATGTCAAAGGCCTTATCTGATATCATGGAACGAAAGGGAAAAAACAATAGCTGAAATAGCTTTTATTGAAAAAAATCCATAAAGATTGGTTGGAAGCACACACAGGAAAAGAAAGTTAGTATGAGTCCAATAGGTTCACTAGGCAAACCAAATCTACACGTCTTGTCTCGGTCTCCAATACGCCACTCACTATCATAAACAAAAAATTCAACACCTTTTAAATGAGAATACCATGTTTTTATACACTTAACCCAGCCAACACTCAGCCAATGAGCACCCAGAACCAGCCAATAAAAATGGCTACAAGCAACACCACCACCTCTATCAGCAGGAAATGCTGTCCGATTCACCATCCATCCAAAGCTCATCGATTTGCCATCTCCACACTCCCTTGCAAAACATAGACTTAACTCTGGCCCTTTTGAGTTACCAAAGTAAGTCACTGCTATAGGAATCTTGGGAGAACATGACATTCCAACTCAGTAAGTAATTCAATGAAGTGGAAATAAATTTTATGTGATGTATTTCGGCTTATGAAAGGACTTCTTCAAATTAAATATTTTTAAGTAATGGAATCATATACATGTAAGTGAAGATGAAAGCAAATGTAACAATATTTAGAAAGAGTATAATTGTTCATTAAGAGAATGCCAAAAATACAAACTTTATAATTTTTGACATTCTATGGGTCTAGATGTAAAACCTGGCCAATCTCTTTCTGCATTCTATAGTTTTTGTTTTTATCATTTTTGCTTTTTAAATATTCCCCATTGTAACACCTAGAAATAAATTTTCTGCTTTAATTAAAACTGTATTCTTTAAGTCAAAATTGTTGGCAAACATATTATGATGAATGGCTAATGCAGTGAGTGTGTTCAAATATTTTCTCAATTTAAATTCCAAAATTTTTACCAATATATATATTTTTTTACATTTGTTTATAGTCTATTCTGTAAATTCCAGCATCAGTTTTAGGTTGTTATTAAAAGAATACTGTTATGTTATTTAGATGATGTTTTTATCAGCAAGTTATTCCAGACTTTATGAGCCTAAAAAATGGGTGCAGATGAAATGCAACATTAAGGTTTACAGTTTTAAAGAAACTGAAATTTGAATCCAAAAAGCCATGTTTTTGTTAATGTATAGAAAAAGAATCACATTATAAGGATTCAACTTCTTTTTGTAGCTGTGTTTAATTAGTTCTGTTGCAATAATAAAAAATCAACTGTTTAAATTTTCCAACTTGCCTATCAAATCATGAAATGAAAGTTATCCTGAATGGCCACTCATACAGATATTTTTGTACTAATGTGGGTATCTCCAAAGGCTCCATTCTTGATCCTACCATGTTTTTAATTTTCATTAACAACCTTCACAATGACATCAGCTCTAAAAAAAAAAACATCTAGGCTGACAACACAACTATTTACTCCTGTCTTAATAGTAAGTCTTAATAGTCAGTCTTAATAGTAAGTCTGATCAGTTTGAGGAGATCAAAATGGCAGCTGATGTCCAAAAGACCTCAAGACCATCTTTAAGTGGGGCAAAAAATGGCTTGTCACTTTTAACACCGCTAAAACTAAACTTCCCTCCATTAATCAGCTGAGAGACTCTCGTCTACCTTCCATCAGCATGGCTGATGCTAACCTCCAGGAAAGTGACCCATTGTGCCTTCTCGAGCTAACGTTCTCAGCAGAAGTGGAAGGACTATATCAAATCTATTGCTAGGTTATCTGCTAAGAAAGTTGGTTCACTGTGTCAGGCAATACAGTTTTTCTCTCTGGAATCTATCTTACATCTTTCTAAGTCTACCATACGTCCATGCCTAAAATATTGCTGCCACATATGATCCATATGAGCCCTTGCTATTTACCTTGAGCTACTTGATAAAATCCAAAGAGGAATCAGCAATATTATCTGGTAGCTTGGTTTCAGTCACTTATCCATCGCTGTAAAGTTGCCTCTGTGCTTTTTTCATAAATGCTTTCATGGTAATTTTTTGGATGAGATATTACTAGGATACCTTAGCCTTTATGAACCTAAGTACAATACTAGATTGGTGTCAAGATCACATTAATTTACAGTTGAGCTGGAGAGATGTGGCCATAACTCCAATGCTAGCAGTTTCTTTTCTTGCACTTGTTGCTTGTGGAAATCCTTTATAGTGCCATGCTTTCTAGCCAACTTTAATCTGCAAATATTTAAATGCAATGTTAATTGCGACCTATTGCCATCCTCTTTTTCTCATTATATATATATATATATATATATATATATATATATATATATAAATTATGTGTGTTGTGGTGCAGTAGATATCAACTCAGAATGAGAAATCAGAGAGCCAATTTCGAATTCCAGTTAAAGTTGTTGCATTCACTTACACACAAATACCCGTGATAAAGGTATTAATCTGTCTCTTCACTCCAGCTATAAGTCAAATAAGAAGACAGATTGGATTCTATAGACTTGCTTAGCAACTAGTCTACTGCAGAATATAATGGCAATCTACTGCGGGAAAATTTTCTCCTAGTCAGTCATGTCTCTTTCAAGACATGATCACCCAAGCATGCATAACGTATGGCACTTAAATGACTGATATATATATATATATATATATATATCAAATAAAAAGTGTGAGAAGCTGTGAACGTTTTCTTTAAAATATATATTCATTGTTTTGGTATTTATACAAGTTATGGAGTATTAATTTGTCATGATTTGTGCTACACATGTTTCGAGTCTAAAATTGACTCTCTTCAGGCGAACAAATTCGTTGTTTTACGTTTGAGTTTCTCTGAGTATATATATTGGTTAGAAACTCCTACTTAAGTCTAGCTTCTGGCCGTGAAGAAGTCTAACTGAAAAAAAAAAGTGAAATGTTTTACCCTTTTTTCCTTTTCTTTTTGTATGATTTTTAATTTTTGTAATTTCACTTTATAACTTAACTCTCTCATTCCTAACTTGTTACACGATTTGGTTGCTGGCAATCAATAATAATTTTTAAATTTGTATATAAAGAGAAATATACTGATAAATTTCTCATGAAAAGAGTTAAAGATATAAAGAGATAATTCACTCCCAGTGATTGAAAATTATAAAAACAAAACAGATGTCTGGCAGGAAACAATACCTAATTTGTACAACAGACGAGATGTTGACAGTTGATTGATAAAAATGTAAAAATTCTAAGTCCCAGTTAAGAGGTGAAAAGGTTACTTAATTTATTTTAGTGAAAACAAATTGCAAAATTTTAACATGATGTTTACTCTGAGAAAGCCAATTCATTTTTTAAGAGAGAGATTAAGGAAGGAGGAGAAGCTTTCCGAACCCACTGAAGAGCAGCTGGCACTGATGGTACCCTAATGAAGGAGAAGAGCTGTCTAGTGTTGGTGGGAGATTCTAAAAAGAAGAGGAAGAAGCTGTGGGCAGAGTAATGCCTACAACTGTTACCTGAGAAAAGAAAATAATTTTTTCTCAGGACCAAAGGCAGTGAAGACAACAGGTGTGGGGGGAAATATCAATTCCCCAACTACCTCATACCCCCACATCAGTTTTTGGCTAACACCAATAAAAATGAATGAGCAAAACAAATTAAAGAGAGATTGGACAGAAGACTTTAAATGAAGAAAGGAAAGAAAAGTGTTCAATCAAGTCTGCATGTGACTAACTGCCAAAGCATATCTCCAGCATCAGCCTTGAGCCAAACTTACCAAATCAACTAAAACTTCTCTAAATACACAAGCTAATTCTTACCAGCTTCACCAAGTGTTGTATCCAATTTGGGGAGAATTTAGGTTGACAATATAACATACAAACAGCTACTAAAACCCACTGTATACAATACTTGATATAATTATAATTATAGTGATGTATTTTTCATAATATTACTTTGAGTGTTTAGTTTTATTACTGTACATCTTCACTCTTTTCGGACCAATTCAATACAGGAATACTGGCAACAAATCAAATCTTTGCCTACTTATGATCAATCTAATCACAATGTTGGGTAAGGCAGGTCAGGTTCAAAGACATCATCCACCAATCAATGGCGGTACTGAATGTTTTGAATGAATGTAGAGAGAATAAAGCTATATAAAGTTCCTGTAAACCATAGGCTGACAAAGAAGGCATCACAAACCACCTTACTAATATGGTCCCATAAATCTATCATACACTACAGATAGAGAGAATTTAACCTAATTACTCACCCCCCAAATGAGACAGGTAGGTATACAAAAAAAATATTTTTTTATTGTGCATATGTGCTGTTACAACAAACCCACTGTCAGTGACCAAACTGGCTACCCCACTCCATTGTCTTGTGAGCGAGGCCTAATGAAAGCAACCTGGTAGAATGAAAAATAGAATCTACAAAACAGTAGAAAAACTCTTGAGTCAACAGCTAGCTAACTAGAGTTGGTGCCTCAATAAAACACTATGGAGAAGGTGACAGGAAGCCACTCCACTATTAATCAAAAGAACAATCATGGCCTTGAAAACTCAGTATACAAACCCAATGGCATGAAGAGGGTTAAGTCAAAAGGAATTAACTCCTCACCTGGTAAGGACTGACATAGGTTACAGGTGTCAACATCATCAAGCAACTGTTAGCCTCAACATTGTAACAGGGATACAATTTTTTGCAGCTGATTCCAGAAAGGAACTACATGAGCAACTGATGTCACCAATACAGTTATCCTGTGACTGTTTGAACCAGGGAAAAAAATTACTCCAAAGAAATGGAACATCAGAATGCTGAACAACTGTGGGTAGCTGGAGAATGTCAAGCAGGAGATGAGCAGATTGAATACCAACATTTTAGGAATATGCAAAACTAGGTGGCCAATTAATAGAGATTTTAACAGTGAGAACCACAGGATCATATATGCAGGTGGTAAGAATAATGAATAGTGAGTTGGCTTAATACTGGACCAAGACGAAGAAATTAATTCTGGGGTATTGCCGGTTATCTAAAAGAGTTCTCATGGTCAAATTGAAAGGAAAGTTCTCCAGCATAGATGTTATGGTAGTGTACGCACTGACAATGCAAAACACTTAAGAGGAAATAGAATCTTTCTAGACCATACTAAAAAACACCAAGACTCAGTGTAAAAACAAAGAAAATTAGAATTATTTATGAAAGACCTGAATACCAAAGTAGACAAGGAGAGGGAAATGGTGTAATTTTAGACTAAGAAACTGCAATGACCAAAAAGAAAAATTGGGTCTAATGGTGCACAGCAAATGACCAGTTAATAACCAACACCTGGTTCCAAGAACACCCAAGACATTTATGGACATAAAGATGTCCAGGAGGGGACACAAAAAAACAAATTGATTATTATAAACTGGAGATTCAGGAATGCAGCTGTTCATTGCAAAACTTATTCTAGTGCCAACTGTGGAAGCAATTACCTCCTGGTTATATCTAAACTAAAGATGAAATTTCAGAGATTGAAGAAGCCTAGTAAAGCATCAAGACTGCAATACAACAGATTTGTGAATGACCTCAACCTTAAGGAAAAATATACAGACAGTGTAAAAAATAAATACAAGGGACAAATTAAAAATGGAAACTCAAAATGTGATGCATTAAAGGAAGTATTAGTGACATTGACAAAAGACGTCAGTCCAAAGAAAAAAATGAGTGGATCACAGATGCGATTCTTAATGTGATGCAAAAGTGACAGAAAAAATGCCAAGACATGGAATGGAATACAGGAAACTACACAAGGAAATAAGGAACAAATGCAGACAGGCTAAAAAGGAATGATTCAAAGACAAATGTGCAGAAATAGAGACACTGAGCATAATTAATAATGGAGATATGCACAAAAAATAAGAGAACTAATAAGACAAAGGACATGCTCATCAACAGGATGTATAAAATCCAAAGATGGAATGATCACATTTAAGAAAGAGAAAAAAAACTTCAACAATGGGAAGAATATATATGAGATCTCTTCCACGACAAGAGAGACCAACCAACAATACACAGAAATAAAACTGAAAATATTAAAATCCAAAGTGGTAGCTGCATTGGCCAAACTATATAGAAACAATGCAGTAGGACTTGACAAACAGCATTGTAATAGAGACATTGATAGCCTTAGACGATTTCGACGTAGACAAAATTAAAGAAATAATAAATTAAATCTACAACAATGGTGATGATATACTAGGAAACTTAAGCAGATTGATTTTCATAGCACTGCCCAAAAAAACAGGTACAAACAAATGTGAACTCCACTGAACAATCGGCTTAATGAGTCATATAACAAAACTCTTCATCCGAATTCTGATGAATAGGGTACACAGCAGAATCAGGCCAGAGATAGGAAAAGAGTTTGGTTTCTTAAAGAACACTGGAGCAAGGAATGTGATATTTATGCTCATAATGTTATCAGAAAGGGCAATACAAATGTAGAAGGATGTGTACCTGTGTTTTTTCTAGACTACGCAAAAGCATTTGACAAAGTACATCACAAAAACTTGATAGAGATGCTCGTACATCACAAAAACTTGATAGAGATGCTCAGCAAATACCATTATGGACACCTAATATATCAAACAAAAAGCAAATAATATTTATAATAATGAATCTACACTTTAAACAAAACATTTACGCCTTCTCACACTTTTTTCTTCTATACCAATTTCTCTTGATGGAACAGCCTCTATTTCTGTTTTATATATGAATTGGGGTCAAATAAACATGGTTTTACTTTAAGAAATGGTTATTTACCTTTGTATGCTAAGATAAAAAAATAATAGTTCTAGTAATAATTTTTTCTGTTAGCAAGGTAAAAAAAAAATTAACTTTTGTAGTAAATAATAAATTTGATGTACCACAGACACTTGTGTAACACATGATCTCATGGACCTGTGTATCATGTGAGTTCTTTTTTTGAGAGACCAAATTACAATCGACTAATCTTTTTCACCCCCATCTCTTTATCCCATCTTCTAGTTAAAAGTTGAAGTAAAAGAGAATTAAAAAAAGTATCATTAGTAATGCTATACTTGTTGCGTAAATGTGCACAGCCATAAACAACTGAACGATCAGCTAAACATTTTATAAATGTAAACAAAATCATGTTTATTTTAAACACAGCTGTGTTTTTTTACTACAGTAAATGGATATATAGTTTGGTCAATGACATAGCCAGGGCCAGCAATATATACACTGGTTTTATCTCTCATGTACAATGCAAAACCTCTTAATTTGGTTCAAAATTAGGTCTTTAAACGTTACATGATACATGATATGTATATGTTTTTGAACTATGGAAACTGAAGGTGAGTGTTGGAGTACCTGTAAAATCAGTGAACAACAATAAAAAATATGTAATCAATGCTTGTCATACAAGAACTGATGGCAGTTATGGTTAAAATTCTACTGAATTTGTTGTGCATATATATATATATATATATATATATATATATATATAAAATCATTACTGACTTGTGAGCTCCTTCCAAAAATAAGAGAGAAGAGTAAAGGCAATACTGACATGGCAACAGACTGTAGAAAAGCAATGAGTTGGCAATCCTGGGAGAAAGGTGAATGGAAGCTGGAAACAGAGAAGAATGAAGGGTTCTGCAGAGGCCATAAGTGCCACGAGGTACCAGGCAAATAGATAAACAAATAGATAAGATATTAATAACTATAGTAGTGTTATTAATTTCAACCATTGGTATATGTAAAATTACATATATTAAACTGAACAGAATTTCTGTTAATAAAGAACTCAATAATTGTCCAGATTGTTTTTTGCAGGTTATTTAAAGCCAGAAAATAGTTTTAGATTGTAATAATTTTTGGAGATAATAATGCTTTACTGATACAAGCCTAACTGGATTTTTTTCAGATTTTTCCTACTATTTATGCCATAGGTTGTGGAAAGAGATGAATTCATATCTTTAACAAGGGATTTTACAAGTAAGTGAATGTAATAAATTCTTGGAATTTGAACTTAGCACTCTGATTTCTCATTCTGACCTGCTATCTATTATATGACCTGCTATCTATTATATGACCTGCACATCCACTTTTAACTTGTCAGGACCCAGACAAGAAGGACTGTATTAATTACAGAATTAATAAAGAAAAAAGAAAAACTTTTCTTTGCCAAGGTGTTTTGTCCTCCAGTGGACTTTATTAAATGTAAGGATTTTATTTTGCATCATGTATTTATAAAAAAAAAAATAAAAATATTGTTAGGTTTTCAAAATTTTTACAGTTATGAACATTCATAAATAGTCCTCAGGCTGTGAAATTCAAAGTAAATTATGGAGAATGCTAAGTGATGTAATTTAATGCCTAATAGATGAAAGTGAGTAAATGTCACCATATTTCTGTTGAAAATATATATATATATATATATATATATATATATAATTATTATTTTAACTTGATAGATTATTTACATATTTACTTCAAATAGCAGAAAGTATTGTTTTCTTTTAAGTTTTAAAAAAACTTATGCTTATATATATTGGCTTTGGAAAGGTGTCTATCTTTTAAGGAAAGGAGATATTTGAAAAAGATCTGGATACAGATTAACATTTTGGCTAGATTCAACAATGGTACTCTCAAAAACTTTCCATCTAAATTACTTCCTCTTTTAATAGGTGTGGTATTCTTTAGATTGAAAGTTGTAGCGGAACTTATTTTTTATATATGACTGATGCATTTGATAAACCGTTATTTATAAGATCCTTTTCAAGTTCATAGATACTTTTTTTTTACATTGTTAAATTACCAAATATGTTGTTATTTCACTATTTACATTATTCGGACTATTGTCCTCATTTTGGTTGCCATTTGTACCACATTTTGGCCATTGTATGCTCTGGCCTTCTTCAGGTGCTAGGAATTTCAAACCAAACCCGTTATTACGATCACTAGGGTATATCATTCTCATTCCTTGTGCAAAGACTCTTTTGATAGTCATGAGTTACTTCCCTCTAACCTGACTCTCTAAGTTACTTGTTTGCCACTGCTGTAGCCTCACAACTCTTTGGGTCAAGTCACTGGAACTAACCAACACCTATATCCACTTAAGGATACATTGCCCAGTGGACATAGACGGTTAATTACAGTGACTAAGGTCTTCCATGTTGTTTTGCTGAAGGAAGGCTTGTTTTTCTTTTTATAAATATTTCTTTCTGCATCATAAGTGTGTCATAATTTGCATTTTAGTAGATGGGCATTACTCAGAATTTACCTCCACTACATGCATGTAAATATTGGAAAACATACAATTTCCTATTATTGGCTAGTTTAATGTTACTTCTGTGCAGGGCTATTCTTTTATTCAGACCTTGTGTCATGCTCATGTATATTTTTTACACATTCATCACATTTTAGAGTATAAATAAGTTTTTAGAGTTGCAGCTCAGATTTTACTTTATTTCAAATGTAGATGCGTTTTCAGACTTGAAGTGGTTTCCTTCCATTATTATGTTGCATGCCACACTTTTTTTTTGTAGCATTTTGTGACACCTTTTTCATGTGCTGCTTGGAAATATATATTTCCTTACTGTCATGCCCATGGAGAGAGAGAGGGAGAGACGGATGATAGCAAGGCAGCATTGACTCAGTTCATTTTCTTTACTACCAGTTATTAAACTTTACTACCAATTATGAAAGCTCTTGCCACATGTTTGCTCTTTAATAACGATGCTTTATGTTCCTGCAATAATTATGAATTCGATTAGTGAATATATATATCCTCTCTAATATAACTGTTGTGGACCCAGAATAGGACCAGAAGAAAACTCAAACTCGGGAATCAGTGAAACATATATATTAAACGGAAAACAAATACAAGAGTGTTACATGTCAGTCTGACTGCCAAGTATTAGACCAGGGTGACTCAACCCAACTCAACTCCACC
Source organism: Ascarosepion bandense (assembly GCA_037127315.1). Classification (NCBI taxonomy): domain Eukaryota; kingdom Metazoa; phylum Mollusca; class Cephalopoda; order Sepiida; family Sepiidae; genus Ascarosepion; species Ascarosepion bandense. Next base: position 2,585,283 of record JBBBDQ010000769.1, on the reverse strand, counting down.
CCGAGAGGCATATTCTTCCGGTATGCATAATAATAGGAAGAATTCATTATAGTCCAAAAAGGGTAGTTCCCCTAACAATAATAAAGACTTGTGTATGTGTGTGTGTGTGTATATATATAATCCTCACAAATATTTTACCATCATTTTTGACAGCAGGGGTACACTTGTGTATGTATAAAGTAAGACAGAATCTAGATAGAAATGTAATTCTTAAAGTGAATGAAAAGTTTGAGATTTTAATTTAATTTTTGTCATAACATTGGATTGCATAAAAAAATTGTTTTATATGTTAGTGTGTATGTCTGGGAAGTGTTTTAACAGAAGACAGAAAGTGCGATGCAGAGATCCGAAGGACGTGTTCCAGAAGCTGGGTAAAGTATTAAGAGACAGGAAACTTTCACTAGAAACAAAGACGAGAGTACTAGATTGCTATGTGATGTCAGCTCTTCAATATGGCAGTGAATGCTGGACAATATCATCAAAGATGAAGGGAAAACTTGAAGCAACTGAAATGTGGTTCTACAGAAGGATGCTGTGGATATCATGGACTGAGCATGTGAGCAATGATGAGGTTTTGGAAAGGATGGAAACAAAAAAGAAATTAATACTTAGCATCAGGGAGAGACAACTAAAGTTCCTGTGACATGCAATAAGGAAAGAGGGCTTGGAGAACCTGATACTAACAGGTCAGATAGAGGGAAAAAAGAGACAGGGGAAAGGCAGTGGATAACATATTTGAAGGGCCTGAGCAGGTGGATGACAGAACGGAGGTTGCGTGATGTTACAGGAGAAAGTATGCTTAGTGCCACTAAGGATAGGGAGACATGGAAGGCCATCATCGCCGACGTCCTGAAGGGACAAAACACCTAGATGAAGTGTATGTACAGTAGGAAGTAGAAGTAAACTAAATAATAAATAACATATAAAATGACTCGAGTGACAGATTTAATTTGAAAGGCCAATAAGATTTCACAGATTTGTGCCATCTTTTTCTGTTATGTGTTGTGTTCTATCACAGCATAGGCAATCATGACTCTCCACAATTCTCTTGTCCTTTATAATTCTTAATCAATTTCATCTTTGGTATTTCTCCTAAACCCTGTTCTACCATCTATTTACTGAAGTTCATTAAGTAGGTTATGCACTGTTTACATTTGTCCCTTTTGCCTTCAATCTGTGCTGTGAGTATCTGATTTTGTGCCATCAGCTTCCTTAAAAGGAAATCGCAAGATTAAAAAAAAAATATCATCCACTCATTCTTTCCCCATTCTCGGCCCAAATAATAAAACTTTCTAACGTTTTCATTATTTGGTCAGATATTGAGATGTTGATCAAGCTGATAACTTTTCAGCACCCCCTCACACATATACACACAAACATACACACTCAAGGTAGTAGCTGACTTGTAAGCAATAATTTTTTTGATTATATATTACATTGTGGTTAAAGAATGTTGCCAGTGAAACAACGAATCACTGTTTGGCTGGCAAAGATTTGACAAGTCCACAGAGAGGACTTTTAAATCCTGAGATAGATTTATATACATGCTGACAGATGAAACAGGTGAAATTACTTGCAAGATTGTTGTTAAAGGTTAGCAATGGTTTAATTTTCTATATATATATATATATATATATGTGTGTGTGTGTGTGTGTGTGTGTGTAAAATATACTCAGTTATAATCTGAGATTAAGGACAGAATGGTTAAATAAAATAAAGACAAGAGGAAAACTGTATTTTAAATCGCCTATGCGTTTTGTCCTGTGATGGACTTTATCAAGGCAAAAAGACGAAATGAGCTTTATTCTAAATTACGCATCTATAAACAAACAGAGTTGGCAACCACAAAGACGCTGACAAATCATTTCGAAAGATTAACAGAATATTTTAGTTTTTAGAATTTTTTCATGTGTAGTACAAAATCATGAGATATTAAAATGAAGGGAATTTGACCGTTATTTTTTAAACTGTTTATTTCATGTGTTAGTCTGTTTTAGAATTCTTTCATGTGTAGTGCAAAGTTACGAGATGTTAAAATGAAGGGAATTCAACCGTTTTCTTTGAAATTTTTATTATGAATGTTAGTTTGTTTTAGTATAATTTCCATAAGTAAAGGTGAGATTGGAAAAAATCCGGGGCGTAAATTGATGTTTTGGTAGTATTGGATAGCGGCGCTCTCGAGAACTTTTCTTCTGAATAAATTGTTTACTCTTTTTATTAGTGTGGCATTTTTAAAATCGAAATTGTGGTTGAATTTATTTCTATGAATCACTAATGCATTTGTTAGATTATTATTAGTGATGTCTCTTTTATGTTCATATATACATTTTTTTAGATTTCTACTTGTTTCTCCGATGTAGATGGAGGAACAATCCCGGCAATTTATTCGGTTTCCACCTGCTTGTTCGTCATTTTGATTTTGGTTATTTTTAGATCTGATAATATCCATAATAGTTTTCGAAGTAGTTGTTACTATGTATGTATTTTTTATATGAGATAGATTGTTTTGGATATTAGATGCAATGGAGTTGGTTGGTAATATGATGTATTTGTTATTGTTTAGATTATTATTGTTAACAGTGTTTCTTTTGTTGTGGCTGTATATCTTATGTGCCTTTCTTTTTGCATTGTGAATAAAGTGATATGGGTAATGCAAGTTTCTGAATGTGCTTTCTATGTATTTTTCTTCTTTTGTTAAATATTGGGGGCTGCATATTCTTAGTGCTCTTAAAATGCTCTTACTACCAAAACATCAATTTGCACCCCGGATTTTTCCCAATCTCACCTTTACTTATAGAAATTATACTAAAACAGACTAACATACATAATAAAAATTTCAAAGAAAACGGTTGAATTCCCTTCATTTTAACATTTCATGACTTTGCACTACACATGAAAGAATTCTAAAACAGACTAACACACGAAATAAACAGTTAAAAAAAACAAAAAAAACAGTCAAATTCTCTTCATTTTAATATCTCGCGAATTTGCACTACACATGAAGAAATTCTAAAAACTAAAATATTCTGTTAATCTTTTGAAATGATTTGTCAGTGTCTTTGTGGTTGCCAACACTGTTTGTTTATACATACGTAATTTAGAATAAAACTCATTTCGTCTTTTTGCCTTGATAAAGTCCATCACAGGATGAAACGCGTAGGCAATTTAAAATACAGTTTTCCTCTTGTCTTTATTTTATTTAACTATATATATATATATATATATATATATATATATATATATATACATATATTGAAAATTAAACAATGTTAGATTGAGATGCATTCCCTATTTGTTCTTTTTTCTTTATTCTATCTATCTATCTATCTCTCTCTCTCTATATATATATGATAGAATAAAGAAAAAAGAACAAATAGGAAATGTCTGTCAATCTAACATGTTTCATTTCATTAAAGCTTCTTCAGAGACCCAGACAAAAAAAAAAAAAGGAGACAGTATATTGGTATGTTGTGATTTTGGGTTGGTTCATATTGGTCAGATATGCGTTACGTTTATTAAAGCAATAGACACATATTTCTCCTAAACCCTGTTCTATCATCCATTTGCAGAAGCTCACTAAGTAGGTTATGCGTTGTTTTCCTTTGTCTCTCTAGCCTAATCTGTCCTGTGAATATCAGATTTTGTGCCATCAGCTTCCTTGAAAGGAAATTACAAGCTTAAAAAAAACATCGTACATGCATTCCTTCCTTCACTCTCTCTCAAATTAGGGTATGCTGAAAAGTTCTCGGCTCAAATCTGTGACACAGTTCCTCAGAGGATGAAGCACACCGGCTAAATAGAGTGTTTCCTTATCTCATATATATATATGACAAGAAGAAAAACTATTTTTGACCCCAATTTTTCATTCTCAGAGGGACTTATATCAAGGCAAAAGTAGCATTTATTTTGTTGCATGTGTTTATAAATAAAAGTGAAGATGTTATTGGTTTCTGAAGGCTTTTAAATTTGAGAGCGTTTGAGTGTGTGTATATATATATATATATATATATAGATGAAGAGAACCAGCAGTTTTACAATTCTAAGTTCTCTTGCATTTACTTTTTTTTATAAAAGTACTCAATACAATAAGTATTGTAGAGCATAATATAATCATATAATCAAATTTTTTAATTAAAATACATTGTGACACGGAAATTTCTATGTTTTGAGATTTCTACTTTGTCATTAAGCAATGTTAGATATATATATATATATATATAATGTACATGGGTGGTGAAGTGGATATTGGCTTGGAATGAGAAGTCAAAGAGCTGAGTTCGAATTCCACTTGAATTCGTTGCGTTCACTTATGTACAAATAATTTGGGAAAGGTATTATACATCTCTTCCCTCCAGCTATGGGTTAAATAACAGGATAGATTGGGTTCTATAGCCTTGGTTGGCAACCAGTCTACCACAGAAAGTAATGGCAACCTACGGTGGGAGAATCTTCTGCCCAGTCAGTCATGTCTCTTTCGAGACATGATTGCCTGATCATGTATCATGTATGCTGAATGTTTTTTTGTAATTGCTTAATCTATTCTTCAAGAGATTTCAGCAATTGATTGCTGTTTTGCTCATTTTTCCTTATCTTTATACTAAGTTTGTAATAATTTAAATTCTAGTTGAGACACACTTATTGAGGTTACGTTGATTTCTTTTCTTTGTGTGTGTGTGTGAGTGTGATGTTGTAGTTATTTGTTCTCTTCATTTATTTTTTTTAGTTTTCTTGCAGTCTCTTTCTCTCTCTAATTCCTTTTCCTTCTTTTTGGCTTTGAGTGTCTGAACAATTATAATAAAAAATGTTCATCTACAAAACTCTAGTGTCGAGCTGTCAAATATAGCCTCATTCAGCTAAATGACAAATTTCATATTTGTATTAATCCTATGAACACTCTGCCTCTGACATCAAGCACTTTTTTGCTAGCTTTAAATGCCTTTTCTCACAGTATCTCACTGGCTAACAGCATTTTAGGTTTCATAGTATCTTTGTCATTAGTATGTGTGTGTGTATATATATACACACACACATTAAAACTATATTCTATGTGTATGTGTCTCTGGGATTGTGAAATAAAATTCAGCTACAACTAAAATATATACCTGTAAATAGACATAATGAATAAAGACAAAAAGAAAACTTTTCTTAGTCAACACATCTTGTCCTCTGATGGACATCATCAAGGTAAATGTGAGGATTTTATTTTGCAACAAGTATTTATTAACAAAAGTAAAAATGTTAGTTTTCCAAAAATTTCAGGTGCTAAGTGATGTAATTTAGGGCCAAATAAACAAAAGTGAGTAAATGATGTTGCTGAATTTTTTAAATTTTCTTATTTGCTAGTACAAATGTTCTTAAAGCTGATGTTATGGAAGACACTAATTGATGTAATTTAATGTCTACTAAATAAAAGTGAGTAAATGATGTTATTGTTTTCATGGAATTTTTTTAATATTGTAATTATTATTTATATTATTTTAGTTGGAGAAATCATGTTTAATATATTTTTAAATAATAAGTTTTGAATTTAAGTTTTTTAATTTTTTTAAAGATTTATGACCTTATATGTTGGCTTGGGAAATAATTATTTCTTTTAGTTAAGGAGATCAGAAAATATATAATCTTTGAATTTGGAGCACCATGAATTACACTAATGTTGGTTTAAAAAGTTGAATACACATGAAACATAATTAACCAAAGAAAATAAAATTAAAAAAAAACAAAAGTAAAAACACCAAATTTTATTTCTTTTTTCTACATATTTCATTCTGTGATTAAGCTTTAATAAAAGAGAAAAAAGTTTGATTGATAAACATTTCCTATTTGTTCTTTATCCAATCATTCTGTCAGATTCTAAATCATACATGATTGTATATAAACATTTTTTTTAATTTAAAAGAAATAGATAAATAATGAACAAAATGAGATGGAGATAGAGCAAAGAGAAAGTGAATGGAGAGAGAATGGGGAGAAAGCAAAGAGAGAGAGAGCGAAAAGGGAGTGGATGAGAACAGAGAGAGAGGAGAGCACAAAGAGAGAAGCAAGCAATTATAAACCCAAACTGTTAGTCAGTGGGATACTGCGAGGAAAGGCATTTAAAGCAAGCAGTCTTTGCAAAAAAGTGCTTGATGTCAGAGGCAGACTGTTCATAGGATTAATACAAATATGAAATTTGTCATTTAGCTGAGTGAGGCTTATATTTGGCAGCTCGACACTAGAGTTTTGTAGACGAACATTTTTCTTATTTGTTAGACAAACGCAAGTACCCTAATATGCAAGGAGAAAATATTATTGGAAAATAAATTGCATTATTGAACTGATTGACAAATAAGCAAATTGTCAACCACTGCTATTTTATGTGAGACCATTTTGAAAGACTGGCCTAACAATAATCCTATCAGCCAATATCTGTCATTACAGGCACCTGAACATTCATGCTGATGGGGTGCGGATTTAAAAATCGACTTCAGTTAATCATATGCACTGATCAGAAAGAAAATCGAGTGAAATTGTAATTGTTGGTTTTCATAAAATTAGGTTGAGGATTAAGATTAAGGGAGATTTTAAGCTCAGTTTTTAATCAGCTACATGTATTTCAAGTGGGATTTCTGACTTAGATTAATTGGGTTATTCAAACTTTATTCAAGATTATATATGAACAGAGTTTTAAAAAATACAATGTAACTCATTAAGGAATGACATTTGAAGAACAATAAAAGTGACATAGCATTGAAGTAATCATAAGGATTCTCTTCGTCCTAATTAACCCATAGCTGAGGGGAGAAATGTCAGATTATTACCTTTCCCCAAGGGTATTTGCATGTAATATAACAAATTTTAATGGAATTGGAACTAGCTTTCCAATTTCATGCTGTTATCTACTGTACCACTGGCACATCCAAGCTTACAGAATCTGGTATTCCCAAGCAGTCACTTGTCTTGGTACTGATCAGGCTTGATGTTGCTTAACTTAAGCAACTTAACCAGTGTTTCAACATTATATGGCTAGAGACAGGTTGAGTTTTATTAATCAGTACATAGCGGTGGGTTAGGTGAGTAATGAGAATTCATAATTTTTCCAAGGGGTATTAGTACATAAGCCTATTCTGTGTTCAATAAGAACAAATAACTTAGAAATTTGCGTTAAAGGGAGGTAACTACATGGCATCTGGAAGTAGCATTCCATATGGAATGAGAATGATATACCACAGTGATTTAAAAAAAAAAAAGGTCTTGGTTAAAAATTCCTAGCACCTGAAGAAGGCTGGAGCATACAACAGCCGAAACATTGTGAATATGGCAATAAAGATGAAGGCAAGAGACCAAACAGTGTGAATAATGTTCCTTACATCCTATACTAAATTTGTTATAATTGACCCATGTATCAATATATTTGAGGTGTTAGTATTTACTATTTCTACATTATATTTTTATGATAGATTCTGTGTATATTCAGTGATAGGAAGGTACTTTCTAATACTCTCTGTATTTTATTACTGAGTAAGTCATCTTTATCTAAGGACACTAGTATATACCAAACTATTTTGATTTTTTGCCAGTCTAAGCTTAATTTAGTAAATACTATCACTAAATTCTGTTTTTCATTTTTTTAAGGTTTTTTTTTTCATATGTGATCTAAATAACTGTGTTTTATTTTTCCTATGTTTTTATTCCATTAAGATTTAGAACACTTAAAAAATCTACCGTCTAAACATGAAAATATAACGCCATAAATATACATTCTCATATTAAAAAAGAGTTAAGTGTGAAACATCAAATTTTTGTGGTTCAGTTAAAAGATTTTTTTTTAATTACATTGTTTTTAACTGGATAATTTATTGTACTTGATCCATCTAATCTATTTATTGTACTTGATCCATCTATTTATTGTACTTGATCCATCTAATCTTATGTTGAAATGCTGCTCCTCATACAATCACCAAAGTTAAGTAATGTCGGGCTTTGTCAGTACCTATTTGAGAATAGCATGTGCTTTAAGCTTGGATGTGCCAGTGGTGTAATGTTAACCACTTAGAATTGGAAATTAGATAAGTGATTCATATTTTGGTTGGGTTCATTACATTTTTGATCATTATGAGTCCTGTGTCTCCCAGATTCATGTGGTATGGGTAGTTTCACACAATACCACAGAATGCTACAAAACTAAAACATCAGTCTAAGAACTTGAATCCTATTCTTAAATGGCCTCTTCCATACTGATATCATGCATGGTGCCAAACACTTTTAGAAATGTCTAAACTGCCAACTGCTTTCTCAGATCAATGGTTAAAAATAGCTTCAAGTGAATGAACTCTGTAGGTATGACAGAGGACCATCCTTCATCCTGCCTCATGGACTGGCACTACAAAATTATAAAGAACTGTACCAAATAACAGAAACCACATCACTTGAGGAATTTCAACAGAAGCAAAAATGAAAAAGGATAGCAAATGTAACTTGAAGAGTAGATAACAACATCATCAAGATGTTGATGTTCCACACTACTTTCAACAAAATGTTAGGAAGGAAACTCCCATCAATACTGGAAAAGTGATAACTATCAGAAAAATTGAAAAATTGTTTTTTTGAATTATTTCATCTGAAGCAAAGCAGTAATGACACTAGAACACAGGGGGCTACAAGGGAAGAGAATGAGAAGTGAGAATAGGGAGGATTGAGGACAAAAAAAAAGAATGATTTCAAGAAGATGGAAGATGGTGACTGACATGGCATTTTAATCTTTGTAGATTCTAATTATCAGGGAAGCAAGAAAAGTAGTTCCACAGTTGAGAAATGTGAAAAAAGAAACTGTCAGAGTAGAAATGGCAGTTGCATCTATTTCAACAGTAAAATGGTGGGACCTAGTTCCAATCTAGTCAGTTAAGTGTCATATGTGATGCATGCTTTGGGCAATCATGTCTCAAAAGAGACATGACTGACTGGGCAAAAGATTATCCCGCGGTAGGTTGCCATTGTTTTCTGCAGTAGACTGATTGACAGCCAAGGCTATAAAACCCAATCTGTCCTGTTAACCAATAACTGGAGGGAAGAGATGAATTAATACCTTTCGAAGGGTATTTGCATGTAAGTGAATGCAAAGAATTCAACTGGAATTCCAACTCAGCTAAATTCATAATTCATATAGTCAGAACACCAGGGAAAACAGCTTTTTCTTTTTTTTTTATAATCATTTCACCCTAATCAAGGCAGCACTGCCACTGATGTGCAGGGAGCTACATAAGAGAGTTAAAGTTTTAGGCAGGAGAAGAGTGAAGCAAAAGACGAACGAACTACTGGGGGTGAGAGTGAAAGGGCAAGAGAAGGACGTGAACACAGGAGTGAAGAAGACAATTGCAAAGGTAGAGAGAAAGAAAAAGAACAAGATACACAGGGTGATGTAGAAAGGGCCGGAGTTAAGTGGATAAGAATTGATTTTGAATTTAAATTCCTGGAAGTTATAGCCATCAGGAAAGCAAGTATATGGAAGGTAGTTCCACAGGCGAGAAGTGCAAGCAAAGAAGCTGCTGGAGTAGAATTGTCACCTGCATTTGGTTGATCTAACTGTAAAAAGGTGGGACCTTGTTGTCAATCTGGTTGCCCTAGTAAATTCTTGTAGAGGGGGCACCAGTGACCTAAGTTTGTCAGAGCCGAAGCCATGAAAATATTTCTAGAAGACAACAGATGGAAGCCACATCCCGCCAATGAGAAAGTGGTTGAAGTTGAGCTGCCAGGTCAGGACCAATCACATTACAGATTCTTCTTTGGAGCCTGTCGAGAACACTGAAACAAACAGCAGGGGCACCTGACCAGATATGACGACAGTATTTCATGCATGGTTGGATGGTTGATTTGTATATGTGCAAAAGGAATTCAGGCAGAAAAAACTTCCTGGCTCAGCACAGTAATCAAACCTTCCTAGCAGTGGATTTAGCTATTGATTCAATGTAATGATTCCACTTGAGATCAGAAGAAAGGGTAAGGCCAAGGAGGTGCAGTGTATTGCTTTCAGGGAGACTTGCTTGGTCCATGCTTATGGGTGGCAGGTGAGATTGCCTGTGATGGTTGACAGATCCTATCAGAGCAGCTGATATGAAAATATTTGTAGAAAAAACAAAGGAGCCCTGTTTTAATAGAAAACTTTTATTCTTTATTTTTTTTATATAATCGTGTGTCCCCAAGCAAGGCATTTTATTGTTGTGCAGGGGGTTACATAGGAGGAGTGTTATGAGAAAGAGTGACAGGCTACAAAGGGTGTCAAGAAGAGAATATGAGAAGGAAGAGAATACTGATGAGTGGGGTGGCTGGAGAAAAAAGCATGAGAGAGAGAGAGGATGTAAGTTAGTAAGACAGGAGGTGACTATTGACTTTACATTTTAATTCTTGAAGATTGTAGCTGTTGGGAAAGCAAGTATGTAGAAGGGAATTCCATAGGCGGGAAGTGCGAGAAAAGAAGCTATTAGAGTAGAATTTGCATTTACAATTTATGGGTTTCACAGCAAAAGAGTGGGACCTAGTTGCTAATCTTGTGGCTCAAGGAAATTCATACATAGGGGATACCAGTGAGCTAAGTTCATCGGAGCAGAAGCTGTGAAAGTATTTTATAAATTTTAAAAAAAAAGTAGCACTGGCTGCTTGGTAAATGAATGTTAAATATTTCCATGTAAAGAAATGGGTCATTAAAAGTGTGAATCAAAGATAAAGAGGGAGTGGATGAATAACAACTGATTGTTGTCCCTCATTTAATTGTTAATGTTTCAGTGAGGAGATTAAAAGTGATGTTGACAAAAAGAAGACTTGTGAGATGTGTGTTCAAGTTTTGTTTTATTTTCTGAGAATATCATGTATGAACATCTATATCTATAAAAATTGCCATACACACACACACACATATATATATATATATATATATATATATATATATAAAATTTAATTCTTTTTAAAATACTGGGGGACACAAAATTGTAATAAACTTTTCAATCTCTGATTAGTAAATCTAGTTTTTACTTAATTTGCAACAGTTAAGTGGTAATGTTATTAAGACTGAATTTTAAAAGATTTAAAACAATAAATTATTCTAATTAAAATTTTTAAAACAAAAACAATATGTGTAAAATTTCATTATTCATCAAAAAACATTTTTCTTAAAAACAATAATGTCCTTAAAAGCAATTAAAAGCTTTTCTAATTAAATAATGTCAGTTTTATTGTCTTGCATATAAAGACACATGCTGATGAAATGTTAGAAAATTACTGATAAATTTTAAATTTATTATAGTAAACACTTATTTTCTGATAATGTCATATATAGATGTTCATATTCATGGCATGTTTACACACAAATTCAAAATTATTTTTTTTTAAATACTTGGAGTTGCTGAGTTGTAGTAAGTCTTTTCATTTATGATTAGTAAATATAGCTTTCTTTTTCCCACAGGCCAGACAGAGGGGTAAAAGAGACAGGGGAAAGCAGCGGATAACATATTTGAAGGACCTAATCAGGTGGATGATGGAACGAGGGTTGCATGGTGTAACAGGAGAAGGCGTGCTAAGAGCCACCAGGGATAGGGAAATGTGGAAAGCCATGATCGCCTACGTCCTAAAGGGACAAGGCACATAGAAGAAGAAGAAATATAGTTTTCACTTAATAACAATATCATCTAACCTCAACAAATTAATACAGAATTTTAAGAGATTTTAAATTTTATAACTTATTATAAAAAAAAATGAACATAATTCTTGTAAAAATTCATTATTTATTGAAAAAGAAACTCTTAAGAAAATAGCATGCATAATATATCTTATTCATAAAAGTAATTAAAAGCTTAAATAATGTCTTAGTTTTATTGCATTTCTTTTATGATTCAGAGTAGATATTTGGTAACTGAGGGTTCTGTTTTTCAAAAAAAGTAAATAAATAAAAAATTAAATTCTCCAAAGCATTCTGCTTTTAATTAACAGAAACATTAAGCTTTAAAAAATTAAATATTTTTTCCTCAAATAATCATGTTTTTGTAACCGAGGAGATTAAAAGTGATGTCAGCTTGTAAAATTGAGTTCAAGCCTTGCCAGTGCTTACTTGCCAGTTGTTTCTAATTATATGATACTTACTCTAGTGACTGAAAAATTAAACTACCCTATTTAGGAAATGCATATATCATGTCTGGATCTCTTGATAATTGAACTTTGCTTGACTCCATGGCCAAGTGGTCTAAAAGTACATCAGTGGTTTTTCTCTATTTCTTTATTAAGACTCTCGAATATACAGGTTGGAAGATGTACATTTACACTGTTTATAAATCAGGGATGTCTTCTAAAACATGTGTATCCACTGAATATATATGTATATAATAATAAATAATGTTGGATTATAAATGAAATCTTTGTACATAGAAGAAAAATCCCCAAATTCACACATAATAATAATTCTAACCATAACAAAAGTCACCACTGAAAATAACTTATCTAATCTTAACCTAAAATTTATCAACACCATCTCTAAAACAATTGGCATCTATGCAGATGACACCACCATTTACTCCTGTCTCAATTGTAAATATACCACGGCTGACAAAGTAAACCTTTCTGATGCTTTTCAAAAGAACCTCCAATCAGTGGTGGATTGAGATATGAAATGGCTCCTAAATTTTAATGCTTCCAAAATGAAGCTTCTCTCCTTTAACCATCATAGAGAAACTTTCCTACCTTCCATCAGCATGGATCATGCTAGTCTCCCAGAAGCAATACACTGTGCCTCCTTGGCCTCACTCTCTCAGCCAATCTCAAGTGGAACAACCACATCAAATCAATAGCTGCATCTACTAATAGGAAGATTGGGTCACTATGTCAGGGCAGGAAGTTTTTCTTGTCAGAATCCATCTTGCAGATTTACAAGTCTACCATTTGTCTGTACAATGAAAATTGTTGTCATATCTGGTTCGGTGCTCTTGTTTTTCATCTTTGGGTTCTTGAGAAAATTCAAAGGAAAATCTGCAATGTAATCAATTCTGATTTGGCAATTTGATTTCAGTCACTTTCTCACCCAGGGGAGGTGGCTTCCCTCGGTCTTTTCTACAAATATTTTCACCGCTTCTTTTCTGATGAGCCTATCTTCCTGGTACCCTAACTGCATCAATTTACTTATGCTATTAGATTGACAACTAAATCTCACCCTTCTATTGTCACAACAGTCAAATGTAACCACCACTTCTACTCTGTAAGTTTCTTTTCTTGCACAACCTGCTTGTGGAACTCCCTTCCGTATACTTTCTTCCCTGATAGCTACAATCTCCAAAAGTTTAAATGCAACTTCAATTGTCACCTTTTAATTCCTTGATTCCCATTTTTCTCTAATCATTTCTCTGACACCTCCTGTACCATGTTCCTCATTTGTTTTACTCTCCTCTCACTATAACCCCCTATGCACCAATGACAGTACTTCCTTGCTTAGGGTGAAACAATTATTTTAAAAAAAATATATAGTTAGCATCAAAAGGGATAGTAACAACAACAGGACAGAGGTAGTAATATACAGAATAGATTGTACTAAATGCTACTTGGTATAAATCAGTGAAACATCCAGAAACTTGCTATGATCAGTCTCTAGCAGTACTTCCCCCGTTCCCATCACTGACCATTTCATTTTTCACACCTCTTAAATTAAGTTCGCCCAGTTGAAAAACTGATGAGCAGGAGCGAAACCAGTTCTTTGTTTTTTTTTAATATTTTATTCCTCATTATGAGGATAAAATAATAAAACATAAAACATAAAAATTACAACTTTTAAAGCAATATATATTTTCCAATAAATTAAGTTGAAGTGAGTTATCAGCTATATATATATATATATATATATATATAAAACAACCACTTTGACATATATGTAAACAGAAAAGTGTTTCTATACATACCTACAAAATATTCCATGCATATACATTAAAAATAATCATCTATTGTTTTAATACATGTGACACTTAACCCCAAATCACAACATAGAGATATACTGTCACTGTTATATTTTCATTTTTCTCTCAATCTCTGGAGAATTTTTAATAAAAATGAAATATATTAGATTAAGATATGTTTCCTACTTTGTTCATTTATTTTATTGTACTCTATCCAGATATAGAATCGCTGACTGACGCCAATTCGGTCGGGTTTCAAACCCGGGTTAAAAGCAATCAGAGTCTAACCGTACGGATGAGCTGTGATACAGTGAAACAGATCTGTCTGTGGATGACTATATATATATATATATATAGAGAGAGAGAGAGATAAGAATTTATGTATGAGCAAACATATCTGCAAAGATAATGTTAATAAAAGAAAGGACACTTTATTCAAACACACACTTACTTATATATATATACATAAATCTTTTTATGAAGTTATATATATATTTCATAAAAAGATTTATTTATATATAAAGTTCATATAAAGTTTTATAAACTTATATATATATATATATTAAACTTTAGAAAAAGATTATTCTCCCATCTTACTACCTGAAGGCTATGTAAATATAAGATGTGCATATGAAAATGCCAGTTGTAGGATTATACAAAAACCAGAAATACATCTATAGACACAGATGTATAATACAACTGAATATGTCAGAAAAATATATAAATAAAAAGATAATATATATTAAATATATAATAAAACTCACCTATAATATATAGTGTGTGTCTGTTTGCATAAAGTTCAGCTATAACTAAAAAGAATATGAATAAAAACATGGCAAATATATTTGTTCTGAAAAAGTTCAGCAGAGGATAAAGCGTGTTAAATGAGAAAATCTTCTCTTATATATATATATATATAACTGACCTAGAATATACAATGAGGTAAAAGTCATGCACTACTAGTATAATTTTTAAAAATATAATTACATAAAAATTTTTTATTTACTTGTTATCTTAATATGTGGGCTGTTCAAAATGTCCTCCTCTTTCAAAACAAATTTCAATTCTGTACCTGCATGATTCATCAAGATGTCAGAATATTTTCTTTGTCATTTTGCTGCATTCATATTTAATTCTTTCTCAATATTTCTTCAGCATATTTGATAACTGATTTGGAATGGCTTCACAAGAGAAAATCCAAGGGTCTGAGATCGGGTGACTTTGGTGGCTTTGTCAATATTAATCCATTTTGTTATGGATTTTATTAAATTATATGTGTGTGTATGTGTGTGTGTGTGACTATGTGTATATTAAAGGGATTGGAAAGTAACTTCCCATTTTAAATACTTATACTTGTATTTAGACTTTTGGTCATTCATGGCTGAGAGGTCTAAGACGTGTCAAATAAATTGGTGGCTTCCCCTATGTGGATAGGGGTCACAGGTTTGAATCCTGCTGAATGACACACATTTTCATCACAAAATTTATCATAAATAATCAGGCTGGTAGAAATAAATATATATATATATATATATATATATATATATATATACTGTTGATTATAAACAGAATATCTACTTAAATACGAGTATCGATCAAAAATAATGATCAAACAAATAATTTCAAATTGTCAGTTTGTTTATAACCATTTTGTTAATTTCTGTAATATATATATATATATATATATATATATATATATATAGTAAAACTGGCCTATAATAATAATATATATATATATAAGTGGTCATCAAGGTCAACATCAAGTAAAAACAATTTGTTTTCTGCTTGGATGCAATTTTCAGGCATATATATATATATATATATATATATATATATAAACAAACACCTATCAGAAATTTATCTGGAGATACTGACCTTCAACCTTTAGTTTTAGCTTCATGCCAAAATGGTGATCAGATAATTATGAGTAAAGGTTACAGGGAAGTTGTCGTTATACGGATTCTTTGTTGTTGTCATTATTACAGTGCTGTCTCAGTTTGGTTTCCCATTTGGGGTTTCTTTATAATATAGACAATAAGAACTCTTGGGTTTTATTAAGGTAGGGCTTTCCATAGATAGGCTTTGATTTTGCATTTTTCTTTTATTTTTTAATTGGTATATTCTGAAATAAATACATATGATAATGTCTAAAAAAGAAAAAATACTTTAACAGGCAAATTTTGTAAGATAAGTTTAATTAAATATTTTATAGATGTATATCTATGTGCATAACATTTTTTAGAACAAGTAACTTGGTTTGGAACAAGAAATTGGAGAGCCAAGTTCAAATTCCAGTCAAATTTGGCAACCAACTACAGGAAAATATTTTGCTCAGTCAGTCATATCCCTTTTGAGACTTGATTGCTGAAACATGTATCACATATGGCACTTAAATTGGTTTCTGATTACAGGAACATACCTAAACAATATCAACAATAGAATCACTGCTCTACTGCTACTTCCATGAAAAGTGCTCGGACGAAGCTATATTCCTTGGTTCCATAAGGTCTAACTTTCACGGCCAAGACCCATCATGCTACTTACATTGTAGCAAACCACCCACATTCCCTCTGTATTCCTCAGTGAGAAATAAGTTCCACTCAAATAGCTTCTACCTGCAAACCACTGCCCTGTGGAACAGACTCCTAAGAGGATGTTTTCCCAGTCACTACAATCTTAACCTGTTCAAGTCTAGAGTTAACTGTTATCTTCCCATCCAATCCAAATTTATAGAAAACATTTATAAATCAATGTAATAATCTGATAATGATTGAAAGAGAAAGTAGTAAATGTATTACTAAAATTAAAATGATTGATAATTTCTTTTGGATGCTTAACTGGTTAATTGTAGATGAAAGTGAAAGCAAAAAAGACAAGAAAATGAAAAGAAAACCCCTTTTTACCTGTTATTGACATGCATGCGATTTTGTAGCAACAAGCTGAGAAGAACCAAAAATAAAAAGTAGAAATTACCTACTGTACCATTGCTGAGTAGCAGAATTTAAAAATAGTGAGTAATGTTTAAAGGAATAGATAGATAAAACAGGGTGCATAGATAGATAAAGACATGAACAGATTAGAATGGAGAGAGACACAGACAAAGCCATGATCAAACTGGGATGGAGAGAGAGAGAGAGATAAACAGACAGACATGAACAAACTGGAGACAGATATAGAGAAAGAGAGCATGAGAGAGACATGAACAGACTGGGATAGAGGAATAGAGAAAGAGAGAAAACTGTGTGTGTATGTGTGTGTATATATATATATATATATATATATATATAGAGAGAGAGAGAGAGAGAGAGATATGAACACTGGGATGGAGATAGATATGGAGAGATATGAACAACAGACTGGGATGAGGAAGAGAGAGAAAGAGAAAGAGAAACATACACACATATATAGTGTGTGTGTGTGTGTGTTTGCGTGCATATATATATATATATACACACACTCTCACAATAGAGAGAGAAACACAAATAGATATGGACAGACTAAGCTAGAGAGAGAAACATGAACAGACGAGGCTTGTGATATAGATACATATGGAACAGACTGCAATATTGAAATATAAGCAGATAGAGGTTTAAAACTGATGTTGGAGATAATTAAACATTTTGAGCTTCTGCCACTGAATCTGCAAATTGGTTCAGTTGTCATATGAACTGTCAAGACAAGGTACACCACAAACAACTGATATTTAATTTATTTGTTTGAACATAATTTTTAATCGATGCTTGTTTTTGAGTATAGATATTCTATTTTTAATTAAACAGTAAATATATATATATATATCTGTTGACCTGATTATTTATGATAAATTTTGCTAGGAACATGTGTCCTTTGGCAGGATTCAAACTTGCAACCCCTATCAACATAGGGGAAGCCACCAATTGATCTAGTGAATCTTAGACCAATTCTTAGAAAATTTATTAGTCTTACTATTATTTTTTTATCTCTTGAATTTATTTAATTAGCCTAATATATCAACAGACAGACACACACATATAAAAAAATTGTGCACAGTGGGTTAGGGTGGTAATAAAATTGTGCACAGTGGGTTAGGGTGGTAATAAAATAGTGCTCTATGTAAAAGCACAGAGTTAAAATTTCTACTACTAATAAATATACATTTTAGAAAACCATTCCATTAAAAATAGATTACGTGTTTCACCTTAATAGGCTTCCTTAGATCAAAAACAAAATAAATATGTCTGTATATGTTTATATAATAAATTCTTAGTACTTTTTCTGTTAAGATGGGATTTCTTGCGATTAAAAAAAAGTAATGAGATTGTGTGATTTTGTAAAAAAAAAAAAAAAAAAAAAGCTGTTAATATTTACTTTGTATCTTATCTTTACAATTTTCTTGTTTTCCGTTGAAATTTATTTGTACATTCTCTCAGCTTTTCTGTATTGAATTTAGATTAAATCCTCATCATATTTTCAGAACAGCTTGAAAACAAAAGATTCATATATTATTTTCTATAATGAATTTACAGTAAATCATTATCCAATTTTTCAGAATTAATTAAAAGTAAAAGATTTATATGACATACAATTTCATTATTTTCTTTAATCCCAAGAAATGCCAGCTTAGCCAAAAAAGTACTAATAATTTATTATTCAAGCAAACACATTTCTTTCTTTCATTTTTGATCTGATGAAATTTTATAAGTGAAATGTGTAATCTAATTTCAATGAAACAGTTTTCCATTTATCATTCTTTAAACTTATTCTTTATTCTGTTTAACACACACAATACATGCATTTATATAGAAGAAAAATTAAGGCAGACTCATTATTTCATCAGCTTCCGTCTTATTGTACAAAGGATTTTACACAAGTACAATAAAGACGGAAGCTGATGATGGTTCACCTGAAACAGGCCTATACTTCCGATTTACCATGAAATAAGGTGTCTGCCTTAATTTTTCTTATATTTGCTCTATATGTATTTATATACATATATATTTAGAGCTCTCTTAGAGAGTTATCCTACCACTGTATGTACAGGATACTTCTTTGGATTCTTCTATACCCACACCACATGCTGATATATTTAGTGTATTGAGGAAGCAGATAATTTTCTAAACATATACTGTTAAATATAACAGACAATGAATGTCTATTATGTTTAATCATGAGCCATTCTAGACATTGTATTTTGACTTCAATTTGAGGTGAAAATAAAGACAAAAATTCTCCAACATTTGGATAATCCTTTATTAAGTTGGTTCTAAGCTTTTGGCTCACATGAGCCATCTTCAGAGAGGTTACATGAACGTTAACATAAAAACATCCACCATCAGCAACGATTTCATCTTGTGTTGATAAAACTTTGCTAGGTATAGATGCTCAGTCCATAAACGATGAGGATAATTCAACAAGATCAACTTAATATAAAATATTAAGTGTTATATCTATATAGAGAACTCAATGGATGTTATTCAGAGCAATATGATATTTATAAAGGAAAACTCAACACGTCATTTAAATTTAAATGACGTGTTGAGTTTTCCTTTACATACATCTTTTGAACAGGTGAAGAGGCTCATCCCTTGTTTCCTGTTTAGGATGTGGTTCCCGGCTTTCTTTTTTTATTCATTTATTTATTTATTTTTTTCCAATTTTTCACTTTTTTTTCTTTTCTCTTATTTTTTTTTTGTTCTCAATTGGAGTAGATAGACTTAACTATCGCCCGGTTTCACACTCCACCCATGTCTTTTGAACAGGTGAAGAGGCTCATCCCTTGTTTCCTTGTTTAGGATGTGGTTCCTGGTTTTATTTTTATCTTTCTCTTTAGTTAAAGAAATTGCTTATTCTGGTAAAAATTTTTGTACCAAATGGAACTTATATTGTAAGGTCTGATGAAATGAGCTAATTAGCTTATAGAAATGAACTATAGTTTATAGCCACTTGAAATGACGTGTTGAGTTTTCCTTTATAAATATAATTTGCTCTGGATAACATCCATTGAGCTCTCTATATAGATATAACACTTAATAATTTACATTATATGAAGTTAATCTTGTGAATTATCCTCACCATTTATGGACTGGACATTATATATATATATATATATATATATATATATATATATATATATATATCTGTTAAATTAATCCTATGTAGTAAGCATTCAAATCATAGTATTTATTTAAACTACATACTCACTTGAACAGAATGTAATACAAGGATGTGTATAAACTTTACATGGTGGAAATCATTAATATCAATTGATGTTTCATTGGAGATCAGTGGATACTATCAATGAATGATTTAAAATTTTGATACAAGCAACATATAGTTATAATTGAAGTCTAAAGGAATAATTGGAAACTAGAGGATTTGTGAGCTTATGTGATTTTTTTGAGTATTTACTTGCGAACAAAGTTGGATGAATAAACCAGTCAGTCAGTTAAGTACCATAAGTGATAAACGCTTGGGCAATCATGTCTCGAAAGAGACATGACTGACTACCCCACAGTAGGTTGTCATTGCTTTCTGTGGTAGACCGGCTGCTGACCAAGGCTATAGAACCCAATCTGTCCTGTTATTTAACCCATAACTGAACAGAAGAGATGGATTAATACCTTTCCCAAGGGTATTTGTGCGTAAGTGAATTCAACTGGAATTCAAACTCGGCTCTCTAATTTCTCGTTCCAAGCCGATATCCACTGCACCACAATGCACATCTGAATAAACCAGACACAAATGAAAAAATGGTGACAATTTGGCAACTTAGATTACACTCAAGTCAGTTGGGTAGGAAAAAAAAAAATTAAATTTATTTCTTTTTATTTTGTTTTAAAGTTTTCATTTGGATAAAATTTTATATATTTTTATTTAATCATTTCACCCCAAGCAAGGCAATACCACCACTAGTGCACAGGGAGTTACAGCGAGAGAAAAGTCTGGGTACAGGAGATATTAAAGAAAGAAAATGCAGAATAGAATAGTCTATTTTAATGCTTCAAAGAATATCATGCTGTTAAAAATATTAATTTTAGCAACTTATTTATTTCACTTTTTACTTTATTTTTATAATCTAGAAAAATAAAAAAAATATTTTTAAAGTTTCTGTATATACATACAAATGGCTGGTAACTTGTATCTGAAAATGTCCATCTATTAGAGTGGCTAGCCAATCCCTGTTGCAGACGCCTGCTCAGGAACATTTGTGTTTGTTCAACAGGTTTCACCTGTGATTTATACTGCAACTATACTGAGTGGACTTTAGTTACAGTTTCTGGAAGAGAGTATGTTCTCTCGCATGATCAGCAGTCTGCACAAGGTCAGCATGCTTAAACCCTTGGTCATAATGACTTGTAAATTCATGTTACCACAACCGTTGATGGATCCTAAAGAGCTCCATCTACACAGTTTTACTCACAAGGCTTTGGTCAATATATGGTATAAATTTCAGAAACTTTCCAGAAATTCTGCATGCTTGGATCACCTCCACTTGACCAATAACAACAAGAAGTCACTTTCCTGACAAATTGATCATAGTGAGATTTGAACTTGAGCCCTATGGTCAAAAAGTGAATGTTCTAACCACTTGGCCACATACCCAAAATTAAAGCAATAATAAGCATTAAAACTAAGATTTAAAAAACGTTTTTGTTTGTTTTTTTATATATTCAAAGAGCCATTGGAATAGCGAAAGATGTCTTCCAAAAGACAAACAAGATTTTAAGAGAAGGTAATATTCCATTTCAGTTTGAATTCCAGTTGAATTCCTTGCATTCACATACGCCCAAATACCCTTGGGAAAGGTATTAATCCGTCTCTTTCCTCCAGTTATGGGTTAAATAATAGGACAGATTGGGTTCGATAGCTTTGGCTGGCAACCAGTCTACCTCAGAAAAGCAATGGCAATCTACTGCGGGATAATCTTCTGCCCAGTTAGTCATGTCTCGAAAGAGACATGATCACCCAAAGCATGTATCATGTATGGCACTTAACTGAATATTTCATTAGAAGTTATTAAAAGAGTGCTGAATTGCTATGTGATATCAATACTTCTATATAATAATGAATGCTGAACAAATAAAGAGGAGGCTTAAAACAAAAGAAACAAGGAAAAGAGTGCTGAATTTCTCTATGATATCCATACTCTTATATAAAACTAGCAGTATAGCCTGGCGTTGCTCGGGTGTAATGAAAGCTTTAAAACTAATCCATGGTCCTAGAGCTCAGACTCTTTGGACGTTGGCACGAAAGACTAAAAAGCAATAGTTATTTCCAGTTAAAGCGAAACCATAAACTGAAAGAAAAATGAATGGATGTAAGTCAAATTTTGATTTGCTGGTATCGATATCAAATAAGTTTTTTTCATTGTAAACTCAATTTTGAAGGCTAAATAAGTTCTCTGAGTAAATGGTACCATGGCTGAGACTAAGAACTACAATTATACCTACTTAGAGCCAAACCCGAAGCAAAAACTAAAATAAAAGGGCTGAAAAAAAATACAGACATACAGTCAAATAAACAGACGCACACACAAACATCTTGCCTTTTATATATATATATATATATATATTATTGATTTCCTGCACTATTGTAAGAACTATAACCTTGAAACTTCTGAATATCGTTTCTTATGTCACTGTCTATGAGTGTATCAAATTTGATTAAAATCAGACCACTCCTTCTATAACCCGATTTTTTCAATTATCGATTTGATATTTATCAGGGGTAACTTGACACAAAAGAGCACTTGCAGACGTGTATAGTACAACTGTGTAAATTTTCAAGAAAATCGGTTCAGCCGTTTCGGAGTCTATAGGTAATGGACACACACACATGCAGACACACAAAGTTCCATTTATTATATAAGTTTAGATGAATACTAGACAATTTCCTCAGAGATGAAGATGAGAACAAAGATTTGTATTCACAAAAGAATGCTGAGAATACCATGTACGGAGCATATTTCTTCTGTCGTATTTCTTGATTGTGGAACACTCTTCCAGCTTCTTGTTTCCCCAGTCAATTTTGATAAAAAATTGAAATGCAATCTCAATTGTTATCTACAGTCTTCTTAATCCTTGTTCTTTCAATATTCTCTCTTTTTAATGTTTTTTTTTTCCTTTACATATTCTTTCACACCTAGTAATCTCTTGCATCTTAGTAATTTTATTGACTTGCTTGGGGTGAAATGATTAAAAAAAAGTGAGCAATGAGAAAATTACATGGAAAATACAAACAAAGATACTTAGAATCAAAGAGACAGAGGCTGAAATTTCTGGGAAACATGAGGAAAGAGTGTTTGGAGAATTTATAGGACATATTGACAAGTAGAGGAAAACAATGAGTAGTCTACCGAATGAGTTTTAAATGAATGGCAGAACAAGGACTGGGAGGGATAGAAAAAAAAAATTTAAAATCTACAAAAGGCAGGGAGTTTTGGAGACATATGGTTACCTATGTTCTGAAGAGACACAGCACATAAAAAAAAAAGGCAAAAACCCATTTGGTATGTTTGTTCAATTAACATTTCCCCATTATTAATAAGTACTTGCATCGTATGCAGATTAAAATTCTTGTTATTTGATGTGAGCTCAATTATTTTGAATAGTAATGGTAATATTAACCATTTTCTTATGAGGAATTATTTGGTATTCATTGAGCAAGCAACCAATGCTATTCAAGTTACTTTTTTCTTCACTCCATGACATGGGGCTAGGATTAGAGTGTAGTATCTGCTCTTTTCATCTCTAATGCTAATGGTAATCTAACAGTTTTCTTATGAGGAAACTTTCGATTTTTATTGACTGAGCAGCCAGTGCTACTTTTGGTTGGAATTTATAAAATTTTTCTCTTAAATTGATTTTTCAAGAAACTAGGTTTCTCTATTGATTGATTTGTACAGTTTATCAACATTTTGTAGCCAATAAATATTTTTTGATTGTAAGGTTTTTTGAGATAATGATTTACTGATAAAAGTTCTACTAATTAACCCATAGCTGCAGGGAGAAATGGATTCATATCTTTCCCAAGGGTATTTGCTTGTAAGTGAATATAATGAACCTGACTTGAATTGGAACTCAGCTCTCCATTTTCCAATTCCAAATGGTTATCTATTACATCACTGCACATCCACACCTACAGCACCTGGTATTCCCAAGCAGTCTCACATCTAGTTACTGACCAAACATGATATTGCTTAACTTTTGTATAAGAATACATAGGTTTCTCTAGTCCAGTAACTGTTATTACTCTTTCAAGGATTCATGGAGGTTTCCTTCTTAATCTTTTGTTTGAAGTAGTGTGGAATGTCAACATCTTATTTTCATGAATTTCTTTTTGAGTTAAATGTGATAGCCATTTAAGTTGTTGCAGAGTAAACAATTGACAGGGAAGATTGAAAAAAGAGAAAGTGAGCAAATAAAAAAAAAATTGGCCAGAGAAATCAGTCAAAGTCAAGAAAGTTCCTACAAATTTATAAAGCCAGGAAATTGTTGTGGAGCTTATAATTATTTAATTCAATAGTATGCTGTTCTTTAATATATAAAAAATAATTAACATCACTTGGAATCCATTGTGTCTTCAAAATACATCTGATTTCCATTATGCTGTGAAGTAAGTAGTTAGTATATCTGCCATGAAATATCAAATAAATTAGAAATTTACGTTCGATCATGAATATTTTTAAAACAATATAAAGACTGGAGTGTTTCATAAAAAGGAAACTTTACATTCTCTTATCTGATTACCATTTATCATTTTGTTGAGTTTAATTTTCAGATGTTTTGCTGCGTTCTTGTTCTTTGCAAAGTTTTTAATGCTATGTTTAACTTTAATTCTCACCATTGATAGTGAATCAAGAAAGGGATCGCCAAGATGCCCGCAACACCTTGTCGAGAAAGGGATCGCCAAGATGCCCGCAACACCTTGTCGAGAAAGGGATCGCCAAGATGCCCGCAACACCTTGTCGAGAAAGGGATCGCCAAGATGCCCGCAACACCTTGTCGAGAAAGGGATCGCCAAGATGCCCGCAACACCTTGTCGAGAAAGGGATCGCCAAGATGCCCGCAACACCTTGTCGAGAAAGGGATCGCCAAGATGCCCGCAACACCTTGTCGAGAAAGGGATCGCCAAGATGCCCGCAACACCTTGTCGAGAAAGGGATCGCCAAGATGCCCGCAACACCTTGTCGAGAAAGGGATCGTCAAGATGCCCGCAACACCTTGTCGAGAAAATAATTGTCAGATGTCTATAACACCATGTAAAAATCATAAATAGTTACCCCAACTTATACCAAAAGGTAAAGATCACCATCGAATGTACACTTTAAAATAATGACTACCATGCAAATATAACATATCTACAGGTGGAAACATAAGGGTCAAAGAGGAGGATGGGAAAAATGCCATATTCTGTCTTCCATAAATCAAATGATTATAAGAATAGATTAAAGAATAACTGCAGCCCATGAAGCATCAGAACAATATTCAGAAGCAGCTCTACACCACAGAAAAATATCTGCCTAATACAAAGGAGAACATGAACAATAACTGCATGCACTCCATTCCTTACAGTTGAATTATGAAAGTGAAAATAGCCACCCTTTAAAAGTAAAATGTATTCTATTGCTGAGAAGCTTCTACCTATGTGTTCCAAGGGAATGCCTCCCCAATCAGTTCAGTATATTAGCCCATTCAAGTCTATGATTAACAGTTATATTCTATATAAAACTACATAATCTGTAACCATCTACCTTAAGTGACTCTTGAGCCTTGTACTGGGCTAATATTATTGTAAAAAAATAAAATAAAAATACATGTTTGTGTCCTGCATGTATGTGTGTCTTTCAGTTTTGTCAGTCAGAATGAGACATAGCATGAAAACTGCTGTCAAATTCCAGAAAGAAGAGAAAAGAATATCCTTAAAGCTAATGCATGTCAACAAATATTACAGGGATTTGAGAGGGTTAACATGTTAAGAAAAAAAACATGTGAGGAATTTTTGTAAAATTTGTTCAGGGAAAAGTGAGGGAATTTTGTTTGTCGAAATCATTGGTCATGCTGTAAATGCAGCCTTGTGCTAAACTTAGCCCAATCTGTTGACTTCTTTATTTTTTGTTGTATACATCCACTTTATAAATTCAAGAAATTCTGAAGAGCAACCCAAACAAACAAACATTAGTTTAAAAAAAAAAGAAAAAAGAATCAATTGATATTGAAACTGTTAGCCATTTTAAAACAGAAATAGTAATTTTTTGACCTCAGTTGTCTCAGCAAAATCATTAATTTGTGAATGCTTTTGTGCTACATATGCCAGAAAGTCAGTAGTGGACTGAATTTGCTTTAAGGTCAAATCAGCTCATTTTACAAACAGCTACATTTCATTTGGATTAAGTAACTTCAAACTTTGTTCACCCATTTAAATCCCAGTAGAAGTCAAACCATCTGCTTGTAGATGGTTATAAATTCAAGTAATGGGCCATTTGTAAAAAAGAATAGGTGGACTGTAAAAGTAAAGAGGAAAACACATTTTGCAAACACCACTGAATTATTAAGCTGTCAATGTTTTTATTTTGTACTAGAGGTCTTCATGAAATTCAACATTAAGATTGTTTGTTTTTTACGTCAGAAACTAATAAAAAGTAAAAAAAAAAACAACATGAAAAGTAAATAAAAGAGGAAAAGTGAAAGAAACAAATAGAAAAAGCAAAATAAAAAAACAAATACAAAAAGCAAAAAATGAAAACAAATATAAAAAGAAATACAAAAATAAAAAAGGAAACAAATACAAAAAGCAAAAAAAATTACTAAAAGAAAAAGCAAAAAAAAAAAGAAGCAAATACATAAAGCAGAGAAAAAAATCAAAGTGCAAAAAACAAACATTAAGAAGATAAACAAAAAATCATGGAGACATAAAAAAACACCTTAAAAACAAT
The DNA here is from genome assembly GCA_037127315.1 of Ascarosepion bandense. Taxonomy (NCBI): domain Eukaryota; kingdom Metazoa; phylum Mollusca; class Cephalopoda; order Sepiida; family Sepiidae; genus Ascarosepion; species Ascarosepion bandense. The sequence continues at coordinate 2,558,469 of JBBBDQ010000769.1, read as the reverse complement.
TTGTTAATACAATTATGTCACTTTAAAACTTTTTTGGGGGTAAAACATCTAGCTGCAAAACAGTTATTTCTATTTAAGACACTTTACAGCTCCTTCTCCTCCAAAAACAAACAAACACACATCTGACTTTAAAAAACAAACTGCAAATATTTATACATTCAAATTTAGTGCATTTTTTAAGACTATACTTGGCTTGCAAATGTAGATAAGATAAATTTATTGAGGGTTGGGGAACAATACTAATATGCTGTCAATAATAATAATAATGAAAATAATATATCAATACAGTTGTCCATCAACTACATTTGAGGTTATAGTATCATTGTCAACATTATGATCTTGTTGATAATTGCATAGTATGTTCTATACCAAGGTTATATACAATTGTAAATTCAGAGGTTTCCTTCTAGACTGGTTTCTAATCACAACTAGAAAGCCCAGTCTGCTCTGTTATTTAACCCATAGTTGGAGAGAAAAGAGACAGATTCAAAGCATTCCCATAGGTATTTGCTAAAAAGTGGTTACCAACTGATGTCAGAATTTAATTTGTTCTGCTATTTAACCCATAGCTGTGGAGAAGAAAGAAGAGATAAATTTATAGCTTTCCCAAATGTATTTGCTTCAAAGTTGATTTAATGAACTCTGCTTGCTTTTTAATTCTACCACTAAGCATACATAACCTCATCATTCAATTATCAATATGTTTTTAATTTTATTTTTCACCAGAAATCTTCATGGAAATTAATCTAATGATTGTCTCATAATCAAACTGTTTTTTCTTTTTTTGCAAATACCAATTATCAACACGATTAGTTTGTCTAGATTTTTTGAGATAAAGTATTGTAACTATACTATTTGGACTGTTGCTTTTATCTTTATTATAATATTCACAATGTTTCAGCTATTGTCTGCTACAGCCTTCTTCAGTTGATATTTGTTTGAATTTTGAACCAAACACAGAATAGTGAATCTATATTTTAGTGCTTCTGAAAATTGGTTTGACGTGGAGGTTTTATGTCAGCCCATTTCAGGAAATAAACATGGGAAGGACATCTATACAAATATCACCGAACCAATTTTCAGAAACATCAACTTAGGCCAAAATGCTGTGGATGTGACAATAAAAATGACAACAACTGTTCGAACTATGAAAATAGTGTAAATGATTAAGTTTGTGTTGTATATATACCTATATATAGTAATGGGATTTATCCTCATAAATATGTGGATACTATTGGGGTAGAGGAGAGTGATTATACTGACTAGCAGTGTATCTACTTCACACAGCACATGAGTCTTGTACTTGTTGATATACTATTATTTCCAACCTCCATTTTGGTGATTACTCTTTTAGGATTACAACTGTTTGTTATATATGATTTATGCAAGAATATATAAGGGATCTTTTCTTTTTTTATTTTCACCCCAATCAAGGTAATAAAATCACTATGACACAAGTGAGAAAGGATAAAAAGAAAAAGAAAAACATTATTAAGGAGTGAGAGCAATAAAAGAAGAAGATTGACATTGCTTTTAAATTTTTGAAGATGAAAGTTGGCTGGAAAGCAAGAAGCCGGAAGAGAGTTCTGCTTGCCAGAAGTGTGAGAGAGGAAGCAGTTAACATAGAACTTATTACATCTAGCAAATTTCAACTGTAAAATGATGAGACCTAGCTACCCATCTAGTACTGCACTTAAATTTGTTAAAATTGTTCTGCTCAGCAGAACAATTACTATGAAAATATTGATAGAAAAAGTACAAAGAAGCTACATTAGGTCAGTAGGAAAGTGACTGAAGCTGAAATGCCAGATCAGCACCAATAATATTGCAGATTCTTAAGATCTTATCAAGAATCTCTAAAATATATAGCAGAAGCACCAGAACAGATGCAGCAACAATATACAATGCATGGATGAATAGTAGATTTATAAATGTGTAAAATAGGTTCTGAAAAGAATTGGCTAGCAATTTCGTAAATATAAGACCCAGAGGCATCTATTTTTTAGTTGAGTTTGATAAGAAAACTTCTGGGTTAAGTTATATTTAGTTTCACTGATGTTCGTTTATCTTTCATTACAAGCCAAAAATTGTAAATTGGGCTGATTTGAAGAACTATTCTGGTAATCCTTGGTAAAACGCAAACTATTCCTCAACACCTTGGTATCATATAAGATTATCAGATTGTGTGTGTGTGTATATATATATATATATATATATACAAAAAAGGATGTGTCCTATACATTACTACCTTTGCAAAGAATTTCTATTTATATGAAATAACAAAACAAAAACTACATAGAAGCAAAGAAATGCTAATAAAATAATCATAATTAAAAATTTGAATAATCAGCAAGGGATGCTTTTCTGCTGTTAATGGTTTTCAGATCTTTTTTTTTAATTATTTTACCACAAGCAAGGCAATAAAGCCACTAAGACACAGTGGTTACTGAGTGTGAAAGAATAAGAAAAAGAAAAACATTAAAGAGCGAGAACAATAAAAAAGAGGAATGAAGATGATGTTAGATAACAATTGACACTGCATTTTAATTTTTGACAATCAAAGTTGGCTGGGAAGCAAGAAGCCAAAAGAGAGTTCCACAGTTGAGAAGTGCAAGAAAAGAAACTGTATGGTTACATCTAGCCAATTCAACTTTAAAATGATGAGACCTACTTGCCAACCAAGTAATTCATAAAATCTAGGTGCTATAGTTAAAGTTCATCCAAACAATAAAAGTATTTATGGAAAAGGTACAGTGAAGCAACATTACACTAGTGACTGTAGCTGTCATTTGTTATCTTCATTCAGTAATCCCTTGTGTCTTAGTGGCTTTATTGTCTTACATGGATGAAATGTTAAAAAAGCACTAAATCAGAATATCCTGCGACCACTTTCCCCACAGATACACAGTTACCTGTCACTACTTAACCCCTATTTTTATGGCAAATGTTCAGATGAGCTCCATTCTTAAGCTTCATTAGTTCAGGCATTTACAATGAAGATATGTCATGTCACTTCCATGGAGTTGAATCATCCTCATTTCCCCCATGCCCCAATAGTAGAAGAAAATTCTACTCATTTTCTTACAAACTGGTACTTTGTAGAACAGACTGCCACGTGGGTACTTCCTTGAACCTTACACTCTTAATATGTCCAAATCAAAATTCAATCTGTTTATTCTCTTTATACTCATAATCTTTACTTCCGAGCACCTTCTCTTTTATTCATATTATGTAATTTTTATTCATTAATTTTATATTATGTAACATCTGTGAGCAACTTGTATAGGGCGAATTTTAGTATGAAGATAACTTTTTTTTAATTGACTTTAGTATTAAGAATTTTTTTTTCATTGCATTAGATAATTTCAACTAACATTTGCTTCACACTACTGTTTTTTTTTAACAGGAGTAAAGGTTTATTACTTGTTTCATGTTCAGGATTGGCTTTCCAATTCCTTCTAAAGTGTACTTCTGCTTTACACTTCTAGTGTCTGCCTAAATTCTGAAATTTTTTTTACTATTTTTTTTTTCTCAAAAGGAGTGGAAAAGTTTTATTGTCCAGTTTGCACTTCTCATTCTTTTGAACAGAAGTAGAAATTTATCCCTTGATTCCTGCTTAGGATTGGGTTTCCAATTCCTTTCAAAAAAAATTTCTTTTCTTTACCTCATTTGTGCCACAGTGGCATTGTTACATTGTTTGGGGTGAACTTTAAAAAAAAATTCATTTTAATATTAAGAAAATATTTTTGAACTGATTTTAATATTAAGAAAATATTTTTGAATTGAGTTTCTATGATAAGCTTTCCTAAATTGGAATCGTTTTAAATCAGGGATGACAGTTTGTTGTTCACATTTTAATTCTTCCAAAAATTTGTCAATCACATGTATTAAATGCTGTCAAGAATGTTGCCATTCTTTGGGCAAGTTCAAAAGAACATTTTCAACAAGCTTTTTCAGGACAGCCTTACGATTCTTGGCAGGATTGAGGTCAGGCAAATTTCCTGGTCATCTGCCAAATCCATTTGTTTGATTAAAAGAAAAAAAAGAAAAATCTCTAGGTTCTTCAATTCTTTAACCTATATGCAACACAGCACTGTCATTTTTTGATACATTCACCAATGAGTCAGCTATGAAATTCTACAAAAAGAGGCAAATGTTTATGCACAGCTCATGTGAAAAACATCAGAAAAAAAAAAAAAAGAGTTGAATGTGTGCCCAATTGTCAATGCGATTAGCCTCCATCAAGAGACTTACACTTGCTCCTTTTAGGGAAAAACATCCAGCTTCTAAACAAAATGTCAGTTTTATTATGATATGTGCTTCTTTACAGCTTACAAAAGAAAAAAAAATGTTTCTGTTATCTAGTCTTGAATAAGAATAAATATTAAGCATATAAAAATGTGTGTTTTTTTTATAATCATTTCACATGCAAGCAAGATGATAAGGCTACTAAGACACAAGGGGCTACTGAGAGTGAAAATGAGTGAGAAGACTTCAGTGAGGAGAAAGTAAGTTAGTTAAGTGCCATACGTGATATACGATTGGGCGATCATGTCTCTTTCAAGACATGACTGATTAGGCAGAAGATTTCCCTGCAGTAGGCGACTGTTCCTTTCTGAGGTAGACTGATTGCCAAGCAAGGCTATAGAACACAATCTGTCTTGTTATTCAATCTATAGCTAGAGGGAGAAGAGATGGATTCATACTTTTCCCAAGAGTATTTGCCTGAAAGTGAATGCAACGAATTCAACGGGAATTCAAACTCGTCTCTCTGATATTTCATTCTGAACTAATATCCATTGCACCACAATGCACATCAGTGAAGAGAACAACAATAAAAGAAAGACTGAAGATTGTGATTAACATTTCACTCAGATTTTTGAAGATTTTAGGTGGCAGAGAAGCAAGAGAGTACCACAGGCAAGAGTTGTGAGAAAAGAATTGGTTAAAATAGAACTTACAGTTACATCTAGCTAGTTCAACAGTAAATTGATGGGAGATGGTTTCCCACAAAGTAACAGTTCATAGGAAGAAGTTGTTAGAATGGGACTTACATCTCAGCAATGAAATGTGAAGAGAATTTCTATATATGGCCAGAGAATTTCATATTTGAGTTTTAATTTTTTTTCTAACCTGATAATTACAGATCTGTATTGAAAGAGAAAATTAAAGAGTTTGGTGTTTTGTGTGTGGTCTGCCAAAGAAAAATTACCAGAAATTGTTAGCAGAAAAAGAGCTGCTATGAGTATCAGAAGCTATGCTAATTTTCCTTTTTTCCCTATCGTGCATGGCCAATCAGAAAAATCACTTGCTGAAAAAAGGGCATTGCTTTTGCTTACTGGGATATAAACTTTTTCAGCTTTGAGAGGGAAAGTATGATTTTTGAGCTTGGTGAGTGAAAGTGCAATTTTCGCTGTTGCAGGGCGAAGCTTAGTAACATAAATAGGGTCAAAATCTAAGTTGCCTGCTGGACTGTTCACATCAGAGCTGCAACTGAACCATGTTGGTACATAGATTTTTTTTATTTTTATTTCTATTACCATATTTAACTGAAATTAAGGCTATATCATATTGAAACAGTGGTTCTTGTATGATCACTGAAGTTAAGCAATGTCGAGTTTGATCAGTACCAAGACTGGTGACCACTTGGGAAAATCAGGTGCTGTAAACTTGAATGTCTGGCTGGTATGGGTACCAGTCATATCACATTGAAACATGAGTTCTCATACAATTACTAAAGTTAAGCAATGTCAAGCCTAGTCTGAACCAAAATGGGTGACTGCTTAGGAAAATCAAGTGCTGTAAGCTTGGATGTGTGGGTGGTGTAAGAGGGAACATCTTGGAATTAGAAATTCAACAACTGTGCTTCAATTCCAATTGGGTTTGTTATACTCACTTGATTAGTAGATCTTGTATTAGTAAATCATTATTATCTCTGAAAATTTCTTACAATCTAAAAAGATTTCATGACTAAGTACAATTGAGAAACCATAAATATAATATGATCTCCAGGGGTACCCAGACCTATCCTTCCTGAACCTCAACCAATCTGCCCATGCTGTGTTTGGTTGATCTCAAACTGGCCAAAGTAGGATTGCCTGCTATCACCTGGCTAGGTTAGTCCAAACATGGGAGAAGTTGGTATATAGCTAAGACAAGATATAATGCAATCCATGGTAGCTGATAGCTAGCAAATGGAATATATTCAGCAGAACACTGCTACACCATGGGTGTAGTTTTATATATATTTATATATCAATTACATACACAATAATAAGCAAGTCAAAGCTAGGTGACACAAAATCAGTTGGCTAGTATTTAAATAATACATTACAGTAACAATATTTTTTTTCTTAATCATATCATCCCGAGCAAGGCAGTAACGCCACTGATGTGCAGGAGGCTACATAAGAGAAAAAGATTAGGAGATTGAAGAAAAGGACAAGCCAGTTAGAAAGGAGCAAGAGAAGGATGGGAATACAGGTGTGATGACAGTTGCAAAGGTGGAGAGAAAGGATATACAGGGCGGTGTGGAAAGAATTAGGGTCAAGTAGTTAAGAGATGAGTATTGACCTTACATTTAAATTAGTGGAGGTTGGTTGTAGCCGTCAGGAAAGCAAGAATAAGAAAGCAAGTTCCACAGGTGGGAAGTGCAAGAAAAGAAGCTGAAGGAGTAAAATTGTTATCTGCATTTCCTCGGAGATGTTGGTTTGCTCAGTTGGCTCTGGCAGCACACCAATTTCAGATTGACTGTCTTCTTCAAATCAGGGGCACAATTCTGTTAATTTCATTTTCCACCTCAGTTTTATTGAAAAGGCACAAAACCAGGGTGGTGAAGGTAGCTACAGGAGTTCAGTTTTCTCTCACTGTATAATTCTTACCAATTTGAAATGAAAATATATAATTTTCATTTCAAGTTGGTAAGAATTATACAGTGAAAGAAAATTGAACTCCCATAGCTACCTTTACCACCCCGGTTTTGTTATCCATTTTGACTGAGTCTTCGGCCCTGCACTACTGAAGAGGGGGGGGGACTTACTTCCTCTTATTGCTTGCCTGTCTGTGCCCAAAGCTCAGGTAGCTGAAGACAGCAAATTATTACAGTCCAATTTGACCTAGGGCCAAACAATACGTTCAAACAGGACGACTATATTATGTCAATGATTCTTTTACCTAGATTCAATCAGTTCAGTTACTCTTCCCGACAAAAATAATTGTATTCTCTAATTTTATCAATTTGGTTACTTTTCCCCGAAAAAAACAATTGTATTTTCTAATTTTAGAGAAATGTCTTATCTTTAAAATTAATAAAAGTTTAATACCAGCCATTTGGATATAGAGTTACATAAAAAAACAATAATTAATAAAGACAAATTTAATTTTTGATTGATTCATTCATTTTCTACAGCTTATCCACCCTTATTTAAGGTTATTTAAAACCAGATAATATTTTGAGATAATAATTTAGTAATATATATATATATATATATAATACTAATTAACTAATTAAGAAATAGTTTCATTGTATTCACTTATATACAATTCAACAAGATTTGAAACTCAGCTCTGGTTAACAATTCTAATCCACCTACATATCCTAGCTTACAGCACCAGGTATTGCCCAGTAGTCACCCATCTAGGTACTGACCAGGCTTGACATGGCTTAACTTTGGTGATAATACTGAAACTGGTGTTTCAATGTGTAATCCCAAATCTAATTTTACTTGATAAATATTATTGCAGAAATTGTTCTTTAAAATAAGAAAATCAAATCCCAATATTTTCTTTTAATAAAAATAAATCTATTTGTCCACAAAAAAAAAAAAATTACATTAAATCATGCTTTCTGTTGAAGTCATAGAAAGTTGAAAAACTAATTTAATTGACACACATTCTCATAATTAACATTCCTGTTTTAGTAATTAATAAAGATAACAACAAAATAATTGCATTTTTGGAGTCTTCGAGATTCAGGTTTTTAGCTTGGCTAAGTGCATGTAACCATTACACACAAATGGAATTGATAAGCTGAGTTCTTTGTGTTTACTCTCATACTGAAATTTTTACACACCCCAGCTATGGTTTAAATAACAGAGCAGACAGGGCATTCAAGCAATCATTGGTAACCAATGTACAAAAATAACAATACTCAATTTAAAACTGGTTGGACAATGCCACTGTCAACTCCGGCCCATAAAACCCCATTCGCTACAGAAATGACAGAAGCAAAACCTAGTATTTTCTTCTATGTGCCACGTCCATTTAGGATGCAGATGATCATGGCCCTCCACATCTCCCTATCCCTTGCAGCTCTTTACATCCTTTCTCTTGTTACCCCTTCAAAACACTTCTCTGCCATTCATTTGCTCAAGCCCATTAAGTATGTCATGAGTTGCTTTCCCCCTGTCTGTCTGTCTCTCTCTCTTTCCCTCCATTTGTCCTGTGAATATCCAATTATTCAAGCCTCCTTCCTCATTACAGTCTCAGAAAATTAAGCTGTTTTTTCCTGGTGTTAAGTATGTTTCCTTCTTGTTTCCATCCTCTTCAAAACCACATCGTTGCTAACATGTTTGGTCTATGGTATCCTCAGCATCCTTCTGTAGAACCACATTTTGGTTGCTTTTAGTGAACCTGTAGCTCTATACCCCACAGAGGTGGAGGGGAACTAATGGCTCCCAGGTGGATGAAGTGAAGGATGTTGTAACATTTATAGGGAAAGAGTGCTCAATATCAGTTTGGACAGACAAATTAACACTGCATAGTGACTTTAAGCTTAAGCCATCAATATAATCTCAAAACAAGTCTTAAGGTCAGATTAAGTTGTTAAAACTGACAGTCAATATCTATCTATCTATCTATCTATCTATCTATCTATCTATCTATCTAGCTATCTATCTATCTATCTAGCTATCTATCTAGCTATCTATCTAGCTATCTATCTAGCTATCTATCTATCTATCTAGCTATCTATCTAGCTATCTATCTCTATATATAAATGTGTTTGTGTGTGTGTGAATATTTTTATATAATAAAACTAGCCTAATTCAAGGAAGAGAGTTACAGTCAGCAAAATAGTCATGCTGGGTGAGGCGTGTGATTTGAACAGAAAAGACAGTTGTAAGAAATTAATTCTAGAAGTATAAGGTGGAAAGACAATGACTGAAACTTTAACTTGAAGAGGTCGATTGAAGTGTTTAAGGAAGTAACTGCACAAGAGGTTTACATGGCCATTATTTTTTTCCATTGGTATCTTCCCCTGTAACTAATAATTATGCCTACCAAATTTGAGGGCTATTTATAGAAAACAGACAAATAAATTCTTTTTATATATATATATATATATATATATATATATATGGCCGTATCTAACTACCAGGCACACCAGAAAGAAAGAAAGAAAGAAAAAAACAAAGAAAACATCAGAATGAACGCAGTAAAAATTGGTTTGTTTATTAATTTTGGGAGAAAAGACTGGTTATACTCAGAAAGTCTAAATCCAGTTTCTTGCTTTCGTTCATGTTCTGTGCCTAATTTCCAATTGGAATAGCCGAAAATCTGCAAAAATCATAGTTTCTGGAAACGGATGACACTGATGACGTCATCACATTGTCAACTAATAAATCTGAGCAATTTTCTCAGTGCCCGGTGTGTTTTTTAGCATCAGCTATGGCCCTATATATATATATAAAAGATTATAACTATATTCGTGTCAAAAAACCTTCCACAAATCTACAAAGAAGGGAAAAAACGGTTTTAAAAAAGAAAGAGCTGAGTACATGAACATCAGTCAAAAGGGTTCGAGTCAGCACGTAGCCCAAAGAAAAAACCCTGATATGAGTAATCAACTAACAAAAAGCGCTTAATACTTAGGTAGAGTCGAATAAGTAAAGAATACCTAGTGAACCAGACAGACCTACCTAGGTTTCACCTAAACGGATCGTCAGGGAAAGCTTTCCCTGACAATCTGCTGCAACTGTTCCTTTCAGCCTGAAATGATAAAAATGGGTCTGTCATTTTATCAGATGTATAGTAATAACATAATTTCAAGAGCCTACAATAATCTTAAATGCCTCTACAAAAAAGTCCAGAACGCCCCTTATATATATATATATATATATATATATACACACACACACAGTGTGATTGAAAAGTAATTCCCCATTTTAAAATACTTACAATTTATTTATTAACTACAAGTTTTACAAGAGCATGAGATTTTATTTAAAATTCAAGATGAGCAACAAATTTTACTATCAGCTTTTCAAGCAACCCAGCAACTGTGTCAACTGATTTCACTAGGAACTTGTGGCATGGAAGACAACTTCTTGTATTCACCTTTCAAATTCCTCCAATATTTTGGTTTGGTATAGTAGACTTGCTCCATTTAACCAACCCCAAGGAAAAAGAGTTATAGGGTGTTAAGTCAGGACTCCTGGCTGGCCACTCATACATAAAATAGGGAGTAACTCCTGATGCATAAGATAGGGAGTTACTACTCAATCCCCCTATATATATAACAACATTAAGCCAGCCCTTAGCAACATTAACTTCTTTAAGCACACTGTTGAGGAACCATTAAAATTACTCGTTAAGGAAATTCAGAAAAATGATGCAAGACTGATGCAAACAAAAACATACACACCATTAACTTATTCAATCGTAACCAGATGTACCGAACTTATAAACAGGGGGAAAATAAATTAAAACATAATTCACTGGTATGTATCACTAAATGATCATAAAATACACCTAAGATTTATCATCTACTATAAAAAGTTGAAAACCTCTAACTTAGTTATTAAAAACACCAGGCCTCAAAAAATCCCCCTCAAGTGAAAATAATGTTGTCTATGAATTCTCATGTGCCCTGGGAGATTGAACCTTCAACAATAATAATTAAAAAACAACATTAAATAATTGCACCACACTCTCACAGGTTGTCTCTTGCAATTTGTGCATACCGACCAATGCATCATGAATGACCAAAACATGATTATCAAGATAAGAAAAACAATACAGTACATCATGCAAGAAAAGACACAAAATCCAAGAAGCTATTATTATACAAATAAACAGCCCACATTAAATATCATTCACCACAGTGAAGTACATATCATATAATTAATGTGAATATATATTATCTTTTTAAAATAAAATAAAATCCCATTCTTTTTGTGTCACATCATTCCAAAAAGCCTTTTCACATGACATCATGCTAGACATTTTCAAATATCCAGCTTTCCAAATAATACCAGTATGTAAACAAATGAATTCTAATTACCACACAAACACCAAATTGGTTCTTGATAATGATTGTAATAGTCAAAAGTATTTGAACAAAATATGAAATTCGGGCAGTTTATCTACAACTTCGAACACAATACTGATTTTTATCTTATTCAAAAATTGAAACTCTTGACTCTTACAGACAAGGTGTAAAGTCTTTTAATATCGAGCCAGAAATCTGTCTGCTTTCCCCCTTTCTTTCAAAAAATTGTTAATCCCACTCTATTTTAACTTCCTGTATATGGATATGTTTTTGGACTTCTTCTGGTATAGAAATCTTGTAACACATTTGAATAATTAAAGGTTTTGTTTTCTACTGTTGCTGATGAAGTGAGACTTTCCTCACTGAAATGGCCATCCAATGGAATTAAGTTTGGAAATTTTTGTTTGATTTTTTTTATATATTTGGTTCTGTAAATAGAACATATTATTTATACTGAGCCCTCTGCCTTGATCAATTTTAATATTCATAGGATCGGGTTTTTGGGATTTACCTATTTGCTCATCCTTTTGGATTTAAAACACACACACACACACACACACATATATTTTGTGTATTTGTGCACTAATTTATCTTTTATACAGGTTTCGTCCAAAATAACCGACAAGGTATTAATATTAAATTTTTTATATAACTTTTCATGTGTTCATATGATTTTTTTCTTTTCAGAACTCAAATTATCAATTGTCAAACAGGGTTTGTGTGTATAATTCAGGTGTGCATATGTATCATAATAGTTTATCTATCTGGAATTCATATAATAAAGAGTATTTGTCTGTGGGAGTCTTGTAGATTATCCATGTTTGATGGTTGTTCACATGTTGATTTAGGGACATTTTGTGTGAGAGTGAAAGAATTTAAGTTGCACCAGTTGTGGTTGTAGGTAGATAAATCTTAGATTCTTTAAGTATAGATTTTACAAATGTTGGTGATATAATAATGTGTGTTTGACATGTGTTTATTGACGGCAAAATATTCATCAAATCTCCCTCTAAGTATTTTCTGTATAATGAATTATATTCTTTCTTTATTAGGGTGATGTTTATAAAATAAAAGTTATGGCCCAAATTGTTTGTGTATTATGATCAAGTGTACAGCATTGTTCAAACATAGATCAGAACAACTAGAGGCACACAAATGAATACTCATTAAAATCCAAATCCTGCATAGATATATGAAAATTATGATACACATACACAATGAATTATAACTTAATTTTTATGCTAACAGTTTCTTTTCTTATACTTCTCGATTGTGGAACTCCCTCCTGGCTACATGTTTTTCAGCCAAATTTAATCTCTAAAAATTTAAATGCAATGTCAATTACTATCTACTCCCCTCATGATTACTCTTTTTCTTGATCCTTAATAATATTTTTGTTTTCTAATTCTTTCACATCCAGTAATACCTTGTGTCATAATGGCTTTATTGCCTTGCTTGGGGTGACTTTGATTAAAAAAAAGAAAGTGAATGTAATAGAGCTGGAGGAGGAAATAAATTTGCACATTTGAGATTCTTGATGAAATCCAAAGAAGAATCAGCAATACTATTAGTCTTAACCTGGTATCTCAGCTTCAGACAATTTACCACCACCATAAAGTTGCCACCCTTTCTATAAATACATTCATGATAATTGTTCAGATGAGCTCTTTGCTATGATGTCTAGATTTTATAAATCCAATTACGATATCAGACTCTTGACAAGGTCTCATCAATTTACAGTTGGATTGGCTAGATAAAACTCTAAGTTAAATTTCTCAATTGTGGGACTTTTCTGGCTCCATGCTTTCCAGCCAACTTTAATCTTCAAAAATATAAATACAATGTCGATTGCAATCTACTCCCCTCCTGATTGATCGTCTTTGTTCTCCCTCCTTACTAATGTTTCTTCTACACCCAGTAATCCCTTCTGTCTTAGTGGCTTTACTGTCTTGAATGAAATAAACTCAATTAAAAAAATTATATGTACTTAAATTCTTTCATCCTCACCAAAAAATGTCCCACTATTATAATTATTATAACTTTATCATACATAACTAAAAATTGAATTCAATAATTATTATAACTTTATTATACATAACTAAAAATTGAATTCAATAATTATTATAACTTTATCATACATAACTAAAAATTGAAAACATTGTTGATACTTTGCTGGGTTGTATACAAGAGCAACAAAGAATTTACTAGCTGTGTTTTTAAAGAAAAACTTTAATAATCCATAAAATTTAATATTTGGTAACATGAACAAATTAAACAGAATTAAATTATAGCAGACAGATTATTAACACATATTTTGTTAATTTATCCATTTGAGGCCAACCAAAAGCTTCTTTTTATTAAAAATCATTAATAAGATACAATATCTCAGCTGTGTGGTTACCAAATTAAAATAAATTTAACTCAATTTAATGAACAAGATAAAAATTACACATCATTTCAAATATTTTAATAAAAATTATTAATCTTAAATCTCAACTTTTAAGCATGTATAATTAATAAGATATTAGAATGTTTTTACGTACTAATGTTCACCAAATACAAGACTCAAGAGCCACTTAAGGCAGTTGGTTACTGTGTGGTGTTGTATGAGCATAAGAAGTGAAGCTCAGTAAAGTTATGTATGAAAGATAATGATTAATCCTAAACTTGAAGAGGTCAAGATTGTGATGATTGGGAAAGAGCCACTCAAGGTAGGGAGTTACTGTGTGATGTTGTATGAGGAGAAAAAAAAGGTAAGCTCATGAGGTTATACAGAAAAGACAATGGTTAACCCTAGATGTGAATTAGTAGTCAAAGAAATCATTCTGCTGGGAGTTTGTACCACAAAGCACAAAACAGCAGTTCTTAGTTTTGGGGTGAAAGCTGTCTGAGTGGTACTTCTTTCTTACTAATGGAATACAAAATGGAGAATTAATTCTTGTGTACATGGCATTACAGATTCCAGTTGCAAAGGTCAGAACTGGAGGAATCAAGGAATGTAGCTTTTCAGGACATGTCATGGAAATAGTAATAGAATAGTGACAAGCTTGCTTTGTCTTGTCTATGGGGATAGGATCTGTAGGCTGGAAAATAATTCATCACCAACAAGGCTGCATAGATGCTCATGAACTCTATTTATACAAATGAATGAAGACTGTGCAACGCCAGCCCAGATATGACAGTAATACTTTGCTTTGTCTTGTCTATGGGGATAGGATCTGTAGACTGGAAAATAATTCATCACCAACAAGGCTGCATAGATGCTCATGAACTCTATTTATACAAATGAATGAAGACTGTGCAACGCCAGCCCAGATATGACAGTAATACTTTGCTTTGTCTTGTCTATGGGGATAGGATCTGTAGGCTGGAAAATAATTCATCACCAACAAGGCTGCATAGATGCTCATGAACTCTATTTATACAAATAAATGAAGACTGTGCAACGCCAGCCCAGATATGACAGTAATACTTTGCTTTGTCTTGTCTATGGGGATAGGATCTGTAGGCTGGAAAATAATTCATCACCAACAAGGCTGCATAGATGCTCATGAACTCTATTTATACAAATGAATGAAGACTGTGCAGCGCCAGCCCAGATATGACAGTAATACTGTTTTTGATCTGATGTTATACTTTTCAAGTAATAAAAAATTTTCTTTTAAATATTTATACATATTCTGTGTTTAATATGTCTGTATGCCATGTATAAATAAAAGACAATATATAAAGTAGCTAGTCCAAGTAATAGTCTGAGTAACAATGTGAGTAGTAGTAATAAGTGATTTTAGTTTCTGAGATATATAATAACAATAAAAAATTAACCTACTTAATGTTATGCCTCTTTTACAAAACTATATATCTACCACAAGACCATGTCTTAGTAAGTGGTTACCAATTAAAGTACTAATCAGGTTGGATATTGTTTGAATTTAGTGATTATTTAACTGAAATTGACTTGCTAAATCTAATTAACTTAATGAATACTAATAGAAATTTAAGTGATTTATTTTTAAGAAGAGACAAAAGATAATCTGTGGTTGTCAGGACAAAGTCAAAAGCATATTGAACTCAATATAAGAAAGCATTATTTACACTGTTTATATGAGAACTACTGTCCACATCGTTGTTGTTAACACAGTGTTTCAGCTGTGAGAGTGGCTAACAGAAAGTCTTCAGCAGCAGTCATAACAAAAGAGAAAAGTTTCCATGAATAACAGCACTCATCAGAAGGCAAATTATCTAAACTTATTTATAAATGGAACTTTGTCTGTGTGTGTCCATTACATATAGACTCCTAAACGGCTGGACTGATTTTCTTGAAAATTTACACAGCTGTACTATATGCATCTGTGAGTGTTCTTAGATAGGCTTTGTGTCGAGGTACCCCCGATAAATATTGAAAATCGATAATCGAAAAAATCGGGTTATAGAAGGAGTGGTCCGATTTTAATCAAATTTGATACACTCATAGACAAAGACATAAGAAACGATATTCAGAAGTTTTAAGGTTGCAGTTCTTACTATAGTACAGGAAATCAAAATATATATATATATATATATATATAAAAGGCAAGATACCGGGTCTGATCAAAATCAGTTTTTCAGCCCTTTTATTTTAGTTTTTGCTTTGGGTTTGGCTCTAAGTAGATATAATTGTAGTTCTTAGTCTCAGCCATTATACCATTTACTCAGAGGAATTATTTAGCCTTCAAAATTCAGTTTACAACGAAAAAACTTATTTGATATCGATACCAGGGAATCAAAATTTGACTTACATCCATTCATTTTTCTTTCAGTTTATGGTTTCGCTTTAACTGGAAACAACTATTGCTTTTTAGTCTTTCATGCCAACGTCCAAAGAGTCTGAGCTCCAGGACCATGGATTAGTTTTAAAGCTTTCATTACACCCGAGCAATGCCAGGCTATACTGCTAGTGTTCCCTATAGGACGATAGCCTAGTGGATTAAACCACTGGTTCTTGAATTTGGTGACACAGTAACTGTGAGTTCAATCCCTGAGCTGGGCAGAGTGTACTTGAGACAGTTTATCCCCATAGATTAAGTAAAGTGTTCAGTTTAGAATTCCCTGTAGATTACTCAGATTAATCTACACCTGGGGAAGACCAGAGGGTCAGTCAGTTAAGTGCCATACGTGATACACGCTTGGGCGATCATGTCTCGAAAGAGACATGACTGACTGGGCAGAAGATTATCCCGCAGTAGGTTGCCATTGCTTTCTGCGGTAGATTGGTTGCCGACCAAGGCTATAGAACCCAATCTGTCCTGCTATTTAACCCATAACTGGAAGGAATATTCAGATTAATACCTTTCCCAAGGGTATTTGCGCGTAAGTGAATACAATGGATTGACAACTGGAATTCGAACTTGGCTCCCCGGTTTCTCGTTCCGAGCCGATATCCACTGTACCACAACGCACATCCTACCAGAGGGTACAACAGTCAAAAAAATGTGATAGCAGCAACAAAGATGAGGAGAACAGTCTGCATATAAATCGTGTGAATTATAATAATATAAATTCATTTGACTTTGGCTTGGATTTATACTTTAAACCTCATCTCTGGGTTAGGGCTGGGTTTATTGCCTGGCATCTCCAAAAGGGGTGCAAGTGCTAAGGGGGTTTGGGAATTTTTCATGCTACTGCCAATGAACCCACCTTAAACAGACCTTGTGTCACATCTGTTGCTTGATGGGAGCATCAGTAACTTCTCATCTTCAGAAATTTAGATAGAAATTAAGAATGGTGTTTGTAGCATTGCAGTTAAGATGAGACACTAGTATTCTCTTCAGGGTTCAGCTTCTTCAAGCCAAATGCTTGGCCAGATCATCACCCACAAAATAAAACCATGAGATAAAATTACAGTAATGTTTGTCTATATCTCTGAGATGAGGTAGTATTTACATTATTCAAGCTATTGTCCTCATCTTTGTGACATTACAGCCATTGTAAACTCCAGCCTTCTTCAGGTGCTAAAAATTTTGAACCGAACCCTTTAATCACTGAGGTATGTCATTCTCATTCCATGTGCGATGTCACTTCTGGTAGCCATGAGTTATCTCGCTTTAACTTAACTCTTCTAAGTTATTTGTTCAACACTGCTGTATCAAGGCCCAGTTGATATAGAGGTTGGTTAGTTGACCCAAAGAGTTGTGAGTTCAAGGCTACAACAGTGGTGAACAAATAACTTAGAATAGTTAAGTTAAAGGGAGATAATTTATGGCTTCCAGAAGTGGCATTGCACATGGAATGAGAATCATATACCTGCAGTGATCATAATGAAGGGTTTGGTTCGAAATTTCTAGCACCTGAAGAAGGCCAGAGCATCCATAGCCGAAATGTTGCAAAGATGAGGACAATCCTCCAAATAATGTAAATAGTGGAAGATTACAGCAATTTTATTCTGGTTCTAATATTCTACTGCAGATGAGTGACATGGAGGTAAGTATGTTTTTTGGCTTTTTTTTTTGCATCACATTGAATGGTCCCTTGTATCTTTCTGCTTGCTCCCTGTGAGTATCTGATGCTCCTCAGAACCACTGTCTTATAGAAAACAGTCTTCTTTGTCTTGTCATCTTTGTCAAAAAAAAAAAAAATAATTGATCATGATACAAGGACTCGTTCCACTCAGTGACTTTTTTGTCAGGGTCATCTGGCATGGTTCTTGTTAGGTCCACTTCCGTTAGTTGATAACCATCAAGACAATAATTGTTAAAACAATTTTTGTAACATACTTCAGATGATTTTATTTAAGAAGATATCAGCTGACAAATTGTCAAAAAAAATAACCTGCATCCCAGTGGGAGCCATTATTTTTATTATGACTTAATCCAGCTTAAACCTATATCATTCTTAAATAAATAAATATATATATATATATATATATATATATATATATATATATATATATATTAATAATAGTACCGGCTTAAGTCAGGTAAGTGACATACATGATACACACTTAGGTGATCATGTCTTGAAAGAGACATGAGTGACTAGGCAGAAGATTTTCTCGCAGTAGATTGTCATTGCTTTCTGCAGTAGACTGATTAACAAACAAGCCTAGAGAATACATTTTTTTCTCCATATTCTTTGATACTAAATATTTCTCCATATTCTTTGATACTAAATATTTCTCCATATTCTTTGATACTAAATATTTCTCCATATTCTTTGATACTAAATAACCACTTGCTTGCCTCTTAATTGTTTTATTGACATGCTTCAGTTGAAATAGTTAAAAAAAAACAAAACAAAAAACAACACCCTCGTAATTTTGAAAATAAATAAATTCACATTATTTTAATAACATTTTCATTACTCTATCTGGTCTAAAACTGGTTTTATAAGATTGGAAAACATATTTATTAATCAAGTCTCTTATGTGGCACAGTGGATATCGGCTCGGAATGAGTAACCGGGGAGCCGAGTTTGAATTCCAGTTGAATCCATTGTATTCACTTACGTGCAAATACCCTTGGGAAAGGTATTAATCCGTCTCTTCCTTCCAGTTATGGGTTAAATAGCAGGACAGATTGGGTTCTGTAGCCTTGGTCGGCAACCAGTCTACCGCAGAAAGCAATGGCAACCTACTGCAGGATAATCTTCTGCCCAGTCAGTCATGTCTCTTTCGAGACATGATCGCCCAAGTGTGTATCATGTATGGCACTTAACTGACTGACTGACTCTTAATTTTGATGAGAATGAATAATGTAATGTAATTCACCCTGACCAGCCATCTCAACTTCAGTCACTTTCTCACCGGTGTAATATGGCTTCTCTGTGTCTTTTCTGAAAGTATTTTTATGATGTGATATGATTTTTTTTAACCTGGTGCCCCAACTACATGAATTTAAGCATCATATATTGCCAACTAGGTTTCACAATTTTACTTTTGAACTGACTAAATGCAACTTCTGCTTCTAGTCTCACAGTTCTCACCTGTCAAACTTCCTTCCAATTTCTTACTTCTCTGAGAACGAGAATCTTCAAAAATGTAAATGTTATATTAATCACCATTTTTGTCTTTCTTCAATCCTCCCCACTAAAGTTTCCAACATTCTCTTTCACTTCTCTGTAACCCACTGTATTTTAGTGACATAAGTGACTTGCTTGGAGTGAAATGGTTAAAATAGAATAAACTTCCTTTTAATAACATTTTCATTATCCTCCCTGGACTAAAATTTGGCTGATAAGATCAGTGACATTAAGAGCCAAATTTAATTTTGAAACCATTTTCATTGTTCTACATGCTGTAAAAATCGCTTTAAAAAATTGGTGACCTTATTTATTGTTCCAGCAAGATATTCTGGTATTTCCTGGGACCACCTAGTTTACTTTCTCTTCCCTGATAGTTTTTTGGAATTTTACAGTGAAAGAAGTCTAATACTATCATGTTTACATATTTCTTTTTGTCGATAAACCTGTTATGAAATATTTGTGAAATATTTATTTTTATAGAAAGCTAATTTTATGGTAATTGGCCATCTTAAAAATAAAATAAATCTAATAGAAAATATCTCTGTAGCTATTGTTATTTGCTCAGTTGATCTGTAAACTTTCAAGTAAAATACATTAGGAACTTTTTATAATTAAAGAAAAGTTTGTCGAATAAATTTTTATAGCGTTTGAATTTAGTGTGTGTGTGTCCTAGGTTTTTCATGTTTTGTTGAGGGAAGGCTTGTATTTTTTATTAAAAAAATAAATAATTTGTGAACCTTTGCAAAAAACAGTATTTCAAAAACAACAAAAAGAACTAGATGACCTGTATAACTGAATCAAAATCTCTGAAAACAATTTTGAAGTATAAAGAAAAAATCAAATTTCACAAGTCAGTGAAAATTTCTATGGTCAATAAAAGGTGAATGAATTCCTAAACAGAAGAGATTTAATGAGTGAGTGTGAAAAAAAAAAAAAAAAACACCCAACAAACAAACATGCATGCATGCATATGAACTTTCTGACCTGTTCCCTGACCACTTTATATATATATACACAGTATTTTAGGCTGTCAGAAAGACAAACAGATCTCAATATGTAAAGTCACAAGGAAGAGAGACAACTTTGAACTCAAAACACATGTAGTGACACAAACACCATCATGGACAAAATATATCATACAAAAAAAAGCAAGTAATAATAATAATAATAATAATAAATCTACACTTTAAACAAAATGTTCACTCATTCTTATACTTTTTTCTTTATATATATATATATATATATAACTGAATTCAGAACCACAATTATTCCTATTCAATGGTCTCTAAAATAATTTGATTCATAAACATGAGGATAACAGACCTTGATACCCACAATGCACCACTGACCAACAGTCAAGCCAAAACACAACACATATGGCCTAAGATTGCATTCAAACATGAAACAGACTGTTGCTGCTCATAGTCCACTTTTATATTATCATATGCTCTATTTCTGATATTGCGCACTTTTACCCATAAATATAGCATGCCTTAAAATATAATTTTCATGAAGTACTAACCTTCAAATGGCATGTGACAAAATTTGGGCTCAATTGGATTATTAGTTTACAGATTACAGTTATTTAAGTGAAGCTACTGTTGCAAATTTTCAAAACAATGCAAAAATCTGAATTTCATGTGTTGATAATGTATTGCTTTCTGATGGGGAAAAAATACTGTTCAAGTAAAGCAATGACTTGATAAGTGTTATTTAGATCTTGCTCCATTGGAAACAACAGTTAAGAGGTGGTATGCTGACTTTAAACATGACCGTACATATACAAATGATGCTGAATGCTCAGGTTGTCCAAAATCAGCAGCTATGCTGGAAAACACCAAAAAAAAATCCACAAACTCATTTTGGCCGATTGTAAATTGAAATTGCAGGAGATAGCAAAGGAGTTGAACATATCAGAAAGGTAGTGTATTTACCCTTTTGCATAAATATTTGTCAATGAGAAAGTTGTGTTTAAAGTGAGTGCCATGTTTGCTCACAATCGATCAAAAATGTGTTGACAATTCAGTGTTGTTTGCAATTGTTTCAACACAACAAGGAGTTTTTGTGTAAATATGTGACAATGGATAAAAAATGGATCCATCACTTCACTCTCAAATTGGTAGTCAGCTGAGCAGACAGTACCGGGTGAGAGCCAACCAAAGTGACCAAAGATGCAATCAACAGGCAAGGTTTGTGCCTCCGTATTTTGGGATGTGCAAGTTATTTTGTTCATTGATTACCACAAGAAAGTAATAACTATTGATAGTGAATATTATATAATATTATTTGTGCATTTGATAGAAGAAATTGCCAAAAAACAGCCACAAACGAAGAAAAAGTGATCTTTCACCAAGACAAAACACCATGTCACAAGTTAATTGCAATGATGACAAAACTACATGAATTTTGCAAAGAGTTGGAAGAGCCTAATGATAATACAAAGTTACAGTAACTTGGAAAACTCACTGACCATTCGAAAAAAAGAACTCCCAAATTTGTTGGTAAGGCCCTCAAACTCAAAATGGAAGCCTACATCAGAAGGTAGTGCTGCCTTAGGTCAAGCGGGTGGCTGCTGGAAGGCTATGTCTAGCAACAGGACTCAGCACCATGTCACACAAGCAGGAGAACCCAGTCATGGCTGTTAGACAATTTCTGCACCTCTTTACATCTGACCACCTAATTCCTCAGACTGCAATTCCCTTGATTATTATCTGTGGAGCAGAGTTGAGGAGATGAAGTTTCTCTCTCTGCCAGGAAACACATTTTATTTACTTAGATTTCTAGGATGTAAATACAAAGTATCCAATATAATAATGGCTCCTTCCCAAAATCAGTATTTAAATGTCCAAATATCAGGGTACTGGTTCTGAGAAGTGGGTCAAACTGAAAATATTCTCAGCACCTCCTGCTATAAAATTAGCTATTTCTAAAGAAAGGAATATTAATTTGACAGATGTTTTATTTATTAATAGATTTTTGTTTTTTTAGTTATTTTTAGTGGATACTCATATTTCAGTAGACACTTTTTTTTAAACAGTATATTTATTTATTTTTGTCTACTGGCCTGAATATTTTAGAAATCTTATTTGGAAAATATACGCTCTCTGGCAAGAAATGAACCTGCATCCCAGGGAAATCCATTACTTTTATTATGACTTAATCCTGCTGACTTAAATCTATGTCGTTCTTATATATATATATATATATATATATATATATATATATATATATATTTTAAGAACAACATAGATTTAAGTCAGTTAACCCTCTAGGGCCATTCGTATCATATTTGATACAGTATGAAAACAAGCCTTGAAAGAAATATTTTCCTGAAAAATTTTTTAAGAGAAATATTTTAGAAATTTCAAATGAAAGCAGTACTGACTGCTCAGTCAATGAATACCAAATGTTTCCTTATAGGGAAATAGCAAATGTTCCCCTTATAGGGAAATACTATATCAAATATGATATGAATGGCCCTAGAGGGTTAAGTGCCATACATGATACATGCTTGGGCAATCATGTCTTGAAAGAGACATGACTGACTAGGCAGATGATTTTCCCACAGTAGGTTGGCATTGCTTTCTGCGGTAGACTGGTTACCAACCAAGCCTATAGAACACAATCTTTCCTGCTATTTAAACCATAGAAGAAGGCAAAAGCAACAGATTAATGCCTTTTCCGAAGTGTGAATCCACACTTGGATGTGCATTCTAGTCCAGTGGATATTGGCTTGGAACAAAAAATCAGAGAGCTGAATTTGAATTTTGTTACATTCACTTACAGGCAAATAAAATTGGTAAAGGTATTAATTTGTCCTCTCTAACTATGGGTTAAACAGCAGGACAGATTGGGTTCTATAGCCTTGGTTGACAACCAGTCTACTGCAGAAAATAATGGCAACTTACTGCAGGGAAATCTTCTGCCCAGTCTGTCATGTCTCTTTTGAGACATGATCACCAAAGTGTGTACATGTATGGCATTTAACTGACTGGTAGATTTAAGTAAGCCAGATTAAATAATACAATGTTAAAATCAATGAATAAAAATATGCTAATTTTGCTAATTTATTTTTCAAAGGCAACAACTATCACAATTTCATCAAAAATGATGTTTTTGAACGAAACATTAATGCTAAATGAAATAGCTAGATGTCATTAAGTTCTATTGTAATAGTTTATTTTATCACACTTCTTGCCTATAGAACTCCCTTCTGGTTTCTTGCTTCCTTGCCACTTACCATCTTTAAAAATTGTCAATTAATGCTAACTGCTATCTTCCAGAAACTTATTTAGGTTTCTACTCCTCTTTCACTTTAAGTAACCCCTTGCATCTTAGTGGCATTGTTTGGGATGAAATGATAAAAAAAATGAGTTCAAACATATTCTTCTTCTTCTATGTGCCATGTTCCTTCAAGTTATAAGCAATCATGGCCCTCCATATCACCCTATCCCTCGTGGCTCTTAGCACACTTTCTCTTATTACCCCACCCATACCCTGCTCTGTCATCCACTTACTCAGACCTGTCAAGTATGTTACCTGCTGCTTTCTCCTGTCTCTCTTTCACTCAATCTGACCTGTGAGTAACAGATTCTCCAAGCCCTCCTTATTTATTACATGTCTCAGGAACTTCAGTTGTCTCTTCCTGATGCTCAGTATTAATTTTCTTTTCGTTTCCATCCTTTCCAAAACATCATCATTGTTCACATGCTCGATCCATGATATCTGCAGCATCCTTCTGTAGAACCACATTTCAATTGCTTCAAGTTTTTTCTTTATCTTTATTGAGATTATCCAGTATTCACTGTCATACTGAAGAACAGACATCACATAGCAATTCAGTATGCTCTTCTTTGTTTCTAGTGAAATTTTCCTGTTTCTTAATACCTTACTCAGCTTCTGGAATGCATCTTTCGCAGTGCCAATTCGCCTTTGGATCTCAGTGTCACATTTTTTGCCTTCTGATAAAACACTTCCCAGGTATTTAAATTTTTGTACCTGCTTGATTTTAGTACCCACCCCCTCACCTGTAACTGGCATTTTGGGGTCCTCTGTTTGCTAATGCTCATGCATTTGGTTTTCTTTATTTGTAGTATTTTCTTTTGATTAATCTTTTGGGGATAAAGCTAGGTCTTTAATAGAATTAGTGGTTGTTCATTCTGTTTGCTTTAGATCTATTTGGCTATAAAGAATAAACATTTTTGGCAAACTTTCACAAATTTAACTTTTTTTCTTTTAATCAATTTTAACCCAAGCAGGACAGTAAAGCCACTAGGACGTAAGAAAGAATTAAAAAACAATCTTTACTAAGGAGCAAAAGAAAAATAATCAGAAGGACAGTAAATAATGAATGATATTGCATTTAAATATTTGAAGATTAAAGTTGGCTGTAAAGCATGGAGCTGAAAGAAAGTTCCACAATTGAGAAATGTGCAAAAAGAAACTGCTAGCATAGAACTTAACTGTATATCTAACCAACTCTACTGTATATTGGTGAGAACTCGTCACCATTCTAGTACTACACTTTTTGTCCTTGACATTATTATTAATTATTACTGTATTACCTTGGGAACTTAATTTTTTTAGACGCTACTTTTAGAATTTTAATAAAACCAGAGTATAAGAAAATGAAGGTAAATATTTTCTTTCGTTTGTTTATTTAACTTTTTGAGGATTGACAACAAAAATATTAAATACTATTTTTTTTTTTTATAAGCGTTTCACCCCGAGCAAGGCATGTCACTGCCACTACTGCGCAGGGGGCTACGTAGAGTGGAGAAAGGCTGATTAAATATAGGAAATGTCAGAGGGTGGGTGATAGGCGGGTAAGGATACTGAGAATGAGGGTTGGGTAGATGAGAGTGTTCTGAGAATAGTTGGGAGTTAGTGTGATAGGAGGTGTCTATTGACCCTACATTTAAACACCTGGAGATTGTAACTGTCGGGAAAGCAGACTTGTGGAAGGGAGTTCCACAGGCGGGAAGCGTGAGAAAAGAAGCTGTTGGAGTAGAATTTACGGTTACATCTTATTTGTTTAACTGTAAAAGGGTGGGACCTAGTTGCTAATCTAGTATCTCGTGTAAATTCCTGCTTAGGCGGCACCAGTGATCTAAGCTCATCGGAGCAGAAGCCATGAAAGTACTTGTAGAAGAGGCACAGGGAAGCCACATCACGCTGGTGAGAAAGCGGCTGCAGCCGGTTTGCCAAGTCAGTATCAATCACGTTACAGATCCTCCTTTGTATTTTGTCAAGAAGCCCAAGGAGAGCAGCAGGGGCACCCGACCAGATATGACAGCAATAT
Source organism: Ascarosepion bandense (assembly GCA_037127315.1). Taxonomy (NCBI): domain Eukaryota; kingdom Metazoa; phylum Mollusca; class Cephalopoda; order Sepiida; family Sepiidae; genus Ascarosepion; species Ascarosepion bandense. The sequence continues at coordinate 2,532,901 of JBBBDQ010000769.1, read as the reverse complement.
TCAATACACGGGCGGATGGTAGATTTGTATATATGCAGAATAGATTCAGGTGGGAAAAATTTCCGGGCCCTGCACAGGGAGCCGACTTTCATAGCAGCAGATTTGGCAATGGATTCAATATAGTCATTCCATTTGAGGTCCGCCGAGAGTGTAAGGCCAAGGAGGCGTAGTATTTTACTCTCTGGGAGGCTAGCCTGTCCCATATTGTTTAGATTATTTATTTACAGAATAATTGTTAGTAAAAGCTAAATGATTTTAATACAAACTTATAACAAAGATATCGAGAGGTGGGAAGATATCACTAACAATTGCTCATGATGGATAAGTGGTTAACACCACGGGCTGAAGCAAGGAGAAAAAAAACGAAGGCTTGCTGTGGGGAGAAGTGTGCTCAATGGGAAAAGAAGAAGGCACCATGAGGGGAGAGCATCTTCACATGCATTTATTGCAATTAACACTGTCACTCCTGTGTGGGCCTGTACAGACATAACAGATGTTGCACTGCCATCAGCAGCTGAGACATAACTCTTTGGGCGCAGATTCAAGGTTTCTTAAGATTGACAGATGCCACACACGTAACCCTAATTAAGCGTCAAGTCACCAAATCGTAGCCAGAATAAGGCCAGAACTTTTTTGTGGGATACCATAATGCGATAGTTAATATATCTTGCATGCCAAATCAATATAGTCTTCATTTCCTTTCATGCTATGTACGCTAAACATTGTTTTTTATTCTTGTGTGTAAGTCTTATTGTTTTTGACCAGCTTAGGTTTAACAAGAGGCAAGAGAGTGTCTATTGTGGAAAAAATACAATATTTGAATTAGTTAAGTAGAAAGTGTCAAAAAACAAATATGTGCTTCTTTTATTGATTTAAGGGATCTGTATACAAGCCAATAACAAACATTGGATCCTGAAAGAAAAGATATTTTCACAGAATAAAGTGCGATTTTACAGGTGTTATAAAAAATAGAACCAATTTTTTTTATTCATCATGAAGTATTATTTCTTTCTCTTACTACGCCAATGAAATTACTGAAGGGTGATCATAGCTCTCCACAACATCCTGTTTTTTGTAACTGAGTGAATTTTGTCATTTTTTTCTATCTCTTTCTAATTCCTGTTCTATCAACTATTTATACAAGCTCATCTTTCTTGTTGTGTTCCTTCAGAACATCTGCAATTATGGCTCTCCACAACTGTCCTTTGTATTTCTTAGTAATTTTTTTTTTTCATCTTTTTGCTATCTCTTCTAAACCTTGTAGTGTCATTGAGTTACACAAACCCTTTAGGTAGGTTATGATTTTTTTCTTGTTTCACTATTTTTTCTCTTTTTGATTATTTCACCCCATGTAGACTAAAATGCACCAGGTTACTCAAAATATGGGGCGGGTTTAAAACCCTATTAAAGAGAGAAAACAACAAAATAATAATTAAGAAGACAGTAGATAATGATTGATATAGCATTTAAACTTTTGAAGATCAAAGATGACTGGAAAGCAAGATATTCAGTATAACCTGTGAGTATCAAATTTTCCAAATCCTTCTTCCTCATTATGTGTCCTAGAAATTTCAACTCTTTCTGAGATTCTTTTTGTTTCTATTTTCTCTAAAACTTTGCTCATAGGTTCATTTCATGGTATTCTCAGCATCCTTCTGTAGAACCATATTTCTATTACTTCAAGTATCTTCATCTATGAGGAGATGCTCCAGTGTTCACTTTCATATAGAAGAACTGACATTCACTACTCTCTTTGTTTCTAATGAATTTTTCCCTTTTCTTAATACTTTCCTTAGTTTCTGAAAGGCATCATTTGCCTCTCAGTGTCTTTGAATTTTGATTCCACACTTTTTGCCCTCTGTTAAAACACTTTCCAGATATTTAAATTGTTGTCTTAATTGATTTTGATATTTATAATTTGTAATCTGCATGTTTGGCTGTTTCTCAACACTGTTGTTGGCCTCAAATATATATAAGGTAAGACTTTCTAAACATATGTTGTTAAATGTAAGAGACAATGAATGTCTGTTATGTTTAATCATGAGCCGTTCTAAACGTCGTATTTTTGCCTTAATTTCAGTTGAAAATAAAGACAAAAATTCTCCAACATTTGGATAATTATTTATTGGTTTTCTTCTAAGCTTTCGGCTCACATGAGCCATCTTCAGAGAGGTTGTTTAAACTGAAATATTATAAAATCCACCATCACTGACGATTTTAATTTGGGTTGACATAAAACTCCACTTGGCAACGGCAATAGTTACCAAAAAGAATAAACGCAGTTCTTAAGTTTGCGATGCGGTTTTATGACGTCACACCGCGGGATAGCGTGAAATGACAACAAAACCATATAGTCAAATGCAATGTAATATGTTATTTCCTGTTTTAAAGGTAAGACTTATGTATAAGTTCTTGCTGTTTTTTATGTTGTGCAGAAAAAAAGTGATCACTGATATGCAAATGAGTCATACTTTGAGTAGTGGTGAGAAAATAGTGGCATCTGTTTTATGAGTTTAAGGGGGGGCTTGTTTGTGGCCACATCAAGTCATTAAATATGTCAAGGCCTTGGGAATAATACTATGAGAGAATGCATTGTCAGTCATTGATTCCAGAAGTTCAGATCAGGAGATCTGTCCTTTTATGAAGAACCCTGCAGTGGCTGGTTAGAGGTCCTGGATGATGAGGACCTGAAGAGGTCAACAGTGAACTTGCCAAAAAAGCAACAAATTGCCCATCGCTTAAACACACTTGACATGTTTATTATTCACATACATACATTTAAACAGACATTTATACACACACTTAAAATAAGCATCTATTGCTTTTATTACACAGGGCACACATATATATAAAAACAGGCATGAGTTTCCTACATTTAAAAGTCTCAATCAACATTCCAATATGCTGTCTCTTTGCTTTTTAAAATCTTTATTATTAACAAATCTCTGAAGAAACTTAAAGTGAAACATGTCAGATTAAAGACACTTTCCCTACCTGTTCTTCACTTATTCTATTATACCTATATTTGATCAAGTGCTCACCAGTGACAAAAAGTGAGTCCTGTATGACATTTCCAAGCATGTCAGATATCGGTTGTCACCATGGCCGTATCTGACTACTGGGCATGGATCCGGGCCAATCCACGCAATCATAGTGAAAATCCAGGTAAGGAAAAATGTCTTCATCAGAAATCAAACTGAACAATTCACAAAGAAAGAAAGAAAGAAAAACAAAGAAAACATTTGAATGAACGCAGTAAAAATCTGTTTCTTTATTTATTAATTTTGGGAGAAAAGACTGGTTATACTCAGAAAGTCCAAACCCGATTTTCTGCTTTCGTTCATGTTCTGTGCCTAATTTCCATTGGAATAGCCGAAAATCTGTAAAAATCATAGTTTCTGGAAATGGATGACATTGATGACATCATCACATTGTCAACTAATAAATCCGGGCAATTTTCTCTGTGCCCGGTGTTTTTTTAGCGTCAGCTGCTGCCCTGGTTGTCACCATATGACAAGCATAACTCTGCACCTGTGCAAGATCATGCTCTGTATCTGGTGGACTAGTCAACAAGTAGTGCACTAAAAACTGCTACCAACAGACCAAACCATCATTGTAGACCTTTATTTGTGGTAGTTGGAATGTGCGCAACAGGCACTGAAGGAGACAGTATTAGTTAACTGTAAGGATGTACTGTTTCTCTGTGACAATGCCAAGACTAAAGTGGTGTCAGTAGCCAGTGATACAAAATGGCAACTTGGCAAGGAAACATGGTGCCATCTACCTTATTTCAACAGATTACCACCTCTTTCATTCTCTGGACAAACAACTTCATGGGAAATCCTTTGCAAATGAGGCTGACTTGCAAAAGGCACTCACTGATTTCTTTGCGTCCAAGACACCTGACTTTTACTGCATGTTGGTAAACGTTCTGAACGCTGATGGAGATTACTTTGAGAATGAAATTTACTGTATACTTTTTTTCTAATAAATAAAAAATGACAAGGACTTTCTTGCTTACCTTGTAGTAAGTAAATATGAAATTAAACTTATATCTTTTCAGTCAGTTAAGTGCCATACGTGAAACATGCTTGGGCGATCATGTCTCAAAAGAGACATGACTGACTGGGCAGAAGATTATCCAGCGGTAGGTTGCCATTGCTTTCTGTGGTAGACTGGTTGCCAGCCAAGGCTATAGAACCCAATCTATCCTGTTATTTAACCCATAACTGGAAGGAATAGGTGGATTAATACCTTTCCCAAGGGTATTTGCGTGTAAGTGAATGCAATGAATTCAACTGGAATTTGAACTCGGCACCCCGATTTCTCGTTCTGAGCCGATATCCACTGCACCACAACACACATCCCAACGCACATCACATATGTCTTTTACACTACTTAAAAGAAAAGGTTAAGAAAAACTAGAAAGAGTCTTACTCATTTATAACAAATCCAAATGTCATCTGGATTAGTTAGGCTGTTGGGAATTCCTCATCTTACTTTTCCATACCAAATACAAACACAGTATAGAATAGTCAGGCTGGAGAGAATTTCTTGTCATACTCTTTCGTACCAAACACAAATGCTGTCTGGAATAGTCAGGCTGATGAGGATTTCTCATCTTACTATTTTGTACCAAATATAAACCCCGTCTGGAATAAGACAAGGAAATAGTTTAACCGTACCAGCATTTGTATTTAGCAGACACGTGTACTGCTCGGTCATTCAGTCTTTCTTGGTTCTCTGTGGCTCTCTGCTAAGTTTTTATTAATTTAAGTTCTGAGAAACTCCTTTCATAACTAGCAAATAAAACAGTGATAGTAATAATAAATAAAAATATAGTTACCTTGTATTTTTCTATAGGGATTTTGCACCTCTAAGAAAGAAGGGTTTAAAGCTATTACCCTAATAGCCCCACCCAAATTATACCACTGATTGAAACAAAAGGAATATTTTTCTGCATAGTTCATTGATACTAGTTTTCACTATGAATTAAGTCAAGTTTGGTGCCCAGGGATCCAACCCCCAAGCACTGAGAAGTTGAAGCAAAAATCATGTCTTGCTGCCTGCAGCGGTAGCCAAGAGAACCAAGCAATTTCTGAATGATTCACTATGTGACCTTGTGTAATATACTCCACACTAAAACTGATTTTGTATTATATTTGTTCTCTTGGGTTGGGCTGGCATATAAATACCTCTTCTCTCTCTTTACCTTGGTGTGTGTATGCATTGTGCATTTGTTCAGCTCACTGTTACTGAGAAAAGTAAAATTATATACAGGGTGTGATGGATGAATTATACAAAAATAAAAATAACACTGACATCTCATTTTAAGAGATAAATTTACCAAAATAATATAAAAATATACTGAAGCACTAAAAAGTAAATTTAGTCAAAATCACTATTAGCCTCCAGAAAACTTTGGTATCTCCTACAACTTTTCTGGACAGTCTCCTTGTTTAAGTTGGTGAATGCTGCCATAATCCTTGTTTTCAGTTCATATTTGGTGCTACAAGGAGTTTTTTGATCTCTAACTCAACTGTCCGCCACACATATTAATCAAGGGAATTGTAAACTGGAGAGTTAGGTTGCCAAATGTAAGGTGTGATGTGATTGCAGAAAGTGTCTGACAGCCATCACTGGGCACTCCTGTTTGTGTGGCATGGTGCAGAGTCCTGTTATCAGATATATGGTATTCCAGCAGCCACCCTCTTGACCCAGAGCTGCACTACATTCTCAAGGCACTTGATGTAGGTCTCCATTATGACTTTAAATCCCTCATCAACAAATTCGAGAGTTCTTTATTAGAACAATCAGAATGAGTTTTTCGAACTGCTTTATCTTTGTAATCACAATTAGACCCATTCAACTCTTTCCAAATCCTCTGCACTGTCCTTAGATTGACACCCAAACACTCTGAAATAATTTTATGGGTATGAATGCTAAGCAGTACAGAATGCTGTTCCCAAATTTCTGGTGCAGTGAATTGCATCAAGGGGCTCTTTTTCTCACAGATAGTGCCTAACTAACCCTGCTATACTGTGCAGTTAACAAAATCAGAAACAAACAATGTGTACATGCGAAATTGAAAATATAAAATATTGACAACTAGCAGTATAGCCCGGCATTGCTCAGGTGTAATGAAAGCTTTAAAACTAATCCATGGTCCTGGAGCTCATTTGTATAAAGGACATACAGACAGATAAACAGACACACACACAAACATCTGGCCTTTTATATATATATATATATATATATATATATATATTATTGATTTTCTGCATTATTGTAGGAAATGCAACCTTGAAACTTCTGAATATCGTTTCTTATGTCTTTGTCTATGAGTGTATCAAATTTGATTAAAATCGAACCATTCCTTCTATAACCTGATTTTTATTATTTTTTGATTTTTGATATTTATCGGGGGGTACCTCAACACGAAACCTAGCTAAGAACACTTGCAGACGCCTATAGTACAACTGTGTAAATTTTCAAGAAAATTGGTTCAGCCGTTTCAGAGTCTATAGGTAACGGACACACACACACACACACACACACACAGACACACACACACACAAAGTTCCATTTATAATTAAGTTTAGATTTACCCATTGCACCCTGTAAGTGGTAGATATTTCCTCAGGCATTCTTATCTACCTGCTAACAATGACATTACCATCATTTCTTTGCCTCAATTTACCTTATCACCTATTTTCATTTGGATTTATCTCTCTAGTAATCAGTTGACAGATACTTATTTCTTTTAAACTTGATTTTTATATAATCATTTATATCAGTGTCACATTATCATGGATAACAAGATAAAAGTGTGCGTGTGTGTGTGTTGATATGTAAGCTTATGTAAATGTATGCGCACATGTTTATGTAAAAAGGAATATGCACACTAATAAATTTATGTAAAAATGTGTGCAGATATCTTTGTATGTTAAGGTGTATGCTGCTCTGTGTATGTAAAAATGTGTTGCACACATCTATGTATCTTAAGACAGGTATAATTTCATCTATATGAAGACATGCGTGGCTCCATGTATGTAAAAAAAAATGTGTAAAACATGCATGCAAATGTTTATGTAAGTGAAGGCATGTGAACCTCTGTGTATGTGAAAATGCACATCCATATAAAAATGTATGTGCATACATTTAAGTGTATGCAAAAATGCATGCATGTTTCTATGTATGCAAAGGCATATATGTTTGTGTATGTGAAAACATGGCTTCATAGTTGAGGCATGAAGGAGGAGAGCTTGTTAGAAGAGATTGCCATGAAAATATTTATGGAAAAAGGCAGAGGGAAGCCATGTCATTGTTGTTGGAAAGTGACTGAGGCTGAGATGCCACATCAATACTAATAACATTACAGATTTATTAAATAAATTTAGATGATGCAGAGAAAAGAATTCTTAAAACATGTAACAATCAATAAAATACAAGTTATACAGTCTTTTTTGTCTACAATTCTTTTGTATTGTCTGGGTAAATATCTACAATTAATCAATTTCTACACAGTAAAAAGCTAAATAATATAAGATGCACGGGTTGTGTAACAGAAAGCAGCTTGGAATAAGAAAGAGAACCAAGTTCAAATTCCAGTCAATTTCATTATATTCACTTAAGGGCAATTAACCTTGGGAAAGATATGAATCCATCTATCCTCCTCTTAGCTATGGGTCAAATAACAGGTCAGACTAAGCTCTCTGGTCATGGTTGGCAATCAGTTTAGGTAAAGGACAACTTTGAATTCAAAACCACACATAGATCTGACACTGCAATAGATCTATTTTTGATTTTGACTAAAGTGCTTTATCAAAAACAACTCATTGAAAAAGTGTCACGCAAAAAACAATGTAATATGCAACTGTTGCACTGCACACAGAAGTGCTCAATTTGAAATACTTGTAAAAAAGCTTTTTTAATGCAAAGAAAGTCTTCTATTTAGTTACCAAGTTTCATGCAGAGCAATTTTTCAAAATGTTTGTCATGAATGCTGTGAGAGCTATCGAAAGTTATATAGGAAATCAGAAGATTTATATTGGAGCAACTATGGAATAATAATTCTTTCACTCCAAGCAAGTACTGCCACTGATGCACAGGGGGCTACATAAGAGGTGAACGAAGAGGAAGAGGAACCAGTTACAGGGGGTGTCATAGAATGGTTAAGAGAAGGATGGAAATACGGGTGTGAAGAGAGTTGCATGAGAATACAGTGAAAAGGGAGGAGAACAAGACATAGGGGATGTTGGGGAGAGGATAAGAGAAGGATGGGAGCCTAGGAGATAAGAGATGGCAACTGATGATGCATTTAAACTCTTGATGCAAACCACTTGCTGTCACAGAAGATATTAAAATAACAGCATGTTGTCAAAATATATATGGGAACTAACAATGAAAGAAAACTCCATAAGCAGAATGTTATATAATAACAAAAAACAAAGGTAGAAATTACAATCTGTGTGTAGTGAAAATGAAAATCAGAGAGTAATAAACAAAAAGAAGGATATTATTTTGAACATTTGACATGACATTGCTTTAAAAAAAAAAAAACATAAAAAGAGCAGCAGATATCAGGAGTGTTCAAAATAAACAAGAACCCATTTTAAAAATTTGCTATGCATGAAACAGGCTGCAACTAGGGAAATTGTCAGCATTATGCAGGAAACAGACAGTCTAATCTAGGTGTTGTCCTCAGTGTATACTTTTATATTTATATACCCCAACAGTAGTATCATGTGTAATATCAAAACTTGACCCCTATAAAGCAAGGGGTAGTGATGGAATGCCGGTGATTGTCCTTAAGAAATGTGCCCCTGAACTCTCCTCTGTCCTCTCTAAACTCTATAACTACTGCCTCTCTGCTTCGTTTTCCTGCATACTGAAAGTCCTCATCTGTCGTTCCTGTATTTAAGAACTCTGGTGAAGCCTCGGACCCATCCAACTATTGCCCTATCAGACTTCTACCAATTTTCGGGAAGGTGTTTGAGGCCATTATTAATGCTGAAATAGTTCAGCATCTTACTGCCCATAAACTCTTTTCTGACAGGCAGTATGGCTTCTGCTTTGCCAGGTCCATGGCTGGCATGCTAACGACCATTATGGAGTACATGTTCAAGGCCCTTGAGGAGTCTGGCAAGGCTCGTGCTGTTGCTTTTGACAGGGTTTGGCATGCTGGCCTTCTATGCAAGCTACGGGGTTACGGTATTACTGGATGATTGCATGATCTGATCCGATCTTTCCTACATAACCACATAATGAAGGTCATCCTGAATGGGCATGCCTCTACACCATACTGTAAAAATACTGGTGTCCCTCAAGGGCTCTATCCTAGACCCGACGCTCTTCCTTATTTTCATAAATGACCTCCCAGACAAGATCAAGAGCCAAATAGGCATCTACACAGATGACACCACAATTTACTCCTGCATCAGTAAGAAACCCGTCGTGGTGGACAAACATAATCTCGCTGCTGATCTTGAAAGGAATCTACATTCTGTGGTGAATTGGGGTAAGAAGTGGCTTGTAAATTTCAATGCGTCTAAGACCAAGCTGCTGTCTGTCAATCATCACAGGCAACCTCTCCTGCCTCCCATAAGCATGGACCAAGTGAGTCTTCCCGAGAGCAATACTCTGTGCCTTCACGGCGTTACCCTCTTTTCCGATCTCAAGTGGTACCACTACATTGAGTCAATAGCTAAATCCACTGCTGGGAAGGTTGGGTCACTGTGTTGGGCCAGGATGTTTTTCCCGCCTGAAATCATCCTGCATATATACAAATCAACCATTCGTCCGTGCATGGAGTACTGCTGCCATTTATGGTCAGGTGTCCCCGCTGTTCATCTCGGTGTTCTTGACAGGCTCCAAAGGAGAATCAGTAATGTGATAGGTACCAACTTGGTGGCTTGACTACAGCCACTTTCCCACCGACGGGATGTGGCTTGCCTTTGTCTGTTCTATAAATACTTCCATGGCTTCTGTTCCAACGAACTTAAGTCACTGGTGCCTCCGCAACAGGTGTTTACATGTGCAACCAGACTGGCAACTGGGTCTTACCCATTCACAGTTACATCAACCAAATGCAGACGACAATTCTACTCCTGCAGCTTCTTTTCTTGTGGAACTCGCTTCCTTATTCTTGCTTTCCTGATGGCTACAACCTCCAGGAATTTAAATGCAATGTCAATACTCATAATACCAAGGTGAACTCATGACTCAATTCACTCCAGGAAAATTACAAGTTAAGTGGAACCACATTTCATGTCTTTGCATATATGGATGTGCATTGAATATTGACTTAAAAAAGAAAGATCAAAGAGCAGAGTTTGAATTCCAGCAAATACCCTTAAAAAGGGTATTATTTCGTTGCTTCTCCCTCAAGCTATGAGCTGAATAGCAGAACAGATTGGGCTCTATAACCTTGGTTGACAAACATTCTACTTCAGAAAGTAATTGCAACCTACTGCAGAAAAATCTTCTGCCAGTCAGTTATGTCTCTTTTGAGACATGATCACCCAAGCCTGTATCACATATGGCACTTAACTGACACACACATATATATACATATATAACTTCAAACAGCTTGACTAACAGAGTCTTACCAGATCAGCTATTACTGTCCTAACAAACTTTTTGATAACTCTTGTACACAGATGTGATTCAAGTCATGATCTCTTACCTGGTGTATGACAAAAACATTAGATAGTTTAATATATTCAGCAGTGTGGTGTAACTGAGGAAAGCCATGGCTGGCATTATCAAAAGACATTTCCCATATTTGGCAACATGGCATGAATAAAGACAGCTGATGTCACAGAATAAGTGAGATATCAACCTGTGCTGAAGTGGGTTTAGCCTTAGCATTTGTCCCCACACATATGGCTAGGCACTTTTTTCATGTCTTTGGAAATGGTGAGGCTATTTAAAATAAGAAAATCTTATCAATTGCTCTCTTTCTCTAAGTCAAAAAACAATGACGTCAGAGATATCATATCATTTCTATATTCTACATCCCAATAAAGTCTGGCCAATCAACTCATTTTTCTTATCACTACTAATGCAATAGAAAATAACCAGTCATTGCATTACCTTTTCAAAAAAATGAAATTGGGATGTGATTATCAAAGTTGTATTTTAGAATGGAATAATGGCTGAACTTTGTGTTTTATCTCAATTTGACTTGAGATATTGAATGTATTATTTATACTCTCCTTCCAGTTTTCTATTAAAACATAAATGCAAGAAAAATTGAAATTAAAAAAAAAAAGTTCATTTTTATTTCTAGACGATTTAAAATGTAGCACTTGATTCTCTTTTATTTTTCCCAGCAGACAGCAACTCCCAAACCTTCAATTAAGCAAGCACATGCTGACCTTTAACCTCTACAAATTCTTCAGATCATGACCAGTTAATAGCCTTTTCTAAAGAGACCAGTTACCAACGTTTTCTGAAAGAACCTATTATCCACAGGTAATTAACAAATGAATCAAAATGTGTTTCAATCTCTTTCTCTTCAGAAAATCCCATGCCACTTACCCAAGAGAAGTTTTGTTTATTTTGCCTTTTTTTCTGCAGTCCAATTTCAACTAATTTTACGACTAACACACAAGAAATAAGAGTTGTCAATTTGCAAAAGTTAACTATTTACCAAAGCCAACCGTGACACTTGTACCTACCAATGTTGTTTCAGGCAACAATTGTAATCAATATGACTGTTTAAATGAAACTTCAATGTTAACTGTGCAGCCATAAAACTAGCATTGATTTTGTCATTAGTTGGCACTAGAAGTGCTTCGTTTTAATTAAGTTCATTTGTTTGAAAAGATCCCTTTTGATAATGTTATAAATGTGTAATAAGAAAAAAAGGAATCAAAATTAATGTATTATTAGTATTTTTTAATAAATCATTTCAGTCCAAATAAGACAATAATGCCACAATGATGCAAGAAGTTACAGAAAGTGAGAGAGAAGGAAAAAAATCTTTAAAAGAAACAAGAAATCTAATCCTAAACAGGAAAAAAAAGGATAAACTTCTATTACTACTCAAAAGAATCCGGAGAATAGTGAACCGGATGATAAGTCATAAGTAATTTACATTTTTGGAAACCAATTGTGATGATGAATATATCGTCCTAACTCAGTATTTCTTGAATACATCATATTAACAGGTGATGAAAAATGGGTTAAAAGGCAGTGGATTGACAAGGAACTCCATAATCACTCTAAAAGCTAGGCTTGATGAAAGAAAGGTAACACTGCGTGTGTGGTGAGACTGTAAAGATATTTTTCCTCTGAAGTTCTTAAAATGCAGTGAAATAATATATATACATTTATATAATTAACAGTTATAATGTATCCATAAAATTTTGGTTGTAAAGTACCTTGGTCCATGATATATTTTACAGTGATGCACAAATCCTGAAAGCTACTCAAGGAAGAGAATTACAGAATAAATGGCACAATTTATGTGAATGTGAAGAAGATCGTAGTGATCTGGAAACCATCCTCTTGGGAGTCGGTTCCACAAACAACAATACATGGTAAGAAGCTGCTTGAGTGGAACTTACATTTTCAGTAATAGAATAAAAGGGAGTAGTTTGCTATGATGTGTCTAGCATGGTGAGTATTAGCTGTGAAGGTTAGAAGTGGTAGAACTAAAAAACATAATTCTTCTGAGCACTTTTCATGAAAATAGCAAGGGCAGTGAGAGGTTTCCAACATGAAAAATGGGTATGAAATACAATGCTAGGAAGTGACATTTATGAAGATAAGCAAGAAAGAAAATGATTGGCCCTTGATTTGATAGGTTGAGATTATAGTGCTGAGGGAAGCACCCAAGCAGGTATCTGTTCCACAAAGTGGTAATTCTTGACAAGTGGCTGAGTAGAACTTACTTCTTATATTTGGAATATGGGGGTAATGGGAATGATTTGATTGGAAGTGGCATAGTGTGTTCTGGTTCAAAAGGTCTGAACTCGTGGAATTAAGAGTTGAAAAATAGATCTTATTTTTCAAATATAAATTTAACTTACTTTTCATCACCCAATATATGGACTTGACCATGAAGTTAAATGCCTGAAGCCCCGAGCAAAGAATAAGTGATTCTTTTAAAATGATGAGGTAAGAGATTCCTTGAGTATATCATGAAGGCTAAAATTCAGCTACCGGCAAAGATTTTGCCAAATTCTGCAAAGAATGTCTCTGGGTATTAATATTTTTTGAGAATATCAAAACACCTACAGCACTTTCATAAATAAACATTTCTATAAAAAAAAATTAAACAAAATTAAAACAAAAGCAAAAAAAAAAGTGTAATAAACTGCTATGTAATATCACCACTCTTATATGGCACGTGTAAAGCTCTTATAGAACAACCAGCCAGTAATCAACTAGAATAGAAGTTGAGTCTAACTGATCAAAAAAACCACCAGAGCAAATTGGTAGGTAGTTTAAATAATAACCTGGGAGATTCCATTCTGTTGCAGGCAAGTCTATTCTGTAAGCAGTGATTGGCTGATAATTTCAGTGTGTACATTGAGCTCCATAAATATTCAGCACAATATCCACCATTTGTCTTTGGGCCACATAGAGACATCTATTCAGTAACACATTTTTATTGTCATGGGTTTTCCCCCATTTTTAGGTGCCCCTTGTAAATATGTGGTAATGTGGTGTAAGAAATATTGGGAGGTGATGGATTAGTTCTTTTGGTGATTGAGCAAATTGTAACGAGTGAATGGGTCGTGATAGTGTTTAGCTAGATATAGGATAGTTAAGCGAGAACCAACCTCTACCCCTTCCCTTTTTGGCTTTGTGCCACAATTTTTGTAATTTTACAAAAATAAATAGTGAAACATGTATTCAGTTACAACCTTGTTTATTTTTGTCTGCCAACTGGATGCTAGTTGGAAACATCAGGAAGGTGAGTCTCACACTTTTGAATGTTCACCTTCCTACAGGGAAGAAGGCCACCATGTTGAAAGGTAAGTTATTTGACTTCTACAGAACTGAATACTGGACAATCACATCACAGATAAAGCAACAGAAAATGTAGTAAACATTGAAGCAATAGAAATGTAGTTCTACAGAAGGATACTGAGAATACCATGGACTGGACATGTGAGCATTGATGTTTTAGAGAAAATAGAAACAAATTGGATACTTATAATTCACCCCAAATTTCAAAGAGAGATAATGAAGAAAGAGACCTTGAAAAATTTGATATTTACAGGACAGATTGAAGGAAAGAGTGAGAGAAGAAAACAACATTTAACCTAACTGGCAAGCTTAAGTGAATAGATTATAGAAGAGATTGCAAAAATACAAAATTTTTAAGAAAGAAATTGTGGAGAGCCATAATCACCAACGTCCTGAAGAAACATGGCACATAAAAGAAGAACATGCTTGAATAAATGGATGACAGAAAAGGGTTTAGGAATGATAACAAAAAGACAATAATTATTAACAGCTACAAGGACAAGAAATTGTGGAGAACCATAATCACCAATGTCCTGAAGAGAAATGGCCAAAGAAGAATGAACTTGAGTAAACAGATGGCAGAACAGGATTTAGGAGATATAAAAAAAAGACAATATTTATTAAGAGCTACAAAAGACAGAAAACTGTGGAGAGACATGATTCCTAACGTCATGAAGGGAGAAAAAACATAGAACACCACCAAATAGTAAAATCACTATCAAGTTTTACTATTACTTTGGGATAATCGTGTGAACTGGCTTGGGTGATTTTACGACATGCCAAATGTCACCAGATTATTTAATATTGAAATCAGACTCTTCTTAAAATTATATTTATGCCTGTAAGCACTTACTTGGCTTGGGGACAGATTAATATTGGCCATTTATATTTGAGTCTATAAACATTTGGTTTGAATATACACTACCGGATAATCTTCTGCTCAGTCAGTCATGTCTCGAAAGCGACATGATCACCCAAGCGTGTATAGCTACAGCATTCAATGCACAGACAAATGGTAGATTTATAAATGTGTAAAATAGATTCTGATGGGAAAAACTTCCTGGCCTGACACAGAGAACCAACCTTCTTTTAACTGTGAATTGCCATTTATTCTTGGGAAAGATAATTGTTTTCCCATTATGAAGTTTCTCTTTTGGCAGATTGGTTACCACCCAAGGCTAGATAGTATAATTTACCCTGTTATTGAAGGAAAAAAGACAGAGTGATGCTTTCTCAAGAGCATTTGGGTAAAAGTGTGCACAACGGACTCGGCTGGAATTTGAACAATCCTACTTTCTGCAGAAAAGAAAAGAAACTTCCTGTATGCATAATAGGGGTGAAATGTTTTTAATCACCTTAATACCCACTGTCCTAATAAAGGAACATTTTTTTTAATAATACTAAATGTTACAGGGAGCATTACTGGTTTGACAAGCATTTCCAAAAATCTTTAATTACTTCCCTTTTAGTCCCCACACCATATCCCTAGCCCTCCCCCAATTCATATGAAAATACTTCTTTCTTGGTATTAGATATACGGCAATATCAAAACAAATCTAACACTGTAGATACATACATACAATTTGAATAAGATGCCACCAAACGAACATCCATATACATATCATTACACCTACAAATCTAGAGTAATCCCCCTTGCAGACATAGGTTGTCTGATATGGATGGTGTTTGATGTGTCTTGTCCAGATAACATTTACAAGATAAAAATGTTTGTTTTGATTAACTGATTTTTTTTAATGAATTATCAACCCTTTGTGGATTATTTAAAACAAAACATAATTTAGATTTAAGAATAATTCTTTTTTTGTGAGTGAATATTACAATGTTCAGCATGGTGCAGTGGATATCAGCTTGAAATGAGAAATTTGAGAGCCGAGTTCAAATTCCAGTTGCATTTGCTTATATACAAATACCCTTGGGGAAGGTATTAATTTCTCTTTTTTCCCCCCATAGCTATTGATTAAATAGTAGGATAGATTTGGATCTATAACCTTGGTTTGCAACCAGTCTAGTTTGCTTGGAAGATAAAGGAGTTTGCATAGGATCAACATCTATCTCTGTAAAAAAAAAAACAAGTTACAGATGCATTCCCACCTTATTGATGGTGGTGGGGGGGGTCATTGATGGCCTAGCTCCACTAGGAGCAATAGGGGATTAGATTAAGGAATATTACATTAAAAATTTTTTGAGAATAACAATAAAAATGTTTGGTTTCATTGATTGATTTGTTTATTTTATGGCTTACTTTGGGAATTCCAGGGTCAAGAAAGAAAATGACAAAACCCTTCTGATAAAAAAAAAATAAAATAAAATTCTAATCAACACATGATTTTTATGTAGTATAAATAATGATAAAAAGGTTTCTACTTACATAAAAAATTATTATGTAATAAAGTGTTTAATATCCACTTCTTTGACCATTAATGCTGACACTATGAAAATGTTTGATACAAAAATGGACATCAAAACTCATTCGCAGTTTTAAGAGTATTGATCTCTAAATATATTTTTACTTTCTTTCACTCTTCACTCAAAATCTCTAACAAGCTTTGGCTGTTCTATCAAAAGCAAGAAATGTTGAAGCCCCTATTACTTTCATACAAGTAGCATTTATTAGCAGTAAATACTATTCAATACTAATAGCAAATATTAGTACTGCAATTATAGCAGCAAATAATATTCCATACAAGCAGCAAATATTATTCAATACTTATAGAATATATTAGCAGTAAATACTATTCAACAATCATAGCAAATACTATTACTGTAATAGTAGCAACAAATGCTATTCAATACTAGTAGCAGATATTGGTAGCAAATACTATTCCATACTAGAAGCAAATACTATTCAATGCTAGTAGCAGATACAGGATGCAATGAGTAAATTGTTGCCATTTTTAGCTTATGTATATGTGTTTTTGATTTTGTTGACTGCTCAGTATCGTAGGATCAGTTGCACATCGTCTATGAAAAAAATACATCATGACGCAATTCACTCCACCAGAAACATGGAAATGAACTTAGATCACTGGTGCCCCCTAGGCATGAATTTGCTTGAGATACTAAATTAGCTACTAGGTCCCACTCTTTTACTGTGAAACAGATAATATGTAACCGCAATTTCTACTCCAACAGCTTTTTTCCTCGCACTTCCCGCCTGTGGAACTCCCTTTCCCAACAGCTACAATATCCAGGAGTTTAAATGTAAGGTCAGTAGACAATTCCTAATACACTAACTCATATCCATTCTCTCAAACACCCTTCCCATCTACCCAACCCCCATTCTTGCTATCCTTACCCGTCTATCACCCTACTTCTGACATTTTCTATTTCTAACCACTCTTTCCAATCACTTTCCCCTACGTAACCCCCTGTGCAATAGTGGCAATGGAATGCCTTGCTTGGGGTGAAATGATTAAAAAAAAAAAAAATGGCATGCTGTACTGCTTGGCATTCATGCTAGAAGCTTTAATATGAACATTTCATTTTGGGTGTCAATTAAGGACAGTGCAGAGGATTCAGAAAGAGTTGGAGGAGTCTAATGGTGATTACGAAGGTACACAAGCTTGGAAAACTGATTGTTCTGATAAGAAAAGAGCTCCCAAATTTGTAGGTGAGGGTCTCAGACTCAACATAGAGGCCTACATCAAGTGCTTTGTGGATGCAGTGCTGTCCTGGGTCAAGGGGGTGGCTGCTGGAAGATCCCATGTCTGGTAACAGGACTCTACATCATGTCACACAAGCAAAAGAGCCCAGTCATGGGTGTCAAACAATTTCTACAACCACATCACCCCTTCCTTACATCTGGCCATTTAACTCCTCAGACTGCAAACCACTTTATTATGTATGGGGCGCAGTTGAGTCAGAAACCAACAAACCTCCTTGTAACACCAAATGATAAACTGAAGGCAAGAATTATGGCAGCATTTACCAATTTTAACAAGGAGACCATCCAGAAGAATTGCAGAGAATTTCAGAAGTCGTCTAGAAGCTGTGGTTCACATCAATGGTGATTTTATTGGATAAATTTACTCTTTAGTATTTTAAGATACTTTTGTGTAATTTTGGTAACTATATCTGTTAAAATGAGATATCAGTGTTATTTTACATATTTGTCTAATTTAAATGACAATTTATCCATCGCTCCCTGTATTAACAGCGAATACTATTCAATATTCAGATATTGGAGTAATTGTATTTGCTACTAATAATAGCAATAAATACTATTACTACCATCCTAGTTTTCACTTTTCAGTCTTGATAGAATCCCAAAGCATTTCCAAGTCCTTGTGTATGACGAATATTTTGCGCACTACAACCGTACCGATGAAATGTTACAAAACTCTCACTAATCTATTGTTATTTTCCATGGAGACTGTTCAGATTAACTACAATCCTTAATTCTACCAGTCCTAACCGTCACAGCTAAGATCCACCATGTCAAACACATTTTAGCAGACCACCCTCATTGCTTTTGCATTTCATTGATGAGATGTAAGTTCCACTTGAGTGACTTCTTACCATGAACCATTGATTTGTGAAAATGACTCCTAAGAGATGCTTCCCTGATCACTATAATCTTGATATGTGTTCAAGTCTAGGGTTAACATTTGCCTTTTCCACCTATCTTCATAATCTGTGCTTCTTACCACTATGTCATATGGCCCTTGGGTCTTGTATAGAATGAACATTTACTATTAAATACTAGTAGCAGATAATAGCAGCAAATACTACTAGAATGATAATAGTAGAAACACTTTTTTAAAGCATTAGATTAAAACCAAAGTGTATTAGATTCAGTTCAAAGAATAAGTTGATGACATTGTTTCAAAGAAAAACCTTAGATGGAATCAGATATTTCTTCTCTTTAAATTGTCCTCAAACAAACATTGAATGAAGAGGTTCAGTAACCATCATGTTTTTCAGTTGCATTCCAAGCCACTTGGTATAATTCACACTCAAAACACCTATTAAAAGTTGCAGTGTCTCATTCTTTAGAGACAGTGTCTCCTTGCCTTTAACAGAGATGTTCCTCTGCCAGGCAGAGGAAATATGTAATCTGAAACAACAGCCAATCATTGTATGCACCACCAGCACGCACATCCCAAATGTGGATCTTTTGACAAAGTTTTCTTACTGCTTATAGTAATGAGTGTTCTCAAGTAGTCCCTCATCTAATTACTGACTAGCCTTAATGTTGCTTAACTTCAGCAACTGAGGCATATGAATACACCACATTGAAACACTAGTACCTGTACAATCATTGAAGTTAATCAACATCAAGCCTGGTCAGTACGTAGATGGGTGACTGAGAATATCAGGTGCTGTAAGCTTGGATGTGTGGGTGGTGTAATAGATAATGGCTTGGAATTGTAAATTGGAGAGCTGAGTTCTAATTCCCACTGAGTTTATTATATTCACTTATACACAAAATACACCTGGGAAAGATATTAATTTACTTCTTCAACAAGCTATGGGTTGATTAATAAGACTTGTATCACTAAACCATTATTACTTTAAAAAAAACAAAAAAAAACAGATGCCTGCTTGACCTAATCCAATCTTTTCTAAACAACTGCAAAATGAAAGTCGTTTTGAATGGGCATACCTCTTCATCTTACAACACGAATGCTGGTGTCCCCCAGGGCTCTATCCTGGGCCCGATGCTCTTATTTTCATCAATGACCTCCCAGATGAGATTAAGTCCCAAGTAGGCATCTATGCAGATGACACCACAATATACTCCCGCATCAGTAAGAAACCTATTGTGGCAGACAGACAATCTCACTGCTGACCTTGAACGGGATCTACACTCTGTGGTGAATTGGGGCAAGAAGTGGCTTGTCAATTTCAACATGTCTAAGACCAAGTTGTTCTCTGTCAACCATCACAGGCAACCTCTCCTGCCTCACATAAGCATGGACCAAGCGATTCTCCCTGAGTGCAATACACTGCGCCTCCTCAACCTTACCCTCTCTTCGGATCTCAAATGGAACCGCTACATCAAATCCATAGCTAAATCCACTGCTAAGAAGGTTGGGTCACTGTGTCGATCCAGGATGTTTTTTACGCCTGAATCCATCCTGCATATATACAAGTCTACCATTTGACCATGCATGGAGTACTGCTGCTGTTCTTGACAGGCTCCAAAGGAGAGTCACTAACGTGATAGGTGCTGACTTGGCAGCTCGACTTCAGCCACTTCCCCACCGATGAAATGTGGCCTCCCTTTGTCTGTTCTATAAGTACTTTCATGAGTTCTGCTCAGACGAACTCAAGTCACTGGTGCCTCCTCAACAGGTGTTTGCTCATGCAACCAGATTGGCAACTGGGTCCCACCCTTTCACTGCTACGTTAGCCAAATGCAGATGACAATTCTACTCCTGCAGCTTCTTCTCTCGCACTTCCTGCCTGTGGAACTTGCTCCCATATTCTTGCTTTCCTGACGGCTACAACCTCCAGAAGTTTAAATGCAGTGTCAATACTCACCTACTAACCATTTGACTCTAGCCCTTCCCCCACCCTGTATATCCCTCCCTTTCTCTCCTAGCTTGAAACTGTCATCTCACCTGCATTCTCATCTTTCTATTGCTCTTTTCTAATTGGTTTGTACTCCTCTTCTCTCTTCTAATTAATTTTCTTTCAGTTATGTAGCCCCCTGCACATCAGTGGCATTTCCGCCTTGCTCGGGGTGAAATGATTAAAAAAAAAATTATAATCTAAAAATATTTTCTGGCTTTAAATAACCTGCAGAGAGTTGATAAGCTGTAGAAAATGAATCAATCAATAAATCAATTTAACTGATTGAATGATACAGAGGCTTTCAACACGATTTGATTGTATATATGTTGATTTTTTTTTTTATCATGCAAAGTCTCTTCAAGACATGGGCAATCATGGCTCCCCAGAAATTCCTTTTCTTTATTATCCACAGGAAAGATAGTGAAATGGTTTCCTGTTGTTTTCACTATAGTCCTGAAATCAAAATTTTTCTTTGAGACTGGTTGTCATTCAAGGCTGGAATGTTCAGTCTAATCTGCTATTTAACCCATAGCTGGAAGGAGAAAAGACAGATGTAAGTCTTTTCCAAGGTCATTTATATAAAAGTAAACACAACAGACTAGTCTATATATATATATATATATATTTCAATGTAAATTTAAACAACAAGAAATGTCAAGTACTAGCTAAGTACTAATGATAAGATATTGTTAGTAGATATAAATTAGATTAAAAATTCAATTCCTGTCCTCAGAGCTGAGATATGTTTTAATATCCCACTAAATGAGTCAAGACACCTATTTTTTATCAAAGTAGTAATAATAACAGCAGTAGTAGTGGTGGTGCTATTCAGTAAAAATATTTAGATAAGTAGTATTAGTAATGGTACTATTTAGTAAAAGTAGTAGTAGTAGTAATGATAATGGTAGGTTATTTAGAAAATTATTCACAGTAGTAGTTGGATGCTATTTAGTAAATGTATTTAATTAAAGTTGCAGTAGTAGTTGTAGTAGCATACTATTTAGTAAAAGTAGTACTATTAATGAAGTACAATTTAGTAAAATACTCAAAGTAGTAGTAGTAATGGTGGGGTGCTATTTAGTAGAGTAGTTGCTGTGGATACTATTCATCAAAACTATCTAGTCAAAGTAGTGGTAGTAGTGAGGGGTACTATTTAGTAATAGTAATAATAGTAGTAGTGAGATGCTATTTCATAATAGTCTTAGTGGGATACTACACAAGAAAAGTATTTAGTCATAGTAATAGTAGAAGTAAGGAGTGTTATTTACTAAAAGTATTTAAAAAAAGTAGTATCAGTAGTAGTAGGGATAATATTTAATAATAGTAGTATTAGTAGTCGGATGCTATTTAGTAACAGTAGTAGTTTTTAGGGGAATGCTATTCAGAAAAGTATTTAATAGTAGTAGGGGTGCTATTTAGTCAAAATAATAGTAATGAGGATGCTATCTTATTACTAGGTAACTGGTGTATCAAGCCTCATTTTTAATCAGAGCCAAACATGTCATCTGGTAGGGTATGATATCTACCCATCGTAATAAGTAGAAAAAAAAAGAAGTAAAGATAAGGGTAGATTCTTCTTCATATGTTGTCATCTCATAGCTCTTCACAATTTCCTGTCTTTTGTACCTAAAGTGATGTAAAGCATCCAAAAAATGAGTGAAAAATAAATAAGCCTTCCATCTTTACTAGCTGAGCCACAACTTTCACCACGGGTTGTGTCAGTCAGTCAGTCAGTTAAGTGCCATACGTGATACCCGCTTGGGCGATCATGTCTCGAAAGAGACATGACTGACTGGGCAGAAGATTATCTCGCAGTAGGTTGCCATTGCTTTCTGCGGTAGACTGGTTGCCGACCAAGGCTATAGAACCCAATCTGTCCTGCTATTTAACCCATAACTGGAAGGAAGAGACGGATTAATACCTTTCCCAAGGGTATTTGCGCGTAAGTGAATACAATGGATTCAACTGGAATTTGAACTCGGCTCCCCGGTTTCTCGTTCCGAGCCGATATCCAATGTACCACAACGCACATTCTGTCAGTCACAAGTAAAAAAAAAAAAAAAAAAAAAAAAAGGACTGAGTTGTAAAAGATCTTCTTGAGTAAAAACTCAATCCCATTTTACAATATGTGTAATTGCAACTACTTCAGGTGAATAAATGAGCAGGTGAGGAGAAAAGGAAGAAGAAAATACAAATTGAAAACATTAAATAAGTGTTTTTGTTCATCCATAACTGAAGTTTGACAAAAAAAAAATTCCTGATACTACAAACAATTGAACAGCAAATCATCAAATGGAACAGTTGCAGACTGTGATGGAAACAACAGAGAGCAAGAGGAGAAAGAAAGACAATGGCTAAATCAATGATTCTTATAACTGCTACACCATTCATAGGTTTTCATCCATTCAGTTTGCACTGGGTTTTGTTCTAGCATGCAAGACGGAGATAGTTACAGTGGCCATGATGAGTGGGAAACTTTACGGTGATGACTTACGTAAAATGCACTTGTATGAAGATAGACAGAATGAAGAACTACATCTGCTTCACAACTTAATAAAATACGAGGTTTATGATTTGTACTGAATTTACAAGATTTAAAAACAAGAATAAACCTCTTTAATTTAGTTTAAAAACAAATTTAATCTTCTCTAAACAGGTTTAATAAGACATTTAAGTTTCTTTTAAAACAAATTTCAGTTTAAAAACAAAGTTAAGCATCTTTAAAAAGGTTTGAAAAATAAATAAGCGTCTTTCAAAATTTGTTTTAAAAAACAAATTTAAGTATAAAAAGGTATAAAAATCTTCTGTCTTGTCCATTATGTCCAGTGTAAGCATTGTATTCATTGTTCAATTTTAAAAAGTCTTTTTTTTAGCAAACATGCAGTTAAGAAGCATCTATTTATACATGTAAATTGTTTTTAAATACAGCATGTTTTTGAAGTGAAAAAATAGGACAAAATTACTACACAGTAATAACAAATTTACACTATAATAAAACATTAAAGATAGACTACCACATTTTTCATTATTTCGTTTATATTTAAAAAAAAATAAATAAATAATGATTTCTTCCTAAATAGAAAGAAATCATTATTTGTCTATACTTCTGGGATGAGGTAGTATTTACACTATCTACATTGTTCAGGCTATTGTCCTCGTCTTTGCTGCCATGTTTACAACATTTTGCCCATTGTAGAAAAATCATTATTTACACATGCCATGTCATGCCTCTTCTACATATCTCAGTATTAGTTATTCATTGTCCTTAAGGACAGATGGCCCAGTGAATAAAAGCATTGGTGACTTGACCTAAAGAGTTCTGAGTCCAGTACCTGGCTACGGCAGAGGTGAACAAAAACTTGGTGAGTTGACTTAAAAGGTAGATAAATGATGTTGAGGCATGACATGTGGAACTAGAACAATGTTGGATGAAATAAAGAGTTCAGTTTGAAATCCCAAAACTTGAAGAAGGTCGGAGGATACAACGGCCTAAACCTTGTGAATATGGCAACAAAGATGTGGACAACAGTCTGAACAATGTAAAAGGTGTAAATAATACCTCAACTCAGAAATATAGACAAATATTGAGGAAATCATTACTAATTTTTTTGTTAAATGTAACACCGGTCACACTATAACTTAACCATTTTTGCTTTCTCACTCACGCCAACATACTGATGATGAGGCAGGAGTTATTCTGGTGAAAGTTATTCATACTTGGGATAAAATGATCATGAACAAAAAAAAAATAAAAAAGAAAAAAACATCCTCTTCCAATTACATTATTTATTCTGTTTGGAGGACTGTTGTCCTTATCTTTATTGCCATGTTTATGATGTTTTGGCCGTTGTACACTCCAACCTTCTCCAGATGCTAGGAATTTTGAATTGAACCCTTTATTTCAATCACTGGGGTTTCTCATACAAGGGCCGAAATGTCATAAACATGGCAATGACTTTGAGGACAACAATCCAAACAGTGTAAATAATGTAAATACACCATCTCAGAAGTACAGACAAATCCTCTTTTTAGTGTTCTCAGAAATAAGATTCAAGATAAACCTTCCCAAAACAGAAACTACGATCTGGAATAGAATTATGATAAAAGCGGAGATGATACCTACCTAAATATTTCCTAAAAATCCAACTTGTGGAATTAAGAAATACTAAACATTTCACATACCTTGGTGTAAGGGTCAGTTATAACAAATTTAGTATAGAAGATAAGGAAATTAAACATGAATAATTTGTCATCGAAATTATGCAAAAATGAAAATAACACTGACATCTTATTTTAACAGATATATTTACCAAAATTATACTAAAATATCTTGAAATACTAAAGAGTAAATTTATTCAATAAAATTGCCATTGACTTTAACCACAACCTTCAGATGATTTTGGAATCCACTGCAACTCTTCTGGACAGTCTCCTTGTTTAAGTTGATGAATGCTCCCAAGTTCATTTCAAGGAGTTTTGTTGGTCTCTTACTCAACTGCACCCCACACATAATAATCAAGGGAGTTGCAATCTGAGGAGTTAGGTAGCTAGAGGTAAGAGGTGATACGTATACCTTAAAACTATGTTTTCATCATTTAATGTATATGTGTACATATATGTGTGAATTAATAAATATACATATGGGAATATACATATTTATAAAAATATTATTCAGGTTAATAAAACAGTGGTCAATGTTGAGTTATTAATTATATATATATATATATATATATATATAAACATATACTATTAAATATGAGACAATGAATGTCTATTATGTTTAATCATGAGCCATTCTAAACGTCGTATTTTGGCTTTAATTTCAGTTGAAAATAAAGACAAATTCTCCAACATTTGATAATTTTTTATTAATTTGGTTCTAAGCTTTCGGTCCACATGAGACATCGTCAGAGAAGTTATTAAGACGGTAATACAGTAACATCCACCATCACCGATGATTTTATTTTGTGTTGACATTACTGTCTTAATAACCTCTCTGAAGATGGCTCATGTGAGCCGAAAGCTTAGAACCAAATTAATAAAAAATTATCCAAATGTTGGAGAATTTTTGTCTTTATTTTCAACTGAAATTAAAGCCAAAATATGACATTTAGAACGGCTCATGATTAAACATAATAGAAATTCATTGTCTCTTATATTTAATAGTATATGTTTAGAAAATTATTTGCTGCCTTGATACACTATATATATATATATATATATATATATAAATATACTTACCTATATAACAATAACTACATTATAATTTTTGTTTTTTCTCTAATTTTCTTTCTTACTTCTTTACCTACTATTATAGCTGTTGTTTAACTTTTTTATTAATGCTTAAACTTAAAACTGCTAAAATTCAAAAATAAATTCAGTGTCGACAGGTTTAAGAATACTACAGATTTCTTGATTTTGTAATTACATTCAACTTAGGGCTTTAGCTGGGCATTAAAAGATATTCTACTACAAAAAAAAAATAAAATAAAAAGCAATACAAGCAGTGTTTAATATTACAAACAAGGAATACAACCCCCCCCCCCCACTGCTCCAGTAAAATTACCTAACTCTTTCTGCCATACATGATCTTTAGAAGAGACAGGTCAGACCAAAATGAAGTATTGCTGCCACATCTAGGTCAGTGCTGACCAATCCTCACTTCCAAGCCTCCCTGGGGAGTTGAAAATGTGTTTGTGTGGCTTTGTAGGTCATGAATTTTTTTTTACTCTACTACTCCAAAACATTGTTAGCTTCTTACTTCTTTATAGTTATTTTCATGGCAAGTGTTTGGGCGAACTACATTCAAAGGTTTCACTCAACCAGACATTCATAGCTTGGATCTACTAATGAATCAACTCATCCTTTTCATATTCCATTTGTAATGAGGAAATTCCACTCGGACAACATTTTCGCCAAAACTGTCACTTTGTGGAATAGACTCCCATAATGATGCTATATTGATCACTACAATCTTAACCTCTTCAAATTTAGGGTCAACCGTTATCTATCCTACATATCCTCATAATATCCAACTCTACTTCTTTGTATGCCCTTACAGCCTCACTTAGTAACCCTCTACCTAGAGTGGTTCTTAGGGCTTGTATTGGTTAAACAATAGAAAAAGAAAAAGGAAAAAAACATGACACTGTGTAAAAATGAAGTTATGATAAAAAAAAAAGAAGATATTAACCTCAATAAACTTTATATTAATGAAGTTACATTTCCTGGTGTCTGCTAACCAACAGTCATTCCTTTGTTTTTTTATAGAATACAAAATGGGTCACTTCAATAGCAGCAAAACCGTATCATATTTTTGTGTATGCCAAGTACATAAATAAACACAGGAACAGTTCACTGAATTGACTTATAAGTAAATACTTGGAATGTACAATTTTAGAATTCTTAAATCCAGTTTTGGTAAATTTTAATTCAATTTTAGTTCTTGTTAAGAAAGAATCATCTCTCCCCCTGTCTGACTGACTGTCCATTTTTATATATACAATGTATATTATTATGTTTTGCTCATTGAAGATTGTAAAGTCCTCATCTGTGTTGTGTACGAATATTTAGTTTGTATCAGATGCTTATTACTAAGTAGTTTATTTACATTTAATTATCACTTTCTTGATTGCATTACACATCTTTAACATTGGGTCAGTGAAATATTATTCTGATATTATGACTTTAACCTACATTGATTGAGAACCATCAACAATGGATTTTGATTGTAAAAGGAGAGCTAGGGACTATTTACAATGTTTTTACGGCTTTTGAGGGTTTATTTTAATTTCAATCTGTTGAAAAAATCTGAAAATTTGTTAGTTAATGCTTGGGAAAAATTTTCTTGTATGTATGAAAAAGAAAAGATAAAAGAAGGAAGAGAGGAAAAAGAGGAGACAAAAAAGGAAAAAAATTGAGGGGAAACAAAGAGAAAAACAAAAAAGGGAAAAAGAAAAAAGAGAAAAACAAAAAAGGGAAAAAGAAAAATATTAGGATGCAATTTACATGGAAATTTTGCATCACACACAAAGAAAAATGAAGACTTAAATATTTGTTAAAAAAAATCAATGCTGTCAAATATTTTGTACAAGGGATCTACAGAATATGAAGATGATTAAAAAATATTTATAAAAGGTAAAATGACTAATGATGAGTACGTCTTGCACGGATTGAGGATTATCTATATAAAAGTATATATGAGAAACAAACATTATCCACATGTTTACAAGCATTTTTTTTGTTATTTAATTCTAAATGCGTTGCTGACTTACAGAAATCTAAAGTATTTAGATAGAAAACAATTTATTGGTTCTTATATTTGGTGCATTGCATACAATTGCTTTGGCAGAAGTTACAAATTGAAGAAGTATTTTTTAAAGAGTTTTATTTTTGGGTGGTTCTGTTTTTAGTTATGAATAAATATGGAACATTTGAATCCTGACGGAACTATCAGTTACAGTACAGCTTGAAAGTAAAAAAGAAAAGAAAAAGGTTTTTGGAAGATTATAACAATGTAAACATTGACCCATTTATATGAAACTCTCAAAGTATATGCTCTATGCTGTAAAAATATATCTTTCAACTTTTATAAATGTTTAAGGACAAACCTTTCCTCTCATGACAAATGATGATGGGGTTTCCATTGTAAACAATTTAAAATACAGTCTTATCAAAAATAAAAATACTAATAAAAAACAAGTATTTCAAAAGCTGATAAATATATAAATAATTCTCAATTTAATTCCAATTTACCAAAAATCATGAAAAACTAACCTATATTGATAAAAAAAACCAACAATGGATTTTGATAGTAAAAGGGGAATCAAGGAATATTTACAATGTTTTTATTTGGAAGAAAGAAAGATCTTGAGATTCAACAATATTTAAAGACTAACACATTCTGTCCATTAATTAAGGTTAGTTTCAGGTTTTGTCGACTGTTGCACAGATTAGAAAATAGGACTGAGGAATTCAATTGATCTTTATTTTTTTTATTTACTTAGATATGTCAGCTTCACAGTTGTGTGCTAGAAATCCTACAGAGTACACATGCACTCAAGTGAGAGTTTGGCTATGCTTCTACACATTATAGCAGCAGTAGTAGTAGCAGCGGCTGCAAGCAGCGTATTCTCCTACCAGGACGCCCTCCCGCTTTGTTTCCAATGGAACCACGTTTGGAAACAAGATTCTATACTCAGACTACATAATTTTACTAAAATACTTGAACTAGGGAATTCTCTCAGACTAACATGCACTCTCACTTTTAGTACATTTTTTTTTATAAAGACTAACTACTTTTAATAGAAAGTGAAAGATGAACTAAATTCTTTGCGGAAAACATAACAGAACCCACATTGTCACTATTCTGATAAAATCCATATTAAAAATCTATGTGG
Organism: Ascarosepion bandense; assembly: GCA_037127315.1. Taxonomy (NCBI): domain Eukaryota; kingdom Metazoa; phylum Mollusca; class Cephalopoda; order Sepiida; family Sepiidae; genus Ascarosepion; species Ascarosepion bandense. The sequence continues at coordinate 2,503,976 of JBBBDQ010000769.1, read as the reverse complement.
CTATTTCTCTAGTGTTTTAATAAAAAAACATTTTATTGTCCAATGTTTTTTTGTTTTTGTTTTAGCAAGTAAGAGGTTCTATCATCATTCAGTTTTGCTCATACTTGGCATATATTTCAATTATGTAGTTTGAAATTTGATGGATTAGTTGAAATTTTGGGCAAGACCCAGGTGGGATACAGTAGCAACACTGATACAAATCCTAGCAGCAGATTTTCCTGCTTTGTATTTCTAAAACAAGGAGATAATGTGTCATGTGACGATCAGATTGCCAATTACAATGTGGGGTTTAAAAATAACAAAGATTTGCAAATTTCCTTGAAAAATAATTAAAAAGAAAAAAAAAAATCAAGCATCATTGCAATGGCATGATTTTTGCTTTTCTGCATGTTTCTAAACAAATATTTAAAACAAAAATGTCCTAGTTTAAAAATGTTCATCTTAATGTTCATCTGTAATACCACTGCAACAAAGTATTTTGGTGAAAAGCAAATTTTAACTAAACTGAAAATTAAAAAAAAAAATTCAACACCAAAAATGGCCACATATTTACAATGACCATTTTTGGGAGATGTCCTTGGCAAATATGACTTGTCATAATATTTTTGTAAATCACTTATATTCCCTGATACTCTCAATATAGTTATTTGATAAGCATTTGCTGAAATTAGGAAACTCAAGAAGGGTATTTTAAAATGCATAAAATTTTTTGATACAATAAAATAAGAGAAAGAGAAAAAAAGAAAAGAGAGCGTGTATATTTTCATGGGACAATTTAGAGGATGCAAATATACGTGTGGATAAATAAATATATTACATATTGAGTAGTTTTGTTAATAAAAGTGCTCATTTTAATGTAACAGAGCTATTAAGTAGATATTAACAAATATACATATTCCTCACCAGTGAGGAATAATATGTATATTTAATAGATACAAGATGCTTGGAAAAATCATTATGGGACATTTTTACATTCCTCATTATCAGCAAAAAGGAAACATCTTTAAATACTGGAAAAATTAAATAAGACTAGTAAAATCTTTCTTGTCAGTCAATTTCAATGAAATGTGCTTAAAAGAAAGGACGTTGCTTAAATATGCATTAATGTGTGTGTGTGTGTGTGTGTGTGTGTAAAGAGGGAAAGAGACGGTGCTAACAAAAGGTTTGGGTTATCTGGCCATAAAAAATAAATTACTTACTCTAACATTTAGTATCCACTGTTTTGCTTAACAGAGTGATCTCACCAAAAATATGGCTAACAAAGAAAAGCAGCAAAACTTCTGACTACATTGCATTGTTCAACTTTTGGGTAGCACCTCACTCTCATATAAACCACCTCAAATATTTTTTTTATTTAAAGAATAGATGCTTCTTTTAGTTTTTTTTTTTTTTTTTTTTGACAGACTATGGTAGTAATGCTCTATTGGTTACTCTTATTAGTTTAAGTAATCTGTGAGTTCTTAAACAACTGCCTATCTCAATATTAGCAAAAAGAGAATTTTTAAACGTTTTTGTAAAAGCATACTTCATTTTGCTGGCAGCCATTTTTTTTTTTCCAAAGTTTCAGTCAGTTAATTGCCATACATGATACACGCTTGGGTAATCATGTCTCGAAAGAGACATGACTGACTGAGCTTAAGATTATCCTGCAGTAGGTTGCCATTGCTTTCTGCAGTAGACTGGTTGCCTACCAAAGCTATCAAACCCAATCTGTCCTATTATTTAACCCATAACTGGAGGGAAGAGATGGAGTAATACCTTTCCCAAGGATATTTGTGCATAAGTGAATACAAGGAATTCAACTGGAATTTGAACTTGGCTCCCCGATTTGTCATTCTGAGTCGATATCCACTGCACCACAACACACTGGTCTATATATTAGTCAAAAGTTCAGATGAGTATTAGACAGGGTTCAGGTTGTTTGTGCATGTCCTTAAAGCTGAGTTTTATCAATAGCTGCATCAATCGCTAGGAAAGTTAGATACCAGTGTCATACAAGAAAGTTTTTCCTGTCAAAATCCATCTTGAATGCAGTTAGTATATCTGATTGGAGGCTCTTGCTATTCATCTTGAGGTTTTTGACAAAATCCAAAGAAGGCTCTGCAATTTAATCAATCCTAACTTGGCATCTCGACTTCAGTCACATTTACAGAGATGTGATTTTGCTTCCCTCTGTCTTTTCTACAAATATTTTCAAAGCAACTGCTTTGACGAGTATATATTCCTGCTGTCTCGATGAACAAATCTAAGTGTACTACTAGATTAGCACACTTAAATTTATGTGATCAAGATGGCAGGGATAAAAGTGTACTACTAGATTGTCGAGATTCAGAAACGCAGTGGTTTAATGCAAAACCTATCCAGGCACCGACTGTGGAAGTGACCATGTCCCAGTCATCTGCAAACTAAAGATGAAACTCCGGAAAATGAAGAAGCCTAGTGCAGCACCAAGACTGAAATACTCCAGCAATGGGAAGAATATATAAAAGATCTTTTCCACAACAAGAGAGAGCAACTGATAATACACAAAGATGAGAACTGACTGGAAATATTAAAGTCTGAAGTGGAAGCTGGTTTAAATGGCCAAACTGAAGCAGTTGGTCCAGATAGCATAGTCATAGAGCTGCTGATAACTCTGGAAGAATTTAGGATAGAGAAATTTACAGAAATAATAAATGAGATTTATGATAGTGGTGTAATACCAGACGAGCTCAGCAAATCTATCTTCATAGCACTGCCTAAGAAGTTAGGGGTAAAATAGTGCAAACTCCACAGAACAATCAGTTTAATGAGCCACATTACAAAACTGATTGTTTTAATCCTGATGAATAGAGTGAGAAGCAGAATCAGGCCAGAAATACAAGAACAGTGGATCAAAGACACTGGAACAATGAATGCCATTTTTATGATTAGGATGTTCTTCGAAAGGGCAATACAAATGAAGAAGGACTTGTACCTATGTTTTATTGATTATGCAAAGGCATTCGAAAAAATATGCCACAAAGAATTGATGGAGATGCTTGGCAGCCTCAACATATTTGGGAAAGACATAATAGTAATCAAGAATCTCTGCTGGCAGCAAACCACCTGCATACGGACAGGTAACAAATTCAGCAGATATACAAAGATAGAAAGGGGCGTAAGACAAGGATGTGTCTTTTCACTGGATCTATTCAACTTGTACAGTAAGACTATTCTGAGGACCCTAGATGTTATGTCAGGATTTGTCATTGGAGGCTACAATTTAAATAACATAAGATATGCAGATGATACAGTGCTGATAGCAGGCACGCAAAGGAAACTACAAGATCTCATACAGAAGATAGCTGAAGAGAGTGACAAGAAAGGACTACAAATAAACTGCAAGAAGACCGAATGCATGGTCATCAGCAAAAAGAGCAGCCAAAAATGCCAAATACAGGTGAGGAATACTAAAATTGAAGCAGGTACAAAAATTTAAATACCTGGAAAGTGTTCTAACAGAAAATGGAAAGTGTGACACAGAGATCCGAAGGCAAATTGGCATGGCAAAGGACACATTCCAGATGTTGAGTAAAGTATTAAGAGACAGGAAAGTTTCACTAGAAACAAAGAAGAGTACTGGATTGCTATGTGATGTCAGTTCTTCAATATGACAGTGAATGCTGGACATTATCATTAAAGATGAAGGAAAAACTTGAAGCAGTTAAAATGTGGTTCTACAGAAGGATGCTGCAGATATCATGGATTGAGCATGTGAGCAATGATGAGGTTTTGGAAATAATGGAAATGAAAAGGAAATTAATGCTGAGCATCAGGAAGAGACAGCTAAAGTTTCTGGGACATGCAATGAGGAAGGAGGGCTTGGAGAACCTAATAGATGGAAAAAGAGACAGAGGAAAGCAGTGGATAACATATTTGAAGGGCCTGAGCAAATGGATGACAGAACAAGGGTTCATGTGGTGTAACAGAAGAAAGCATGTTAAGAGCCACCAGGGATAGGGAGATGTGGAAAGCCACGATCGCCTACATCCTGAAAAGACAGGGCAAATAGAAGAAAAACTAGATTGGCATCTGGTTCCCACCCTTTTACCATTGAAATAGTTAAATGTAACTGACTCTTCTACTTTAATGGTTTCTTTTCTCATACTTCCCACTGATGAAACTCCTATTTACTTGCTTCCCTGATAGCTACAATCTCCAAAAATTTAAAAGTAATGTCAATTGCCATTTTCTATCTTCTTGAATCCTGTTCATTTTTTATCCTTTTCTCAATAACTCTGGACTCAACTTTTTCTCTCACTGTAACCCCCACTGTATACTAACAGTGGTTCTGCTTTGGTTGGGGTGAAATGCTTAGAGACAAAAAAAAAATTAATTTCTGCAAACACATTTATGGAACCATTGCAAATGAAATATGAAAGGGTAGAAGACAAAATGCATTTTTAAGTGATGCACATTATTTTAAAAAGGTGTGTTGTGGTTGCAGTGGATATTGGCTTTGAACAAAAAATCAAGGAGCCGAGTTCAAATTCCAGTTGAATTTGTTGCATTCACTTAGGTGAAAATACCTTTGAGAAAGGTATTAATCCATCTCTTTCCTCCAATTATGGGTTAAATAACAGGACAGACTAAGTTCTATAGACTTGGCTGGTAACCAATCTACCGCAGAAAGTAATGGCAACCTACTGCGGGATAATCTTCTGCCCAGTCTTTGAGACATGATTACCCAAGCATATATCACATATGGCCCTTAACTGACTGACATTATTTATATATATATATATATATATATAAACTTTCCTTTAAAAAAAACACTAAAACACAAAAATTACATGACAGTCAAACATGAGGACATAACAACACCAGAAAAATAACATTGTTGAAAATAGCCTGTGAAGAGGCTGAAAGCGCTTGGAGATTAAAAAAATTATGGAACATTTTTACATTCCTTATCGCCAACAAAAATGAAACATGTAAGAACACTGGAAAAATTAAATCAAAAAGGTGGGACTGCCACTAGTGCACATGGATTAGAGAGACACAGAGACAGAGAAGATTTTAAAAAAGTGTGGATGGAGGTGTTGAAGAAAGGATAAAAGATGAATAGAATTCAGGGAGATAGAAGATAACAATTGATATAGAATTTAAACGTTTTGGAAATTGTAGCTATCAAGAAGTCAAGTAAAGGGCAGGGGTGTTCTACAGGCATGAAATGTGAGAAGAACTGTTAGAGTAGAAATGGTGGTTACATTTAACTATTAAATTTAACTGCCAATCTAGTAACACATATAACTCAGAGAGCCAAGTTCAAATTTGGGTTAAGTCAGTTATATTCACTTATGTCTAAAAATGTTGATAAGAAAAATATTGAGACTTTTGTATTGACATGATGGAATATGAAATTTTAAATTTTGCCAAATAGGGTGGAAGTTCATAAAAAGCCAGTGGGGAAAAAAACTTTGACAACTGAATGATGATGCTATGAATTTATATAAATTAAAGATTTTGCAAAAAAAAAAAAAAAAAAAAAAAAAAAAACTTTTGCATTAACACAATATGATGGAATACACAATTTAGAAGATGGTGGAAGTTCATAGAAGGAAAGAAATAATTTAACAACTGAATAATGATGATATGAATTTATATGAATTAAAGATCTTACCATGTTTCAGTTGATTTCATGACATGTCAGATTACTTAATGTTAATTTTTCATGGGGCACAGAGTGAGGCTCAAACTCAATACCCAGTAGTAATGGTGAAAGAGATATTATATTGTGTCAAGGCACCTAATCCAATAATCTGTAGATGTTAATCTACACCAAAGGTTCCCCCCACTAAAAGGGATAGAAACTTTTGCATTAATTCTATATGCTGAAATACTAGGCTATGAATTTATATCAAAAAATCTCATCCAAAATGCTGGTTGTTGTCCATTTTTGCACGTGAATACATGTGTAAATCTACTCATATTTTCTTATTCTGTTACCCAGATTGCTGTCCTATTTAATTAGTTGGCCTGATATAATTTTTCTTTGTTAGATAATGAGTGTATCTGACAAATAGAAAAAAAAAACAGAAACATAACAAAAGAATGAAATTAGAATAGAAGGAAAAGAAAGGGAGAGAAGGAAAGAAAGGGAGGAAGGAAAGAAAGAAAGAAAGAAAAGAAAAGAAAGGATAAGAAAAATTCTTGAGAAGGAAAACAAAAAGAAGAAAAATGCAAAGATAACACAAGTGGAAAAATACTACAGTGTCACTTTGGTAGTGGAAGTTTCACCAATGTCTGTAAGTTGAGATGAAAGAAAAATGTTAGTCGTGCACTGCTTTCAATGTTGTAATAAAGACAGCAAACGAAGGAAAAATCCATAAAGTAAAAAAAAAAAAAAAATTTGGCAAGTTACATTACCACGTACCCAAAGGTATATATGACATGTACTCACCCTAGTTATTCAAGTTTAAACACAATCTTACTTTTAAAACAAAGTACCTTATCTACAAAAAGACTGATCTAGAAAGTTACTTGATACATCATCCAAATATTTTATTGAAATAAACTTAATCAGAACTTAATGAAATTAAATATCATCAAATTTCAGCATTCTTAAGTTAGAAATGTTTATATAAAAAAGAAAAAGAAAAAATGGTATCAAGATATTGTTGATTTTTTTTTCATCCAAACAAGGTAATAAAGCTGCTAAGATGCAATGGGTTACTGAGAATTATAGAATGTAAGAAAAAATACACTACTAAGGAGCAAGAACAATGAAAGAAGAGTCATTAAGAAGACAGTAGATAACAATTGACATTGCATTTAAATTTTTGAAGATCAAAGCTATCTGCGAAGTATGAAGCCAGAAGAGTGTTTCACAAGTGAGAAGTGTAAGAAAAAAAAAAAAAGAAAAAAAAAAAAACTTAGCATAGAATGTACAGTTGGATCTAGTCAATTCAACTGTAAAATAATGAAACCTTACTGCCATTTTAGTACTGCACTTAAATTCATAAAGTCTAGGTAGCATAGAGGAAAGTTGATCAGAACAATTACCATGAAAATATTTATAGAAAAGTGCAGCTATGTTATGGTGTTAGGGAAAGTGACTGAAGCCAAGATGCCACATGAGGACCAATAATAAATTTTTCTTTGGATTTTATTAAGAATCATAATGTGGTTTACCTGGGAAGTGTTCAGACAGAAAATGCAACATTAAGATCCAAAGATGCATTGACATGGCCAAGGACATATTTCAAAAGCTAACCAAAGTACTGAGAGACAGAAAAATCTCATTGGAAACAAAGAAAAGAGTGCTGGATTCCTATGTGATATTTGTCCTTCTGTATAGAAGTGAATGTTGGACAATCTCATCAAGGATGAAGGAGGGGAGGCTTAAAGCAGCAGAAATATGGTTTTACAGGAGGATGCTGAGGATACCACAGATTGAGCACAAGAGCAACGATGAGGTGTTAGAGAAGATGCAAAAAAAACAAAAAAAAACAAAGAAAAAACAAAAAACTCATACATATCAGGAAGAACCAGATGAGGTTCCTGGGACACACAATGAGGAAGGAGGGCCTAGAAAATTTAATACTTACAGGATGGATAGAAGAAAAGAGAAACAGAGGAAAGCAGGGTGAGACATATGATAGGCCTGAGCAAATAGATGGTGAAGCAGAGTTTGGGGGAGATACTAAGAGGGAAAATATTGAAAGCAACAAGAGACAGAGCCAAATGGAAGTCAATGATTGCCTACATCCTGAAGAGAAATGGCACATGAAGAAGAAGAATTGGTTTAAAATAGTCAATGTAGTCATCTCTTATTTATCTCTCAAATATTTATTTTTAACAACAACAATAATAAAAAACATTCTTTTATATTTGATGATAATTTTAAACTTTTATTAGTTTTATTCTTTTATTTATTGTTTGGTTTCTGTTACTGTTATTAGAATAACACTAGCAGTATAGCCCGGCGATGCTCGGGTGTAATGAAAGCTTTTAAAACTAATCCATGGTCTTGGAGCTCAGACTCTTTAGACGTTGGCATGAAAGACTAAAAAGCAATAGCTGTTTCCAGTTAGAGCGAAACCGTAGACTGAAAAAAAAATGAATGGATGTAAGTCAAAATTTGATTTCCTGGTATTGATATCAAATTTTCTGCACTATTGTAAGAACTACAACCTTGAAACTTCTGAATATCATTTCTTATGTCTTTGTCTATGAGTATATGAAATTTGATTAAAATCGGACCACTCCGTCTATAACCCGATTTTTTCGATTATCGATATTTATCGGGGGTACCTCAACACAAAACCTAGCTAAGAACACTCGCAGACACTTATAATACAACTGTGTAAATTTTCAAGAAAATCGGTTCAGCCGTTTTGGAGTCTATAGGTAACGCACACACACACACAAAGTTCCATTTATAAATAAGTTTAGGATTAGATTTAATGACAAACTGTTTACTCCGACATCCAGTGTAAAATTTTTATGTGTATGTTTCTATATTTATACCTTTGATGGTTGCTACTTATTGTGGTGGGGGAGAGGCTTGTGTGGCGCAATGATTCTGAGAAAAATGTTCTAAAGTGGTATAGCTACCCTTGATGACAAGGTTGAAGACAAATACCCAGACTAAGTGTGACCAACCCCAAAGACTCCAACAGTGGAACAACCAGATGATTACAACAGGTCTCAATGGTTGAACAAGTAGATGAAGAGGGCTAGGTATGATGGACATGTTACAGAAGGTAACACACAAAATTATAACGGAGTCAGTTGCGGTTTCATAACTGGATTCTCCATGTCTAATTCCATATGTGCCTCAGAGGAACGTCATGAGATCAAGTGTGTGGATCACTTGTTGGTGGGCTGAGGTCCACCTTAAAAATATTCACATCATTGTTACTTCCTTCTATTTTAATTTTCTTTCATTTTTAATTAACTCTTGTTATCATCATAAAGGAAGTGATCAACAAAGAAGAAATTAAATTCTTCGGTCCAAGATCAGTCAGTCAGTCAGTCAGTCAGTTAAGAGACATATGTGTTACATACTTGAGCGATCATCTCACAAAAAAGACATGACTGACTGACAGATAGATAGATAGATAGATTTTCACACAGTAGGTTGCCATGACTTTCTGCAGTAGACTGGTTACCAAACAAGGCTACAGAACCCAATCTGTCCTGCTATTTAACCCACAATTAGAGGGAAAAAGAGATGGATTCATACCTTTCCAAAGGATATTTGTGTGCAAGGGAATGCAATGAATTCAACTGAAATTAAAACCCTGCTCTCAAATTTCTCATTCTGAGCCAATATCCACTGCACCACAACACACATCCAGGGCACCTAGATGAAGCTGAAAAATCTTTCTATACATTTTTACCTTAAAAAAATTATTCTCTTAATTCAAACTGAATTCTATAAGTAAAATTTTTGCCAATGTCATTACGGTGAGCAACTAATGCATTGTGTGTGTTTTGTAAAAGATCCCTTTTGTGTTCATATAATCTTTTATCCAAATTTCTTGAGGTTTCTTCTATGTATTTTTTGTGGCAATTATTAAAGGTTTAGTTTATTTTGTTTCATAAAAGATCCCTTTTAATTGTCATGTAAATTTATAATTGTTTATATCTTAGAATTTTAATTTTAGTTCTATGAGTTTAGTGCTGTTTTCTTTAAGTACTTTTTTTCTTTCAAACTTAAAAAAACATTTTCTTAAGTAACAATAGGAATGTTTAAAAAAAATTGTGTCAAAAATAAATGATTTTTGGAAACTTCTGTTTTGAGCTGTTGAGATTAGCAATAACAGATTTCCTTGGCATTGTCAAAAGGGAAATGGTTCTGTAGGCAATTGCTTTGAAGTTAGCTTTTACAATCTAATTAATGGTGGCACTGTAATTGTATTATTATGGCCTACCATGCAATTAAGGAGTATGTCCGCTTTACCATAAGAAATTCAGGGAAAATATTCTGTTGAAAATATTGGTTTGTTCATTTGTGTTAATAATTTAAGTAATTTTATTTACTCTAGATATTTATAAAATATGTGAAATGGTTTTTTTAAAAACATTATTTATTAAATAAAGATCTTCTAGAAAAGAAAAACCCCTAGAGCATGAAAATAAAACTGTTTTGCTACAGACTTTTGTAATATGCAACATACAAAGACAACAACATTATCCCCAACAATAAACTAGACAAAAACACATATGACACTACCTAGCAACTCCATAACATCCAAGGCTTATGGCCTATCACGTTGAACACACCGGTTCTAGCTCAATCACTGAAGCTAAGCAATGTTGAGCCTGGTCAGTACTTAGATGGGTGACTGCTTGGGAATACCAGGTGCTGTAAGCATTTAGTGATGGATGTGCATTGTGGTGTAGTGGATATCGGCTCGAAAAGAGAAATTGGTGAGCTGAGTTCAAATTCCAGTATTCAACTGACCACATTTAAAGCCAGCATATTACCTCTGCTCCATTGTTTCCAACAAAGCAGTCTGAATAACACTGCTTTGCTTGAACAGCATTATTTCCCATCAGAAAGCAATGCTTTATCAATACACGAAATTCAGGTTTTTCCATTGTTCCTGCATTCACTTAAGCACTGATACCCCTTGGGAAAGGTATTAATCCATCCCTTCCCTCCACTTATGGGTTAAGTAACAAGGGTAGGACTTGGGGACCCTGCCCTTTAAAAATAAATCCCAATGAATCTTGATACTCAAAAAGAAAAAGTATTACTAGACACAAAACTTATATATAAAAACAACAATAAATTGTTGAAAAGAAAAAGGTATTACCAGCAATAAATAAAAAAATTTAGTTGGCATTAAATGACCTGCCGAGGTTGATATGCCATAAAAACAAAACAAAACAACCAACCAACCATAACATCCACTATCCAAAACAACTTATCCTATCTAAACAAAATAGTCAAAATCAATTCCAAAAACATTATGGATATGATCAAAATGAAAAACACCCATAACAATAATAATTTAGAAGCAGGCATACATAAAATAAATTGCCAAAACTGTTTCTCAGAATATATTAGGGAAACATGCAGAAATTTAATAAAAACATATCTATGAATACAAAAGGGACCTTATATACAATTTATAATGCACTAGTCATACACAATTTTGATCTAATGGATTCCATAACACATCACTCAAGTCCCTGGCTTGACATGTAGATGGCACCACTAATAAAAAATCCATATGATTTTTATGAAGTACTAACCTTCAAATTGCATGTGACAAAATTTGGGCCCAATTGGATTATTAGTTTACAAATCACAGTTAAGTGAAGCTACTGTTGCAAATTTTCAAAACAATGGAAAAACCTGAATTTCGTGTATTGATAAAGCATTGCTTTCTGATGGGAAATAAAAAATGCTGTTCAAGCAAAGCAGTGTTATTCAGACTGCTTTGTTGGAAACAATGGAGCAGAGGTAATATGCTGGCTTTAAATGTGGTCATACGGGCACAAATGATGCGGAATGCTCAGGTTGCCCAAAATTGGTAGTTGTCCCGGAAAACACCAAAAAATCCACAAACTCATTTTGGCCAATCGTAAATTGCAGTTGCATGAGATAGAAGATAGCAGAGGAGTTGAACATATCAGAAGGCAGTCTATTCACCATTTTGCATAAACAGTTTTCAATGAGAAAGCTGTGTTCAAAGTGGTTACTGCATTTATTCACCATTGATCAAAAACAACGTGTTGACAATTCAGATCATTTTTTGCAACTGTTTCAGCATAACAAGGTGTTTTTGCATAAATATATCACAATGGAAGAAACATGGATCCACCACTTCACTCCAGAGTCAAATTGGTAGTCAGCTGAATGAACAGTACCAGACGAAAGCCATCTAAAGTGACCAAAGACACAAACATCAGCAAGCAAGGTTTTGACTTCCGTGTTTTGGGATGCACAAGGTATTTCGTTCATTGATTACCTTGAGAAAGAAAGAACCATTAATAGTGTATACTATATAGCATTATTAGTGCATTTGAAGAAAGAAATCACACCAAGAAATGGTCACAAACGAAGAAGAAAAAGTGATCTTTCACCAAGACGGCAAAACTACATGAATTGCACTTTGAATTGCTTTCACATCCTTCCCATTCTCTAGATCTGGCCCCTAGCAACTACTGGCTGTTTACAAACCTAAAAAAAAAAAAAAAAATGGTCCAGGGAAACAGATTTAACTCCAATCAAGAAGTGATATTGGAAAGTGAGGCGTATTTTGAGGCCAAAGACAAATCATTCTACAAAAAAGGCATCAAATTCTTATAGATGCATTGGAATCAATGTATCAACCTAGAAGAGACTATGTTGATGAATAACATTGAATGTTGCCTGTAAGTTGTTGTTTTATTAGTTAGGCCTGAGATTTATTGTGTGGTGTGTTTCTTATCAAAACAGAAAGTAATTTACTCAGAAGGAAAATTCTTGATAGTGCCACTATCAAATCTTATCAAAATATAAATCTATGTTTCAGTTTCTTTCCAATCTTACCTTTCCTAAAAGAATTACTAGTTTCCCAAGCTAACATTCACAACCAAAATTTTAAAAAAATATAAACGTTTAAATGGTTAAATCCATTATTTCATGTTTTTGAAGATGTACAACCCATATGCCCATCTTAAATGATAACAATCTGATCACAATTTAAACAACATTCATTTATTAAAAAAAAAAATTTCTTAAATATTACTTGCTTACATTTGTATTATCAGACTTTGAATTATAGCACTTTGTGTCCTCCATATGTTTTGACTGATCTTTCAACCACCTGATAAACATTCATGAATGTTCTCGAATTTAAAAGCCTTGATAAACTGACACTCTTGTTCTTGTATAAAAACATGGGTAACAAAATAACTCCCCTAAATTTGCCTTGATGACGTCTCTCAGAGGACATCAGCTAAGAATAGTTTTTCCTCTTCTTTTTTTATTTGTTTTGTTCCTTTATAATATCTGAAAATAATTTATACACGTGCACACACACACACACACACACACAAAAAAAAAAAATGAAACATTCAACTTCTTTCACGAATTGGAGTTTTTGGGATATGATGCTGACTTTCGGGGGAGTTTCAATTTTGTGCTTTCTCAGGTTAACATTTTCAGCTGACATGAAGTGGAAAAATTAGACTGAATCAATTGATATGTCCACTGCTAAGAAAGTTGGTTCAGTATGTAGTGTTAGACAATTTTTCTCCCCTGAATCTATCTTACATATTTATAAGTCTTCATCCATGCTTTAAATATTACCGCTACATATGGTGCGGTGCTCCTGCTATATATTTAGAGATTCTTGATAAAATCCAAACTGATTTTGATCAATCTCCAGTGAAACCAGTATCACACAAAATAAAATTGCTTGTATAATATTTAGATATTGGCATTGCATAAACCATAGAGGGTGATAAGCTGCTAAACAAAAACAAGCACCAATCTTTATATATACTTGATTTGTTTAGCACCATATCAACTTCTCATGTGTCATTTAATGCTGAAATTTAATTGAAATATTTTTAAAACAATTTTATGGCTTCAATTATATCTATAATTGAAGTCATAAAATTGCTTTCAAAATTGTATGATACTGGGTTCACCAGAGATTGATCAAAATAAATAAAGGAAAAAAGATGGCAGGAAGAGAAGAGAGTCTATTAACTGAATGATAATTGCTGAAATTTGAAGGAAGATGAATTGAAAAGTTAAGAAATTACAAAAATGAAATTCATTGAAAAATCATGTTACAAAATAATTCCAAGGAGAATCGAACCCAGAATTAGATGTCAATCAGCACAATTGAGCAAAAGAAAGACTACCCATCCTGCCTACAAGAAAGAAAATACTAACCATATCCTCAAAATACCAAATAGAAAACATATGCTGTCAATAAAAAACATTTTAAATAACAATTATGATTTTTCTGGACAAAAAAAGAAAAACATCTGTTTTGAATCAACCACCAGAAAGAAGTACTCTCTATGAAGATAGAAAATGAAGATACATTCATTCCTTATAATCTCGGTAATATTCATTCAAAGAAAAATTTTATATTTAAACATTAATCAGATTCCTTGGGATACAACTAATAAAGAAAATTTAATTACTATTCTGAAATGACCATGGACAAACACCACCCATATGGAGCGGTAGTATGAGATGAGACATGAAGGAAGTTGGAGCAAAAGGGGCAGCTTGATTTCTCTGACTAATCATAAAAAGAGGCTAGACAACCCCAAATTTTAATAACCATAGATATTTTGAATATATGTAATTTTAGGAAAAGGTTGATACAAAGGATAGAATACAACCAAACTCTGGTCAACACCCATTCTGCTGAATGCAGGACTTCATATAAACTGGAGATTTTGAACAGATGACAGAAGATAGAGAAAATTGGAAAAGATGAGACCAGAGAAGCCCAAAAAGAGCAGAGACAGAGACCTCCTGATCAAGACCTTGTGCCAGCCCTGAGATCAGAATATAGAAATCTATGTTGCAGCTAACACAAGCTGCAACCTCTAAAAGGAATCCCAGTGTCATTTGATTTTAAATGGGAAGGGTTAAAACCTTTATATACAGCAAATCATATATAAACCAAATTATTGTTAAATTTTTAATCCAATTTAATTCTTTATTCTAAATGATTTTTTTGTTGTTGTGTAACTCCCAACTATCAGAGCTGACTACACTTCAAGTTTGCTTCATCAGCAATCTTCTTACACTTTGAGCTCAAAAACACAACATGGTAAAAGGTGTAGATGGTTGTGAACAAACAAATACCAGCTATGTGAAGTGGAGCCTGCCACCAACTCAATACCAGCAGCAAAAACAAGTCACACTTAACGAGTGAGGGGTCAGTTAGATGGCAACCACAGTGGTCTGAAAGAACTTGAAAACTAATGCGGATCATAGGGCTATATTATTAGTGACCGTTGACAGAGAATGACACAGAGGGTTAGTAATATATATATATATATATTTCAAAATGGGTAAAAAAAAAAAATCAAGACTTTTTTTTTTCTGTTGTCCCCCTTTCCTGAAAAAAGCAACAATCTTGACACCAAAACACAAATCACAACTCATTGCTATATATATATATATATACACACACACACTACAACATGTTTAACAAGAAGACTCGTGTTACATCTCTGACTATAGCTCTATTAGGTCTCATTTAAATACACATAGAGACCTAATAAAGTATCTGTAACATACTTGTTGATAATACAAATAGCAGCATGTCAGTCAGTCAGTTAAGTGCCATACGCGATACGCGCTTGGGCGATCATGTCTCGAAAGAGACATGACTGACTGGGCAGAAGATTATCCCGCAGTAGGTAGCCATTGCTTTCTGCGGTAGACTGGTTGCTGGCCAAGGCTATAAAACCCAATCTGTCCTGCTATTTAACCCATAACTGGAGGGAAGAGATGGATTAAAACCTTTCCCAAGGGTATTTGCGCGTAAGTGAATACAATGGATTCCAACTGGAATTTGAACTCGGCGCCCCGGTTTCTTGTTCCTAGCTGATATCCACTGTACCACAATGCACATCCAGCAGCATGTACATATAAAAAAAAAAAAAAACAAACAAAAACTGAAGCATTATTAATAAAAAAAAAGAAAAAGCCAACACTATAAATATCAACTATGAACACAGCCATAATGTGCTGACTGTGTTTGGAAATAAAAATTTTATTATCTCTAGATATATAGAGAAAACCATACATGTATTCATTTAAAAGTAAAAATAAAATAAAATTTATCCATGATAGTAGCTAAAAGTATAACTAAAAGTGCTTTGAAAAATAAAACAGAGAATGTTTATATAATTTATCTACTGAAAAAAAAAAAAAAAAAGATTGCTCGAAAAATAAGATAAAAAAATTAACCACAGCATTTTGTCTGTCATTTTTAATGAAGAACACACACACACACATATATATATATATATATATATATATATACACACACACATATATATATATTATATAATGTTCACAATGAAACTACAGATCAATAAAAAAACAAACTCTGAACAACTGAAGCATGATAAAAAATGGAAGCAGTAATAATAACAATCAATGATTCACTCAGTAAAACTCAATAACTGGTAGCTGTGCTATAGAATTAGCAACTTGATCCATATCCACCCAAGAGTTGTTCAGACTATTGAACTTTTGCACTATGTTACTACCATGACATTTAGTTAGATCTGCTTGTTTTTCAGGTGTACAACCACAATAGGAAAATGAATCCAACCAACAACAACCAAAAGCTGACCACAGTTGGGATCATAAGGTCTTTGGGAATTCCATGATCCTTTCCTTAGATGTATAGTGCGTACTTCTCCAGGGCTACATAAGGTTTTGAATTCAGAGTTGTCCTTCTACTAGACTGGTTACTAACCAAGACTGAACTACTGTTTAAACCATAACTGTAGGGAGAGATGGTTTTATATAATTCCCAAGGGTACTTTTGAACTTGGGTGAATATAATGAACTTGACTGGAATTTGAACTTAGCCTTCCAATTTTTCATTTTAAGCAGTTATCCATGACACTAACTGTATATCCAAGCATTATCCTAAACAGAAAAAAAATAAAAGAAAAACACTGGCAATTATATTTCCAGCAACTGATGTGAAACATGAAATTCCTTTTTCTTTTACATTCAAATTCTGTCTGTGCTAACCTAAGAAAACCATACAACATTATAATCCAAACTAACCTGACTTATAATCAATTTATGTGTGCTGTGGTGCAGTGGACATTGGCTCAGAATGAGAAAGTGGAGAGCCGAATTTGAGTTTCTGTTGAAATTGTTGCATTCATTTATGCAGAGATTCCCTTGAGAAAAGTATTAATTTGTCACTTCTCCCACCAGTTATGGGCTAAAAAGCAGGACACACTGAATTATATAGCCTTGGTTGGTAACCAGTCTATCACAGAAAGTAATGGCAACCTACTGCAGGAAAATCTTCTGCCCAGTCAGTCATGTCTCAAAAGAGACATGATTGCCCAAGTGTGTATTATGTGTGGCACTTAACTGACTGTATTCCACTTCCTTATCTCTGTCTCTCTGTTATTGGGTCTAATCCCAGAAACAGTGTATTAGAATATAAACTTATTTGAATACTCATTATTGCATCGCAAAAAAATTCTAGTAGTTAAATTAATGTAGGTTTTTGTGAAAATTCCTAATATTTAGATGCATCGTGTTTGCCAATAGTTTAAAGTAAAGGACCAATGGTTAAATAAACATTGAAGTTTAAAATGGATTCTGTTTCTGAAATGAGGTCAGATTAAGTTTTAGCAGAAGACACTTATCTCTCTCTCTATATTTTTTTTTTAAATTGTTTATTAAATTTTTTCTTTTATGCTTTTTTTTATTATTTAAATTTTTTTTTTATTTAATAATCTCACCACAAGCAAGATGAGACTGCCACGAGTGTGCAGAGGGTGGGGTTTACAGTGAGAGAAAATACTGTGTACAGTGAGTACTGAAGAAAGGATAAAAGATGAACAAGATTCAAGAAGACAGATGGTAAATTAGTTTGCATTTAACTTTTTGGAGATTGTAGCTATCAGGAAAGCACATAACAAAAATAACAGCCAGGAAGTACAAGAAAAAACTGTTGGAATAAAAGTGGTGATTACATTTAACTATTTCAATGGTAAAAGGGTGGGACCTAGTTTACAATCCAGTAGCATGCTTAAATTCATGTGCTCAGGTCAATTTCCATGAAAACATTTGTAGAAAAGATGTTTATAGTCATAAAAAATTTTTGATAAAAGAGACCTATTCAAACATTCATATTTTCAGATGTACTGTAGTTCATGGAGAAAGATTTGTTAAAATTTGTTTAAGGGAAGAGTCCCAAGTCCTACCCTGTTGGGGGAGAAATGCCCTGTTTGCCATGGATTTTCCAGTTGCAGAGGCAGGAACAACCAGGTAGCTGACAGTTTTCTGGAGCAGATGCTGCCGGGATTTCTCACCAGAGCCCCGTTAGCTGAGCTGCGACCCTAATACCACTGGCTGTCACACCAACAGCCTTGGGTGGCCCTACCAGGAACAAAAGTTCCCAACATCATAGCCCCGACACTACTCGTTCACTACCCTACCACGCTGAGGAGGGGTTGGACTTCAGTGTCGCCTGTGATGGTTCAGGCACCCAGCTAGATGTCTGGAGGGAGAGCTCATCCGTGATGCCCTTCACCCCTCTTCTCTACCTGGCTAGTGCAAATATGTTGGTGGGCAGCTGAAGACATGGGCGATGACTATCAAGGATGATCTGGCAGCACTATCAAGCACACAAGTACTTGGTCTTCGATGATGGAACCGTGATTGGCTCGCCATTGCACGTGACCTGGCTCAGGATCGGCTAATGTGGGCTGCAATGGTCCGAGATGTGGTTCACACTTGGTAGTAAGCTGGCTTAACCTGACCAGGGTGAATGCCGAAACTAGTACAAGTAAGTATTCAAACATTCCCGTTGTTTAAGTTTCAGGTTCAAAACTGAAGGTATCACATATAGAATAACTAACAGTATAGCCCGGCGTAGCTCGGGTGTAATGAAAGCTTTAAAACTATTCCATGGTCCTGGAGCTCACTCTTTGGACGTTGGCACGAAAGACTAAAAAGCAATAGTTGTTTCCAGTTAAAGTGAAACCATAGACTGAAAGAAAAATGAATGGATGTAAGTCAAATTTTGATTTCCTGGTATCGATATCAAATAAGTTTTTTTTTCATCATAAACTGAATTTTGAAGACTAAATAAGTCCTCTGAGTAAATGGTATCATGGCTGAGACTAAGAACTACCATTATACCTACTTAGAGCCAAACCCGAAGCAAAAACTAAAATAAAAGGGCTGAAAAAATACAGACATACAGGCAGCTAAACAGACATACACACAAATATCTTGTCTTTTATATATATATATAATCGAATTTTTGCACTATTGTAAGAAGTGCAACCTTGAAACTTCTGAATATCGTTTCTAATGTCTTTGTCTATGAGTCTATCAAATTTGATTAAAATCGGACCACTCCTTCTATAACCCAATTTTTTCGATTATCGATATTTATCGGGGGTACTTTGACACAAAACCTAGCTCAGAACACTTGGAGACACTTATAGTACAACTGTGTAAATTTTCAAGAAAATCGGTTCAGCCGTTTCGGAGTCTATAGGTAACAGACACACACACAAAGTTCCATTTATAAATAATTTTAGATTTAGATATAAATCTCAATGAGGAAAAGTTTGCCTTTCTTTAATAGGCAATTCAAACTTTGTTCTATCAACAGAGCTAAATTAGAAAATTTGTAGCCAAATTAGAAAAGGCATGTTTCTGCTATTGAAATGTTTTTTCTGTTGGAATAGGGGACACAGATTTAACTTCAGTTAGAGGCATGATTTGTCTTTATTTTATGAAATAAATATTTCATAAAATTTTACCCAGTTATGTATTTGCCTTCATTCTATCTTGTTCTGGCAAAAACATTTTATTGATGATGTAGAAACCTTCATGGTTGGTATACATACCCCTGAAGAGGTACAGTATCGTGTAGGGCAAAAGAAATAAGATGAAGAGGAGTAAAGGGAATGACAAGATCAACTAAGGTTTTTTTCTAAATGAAAAATGGTTTTATTATAATTTTAGGGATTATGGTCAGTGGCTAAAAAGGAAAAAAACAATAGCTTTTTAGCATTAAGTTAGAAACCTTTCAAAATAACTTCAGTCAGGAGTTGCTGGGTTTTTTATGATATAGTTTAAATAGTGAATATACCTAGACAAATCTGCTCCTGGATAATTGTGCATCTCTGGTAATTTTCTGAAATTACCATATTTTTTTAGGAGTTGTGAATTGCAAACCAAATTTCAATTATTATGAAAAAGCAAAAATATCGTTAAGAAAGCAACTTCTGTCAAAAACAAAACTGCAAATAAGAGAATCAGAGCACTATTAGATAAGTCAGTCAGTTAAGTACCATATGTAATACACACTTGGGCGATCATGCCTTGAAAGAGACATGACTAACTAGGCAGAAAATTATCCCACAGTAGGTTGCCATTACTTTCTGTGGTAGATTGGTTGCCAGCCAAGGATATAGAACCTAATCTGTCCTGTTATTTAACCCATAACTGGAGGGAAGAGATGAATTAATACCTTTCCCAAGGGTATTTGCGCGTAAGTGAATGCAAGGAATTCAACTGGAATTCGAATTCAGCTCCCCGATTTCTTGTTCTGAGTCAATATCCACTGCACTACAACAAAAGCAATAGAAGTTTCTTAAAAGGGATAACTCACAAGATACATAACTTTTGATTAATTTTTGAAACTACAATATTTTTCAATTTTTAAAATGTTTTTTAAAAGCTGTTAATCTGTCATTGCATTAATAACTTGTAATTTTTTTCACTTTTTTCATTTTTTAAAAATTTGGGGATTACTACCTATGCTTTTAAATGCTTCAAAATTTATCTGAGGTACACAATTACCCAGGTATGGATTTGTCTAGGGACGCAAATGTCCGTGATGTAACCTGCTACTAGGACATTTGCATGTCAGGCCAGCAAAGGTTAGTAAACGGACTGCTCTGAGGCAGATTTCTATGAATGACACTGCCAGCCAACTCGCTGAATTTTGGTGCCAACTGACAAATACCCAGATGAAAGACCTCCACTTTGCAATCAAAGAATTCTTTGAAGTTTTTGATCTAATTAATAAAAATAGATTCTCTTAACATATAGGTAAGCCAAGTCTTTATCATTGGTGAACATTAAAATTTACTTTTACTTTATAACTACACCCTTGTGCAAATTAATTGAAACAAAATTAATATCATCATCCTAGGATATGTCACACTTTTCCCCTGATCATGTATACATCTTCTCTTCGTGATGTTTTTCTCTTTCCACTGCATTTTTTCTTTACATTTTGACTGATGGATCTAGTTTGTTTCTTCACCTTGATGACATGACTGACAGTCGAAAGGCTGACACCAACAATAACAATATCTAATTTCTCTGAAAAGTTTGCCAGTGTGTTCATGCAGCATTACAATTTTCATACACTTCCTTAGAGTAATGTCCATTGCAGACAATGGCCATAGGACAACTAATCAACAGTCAAGACAATAGTGTCTGAGCATGATAAAAATCTGATACAATTATGAATGACATATTTTTCAAGGTTAAAACATATTTTATCATACACCCTGAAAATAGATTCATATTACTACACACCACTGCAAATGATTTAATCTGAGAAAAAAAATAGAAATCGATTACACCCTGTCACTCCAGTGGGTCTAAAACTGACCGTATGGTGAAAGAAAGGAAACTAAAGTAGTTGTTTCAAGTAATTTGCATAAGGGTGTACCTTCGAATGATTTTCTTAACGTTGTATATTGAACAATTTGAAAAACATTTATGCATACAACTAGGTTGGAAAATAGGTCTCATTGGTTTATTGTTGAAATAGATACATGTAGCTGTAAATTCTATTTGATGTCAGTATAAGAGTCTGAGATATTCAATGTCTGTGTACAAGCTGGTGCTATTCAATATAAATTCTATTCTAATAGTTTCTTTTCTCAGACTTCTTGCACATTGAATACTATTCTATTTTCTTACTTCACCTGCCACCTACAATCTTCAAAAAGATAAATGCAATTCAAATTGCCATCTTCTGTTTTTTTGAAACCGGTTCTTTTAATGTCCTTTCTCCACACTAAATTTTTTTCATTTTCGTTCATTCAGTAAGCCTTTATCTTGGTGGCATTAATGCCTTGATTTTTGGTGAAATGAATTAGAAAGAAAGTAATTATCAGTGATCAGGATTAAATATCAGGATGAATCATAATATATATATAATTATATATAATTGATATCAGAATGTAGTCAAGAATTCATGCAAACATTACTGAATGAATAATTTTATGCGTATATATAATAAAGGTTTTAATTATACTGAATTTTTACAGGTCATAAAAAGCATCGATTAAATTACTTAAAATATGGTTAAAATCTTATAGGACCATGTTTTACAATATACTTATATATATAGGAGCAAGTGGAAAACAGGTAAAAAGATGAGCGGAGGAGAGACAGAGGTGTGGTGGGGAATGAGCGGAGGAGAGACAGAGGTGTGGGGGGGAATGAGCGGAGGAGAGACAGAGGTGTGGGGGGGGAATGAGCGGAGGAGAGACAGAGGTGTGGGGGGGGAATGAGCGGAGGAGAGACAGAGGTGTGGGGGGGGAATGAGCGGAGGAGAGACAGAGGTGTGGGGGGGAAATGAACGGAGGAGAGACAGAGGTGTGGGGGGGAAATGAACGGAGGAGAGACAGAGGTGTGGGGGAAAATGAGGTGGAGGAGAGACAGAGGTGTGTGTGGGGGGGGAAATGAGCGGAGGAGAGACAGAGGTGTGGGAGGAAATCAGCTGGGAGAGAGTCAGCAAAAGAAAACGAGCTGGGAGAGAGTCAGCAAAAGAAAACGAGCTGGGAGAGAGTCAGCAAAAGAAAACGAGCTGGGAGAGAGTCAGCAAAAGAAAACGAGCTGGGAGAGAGTCAGCAAAAGAAAACGAGCTGGGAGAGAGTCAGCAAAAGAAAACGAGCTGGGAGAGAGTCAGCAAAAGAAAACGAGCTGGGAGAGAGGGAGTAAAAAACGAGCTGGGAGAGATTGAGTAGGGAAAAATAAGCATGAAGTGGGGGGCAAATGAGCCGAGAGAGATTGGGAGGGGACAGAGAAGTCCTAAGTCTCCGTTAACAGGGGAAACACAGGCAAATGTCTGACAGACCTGTCACATACTCTGCAAATATAGATCACAATAGAAATTAGTTAAACGTGACTAGAGCTTTTTGTTAGACAAAAGATTGTTTTTAATGTAGACTTAATGATATAACAGATTGCTTGCTGAGTAACAACAGCAGGGGGGTGCAGAAATCACAGTAGGATAAAATTATTTATTTATGTTACATCACCAAAGAAAGTAAGATCTTTAATCTTCTCCATTACTGACTGCAACGCAAGTTACATATGCATGCAATATTAAAAGAATATATTTAAAATAATCTATGCAGTGTGACAAAGTGCTGGTTTAGAGTTAACTGTTATTTATCTTACATATCTTTATAATATGCACTTTGTACTTCCTACCTTTAATACTCATTTAGTAACCATCTACCATGAGTGGCTCTTAAGCCTTGTATTGGATAGACAATAGTATCAAAATTCAAAATTAGTTGTGTTTATTGTAGTGACTGCAGAAATTTATGGAAAGGCAGCAATATATTTCATGTATACTCAACAGGGTTTAAATCTGGTGACCACATGGTCAAAAGAGTAATTGGAACTAGTTTCATGTCACTTGCGGATGATGGAGGAGTGCATTATCTTCCTGGATCAAACTGTTAAACAACTAGGAAAGGCATAAAGGGAGCAAATAGTCTGCACCAAGATCTGGGGCAGTTATTTTCAATTTCTCTCCTTGTGACATTTTAGGATAATTTCTAAAATAGTAAAATTAGGCATTTCCTTACAGGAAGCATTTGGCATACATTGACAAACACAATTAATTTTATAATTAGTTGAAATTCATAAAATCATTTTTTTGAAAAAGTTTTTCAGGAAATTAGACTTCTCAAGTTTCCTGTTATAGCTTTTTTCTAATACTGACAATAGTTTGCCCATGAACTTTTGGTTTTTGGTAGTGTGTAATGTTAACATGTTCATTACATTATTGTTTTTCCTTCTAGTTATATACTCTACACATTTCAACTGCTGTTGAAAGTGCAGAAGTGGAGTCCTTTGTTTGAATATTGTATTGCTGGTCTATAGAAGAATATTGTATTGCCAGTCTTAAGATGGGTCATTTTCTTTAAGAATTTATTTGTTTGAAGATAGTTTTAATCACTGCTCTGAAAAAAAAAAAAATTTTATTATTATATTATGCTCTACAATATTCATTGTATTGAGCACTTTTATAAAAAAAAAAATAAATGCCGGAGAACTCGGGATTGTAAAACTGTTGGTTCTCTCCACCTGGATTTATATTTATACATGATACTTTAGATATTTTTGAATAAGAATCTAAGCTATTTAATGTCCATATACGAGTCTGGCCTATTTCTATTTGAGGGCCATTTCATGTTCATATAAGAGCCTGCACTATTTTGATGTTTGTATAAGAGTCTGTGCTATTGAATATCCATATAGGAATCTATAAGACTATACAGGGTGAGATGGATAAATTGTCCTCTAAATTATGCAAAAGAAAAAAAAAATTCAAAGAAACACTGTCATCTCATTTTAACAGATATATTTACCAAAATTACACAAAAATATCTTGAAATATTGAAGAGTAAATTTATTCAACATAATCACCATTGGCTTCAACCATGGCTTCCAGATGACTTCAGAATACTCTGCAACTCTTCTGGACAATCTTCTTATTTAAGTTAGTGAATGCTGCCATAATCCTTGCCTTCAGTTCATCTTTGGTGCTACAAAGAGTTTTGTTGGTCTCTTACTCAACTGTTCCCCACACATTAATTAAAGGAGTTAGGTGGTCAGATATAAAGGGTGATGAGGCTGTAGAAATTGTCTGACAGCCATGACTTGATTCTCCTGATTGTGCAGAGTCCTGTTGCCAAACAGTGTCTTTCAGCAACCATCCTCTTGACCCAAGACAGCACTATCTCCTCAGGGCCCTTGATGTAGGTCTCCATGTTGATCCTGAGGCCCTGTGGAAAGATGAATGGAGGCATAATGTCTCCATCACTTGTGATCACTTCAAACACCATGATGTTTGGATATATCATCCAACTTTTTCGAATCCTCTGCACTGTCCTCAAATGGACACTCAAACACTCTGAAATATTCATGTTAGAGTTTTCGGGGAAACTGCCATTGCATCAGGGTGCTCTTTTACCTACAGAGGGTGCCCAATTGATCCTACTCTACTGTGCAGTTGACAAAATCAAAAATGTGCATACAAAAAATTATTAGTATAAAATGGTAAAAATTTACCCATTCCACCCCATACAAGAGTCTATATGACATTTATGTAAGCGTCTAGATTGGTGATTCCCAATGTGGGGTGTATGCCCCACAGGGGAACAATTCGATTGTTAGGTGTTTTGCGAATAAAAGTCTTTGTTCTTGTGATCTATTAACCCTAACGTTCCAATAAATAAAAATTTAGTAATGCTACATATATTTCATTTATCATTTGTCTTGGATTTTTAAAATACCATAGCTTGCACTGCCACCTGGTGAATGACTTCTATTTTAAAATAATTTTAGAACTTCATTTTGCAAAGTTTCCAAATCCTTTGTATATTCTGTGTTCATGGCATTAAAAATACTTTTCTGAAATAAAAGTACAATTATTACTTTAATTAAAAGTATTTTTCTATATTCTAGATTTGCAAATGGCTGTACTATAATATTATAGCCGATTTTCACTTATAATATTCTTAGTTGCCATAATTCTTGTATTATCACCCTTTATATGTCAAGTTTAAAATAAAAGCTTAAATCAAAGTATTGATGATTTAAGCATCACCTAAAACAGAGTTCACTTTTTGCATAAGAATTATATATCAACATATGGGAGGGGGGACATCAGGATTCTTGGGGTGATTAGGTGGGGCATGGCCAAAAAAAGGTTGGGAAACACTGGTCTAGATTAAGAACAAAACTATAGTTTTTGAGTTATTTTCTTTTCTTTTGCAGCATCTTGCAATGTTGGACAATGTCTTGTATTCAATATTCCTATCTTCCACACTAACAAGCTTGCTATATGGTAAGGCACCCAGAGAGTTATGAAGTTAATCTTAGTATAAGCACAAGAATAAGTGTTGAGCACATGCAAACTCACTGCAGTAATACATACAGTTTTTTTAAAGTTCATTCATGTATAAACATGTATAAATAAATTTGACTATATCCTAAGCAACTCATCTACACCATCTAGTTTAAGCAACAAAAAGGATGGGGAAAAACAAAAAAAAAAATAACATGGAATTAAACAAAATGATTTACATTATTCAGACTATTGTCTGCATCTTTGTTGCCATTTGTACAACATTTTAGCCATTGTAAGCTCCAGCCTTCTTCAGGTGCTAGGAATTTTGAACCGAACACTTTATTACAATCACTGGGGCATATGAACTCCATTCCTTGCGTAGTAGTACCTCTTTTGGTAGTCATGAGTTATCTCCCTCTAACCCTGTAAGTTACTTGTTCTCTACTGCTGTTGCCTAGTATTGAACTCACATTTCTCTAGTATCTAGGGTTCAGTTCTTTGGATCAAGTCACGGGAACTAACCAATATCTATATCCACTGGGCCATGTGTCCTTAAGAACAAGAACAACTGAATTTTCAAGACTTATAAACCTAATGTCCAGTAACCCTTTCTTTTTTACCAGAGTTCATATTGCAATTTTTTATGCTAATGGTTTTCTCTAATATCTAGGGTTTGGTTCAAAATTTATAGCACCTGAAGAAGGCCAGAGTGTACAACAACTGAAACATTGTACAAATGGCAACAAAGATGAGGACAATAGTCTGAATAATTTAAATACTGTAAATACTAACTCATCTCAGAAATATAGACAAATATTAAACAAAAGAAGTTATTAAATACATTATTTTATACTCTTTTCAAAAAATCTACTAATTACTATTAAATTTCTTTATTTACATTGTTCAGACTGTTGTCCTCATCTTTGTTGCCACATTCTCAACATTTCACTGTTGTAAACTAACTTTCTTTAGGTGATCAAAATTTCAAACTATACCCTTTATTTCATTCATCATCGAGGTAGATTGTTCTAGATCCATGCATCATGCCTCTTCCAGATATCTCAGTATCAGTTATCTCCTTTTAACTCAACTCTATTTTTTTTGGGGGGGGGGGTCACCTCTGCGGTAGCCAGGTATTGAACTCACAACTCTTTGGGTCAAGTCACTGGATCCAACCATCCTTTTTATTCACTGGCCCATGTGATGAAAAAGAATTCAATTCAAAATTCCACTCACTTGAAGAAGGTCAAAGTGTACAAAGGCTGAAATGCCATGAATATGGCAACAAAGATGAGAACAACAGTCTGAACAATTTAAATAGTGTAAATAATTACAATACCTCATCTCAAAAATATAGACAAATAATGAAATTTCTTTGTTTTCTGATTATTAAATCGAAGCATTAAAATTGGAGTAACCATTTTAGTAACTTGAGTACTAATTCATGTATGATGATTAAGCAAACCAATTACTCATCACAATCCTAAATTGCTTATAAATAAACAAAGGAAAAATAATTGAGTAATGGTCAATGAGGTTGTTAGCCATTATTTCAAAGTGAATTGCTTAACTTCTGAAGACAGGGCTATATATATATATATATATATATATATATATAAAATAGTAATTATTATTATTATTATTATAATAGTAATTGAATATTGCAACTTGATAGCTATAAAGTTTAAATGAAACACCATCATCAGGCACTGAAATTTTATAGCTATCAAGTTGCAATATTCAATTATCATTATTATAATAATTACCATATATTTATGATCTACTTTTGTATTGAGCACTTTTTAAAGCAAATATCTAACTGGAATATACTTCCATTAGCAAAAATTACTCAAATTATATCTATCTACCTAACTGCAAACAACAAGTAGGCTTGAAACTTTATCAATATTTTCAAAAATGTGAGTATTCTTGGCAACATCTTGTAGATGCTTGCCTTGATAGTTGCAAAGAAAGAAGAATTGTAAGCAAGAACAGCAGAACGTTGGCACAGAAATAATATATCAGGAGGTGAGGAATGTCAACAACCCTGGCTTTTTTTTTCAGTTGGATGTAAATAGATAAGAAAATAACAGAGAGTGACAGTAACAAATTTCTAACCACAAAGAATAATCAAGAAATAGAGAGTAAAAAATTGAATATAGAGAGAGGGGTATAGAGGAGGAGAGATTGGTGAGAGAGAAAGAGATATGGTGAGAGAGAAAGAGAAAGAAGAGAGGGAGAGAAAAGTAAGAAAAAGAGAGGGAGAGAAAGGGAATGGAAAGAGAGATCAAAACTCAGTTGAGGCTTCAGTCAACTTTGCCTTTAAGATTAAAGATGCAAGTTTTTGTTACATTCAGAAAGTTTATGGATGGGTGGTAAAAAATGAATCATATAACCCAGCACAAAGGGTAGATATTTTTATTTAAAACTAATATTTGTACTCTGTGGATACTGTAGATTTTATGTGTTAGGCTAATTGCTTAGAAGAAGGTCGTTTCGTTTGCTTTAAAGTCACTTTTCCAGCTTGTTGAGTTTCAAGTACTAAGTTTTGCACTTGAAGTGTAACCTTCAGTTTGATAATTAATGCATTGCATATGAAGTGGAGATCAGCCTGAGCAAGGTGGGTGCCTGAACATGAACTTGCATGGCCAAAAGGAAGCTACAACTTGTATGATCATGTGGGGGCTCCAACTGGGGTGCATGAGTGAGGAGGACGAGGTCAGGTTCCTACTATTCTGAGTGGGGGGAAGGCTGACTCAAACCTGCCTGGGTGAGAGGGAGATGACTTGCAACCTCATTGAAGTACAAATTGTTATAGAATGTGAAAGCCATGGCTAGAATAATCAGCAATTGGCCAGAGTGCCTCATGGACATCATATTCTGAGAGTGACAGATCACCTTTATGTGGGTTCTGGACGTCAATGGCTTTTGAACATTTCCATATAATAGATTTCACTCACAAATTTTGGGGGCTTATGGCCTATCACATTGAATACACTGGTTCTCACTCAATCACCAAAGTTAAGCAATGTTGAGCCTGATCAGTACTTAGATGGGTGACTGCTTGGGAATACTAGGTGCTGTAAGCGTATAGTGACAGATGTGCATTGTGGTGCAGTGAATATTGGCTTGGAAAGAGAAATCGGTGAGCCGAGTGAATTCCAGTTGAATACCCTGCATTCACTTAAGCACTGGTACCCTTGGGAAAGGTATTAATCTGTCCCTTCCCTTCAGCTATGAGTTAAATAACAAGGATAGGACTTGGGGACCCTGCCCTTTAAAACAAATCCCAGTGAATCTGGATACTTGAAAAGAAAAATGTATTACTAGACACAAAAACTTATATAAACAACAATAAATTGTTGAAAGAAAAAAGGTATTACCAGCAATAAATAAATACAGTTTAGTTGGCAATAAATGAC
The DNA here is from genome assembly GCA_037127315.1 of Ascarosepion bandense. NCBI lineage: Eukaryota > Metazoa > Mollusca > Cephalopoda > Sepiida > Sepiidae > Ascarosepion > Ascarosepion bandense. Next base: position 2,474,713 of record JBBBDQ010000769.1, on the reverse strand, counting down.
CCGCCAAGGTTGATTTGCCATAAAAACAAAACAACCAACTAACAAACTTTGGTTAACCCATGCTTTGATTTTTAAAGTATTTTTCAAAGATGCTGCTTGCAAAGATCATCTCAAGCTGATATTATCAAAAAGCCATCTCCCATTACACATTGACCCTGGTGCAATTTGAACCCAGGTCTCTTGGTTGGAAAGTAAAAGTTCTAATCACTATACCATGAACTCATAGAATGTAAATTGATTTAACAAATATTTAATTAATTTCTAAATATCATCACAGAAGTTCATAAAACATTCACAAAATTAACATGTCATATGGTATCAGTGTTTTGTGTGGGAAGAGATTGTAATGAATTATTCTTGTTGTTAACTCATCACAACTTGCTTCGTGTAGATGTATTTGTGCCCAGTTGATTTTATAACAAGAAACATCTGATTACATGCATTGTAACCAGGCTTGATTGGTAATGCAGACCCATTCCAAATTACTTAATATTTTTGTGATCAGCACTATGCACAAATTATGTATGCATATATGTGTTTCTGTGACTGTGGTAAGTGGATGTGTGTTGTGGTACAATGGATATCGACTCGGAACGAGAACTCGGGGATGCGAGTTTGAATCCCAGTTGAATTCATTGCATTCACTTATGCACAAATACCCTTGGGAAAGGTATTAATCCGTCTCTTCCCTCCAGTTATGGGTTAAATAACAGGACAGATTGGGTTCTATAACCTTGGCTAGCAACCAGTCTACCGCAGAAAGCAATGGCAACCTACTGCGGGATAATCTTCTGCCCAGTCAGACATGTCTCTTTCGAGACATGATCGCCCAAAGCATGTATCATGTATGGCACTAAACTGACTGACTGAATATCATAGTTGGAAACATGATTGAGGCTTCTAATGGGAATAAAGTGGGGGATCGGTTTTATACTGTTATGAAGTAATAAACTGATCCCCCACTAATTACTACTTAATAATATAATGAATATCTTATCCCTCTAGTTATGAATTAAATAACGGGGCAGATTGGGTTCTATAGCCTTGGCTGGCAACCAGTCTACCGCAGAAAGCAATGGTAACCTACTGTGGGATAATCTTCTGCCCAGTCAATCATGTCTCTTTTGAGACATGATCACCCAAGCGTGTTTCATGTATGCCACTAAACTGACTGACTGATAAGTGGAATCAGCAAATTATCATCCTGGTTATCACTCCTGTTAGTTAAACACACAAATCTAAGGCTCATTTTCACTTTTCAGATCTTATAAAGTTGACAATAAAAGATTAGGAAAACTTTCCCTAGTCTGATGAGTCAATTTCTCCTTTGATAATTTCTTCTGGCAAACTTTAGAAACAAGACTTAAGGTCGACTCATAGTAATGTTTTCAGAAATCTTCCATGATGAGATCGCCCTTCCCACGTTGATCAGGATGTCACCTCCCTATCAAATCCGAGTTAAAATACTTAGTCTGTTGCATGCACTTTCATACAGACGCTTTTGATAAAGACATGAATTGATTTCTTCTCCCAAGCTATGGATTAAACAAAAGGTTTAACTTGACTCCCTAACCTTGAATGGCTACCAGTCTCATAAAAGAAAAACTGCAAACTCAAAACTATGGAAATTGTAACAGGAAAGCACACTGCTGTCTTTTCCAAAAAGTCACAGTAGTTCACAGATTAACAAAGAAAAGGAATCTGTGGAGAGCCATGATCCTCTAGATCCTGAACAAACATGGCTTACCATAAACTTTTCTGACTTATGTACATGCAGACTATTGTCCTCATCTTTGTCATTGTTGTTATCAGAATGTTTCAGACTGCTTTGCGTCCCCTAGTCTTCATCAGATGTATGTTGATATAGGTAACCTACATGGAATTTGAAACTGAACCCTTTATTTAATCTATGGGGGTAGACTGTTCTCATTCCACTGCCTGTGTCTAGGGATAACTTGATCTGTTTTTATTTTTAGTAATACAGTTATTGCTCGCCCTGTTTCTCGTCTGCTTAAGTACTGCCCAGCCTAGGGATTGAACTCACAATTATTGTATCAATAAATTGATAAACTAATGCTTTAATCCACTTGGATACTAATTTCCTACAACTTGCTGAAGGGATATAATATTTTGAAAAATAGTTAAATAAAAATATACCATGTTTGTAGATTGCCAGTTTTATGTCAGACTGGGGTAGTAGCATAGTGGATTAAAGAGTTGGCGAGTTAATTTGTTGAGAGTATCTTCAAGCGAGTATACAATTTTTAATAAATTTAAAAAAACAAAAAAAACAAGGTATAGTACTTGATCCATTTTTTCTGGTGTAGTCTTGTTCTCTTTGCCCATTTCAAATGCCATGACTTTGGACTGATTCAAATTTTTAGCTCCGTAAAAATTCCAAGTTGTAGCCAACAGAAGCTTTTTTTTTTTTTAATCATTTCACCCCAAGCAAGGTGGAAACGCCACTGATGTGCAGGGGGTTACATAAATGTAAAAAGATTAATTAGAAAAGAGTGAGGAGTACAAACTAGTTAGAAAGGAGCAATAGAAAGCTGAGAAAGCAGGTGCGATGACAGATACATAGGTGGAGAGAAAGGGAAGGTTATACAGGGGAGGGGAGAGAGCTAGAGTCCAGTGGTTAGTAGATGAGTATTGACTTTGCATTTAAATTTCTGGAGGTTGTAGCCGTCAGGAAAGCAAGAATCCGGGAGCGAGTTCCACAGGCGGGAAGTGCGAGAGGGGAAGCTGCAGGAGTAGAATTGTCGTCTGCATTTGGCTAACCTGACTGTGAATGGGTGGGACCCAGTTGCCAGTCTGGTTGCACGAGTAAACACCTGGTGAGGAGGCATCAGTGACTTAAGCTCGTCCGAGCAGAAGCCATGAAAGTATTTATAGAAGAGACAAAGGGAGGCCACATTTCGACGATGGGGAAGTGGCTGCAGTCGAGTCGCCAGATCAGTACCTATCACATTACAGACTCTCCTTTGGAGCTTGTCAAGAACACTGAGGAGAATGGCAGGGGCACCTGACCATAAATGGCAGCAGTACTCCATGCACAGATGGATGCTTGACTTGTATATATGCAGGATGGATTCAGGTGGAAAAAAACATCCTGGATCGACATAGTGACCCAATCTTCTTAGCAGTAGATTTGTCCAGAACATGAATTTCAGACAATTTATCCATATCCAAAGCACAATATCTTATTTGACGATGGAAAAATGCAGACATTGTCATTCAAACACACAAGTGTTGACCTAAGTGTTCACTTTCATATTACATTTTATTCCTGATAGTGAGCACTTTTACCCATGAATATACCTTAAAACTATATTTATTATTCACATTGTTTGGGCTGTTGTCCTCATTTTCATTGCCATATTCACTGATGTTTCAGCTGTTGTACACTCCTGCCTTCTTCAGGCAATTGGAATTTTGAACTGAACCCTTTATTTTGTCTACCAGGGTAGATTGTTCTATCTTAAAGTCAGTTATCTCCCTTATGCGTTAATCTGTCTTTTCTCTCCAGTCATGGGTTAACTAGCAGGACAGATTGGGTTCTATAGTCTTCAGTCTACCACAGAAAATAATGGCAAACTACTGTAGGATAATCTTCTGCCCAGTCAGTCATGTCTCTTTCGAGACATGATCGCCCAAGTGTGTATCACGTATGGCACTTAACTGACTGACTGATCTCTCTTTATCTCAACTTAGAAGATATTGATTGACATAGCATTAAATTTTCTGATGCCATCAGTAAGGTCATTGATGAAAGTTAGGAACAGTGTAGGTTCAAAAATAGAGACCCAGGGAACACCTGCATTATTGCAAAAAAATCTGGAAGAGTTCCATTCAGGACAAATTTAATTTCACAATATATATATGCCAAACAAGGTATTTCCTTTATCTTGCAAGAGTAATGAATATCTACTTATAATAAATATACACTTTGTTCCTCACCGGTAGCACAACTGAGTTTCCTGCATGATGCAATTGTCAGGTGCTGATTGGAAACTGACTGTTGTAAAATTTAAATATTGATAATTAGACTTCTCTTATAACAGTAAAGTATATTTCCAGAAAAATTCTATATATACTTACATACAAAAATAAACATTTAATATATATTTTTAAATATAATACATATGAACACAAATATTCATATATACATAATTTTTAGCTGTTAATATACATAACATTATTATAAATTATATTGTAGATCCAAAGAAGAGTCTGCAATATAATTGGTCCTGACCTGGCATCTCGACTTCAGTCACTTTCTTATTGACATGACAAGGCTTCCCTCTGTCTTTTTTTACAAATATTTTCATGGCAACTGCTCGGACAAACTTTTTCACTCCCTGGTGTTCCGTCCATGTCAATTTAAGTATGCTACCAGATTGGCATTTAGGTCCCATCCTTTTACTGTTGAAATAGTTAAATGCAATCGCCACTTTTACTCAAACAGATTTTTTTTATTGCTTCTTTATTCACAACGTTTCAGCCATTGTATGCTTCAACCTTCTTCAGTTGATATACATTGCGATTTCAAGCTAAACCCTTTATTTAGTCCACAGGTAGATTGTTCTAATCCCACATGCCATGCCATTTTATCGGTTAATTTCCTTTAGTAACTCAACTCTCCAAATTTTTGTTCCCTCTGCTGTGGCCAGATATTCTACTCACAGTTCTTTAAACCATGTGTCCTTGGGAACATCAGTAAGTAAATTTAGGAGACTTATAAATCTAATGTCTAGTAAACTTTTTTTTTAACCAGAACTCATATTACAATTTTTTGTTATTATTGTTTTTCTCTTCTGTATTACTGATTCCCAAACTGCATTCATGTCTATGCTTAGCAAGAGATTTCAATGTATATGACCAGAAGAAGGTCAGAGTGTACAACGATCAAAATGTTGTGAATATGGCAATAAAGATGAGGACAATAGTCCAAATGATGTAAATCGTTACACTAGCTCATCTCAGAAATATAGACAGAGATTGAAGTTGAATGTTCATTTATATTAATATTTATAATTTACTTAATCCTCTAGGATACATGGCTCAGTGGATAAAGGCATTGTTTGGAGAGTTGTGAGTTCAATACCAAGCTACAGCAGAGGTGAACAATAAACTTAGAGATAAAAAGAGATAAATGAGATGACATTTTTTTTTTTTTTTTTTTTAATCACATCACCCCAAGCAAGGCGGTAAGGCCACTGGTGTGCAGACATGGCTCATGAAATGAAAAACAAATCTACCGCAGTGAACAAAAAGGGTTTAGCATGAAATTCCAATCACCTGACGAAGGTTAGAGCATACAATGGCTGAAATGTTGTGAAATGGCAGCAAAGATGGGGACAATAATCCAAACAATGTAAATAGTGTAAATAATTACAGTACCGTATGTCAGAAATATAGACAAATTATTTACTATTAAAAAAAGAAAAAAAAAAAAGAACATTTTATACACAATAACTATAGTTTATATGCAGAAAACAATAGTTTTCTGCATGTAAAACTGTAGTTATTGTGTACTAGCAGTATAGCCCAACCTTGCTCGGGTGTAATGAAAGCTTTTAAACTAATCCATGGTCCTGGAGCTCAGACTCTTTGGACGTTGGCACGAAAGACTAAAAAACAATAGTTGTTTCCAGTTAAAGTGAAACCGTAGACTGAAAGAAAAATGAATGGATGTAAGTTAAATTTTGATTTCCTGGTATTGATATCAAATAAGTTTTTTTCATCGTAAACTAAATTTTGAAGGCTAAATAAGTCCTCTGAGTAAATGGTACCATGGCTGAGACTAAGAAATACAATTATACCTACTTAGAGCCAAACCTGAAGCAAAAACTAAAATAAAAGGCCTGAAAAAAAAAAAAAAAAAAAAAAAAAAATACAGACATACAGGCAGATAAACAGACACACAAACATCTTGCCTTTTATATATATATATATATATATATATATATATATATATATATATTATCGATTTTCTGCACTATTGTAAGAACTGCAACCTTGAAACTTCTGAATATCGTTTCTTATGTCATTGTCTATGAATGTAACAAATTTGATTAAAATCGGACCACTCCTTCTATAACCCAATTTTTTTTATTATCGATTTTCTATATTTATTGAGGGTACCTTGACACAAAACCTAGCTAAGAACACTCGCAGACACTTATAGTACAACTGTGTAAATTTTCAAGAAAATCGGTTCAGCCGTTTCAGAGTCTATAGGTAACAGACACACACAAAGTTCCATTTCTAAATAGGTTTAGATAAAGCATTTTTGTTAATGTTTTTGGTTGCATAGAATAGATTAATTGGATATATTGTTTCTTATAGATATTTTACCTTGGCTGTCATACAGTTAGGGTTTTCAGCTTACCTTATGGAATGGATTATGGCTGACAACCAAGATTCTACTGTATGTAGAATATACGTTTTAGTTTTCTGTAGTTATTTACAAATCAGCCTCTTATGAATCTTATTTAAGAAATTAATATTTGGGGTTAAACTTGATCCTGCTCGACTTTTTACAATATCAGGGATTACCCAAGAATGTTGCTTCTATCAGGGTGAGCAGGCCTCCTCAAAATTACTGACCCATGCCCACAGGCGCACCTGCTATTTCTACTCCAGACTGACTGCAACACCTGCCTTCCACTGTGTATATCACATCATTCAAAGCTGACTCACCACATCATACTCAGCCAATGTCATATCTCTCAACTGTTGGCTATTTTGACACCCTCGCTCTCAGCCAAACATAAGTGTTTGAAGGTGATGTCACAATAGAAGCAAGAGTAGTCATCATTTAACGAAGTAAATATCATAATCAACAAATTGGAATAACAATAACAGGTTTCCTTTTTAAAAAAAAAAAAAAAAAAAAAAAAAAATGAAGATGTGCAATGTCCCTTCAAGATGTTGCTGATCATGGTTCTCCACAATAACTCACCATTCTACTTTGTAGCTCTTAATAACTGTTGTCTTTTTGCCATCTCTCTCAAAACCTGCTCTGCCATCCATCCATGCTCATCAAGTTGGTTGTGTATTGCTTTCCTCTCTCTTACCTTCAGTCTGTTCTGTGAGTATTAAATTTTCCAAGCCCTCTTATCTAGACACTACATATTGGGGACCAATACCAAAATCAAAGACATCCCAAACATAGCAACATCCTGTCTGGAAATTTGTCAGAAAATATTTTAGGACCATTTTATAGAAACATCACCTGTATTTTTAATTGGCAGTGTCCTCATATCCAATATACCTGTGAGGAAGAATTATACAACTAGTGCACCTGGGAGAACCCTTTAAGCAAATATACTCAGAGTGTGTGTGTGTGTGTGTGTGTGTGTGTGTGTTGGGTAGGGGGGTAATACCAAGACCTAAAGATAGTGGGTGGTATAAGTTTGGTTCTGAAAATCTTGTTAAGTACTAAAACGATGGTACTAAATAGACATTGTGGTGCAATAGCTCATGACTTGTAATGAGAAATCAGAGAGCAGAGTTCAAATTCCAACCAAATTTGTTATTTTCACTTACATGTAAATATTCTTGGGAAAGGTATAAATCCATCTCTATTCCCTCCCAGTTAGGAGTTGAATAGCAAGTCAAACTTCACCTTATACTCTGTAACTTTCTCTCTCAAATGGCTCCTGAGCATTGTACAGGGTGAGCATTACTTTAAAATCTCCCCTACCACAAAAAAACAAAAAACAAAAAAAACCTACACACACAAACTTTGGTTTTAAGATATGCCTCTGTTGGATACATTTGTATCATTTTTTTTACTCAATAAGTTATTCTAGGATGTGTAGTGCAGTGTAATGAATAATAAGATCAGAATAAGAAGTTAAACAACTAAGTTCAAATTTCGACTGGGTTCATTACATTCACTTATGTGCAAATATTCTCAGGAGAGGTATAAATCAATCTCTTTTCTCCTCAAATATGGGTTGAATAGTAAAACAGACTTTGTCCTATAGCCTTGGTCAGCAACCAAGTCTACCACCGAAAGAAACAGCAGCCTACTGCAGGAAAACCTTTTGCCTGGTCAGTTATGAACTGAAAAAATATAATTACCCAAGTGTGTATGGACCTTAACTAACTGACTGGTCCATGCATGAATTTCCTTCTTTTTTATTTATACTTTTATGTAGTTATTGGATCAGGGAAGTAATTTCAAAAGTAACTTACATGATGATGAGGGATGGATTCCCCCCAACTGAAAAAATACAGAAGGTACTTTCATTCAAGTATTTTTCTGGGTGCCATGTAAGAGTTATATTTCTAAAAAATTAATTCATTGTATGCTGTTCATACAAATAGTTTAATCAAGATATATTTTTTTTTATATGTCTGAGGTTTTGTAATTATTTACCTTGTTCGAAATGTTGATTCATCTCTGTTGCCATACTGACAACGTTTCAGCCATTGTATACTCCAGCCTTCTTTAGGTGATTAGGATTTCAAATTGAACTCTTTATTTTGTTCATTGGGGGAGATTGTTATAGTTCCATAAGCCATGCTTCTTCCAGATATCTCAGTATCATATCTTCCTTTAACCCAATTCATTTTTTTGTTCACATCCGTTGTAGCTTGTTATTGAATGCACAACTCTTTCGTTCAAGTCCCTGGATTCCACTGACGCTTTTATCCATTGGGACATATGTCTTCAAGGACTGTGACTGAGACATCTGGAAGATGATTCTAATCACCTGAAGAGGGCCAGAGTATACAATAGTTGAAACATCTTGAATATGGCAACAAAGATGAAGATAACAGTCTGAACAATATAAATAGTGTAAATTAGACATATTTTTATCTGTTTCACTTATCTTTGAGCCAAAAATAAAGTTTGACTCAGAAATCAGGATCTTTATTTGATTGGGAATCCAATAAGGAGGGTAGATCTGTACAACTTTTCAGGTTTTCAATTTTAACAGAAATTAAAAATGAAAACAAGGGCTTTGTTTCATTTTGTTTCACTATTTTTCTTCTATGTACCATATCCATTAAGGATGTTGACAGTCATGGCTCTCCATAATTTCCTGTCTTTTTTAGCTCTAAATAAATTTTGTCATTTTGTTACTGCTCTTAAACATTGCCCCACCATCTATTTATCAAAGGTCATTCTTCTTTTACTGTGTGCTGTGTTCCTTCAGGATGTTGGCAAATAACTTATACCAAAATTTCATATTTTATACCTGAAGAAGGCTGTAGAGTGGGTCAGACAAAAGTAATAAATACTTGTATTAAAACTGATGGCAAAAAAATCTTATTTTCACCCTTTTTATTTATTGGACAGTATGTGAGCAAAAACCTTTATGATGTCAGGTTGAATAAGACGAAAATCAATTCTGAACAGATGTGTCTAATATCTGCAAATAAGTAGTTGCTTTCTTTGTAGTATTGATTATTTAATCTTTTTTTTAATCTTATTGATTATGTTATTAGAATGACAGAACTCAGCAGAAATTTTTTCAGCTTTATTTCAATGAAGTTGTGTGTTACTTTATTTATTTTTTAAATACTGTATTTGGAAAATTTTAACAAACATATCAAAGAAAAAAGAAATGTGTCAGAAGGACATTTTTTTTTTCACTTGAAATTTTTATTGTTTTGAAAAGAATTTAAGTTTTAATAAAACTAGATTTATGCAAGCAAAAGTATTAAACACTATTTGATTAAATTATTTATTTACAAGAATAATTTTATGTTTACAAGATTATAAAAATGTGTAAACCAACTTTAAAGTAATAATTATTATTTACTGTCACATCCAAGTTTTGGGACCATCATCCTCTTCTCTTATTCTTTTTCTCCCACCTGGTAGCAGTGGCAAAGATGGCTGTGAAGGCCAAGCCTACACCCAAAATGTTGAGGGTTGGTAGAACGTGAAGTTAAAGAATGATGAAGCCATTCACATGAATATGAGTGGTCGACAACTCTGTGCAGAGGAGAAGCCCACACCTGGCCAGAAGCTCCCCCCCAATCACTGATCAAAGGGGTTTGAGACAGGTGAAATCTGGCAAACCTGGTTGCATCAGGCTGTTCGATGCTCGGTGCATCAAGATCTGCTCTGGTTACATGAGCCCAAATGATGCTACCCTCTTCTGGCCTAGATGTTGAAATCATGTAGATCTTTGCTTATTCTGCTGTTAGGGTATTCAGGGGTTGGTTGCATCCCTACACCTCAACCTTAGTGCCATGGGTGGCTCTTCAGGACTTGGAACTCCTGATGGCTTTGCTCATGGAATCACTGGGACACGCAATCCCTCTATTATGACAATGAATGACCATACATATTTCAAACTGGAAGTCAGAATGAACAGTTCATTATCAAATGCATCATTTTGACTTGTTACTTTAATGACACTTAAAGAAATGAATCAAATAAAAAAAAAAAAAAGAGTAAAAGTTTAAAATTAACATTAAATATTTAAGAAAATTTTTATTGATGTTGGTAAAGATATTTGAAAAATAAATAATAAAAGGAAAAATTCACTACTAAACTAATAGTTAAATAAGACAAAACAAAAAAAATGTTATGATTCGAAACGCTTTTTCTAAAAAACAAAAAAAAACAAAAAACAAAAAGTTACTGCTTGACCCAAATAGTTGTGAATTCAATACCTGGCCACAGCAGAGGTGAAGAAAAACTTGGAAAGTTGAGTTACTAAAGGAAAATAGCTGAAACTGAGATATCGAGAAAAGGTATGTTATGTGGAACTAGAACAATATACCCCAGAGGATTAAATCAAGAGTTTGGTTCAAAATTCTAACATATCACCTGAAGAAGGTTACAGTGTACACTGGCCAAAATATAAATATGACAAAGATGAAGACAAGAGTCTGAACAATATAAATAGTTATTAAAAATGTTTAAAAGAATCTCTGGTTCAGTATCATTTACCATTTTTTTTATTCATTAATTTAGGCAAATATCTGAACAAGAGGTAAAGAATATTTAAATATAATATATAACAAGGAGTAAAATAAAAATTTGTAAAAAATGTATTTTGTAAGTAATTTTTTAAAATTTGCTGTCACTACATTAATTCACTAAAATAGGATAAGAACCCAGAAAAAAATTGTATAAATCAATTTACACGTGTTTGGCTTTTATTAAAATTTCAAAAGTAGCTTAAAAAACATTAAAAATCAAAATTGACAAAGTAGTATACAGCAATAACTGTTTCAAGTGGAAAAAATTATCTTTTTGTCACACCATTTTTTTTTTTTTGATGGATCAATGTTGGATATCATGGCTCTCCACAATTTCCAATCCTTTGTAGCTCTTAATAAATTTTATCTTGTTCCACCATCCATTTACTGAAGCTCACTAGGTATGTTATGCACTGTTTTCCTCTGTCCCTCTTGCCTACAACATGTCCTGTGAGTATCTAATTTTCCAAACCCACTTTCCTGATTACACTCTCTAAAAAATAAAAGTTCTTTTTGTTTCAATTTTCTCTAAAACTGTCCAGCTTTTACTGCCAAATAGGAGGATAAATATTAAGTAACAGTTCAGCATGCTTTTCTTTGTGTCTAATAAAATTTTCCTGTTTCTTTATCTTTTGCTTAGCTTTTGGAAGACATCTTTTGCTACCATAATGCACCTTTGGATTTTAGTGTCACACTTTCTGCCATCTGTTAAAATACTTCCCAGATATTTAAATTGTTTTGTTATTTGCATGTTTTTTTTTTTTTTAGATGACAACCATGAATTTCATCTTCTTGCAATTGAAGATTAGTTGTTTTTTTTTTCTAATTTTCCTTCACTATTTGCCATGTATTTATTATTTATGGGCAATACATCAAATCTTATTAAAATCAAAATTCAAAATGGGTGGCTAATTGCATATAAGTATAGACATAGAATAATTGATTGCAGCTTGGATTGAGGAAGTTCACTTTCCATTTGAGTTCATTATATTTACTTACGTGCTAATACTCTTTGAGAAGGTTTGGATCCATCTCTTCTCCCCCCAGCTATGGTTAAATAGCAGGACAGACTGGGTTCTATAGCCTTGGGTGGTAACCAGTCTAGGAGAAAGAAAAATCTTAATTCATAACTGTATCTGGCCCTAGTGAAGCATATACTATTTAGCTAAGGAAAGGATTGTTCACATTGAGTCAATGATCCTGATTACAGCTGATAGTATTTTGAAAAGTTTTACTCGTATTAGTGAGGTAACTGCTGTGTATTGTGGGTCATCTGTAAAATGTTTTTTTTCTATAAATAAACTGACCTGTATATAAAAGTGCTTTTGCATTCACAAGAATAAGTTTTTTTTTATTTATTACTCAGTAATGTCTACCCTTCAAGCAGGTACAAAAATTTAAATACCTGGGAAGTATTATAACAGAAGACGGAAAGTGCGACACAGAGATCCGAAGGTGAATTGGCATGGCGAAGGATGCGTTCCAGAAGTTGAATAAAGTATTAACAGGACAATTTCGACAGAAACAAAGAAGAGAGTTCTGGATTGCTATGTGAAGTCAGTTCTTCAATATGGCAGTGAATGCTGGGCAATATCATTGAAGATGAAAGAAAAACTTGAAGCAACTGAAATGTGGTTCTACAGAAGGATGATGCTAATATCATGGATCAAGCATGTGAGCAATGATGAGGTTTTGGAAATGATGGAAACAAAAAAGAAATTAATACTGAGCATCAGGAAGAGACAGCTGAAGTTCCTGGGACATGCAATAAGGAAAGAGGGCTTGAAGAACCTGCTACTAACAGGCCACATAGAGGAAAAAGAGACAGGGGAAAGCAGCGAATAACATATTTGAAGAACCTGATCAGGTGGATGATGGAATGAGGGTTGCATGGTGTAACAGGAGAAGGTGTGCTAAGAGCCACCAGGGATAGAGAGACGTGGAAAGCCATGATCGCCTACGTGCTGAAAGGACAGAATACATAGAAGAATGTCTAACCCTGGTAGATTGTGAGTGGATATTTTTTCATGGCGTAAACCTATGTAGAAAATAATATCATATACAAAAATTACAGCAATTATATGTCACATAAGTCTGGGATTGTAAGAGCACCACATGTATTTTTTAAAAACAATTGCTCACTCAGTACAAGGCTCAAGAGCCATGCAATATAGAGTTATTAAATGTGGTTGATACATGCAGGAGGATGAAATAAAAAGTGCAGTTTATTAGGACATATAGGAAAGATAATAGGTAACTTTAGACAACGAGGTTAAATTGTAGTAATTGGGGAAGCATCTTCTTGGGAGTGGTTGCTAATATAGCTGTTCTTGGCCAGGAGAAGTCTAATTGAAACTCTCTTACTAAAGGAATTTGAATAATTCATATCAGTCTATGTGGCATGAGAGATCATAGCTGTAAAGGTCTGAATTGGTGTAACTAAAGAATGCAGTTCAGCAGAACATTTGCCATGGAAATAGCAATAGAGTAGTGAAAGTTTATAGCTATTATTTCCATGGAAAGTGTTCAATCCTGAGTAGAGAACTTGGAGCCTTAATCCTAACCTGCCTGCTAATGAGTGCTGCTGCTGCTTATTCACACTTGCCAAGCCTTTTCTTTGTGTTCAGGATCAAGTCTGTAATTACAATTTGATTTTCTTTACACCTTATATTGCTATATAATCTTTATATTGCCCTATAATTATGGTGGTAAATTTTGTTTTTATACTGCCATATAAATTTATATCAACTTATAAATCTGTTCATAAAATGTTTCAAGCATCACATCACTCATATCCATAAAAAAAATTTAAATTATATATCTATTTCTGAAAAAGCATTAGGTCATTAATGTTGAATATGAAATCCTTTAACAAAGGTGATGATGAAATATTTGGTTATATGTGCAATTCCCACATAAGAGGGTCACAATTGGTCCGAGTTGTTTACTGCTTTTTTTAGCAGTCAAATTTTGAATACAATAAAGTATTAAAAATTTGACTCATAAAAACTGTAAAACATTGGACCTCTAAATTAGACCACAAAGTCATGAATTGAACATATTTAATCTTGAAAACATTTTTAGGAGGTTCTTTATTAAATACCATTGTGAGCAACATGCTACCAACAGGCTGTATTTTGTGAAAGCCTGGTCTAAACTAGGCCAGTTTTTGCCACCTTTTACTGCTGTATTCACAACAGTTCTTCACTGTAATATTATATCACTCCAATCTACACACTGGTATTAACAGCAGCTATGAACGCATTCTGTTGAATGAATTCATATTAAGACAGTAAGTCTGATTGATTTGATAAGGTCAAATTGGTAGCTGATAAAAAAAAACTACAATCTGCTGTTAATTGCTGAAAAAAAAAAAAAAAAAAAAAAAAAAAAAACACACACACATTTTAATGCTTCCAAAACTAAACTGCTCTCTTTTAATTGATAATCTTGAGCCCTCCAGCAGCATGGCTGATGCTAACCTCCAAGAGAGTGACTCATAAATTTCTGTTGACATGAAGTAAAAAGTTTATATTCAGCTGATTGCAACGCCTGCTAGTTGAAAAGTTGATTTTTTTTTTGTTATTTGAGACAATTTTTTTTGCCAGATTCTATCTTATACATTTGTAAGTCTACCATATGTTCTGATGCTTCTACTACATATTTAGAGTTTATTTAAAGATTCTTGATAAAATATGAAGAAAGATCTGCAATGTTATTGGTTCTGATCTGGCATCTTTCCCACCACAATAACATAGCTTCCCTGTACGTTTTTTATAAATATTATCATGTTAATTCTTTTAATAATCTTTCTTCTTCGGTACCTAGACGTTATGAATTTAAGTGCAGTACTACTTTGGAAGCAAGGTCTGATTTTACAGTTGGAATTAATAAGTGTAACCATAAGTTCTATGCTAACACTTTTTCTCACAAATCTTGTGAAACTCCTCTGGCTTCTTGTTTTCCAGTTAAGTTATCTTCCATCGCCTTAATTTCCGTCCTTTTATGATTCTCTCTCCTTAATGTTTTTTTATGTTCTTACATTCTTTTACACTCAGTAATCTTTTGAGTATGTGCGTCATGGTGCAGTGGATATTGGCTCGGAACGAGAAATCGGGAAGCCGAGTTCAAATTCCTTGCATTCACTTATGCGCAAATACCCTTGGGAAAGGTATTAATCCATCTCGTCCCTCCAGTTATGGGTTAAATAATAGGATAGATTGGGTTCTGTAGCCTTGGTCGGCAACCAGTCTACCGCAGAAAACAATGGCAACCTAGTGCGGGATCATCTTCTGTCCAGTTAGTCATGTCTCTTTCGAGACAAGATCGCCCAAGCGTGTATCACGTATGGCACTTAACTGACTGAATCTTTTGTATCATAGTAGCATTACCACTTTGTTTAGGATGAGATGTGCTCACTGAAAATGTGCTCACTGGTAAGAATCGAACTGACATCCTCCTTTCGTAGGAATAACCACTTTTTAGTCTGACGTGCTTTGTCACTCAGCTATAGAGAACGTCAGAGTTCACCAAGGCTCTATTTCCATATTTTTTTTAATGCAAAACCTGCGAAACTCAATTTTCCTTGGTTTCCTGAATACAAAACTGAGTAGATATAGGATTTCTAGTGATAAATATATGAATGAAGAAATGTGCTTACCTTAAAATCTGGGTAAAGAGAGTATATATATATATATATATATATACACACACACACACACAAATGAATAAGAACAAAGAAAATAATTGCAACGTTCAAAATATCAATTCAAAACAGTACTCAATATAAAAGTAGACCACTGAATATTTATTATTAATTATTTCATTAGAACATGTGCACACTACAAACTACTACAAAATTGTATATTTTGTTTCGACATTGAAAGAACAATGTCTCATCAGGTAGATAACATGAGACATTGTTCTTTCAATGATTTTTTTTTTAATTTATAAAAAAAATTACAATTTCATGGCAAACAAAGCACTTAAAAGAGAAAACATCATAAGCCAACATGTCATATGAGAAATAAGGTTAAATATTGACATGCAAAATGTCAATATTTAACCTTATTTCTTGTAGATTAAAGTCTTCATCCAGTTCATCACTCTGAAAAGTTTATCTTGTAAGCTGTCAAATATGACCATTTGAAGATGACGTGAGCAAAAGAATAAAACTCAAGGCTCTTCATGCATTTTATGAAGATTTTATTTATTTTAAAACATTCTATGTAATATCAGTCGTTCTATATACCAGTGAATGCTGAACA
Source organism: Ascarosepion bandense (assembly GCA_037127315.1). Lineage (NCBI taxonomy): Eukaryota > Metazoa > Mollusca > Cephalopoda > Sepiida > Sepiidae > Ascarosepion > Ascarosepion bandense. Next base: position 2,458,487 of record JBBBDQ010000769.1, on the reverse strand, counting down.
ATCGTCTCAGAAATTAAGAAAAGGCTTGAGGCAAAAGAAATGAGGGTCTACAGAAGAATGCTGAGAATACATTGGACTGAACATGTGAGTAATGAGGAAGTTCTAAAGAAAATGAAAACAAAAGCTAAGCAGATATGAAGAAACAGGAAAGGTTTGTTACAAAGAAAAGGTTGCTGAACTATTATGTAATATCAGTTTTTCTATATGTCAGTGAATGCTGGACAATCTGTTCACAGGTGAAGAAAAGACTTGAGACAACTTAAATGTGAGTCTACAGAAGGATGCTGAGAATATCATGGACTGAACATGTGAGCAACAACAAAGTTTTAAAGAAAATGGCAACAAAAACAACACTTATACTTAGAATGAAATGGTAGAAATTCTTAGAATATATGAGGAAAGAAGGCTTAGAAAGTTTAGCACTGATAGGACATAATGAACGTACTTCATACAAAGGAAAACAGTGCATAGCCTACCTAATAAGTTTAAAAAATAAAAAAAAACTGGCTATCCATATTTCCTAAGTAGAAATAACCTTGTTCATTTACGAGTGAGTGATCATAAACTGACGACTAGTTAGGGATTTCAAATTCAAGTCTGGCTATCATTAATAGATGGCCAGACACTAGCTGCATTAATGTTCATCCCCACAGGTAGCAGCTCTCCTTTGGAGGAGGCTGGGGTCATTATTACTCGGTATCTGAGGTATCACTAAAAGGGGAAATGCCGATGGAGCTTGAGTAATTCTTCTTTAGTATTGCCATTAAACCCTCTTTAAACTGACTTTGTGCAACATTCAGTAGCACTGAAAAATGCATAATATTAAATTGTGGTTTGCAGACTGCACATCTTAAAATGGCAATTATTAATCATAGAAAGTTATTGCTCTTCAATCATTTTGACTAATCAATAGGCATCAAGAAATTAGGCTGACCAATATGCAAACGACGGATTCAAAATTAAACTGAGCACTGTAGAATGCACAGAAGAAATCTGTGTTGACAGCATTCTCTCCCAAACTCATTTTTGAATACAAAAATATACATAGTAAAAAGAGTATATTCTGGTCTGGTGGCTGTATATTCTAGCCTAGCATATTTTATACTTGGGGATATATACTGACCCAGCTTATCTTATACCTATTACAGTAGTGCCAATAGGTATTTAAGTGAGGCCCAGGACTCACAGGTGATGATTTGTGAGTGTCTCTAAGAAATTCAATGGGTCCCAACTAAAGTTTCTTAATAAGTTTTTGTGTTAAATAGACAGGTTACAGACGTTTTCTTTTTTGAAAAACCATCATCCTGAATGTCATAAGTACAGATGCAAAAGAAGCCCCAGATTGCATCCAGACATATTGGTCAACATCAATTATTTTTCTCTATTACTAGCAGCAAAGCTTATGTATAGATATGGGCCTCTCTGCAACTGGTCAAGATCCAGTTCTTTGAAAGATGCCTCATGCCAATGAAAGCAAGAGAGGAAAATCAGCAGTCGGCAAAACGCAATATTTTGTGAAGTCAATCCATGAGTATTTTGTTCCTAAAGTTGCTGTGATTTCCAAGGCAGTGCTATTTTTGTTACCTCCCATCTTTTTTCTTCTCTGCCTGTTACCACCATAGTTGCTGTAAAAAGCAGTTGGTCAGGTGTTTCCCCTAATCTCAAAGCACTCTTGCCAGACATTACAACATCATAAAAAATAATTTTAATCATGCAAAATCACTTGACAGAACAACTTTTTTTAAATTAAATTAATAAATTCAAAACAAGTGTTTTCTTTTTATTTGTTCAATTGAATGAATAAATTTAAAAACAAAAAAGTTCTCAAAAAAGAGGGTAGGGTGTCAGAAACATTTCCACAAGCCAATTCAGAATAATGAATTCAGAATAATGATTATAGGGTTTATATGGTAAACGGTTCCCTTATACGGATGCACTCGAGATGGTTCCCTTATGCGGATGCACTCGAGATGGTTCCCTTATACGGATGCACTCGAGATGGTTCCCTTATACGGATGCACTCGAGATGGTTCCCTTATACGGATGCACTCGAGATGGTTCCCTTATACGGATGCACTCGAGATGGTTCCCTTATACGGATGCACTCGAGATGGTTCCCTTATACGGATGCACTCGAGATGGTTCCCTTATACGGATGCACTCGAGATGGTTCCCTTATACGGATGCACTCGAGATGGTTCCCTTATACGAATGCACTCGAGATGGTTCCATTATAGATTTTGCATTGGAAATGGTTTCATATATAAGAAAGCATTGGAAAATAGTACAAGCATTATTGACAGAATAGTTATATTCAATAGGAAGAGGAGAACATATTGTTACTATTCCAAATGTCATTTTTGTGGATACCCATATTTGAGTAGATGCTTTTTTTTTTTTTTTAAACACTCATATATAGGAATTCCCAAAAATAACATCTTAAGTAGTAGGAAATAATGTTTGATAAAAAAAAACAAAAAACAAAAAACAAAAAAAAAAACAGATTTTTCATAAATTTATATTCTTATTATCATTTTGAACATTTTCATATTCTAAAGTTATAGACTGAACACAATTCTAATTGTACATCTTAATTAAAGTTATAATAGATATAACACCTGCATGCTATATAAAGACAGTGTAATAATATAATATAAACTGCTGGGAAATATTTTTATGGCAAGATGATTGCAAGTATAAAACCGAGCTTGTTTTTAATTACACCATTCTACAAAATATCTAAACAGTTAATTTCAGTGCCATCAATCTGAAGAAAATATAAGGAATGGTGATGATAATATTAAATGTTTCCTTATAAGGAAACAGCATTGACCGACTCAAGAGCTACAACTACTTTTTTCAATTTAATTTAGTCAATTTTTCTTGAAACAATTTTTTCAAGAAAATTAGTTTCTCATATCCAGTAATCATTATTGCTCTTTCTAATATTAATTGGTGCTTCCTTCCTAACTTTTTGATCAAAGTCATGTGAAATGTCAACATAATGATTATGTCATTTTCTTTTTGATTTACATTTGGATTGTTTTTGTTGTTGAAAGTCCTCAAGTGATATAGTTTCTGTTATTTGGTAGAATTCTTTGTTTAGGATTCTGTAGCACCAGTCCATGAAGTTGGAAGAAGTAGGGTTCTTGCTAAGACCTACAGGGTTCCTTAACTCAAAGCGATTTTAAAATTATTGAACTGAGAAAGTGGTTTTATACTGTTGATAGTTTAGATATTTCTGAATGGGTTTGGCGCCATGCATAGCATCCATTTCAAAACCTCATCTAACAGGGCTACTTAAAAACATGAGTGGAGTTCTTAGATTGATATTTTGGTTTTTTAGCAACTTGTGGTATTGGGCAAACCTACTTCTAGTGCAGCCTATTCTATGTCCAATTTCTTTATCAGTCAGTTAAGTGCCATACGTGATACATGCTTGGGCGATCATGTCTCTTTCGAGACATGACTGACTGGGCAGAAGATTATCCCGCACTAGGTTGCCATTGCTTTCTGCGGTAGACTGGTTGCCAACCAAGGCTATAGAACCCAATCTGTCCTATTATTTAACCCATAACTGGAAGGAAGAGACGGATTAATACCTTTCCCAAGGGTATTTGCGCGTAAGTTAATGCAATGAATTTCTTTATCATCTATGGTAAATTCATTATAACTGATAACTACAGAAAGAGATTTGAAATGTTTAGTATTTACTAATTTTACATACTGAATTTGTTTTTCTTTTTTAATGGATTCAGAGTAGATGCAATCACAGATCTCATTATAATTCCAGATTATAGTTTATGGTGATTTTCTAAGGATAACTTAGATGGAACACAATGATGAAAGTATGGGACACCCTGTAGAGATTGAACTCACAACTTAGGCATAATTGTTTTAGCAAAACAAGCTTACTAGTCATTACACCCCAGGTCATTGGTTAAGTTTTGGAAAGGTCTATCTTGAATTATACTTCTGAAGGTCTATGGTAATGTCTTACTGAAACAACAGTCCTCATGAAAACACTGAGAGTAAGCAATGTTGAGCTAGGTTAGTACCTAAATGGGTAACTGCTAAGAAATATCAGGTATTTTAATCGTGGATGGGTGATGTCATGTAATAGATAGTAGCTCCTAATTGGAAATTAGTGAGCCTCATTCCAATTCCTGTTTGGTTTGTCGTATTCATTTATGCATAAACACTATTGGGAATAGTATGAATTCACCTCTTTTCTATTCATGTATAGTAGGGATTATATAGGAATCATTATTATCTTTGTATCCTCTTTAATGCCTGGAAATTTAAAAGCTAATTTTCACAGCTTTCTTTACTTCCATCATTCATTTTCTTTCTATTTCAGCGCTCATTATCTATCTATATCTAGCTATCTATCCGTCCCAGTTTGTTCATTATCTAAATATCCATCCCAGTTTGCTCATTAGCTAGCTAGCTATCTATCCGTCCCAGTTTGCTCATTAGCTAGCTAGCTATCTGTCCCAGTTTGCTCATTATCTATCTATCTATCTGTCCCAGTTTGCTCATTATCTATCTATCTATCTGTCCCAGTTTGTTCATTATCTATCTATCTGTCCCAGTTTGTTCAAAATCTGGTTTTGATTATATTCTGTTGAAATGCTGTTTCTTGTACAATCCCTAAAGTTAAGTAATGCCTAGCCTGATAAATAATGAGATGGGTGACAACTTGGTAATACCAAGTGTTTTAATTTTAGATGTGTGAGGTGGTGCAATGGATAATGGCTCAGAATTGAAAACAGGAGAGCTCAGTTCCATTTACAGTCGGGTTTGATACATTCGCATTAATGTGCAAATACACTTGGGAACTTGTATCAGTAAATCATTATCTGCAAAAACTTCTTACAATATAAAAATATTTTCTGGCTTTAAATAACCTACAAAAAGGTTGATAAACAATAAAAAAAACAAATCAATAGAGCTTTGAAGAATGATGAACAATAATTGATCTTTGTTATGATTTTGGTTTATTTCTTTATGGCAATAACATTTTCTCTTTTCTTGCTCGTTGTTTCTTCATTATATGTCCCTGTTTACAAGATCGAGTCATGAATAATTTTTGCTTTTGTTTCCAAATTTTACGCATCAATAATAAAGTACAATTACATTTTATTCAATTATATATTTGCCATTATTTGCAATGACTTGTAACCACTTATCAGGCACTTCATTGATATCATTTAAGATTCTGTGGGTTTTGATGTGAAAGTTTTTGATGATCTCTTCAGTGTGGTTTTCATTAAAGTTTTCTGCTTCAAAGCATTTTGCAGCAATTGAAAAAAGGTAGTGATTAGTTGGCACAAGATCAGGTGAATATGGTGAGTGGAGTAGAACCGACCAACCAAGAAGATTTTTTTCCTGTATTATTCTTGCTGTATGCGATTTTGATTCATCGTGGTGAACAAGTACAATGTTCCTATTGCTAAGCACCGTGTGCTTTTCAGCCAAACTTTTATATGCACATTGCAGCTTGAAGGGTAAATGTGTATTTTAGTGTTTCATTGTATTTTCAGAATGTGCATTGTGGTGTAATGGATATCAATTCAGAATGAGAAATTGGAGAGAAGAGTTCAAATTCCAGTCAAATTCATTTCATTAACTTACGCGAAAATACCCTTGGGAAAGGGATTAATCCATCTCTTATCCTTTTAGCAAGGAGTTGAATAGAAAAACAGATTGGGTTCAATAGCCTTGGTTGGCAACCAGTCTACCACAAAAAGAAATGGCAACCTACTGCAAGAAAATAATCTGCCTAGTCAGTCATGGATTGAAAGAGACATAATTGTTCTAACGTGTATCGTGTATGGTAATTACCTGACTTATATGAACAATACATAGATAATCCCACCACATATACAGTGTTAACTTTCTTCCACAGAACACAGTTCTTAGAGTAAATTGTGGAGATTTATTTGGAAGTTTGTTCAGCAGTTTTTTTTTTTAAATCCTGTTTTTTCATTGTACTCTCTCCTTAAAAGTGTTGTTATTTTTCTCATTCTTTCACTCTCAGTAACCCTTGCATCTTAGTGGCTTTATTGACTTGCTTTGTGTGAAAAAAAAAGTGGTGACGAAGGTGTGGAAATTTATCCTTGGTAACTGAATAATCTCCTTGCAAGTTCTTGAGTATAAAATAATTGAATATGCCATTATTGCCTTTTTAAAAATTTGAACAACCTTAACAAAATATTATAGTAACAGTCATAACTATGAATTCAAGTAGTAAGAGGGTACAAATAAAAAGATTAAAAAAATTGACAAGTTTTCCCATTTCACTGAAGCAGATGTTAAACGAACAAATGTCAAGGTTTCTTTATTTCATCATTCCTCACCAGAGAGGTTAACACATGTACTAACTATGATTTGTTTTTAAGGCTTATCAATCATTTGAAGGTAAGAGGCATCGAGTTCAGTTAATAATTAGATGGGGCGCGCTTTGTAACATCAGATACAGTAAGCGATCTTCTCCAATCAAAATGTTTTAACTTTAAATAACCCACAAAGGGTTTATAAGCTGTAAAAACATTCAATATCAACTCTGGTGGGTCATTTGAAGCCAAAATATATTTGAGGATTGAAAGAATAATTCTTTTTTGTAAGAGAATATTGCATTCATATACACACACACATGTATATAATATATATTTATTTTTCTTTAAGTAACAACAATATTTTCACACATGAATCCTAATATTTAACTCACAACTGAGGGAGGTATGCGATTGATTTATACCTTTCCTTAAAGGTATTTGCATATAAGTGAATGCAACAAACCAAACTGGAATTAAAACTTGGCTCTTAGATTTCACATTCATAACAGCTATACCATCCACACATCCAAACTAAACAGAATCATAATAATACAGTGTGACAGAAAATAATAACCATTCTAAAAAAGAAACACAAAATTGACTTTGTCTATGTCAAATTAAGATTTTCATTTGACAAACTTGGAACTTTTTGGATGCAAAAATCCAGAGTCTCAAAGGGACAGTTTTTTCCCTTGACACTGCTATTATTTTAACTAACATTTTGTTTTAAAAAGCAATAATTTGAATTGTAATAAAACCTAAACAAATTATGAAAGTGAATTTATACATTTTTTTCGTTCTTAAGAATTGGCCACAAGTATCATTAACCTTATCCCCAGCATAGATGTGTATATACATTTTTACTGAAAATGTCTTTTTCAGACACGGATGAATAAACACATCCAAAACAATGTTCAAAACCCAGCAATGGATGTGTTTATACGTTGATCTTTATTCTTTTGATGCCCTTCTGAGCTTGAAAGGGGTCCATTTATCAACTTATACATCAGATAGAGGTGTTAACAACTGCTTGGATACTTCAAAGGGCCTTAGTTTCTGAGCTACTATATTAAAAGCAAATAAAAAAATTGTCTGAAAATGAAACACTTTCCCAAATTAGTTGGAGAAAGGAGTTAAACACTATTAGATTAAAAAAAAATAACTTCCCCATTTACATTCTAAAAACTAATTCAATTAAAACTAATGCAATGCAATGCAATACATATTTATCTATTTATAAAGAAATTTTTTTTTATTCGCAAATTTATAAACATTTACTAAATGATTAAAATATGTGAACCAACTATAAGGAAATCCTTATTATGCACTGTTTTATAAAATTTGAACCAATTGACAACTAGATAATATTTTGCCAACCATTCCAACAAACTAATAGTGTTTATTATTTTTGTCGTAAATTCTCAAGAACATTGAAAATATATAAATTCACTTTCATATATTTAAGTTTTATTGCAATTCTGATCAAAACAATAAATATTGCCAAAGTTTGAAGATATTTAAAATAATAGCATTGTCTATGAAAAAGCTGTCTTTTTGACATTACATCTTATTGCAGGCATGAAGATCCAAGTTTGGCCATAATTTCATGTGGCCAGATTGGTAATTTTGACAATTACTGAAAAGACAACAAGAATAGGTTGTATGACAACAATCAAAGCTTTGTAAGGTTCCATTGCTTAAGATAGTTAAAAAAAAAAAAAAAAATAGGACAGTATTTCTGAAACGTGTAACTTTCTACTGCCAGGAACATTTTTTTATCACTTGGAATGTCTTGAGATATCTTTCTTACACTTACATTCTTCGTAGTTTCTTTGTCACGTTCCCTCTGTACATTTCTTATTACACAATACATTATATCTTCTGTGTTACCAGTTGTAGCAGATTACATTGTAATTTGATAAAACAATGCATATAATGCAATAGCAAATGGAGAGGATACATAAAGAATGTCTTACAAACCATTAAAGGCTAACAAGCTACTACTAAATTAACTTAAACACTTTATAAAATTTTTCATCACCAAGATGTGAATTATAAATTAGAAATACAGAAATTAAATAAGTACAAAAATTTAAATATCTAAGAAGTGCTTTAATAAAGAATGAGAAATAAGACACTAAAGGTTCACTGGAACAGCTTAAGAATCCTTCCAAAAGCTAAGGAAAAATATTTAAAAAGCCAGGAAGATTTTGTAAGAAAAAACAAAAAACAAAAAAAAAACAAAAAACAAAGCATCGGAATTTTATACAATATCATTCCTTCTACATAGCAGTAAATACTGGACAATTTCATTATAAATGAAGAGACTTGAAGAAACAAAAATATAGTTCTACAGAAGGATGCTGAGAATCCCATGAACTGAACATGTGAACAACAAACTTTTAGAGAAAATGGAAACAGAAAGGACATTTATACTTAACATAAGAGATAATTGAAATTTCTAGGGTATGTAATGAGGAAATAAGGCTTAGAAAATTTAACACATATGGAATATTTAAAGCAAGAGGGACAAAAGAAAGCAATGAATAACCTATCTAAAAAGCTTCTGTAAATGATTGGCAGAACAGAGATTTGGAGAAATAGCAAGAAGATAAACTTTACTAAGTGCTATGAAGAATAGAAAGTTGTGGAGAGGTATGATTGTTCATGTCCTGAAGGGAGACTGCATATAGAAAATAGTTTACTGGCCAATCAGATGGGTTTTATTTTTGTTGATAGCCTTATTTTTTCAATAACACTTGCATTAATTCATAATCACTGACAATTTTTTTCTTCTTTATTTGCAATGTGTTACCACAGCCAAACTGGTAAATGTGCATCCCCCAACAACCACATCAAAAGATGTGCATCCCCACAACACTTAAATTTAAAATAAAAAATAAAATTCACCCCAAGCAAGGTGGGACTGGCACTAGCGTACTGGAGGTTACAGTGAGAGAAAAGACTGAGTACAGTGGGTATTTAAGAAAGGATAAAAGATGGCCTAGCTTCAAGAAGATACATGCCAACAGACATTGCATTTAAATTTTTGGAAATTGTAGCTATCAGAAAAGCAAATTAACAGAAGGGAGTTCCACAAATGGAAAGTGCAAGAACAGAAAATGTTGGAGTAAAAGTGGCAGTTACATTTAACAACTTCAACAGCAAAAGGATGGGACCTAAATGCCAACCTAGTCACTCAGTTATGACACATGCTTAGACGATCATGTCTCGAAGATTTTCCTGCAGTAGGTTGTCATTACTTTCTGTGAACTCAATCTGTCTCGCTATTTAATTCATATCTAGAGGGACAAATGATGAATTAATGCATTTCCCAAGGGTATTTGCACATAAGCGAATGCAATAAATTTAATTGGAATTTGAACTTAGCTCTCCAATTTGGAGTTTTGAGCCAATATCCACTAGTAGTGCACTTAAAATTCATGTGGTTGGAGCACCAGAAAAAAAAGCTCATCAGAGCAGTTGCCATGAAAATATTTGTGGAAAAGACAAAGAGAAATCATGTCGCTTTGGTGAGAAAGTGACTAAAGTTGAGATGCCAAGTCAGGACCAATTACATTGCTGATCCTCTTTTTAGATTTTGTTGAGAACCTCGAGATGTATAGCAAAAGCACCCAACCAGTTAGGACAATGATATCCAATGCACAGAATGGTAAATTTATAAATATGCAAGATGGATTCTTAAAACAAAAACTCTCTGGCTCAACACAGAGATCCAACCTTCCTAGTAGTAGATGCAGCTATAGATTTGAAGTAGTCATTTCTACAACAAAATTATTTATACATATATCCATAAGGGATAGCTGCTCTTGTTTTCTGAGCATACCAGTCCGCCAGGGCAGTTAGCCAATCCCTCAGGCACATTTATGTTTGTTCAACATCCACTGAGCTTACCAGTGGTTTATACTGCAACCATGATGGGCATTGTGGTGCATTGGATATCGGCTCAGAATGAAAAATCGGGGAGCTGAGTTCAAATTCCAGCTGAATTCATTGCATTCACTTACGCGCAAATACCCTTAGGAAAGGTATTAATCTGTTTATTCCTTCCATTTATGGGTTAAATAACAGGACAGATTGGGTTCTATAGCCTTGGTCGGCAACCAGTCTACCACAGAAAGTAATGGCAACGAGATAATCTTCTGCCTAGTCAGTCATGTCTCTTTTGAGACATGATTGCCCAAGCATGTATCATGTATGGCACTTAACTGACTGAGCATACTGTAGTTACAATTTTCCAGGAAAGAGCACATAGTCTGTCATGCTCAGTAGTTTTATGACAGACTTGTGCCTTTGGGTTAGCACAACCATCAACAAACAATTCTCTCTACCCGATTTCACTCTTAAGGCTTGGGTCAACCTGTGATTTGATTCTTCAGGCACTTTCCAAAAGGTGCCACACACTGTGATCATCTACCCCAGACTGATACCATCAAGAAGTCACTTTCCTGACAAATCAAACATAGTGAGATTTGAACCCAGGCCTCATGGTAAGAAAGTAAATGTTCTAACCCTTTGACCATGTACCCATACATTGGTACATATCAGGAATGTGCTCCCCATGCAGGGCCTAACCTGAATAAAATAGATCAGCAGCTACATTTTTATTCTGTGGTACAATATACACCTAATCCAACAAAATTATGAACATTAATGTGATTATTATGTATAAAATGCAAAATATTTTATGTTTTTGTAGATTTATAAATAAAAGGTCACAAGCTGCCTAACATGAACAGTTACTGATTCCACGTGCCTGGAACATACATAGATGGAGCAATTTAAGAAATTAAAGGATTTTTTTTTTTGACTAACAGTATTTCTTAATTGTGTGTATTTTATATTCATTGGTCTCGAGAAACCATGGATCTACTCGCAAAGAGTTATGGCTTAGCTGCTGATAGTGGTGCAGCATCTGTTATGGCTGTACAGGCCCAGACGAAAACACATATGAAGATGTTCACCTCTATGTCACCATGTTGTTTTCTTTCTGTCAAGCATGCTTCTTCCTGGCAGCAAGCTTACATTTTTTCCTCCCCATCATTCCTGCCGAAGTCATGGTAACTGCTCTGATGAAATTTTTTTTCCTTGGTGCCCTGTTCATGTGAATTGAAGCAAATTGGTATCTAGATTCTATCCTTTTATCATTGAAATAGATAAATGCAACTGCCACTTCTACTCTAACCAGTTTCTTCTCCCACCTGTGGAACTCCCTTCCATTTACTTGTTTCCCTAATAGCTACAATCTTCAAAAATTTAAATGCAATGTCAACTGCCATCTTCTTGAATTCTATTCATCTTTTATACTTTCTTCAATATCCCCCTGTACCCAGTCTTTTCTCTCCCTGTAACACCCTGTGAACTAGTGACCATCCTGCCTTGATTAGGGTGAAATGATAAGAAAAATAAAAACACGTTTTCTGCATGAGCAGTTGTTGGTGATGGCTTCCAACCTCTTGAAGTGCAAAAATGTTATTGGTTTTTCAAAATTTTTAAATTTAAGAATGCTTGTAAATATTCATCAAGTTTAACAATTTTGAAAAACTAATAACATTTTTGCTGTTGCATATAAATATTTGTAATAAAATAAAATTCTTGCATTTGCCTTGTTACCTGCAAGGATGACTAAGATAAGTTTTCTTGGTCTTCATTCATATTGTCTTTTTACAAAAATTTATATATATATATATATATATATATATATATTAGTCATCCACAGACAGATCTGTTTTGCTGTATCACAGCTCATCAGTACGGTTAGACTCCAATTGCTTTTAACCCAGGAATGCCAACCGAATTGGCATTATATATATATATATATATATATATATATATATATATATATGAGAGAGGGAGATAATTTTATCCAAAGCAAGGGGTTATTGAGTGTTAGACTATAGGAGAAAAAAACCCATTAAGGAGAGAGAACAATAAAAGAACAGGAATTAAGACAGAAGATAATGATTGACATTGCATTTAAATTTTTGAAGATCAAAGTTAATTAGGAAGCAAGAAGCTGGAAAAGAGTTCCACATGTTAGAAGTGAAATAGAAAAAAACTGTTAGCATAGAATTATAGTTACTTTTTTTTTTTTTTTTTTTTTTTTTATAAGCGTTTCACCCCGAGCAAGGCATGTCACTGCCACTACTGTGCAGGGGGCTACGTAGAGTGGAGAAAGGCTGATTAAATATAGGAAATGACAGAGGGTGGGTGATAGGCGGGTAAGGATACCGAGAATGAGGGTTGGGTAGATGAGAGTGTTGTGAGAATAGTTGGGAGTTAGTGTGATAGGAGGTGTCTATTGACCCTACATTTAAACACCTGGAGATTGTAACTGTCGGGAAAGCAGACTTGTGGAAGGGAGTTCCACAGGCTGGAGGCGCGAGAAAAGAAGCTGTTGGAGTAGAATTTACGGTTACATCTTATTTGTTTAACTGTAAAAGGGTGGGACCTCGTTGCTAATCTAGTATCTCGTGTAAATTCGTGCTTAGGCGGCACCAGTGATCTGAGCTCATCGGAGCAGAAGCCATGAAAGTACTTGTAGAAGAGGCACAGGGAAGCCACATCACGCCAGTGTGAGAGCGGCTGCAGCCGGTCTGCCAAGTCAGTATCAACCACGTTACAGATCCTCCTTTGTATTACATTTAGTAATTTCAACTGTAAAACTATGCCACCACTCTAGGACTACGCTTAACTTGATAAAGTCTACATACTATACAGGAAAGTTCATCAGAACAATTTCCATGAAAATATTTAAAGAAAAGACATTATTTAATTACTTAGTTTTTGGTCATAATAAAATCATGCCAGTACACAGTTGTATTAAAGTGTTCAATACAATTATATTGCAGAAATTTTGAATTTTCTTCATTTGTAAATGAGTTATTATGCGACCTAGGTTTCTACCATGTGTTGTCTTCAGGCAATAACTGATTTTACTGTTTTTTCAAGAACGTTTATGTAATGCGGGATTTTTTTTTTGAATGCTCATGTAATGGAATTTTTAAATGCGCAGTTTCCAAAATTAGAAGAAATCATAACTTTTTTATCCATGGTTATATAGAAATTGAGATTAAAATATGGAAAAGACTGATATAACATGGAGTATAGTAGAAACAGCCAAACCTTACAATGGTGGCAAAATATGTAGACTATGCCAGGAAGCAAAGTTAGCTATTATGTTATTCCCAAACAAAAATGAATTACTGAATGAAAGAACAGAAATTATAACTAAGTGTAACCATACCATAAAATACCTATTAGGTTTATACAACAATGGATAAAAATGTCAATTTCTTCTAATTTTGAAAATTGCATGTTGAAAAATTCTGTTACACAAGTGTTCTGAAAAAAATGGTAAAACCAGCTACTGCAAATTGCCTGAAGACACTACATGGTAGAAACCTAGGTCACATAATAACTCGTTTACAAATGAAGAATATATATATATATATATATTTTTTTTTTTTTTTTAATCATCTCACCCCAAGCAAGGCATTCCACTGCCACTATTGCGCATGGGGCTACATAGGGGAAGGTAAAGAGAAGGAGTGGTTAGACATAGGGAATGTCAGGAGGAAGGTGACAGATGAGTAAGGATACCGAGGATGAGAGTTGGGCAGATGGGAAGAGTGTTTGATAGAATGGGAGCAGGTTAGTGTGTTAGGAAAATAGAATGGATATAAGTCGTATCCATGAGAATTGGTAAGAATATTAATCTAATTAACAATTCTGATCTATTATTTATTACATCACCTGCACATCCAAGTTTACAGCACTTGCTATTCATAAAGTCACCCATCTAAGTACTGACCAAGCTCAACATTGTTTAACCTGTGATCCTATGGGAACCAGCATTTTAACATGATGCGGCCATAAACCTCCTACAAGAGATTGTAGTTCATGTATGGAATTACATGTGTGTGTGTGTGTGTGTGTGTGTGTGTTTCCTTGACACTCTACAGGACAGGTCTTGTTAACCATATGAAGCACCAAAATGGATAAGTAAGATTGTCTGAAATTAACCAGCAGTTAAAACTAACATGTGTTTTTAATACTAAGTCATATGCTAGATTAAAAGTCATCTTCATTCTTACAGGAGAGATATTTTACAGCAAACTGTGCCTAGATACCATTTTAACCATGTATGTTGCATTCACTTGTTTGTTGCCAAAACAAATGCCAGTCTAAGAAATAATTCTAGTTCTCATGAAAGAGCCAAGCAATGGCTAATTTAAGAAAATGATCATGCATGAAAACTTGTAGGCAACCATCATATATAACAAATCTGAAACCAAAATATAATCAATTCAATGAAAATAAAACAATGATGCCAATAAAATGCATATGGTGAAGAAATTTGAGAAAACATTACTGAAGAGAAAGGAAAATAGAAAGGGCAGGTTTCAAATGTTAGATCCGAGTAAACATTACTGAAGAGAAAGGAAAATAGAAAGGGCAGGTTTCAAACGTTAGATCCGAGTAAACATTACTGAAGAGAAAGGAAAATAGAAAGAGCAGGTTTCAAACGTTAGATCCGAGTAAACATTACTGAAGAGAAAGGAAAATAGAAAGGGCAGGTTTCAAATGTTAGATCCGAGTAAACATTACTGAAGAGAAAGGAAAATAGAAAGGGCAATTTTTAAACGTTAGATCCGAGTAAACATTACTGAAGAGAAAGGACCATAGAAAGGGCAGGTTTCAAATGTTAGATCCGAGTAAACATTACTGAAGAGAAAGGAAAATAGAAAGGGCAGGTTTCAAACGTTAGATCCGAGTAAACATTACTGAAGAGAAAAGAAAATAGAAAGGGCAGGTTTCAAACGTTAGATCCGAGTAAACATTACTGAAGAGAAAGGAAAATAGAAAGGGCAGGTTTCAAATGTTAGATCCGAGTAAACATTACTGAAGAGAAAGGAAAATAGAAAGGGCAATTTTTAAACGTTAGATCCGAGTAAACATTACTGAAGAGAAAGGACCATAGAAAGGGCAGGTTTCAAATGTTAGGTCCGAGTAAACATTACTGAAGAGAAAGGAAAATAGAAAGGGCAGGTTTCAAACGTTAGATCCGAGTAAACATTACTGAAGGGAAAAGAAAATAGAAAGGGCAGGTTTCAAACGTTAGATCCGAGTAAACATTACTGAAGAGAAAGGAAAATAGAAAGGGCAGGTTTCAAATGTTAGATCCGAGTAAACATTACTGAAGAGAAAGGAAAATAGAAAGGGCAGGTTTCAAACGTTAGATCCGAGTAAACATTACTGAAGAGAAAGGAAAATGGAAAGGGAAGGTTTCAAATGTTAGATCCGAGTAAACATTACTGAAGAGAAAGGAAAATAGAAAGGGCAGGTTTCAAATGTTAGATCCGAGTAAACATTACTGAAGAGAAAGGACCATAGAAAGGGCAGGTTTCAAATGTTAGATCCGAGTAAACATTACTGAAGAGAAAGGAAAATAGAAAGGGCAGGTTTCAAACGTTAGATCCGAGTAAACATTACTGAAGAGAAAAGAAAATAGAAAGGGCAGGTTTCAAACGTTAGATCCGAGTAAACATTACTGAAGAGAAAGGAAAATAGAAAGGGCAGGTTTCAAATGTTAGATCCGAGTAAACATTACTGAAGAGAAAGGAAAATAGAAAGGGCAGGTTTCAAATGTTAGATCCGAGTAAACATTACTGAAGAGAAAGGACCATAGAAAGGGAAGGTTTCAAATGTTAGATCCGAGTAAACATTACTGAAGAGAAAGGACCATAGAAAGGGCAGGTTTCAAATGTTAGATCCGAGTAAACATTACTGAAGAGAAAGGAAAATAGAAAGGGCAGGTTTCAAATGTTAGATCCGAGTAAACATTACTGAAGAGAAAGGACCATAGAAAGGGAAGGTTTCAAATGTTAGATCCGAGTAAACATTACTGAAGAGAAAGGACCATAGAAAGGGCAGGTTTCAAATGTTAGATCTGAGTAAACATTACTGAAGAGAAAGGAAAATAGAAAGGGCAGGTTTCAAACAGTTAATCCAAAAAAACATTGAGGAGAAAAAACAATTAAAGAACAGGATTCTAGATAAAAGAAGTTGATGGGTATTTTTCAGTACACCTACATGACTATCAAATGTGGCACATGATTAAGGCTTAGAGTGGGTTTAACAACTTTACCATAAAAAAATTGCCCAAGCCTCCTTAGCACACAGTAGAAGTCAAGCAATAAACCCAGCCCCCTTTGGAAGAAAGAGGTTCTCCCTGGGAGGAAAGGCACTCTGGGACTTGGGTTTAATATTTTTTAAACTTCCCCAGCAGAAGACAGATGATGATGTTTGTAATTGCATTTAAATTTTTGAAGATTGTAGTTGACAGAAAGGAAAGAAGCTGGAAAAGATTTTAAACAAGTGAGAAGTGCAAGAAACTATTGGAATAGAATTTACAGTTACATTTAACAATTTCAACAGTAAAATAATATCAACTAGCTACTAATCTAGTCAGTCAGTTAAGTGCCATACGTGATACACGCTTGGGCAATCATGTCTCTTTCGAGACATGACTGACTGGGTAGAATATTATCCTGCAGTAGGTTGCCATTGCTTTCTGCGGTAGACTGGTTGCCGATCAAGGCTATAGAACCCAATCTGTCCTATTATTTAACCCATAACTGGAGGGAGAAGAAATGTATTATATTATTATGTAGTAATTAGTGGGGGATCAGTTTATTACTTCATAACAATAGAAAACCGATCACCCACTTTATGACCAGTATAATAATTGTTTCCAACTATTATATTCAGTCAGTCAGTTAAGTGCCATACGTGATACACACTTGGGCGATCATGTCTCGAAAGAGACATGACTGACTGGGCAGAAGATTATCCCGCAGTAGGTTGCCATTGCTTTCTGCGGTAGACTGGTTGCAGACCAAGGCTATAGAACCCAATCTGTACTGTTAATTACCCCATAACTGGAAGGAATAGACGGATTAATACCTTTCCCAAGGGTATTTGCGCGTAAGTGAATACAATGAATTCAGCTGGAATTCGAACTCGGCTCCCCGATTTCTCATTCTGAGCTGATATCCAATGCACCACAAAGACTTAAATTCATAAAGTCAAGGTACCAAAAAGAAAATCCTATCAGAACAATTTCCATGAAATATTTATAGAAAAAGCACAGGATAGCTATATTACAGTAGTGGGGAAGTGATTAAAGTTGAGATGCAGGATCAGGACTAGTAATATTGCATATTTTTCTTGAAATTTTGTCAAGAATTTCTAGATACATTACAGAAGCACCAGATTAAACAACAATATTCAGTGCATGGACAAATGGTAAACTTATAAAAATGCAAAATAGATTCAGCTTAAAAAAAATTGTCGAGCATGGCATTGTGAAGCAACTTATGCATATGATCAAGGAGATACAAATAATCTTTAACCACTTAAGGACCTGATGAAGGGGCATTTCAGATATCTGACCAAAACTAAAAAGCACAATCATCTAGTGATGTCAACAGCCAATATGATGTACTTTGGTGACTCTAACATGCTTCTTTGTATCTGCTAACCTCTGAAACATTGAGGTCAGATTTATAGTTGAATTTCTACTTGATCTTTGGTTCTTAAAAGTTCAGACTGTGACCTTTGTATTAAGTAGAACTCTTTTGTATGGAATCCTGTAAAAGTTGAGTAACTAAGAAAGAAAAAAAAAAGATTTTGTCACTGGCCTAATTCCTGGTCACATATCTTAGATAAATAAAGATAACTTGTTTGTAAGTATGAGATATACCTTCCAACAGCAGATAAGCAAAGCCATGTCACTTAACAAAGAAACCATTGAATCAATTCTCTTTATAAACTTGAAAATCAAAATTTAAAACAGTCCTCCACTGACCTTGATGACGACACACAATGTTCTCCTCTACCACTACACCTACACACAGAATTACTAATAATCTCAAGTTACCTGAATTCTCAGTTGAAGTATTTTTATTATTCATTTTTAATACTCTTATTTATTATCATCTTTTTTTTGTGGGAGGGGAATCTTTTCACTTCAAGCAAGGTGATAAAGCCACTAAGATGCAATGGGTTATTGAATATGAAAAACAACTGTGTGAAGGAAACTGAGAAGAAAGAACATTAAAAAGAAGAGGGTTCAAAGAGACGGAAGATAATGATTGATAGAACACTAACGACTTAAATTTTTGAAGATCAAAGCTAACAGGAAAGCAAGAAGTTGGAAGAGAAAAACTATTAGCACTGAACTTATGGTTACGTTAAGCAATTCCAACATGAGACCTAGCTGCCAACCTAGTACTGCAATTAAATTTGAAAAGTCTGTGTATCAAAAAGGAAAGCTTGTAAAATCCTGTTAGAACCAATTAACTCATCAAGCAGTTCTAAAGTTACATTTAAATTACATTGATGTTTGAAATAGACAACCTTGATTTAATCGTTTTTTGTTGATTGCATTTTTTTGTTAATTAATTTCACTCCATGCAAGGTGATAAAATTTACTAAGATGCAAGGAGTTGCTGAGACATTACAAAGGAGAGAGGGCAATAAAAGAACAAGTTTCAAGAAGACAAAAAATGACACTTGATATGCCATTTAATTCTTGAGGATTGTAATTAACATGAAAGCAATGAGGTAGAAGAGAGTTCTATAGTCAAGAAGTAAAAGTGGTGGTGGTGGGGGGTTAAATAATTTCATCACAAGCAAGGCAAAGTCCCAAAGGTGCATAGAATTACAGGCAGGGAAGGAAAGTGATAAAAAAGTTGCTGAGAAGAAGGGACAATAAAAATGATGGGATAAAGATGACAGAAGATGATACTTGACATTGTATTTAAATTTGAGGATCATAGTTGGCATGAAAGCAAGAAGCTGGGACAGACTTGCATTGGCAAAAGAGAAGAAACTATTAAAATAGAACTTACAGTTACATCTATCAAGTTCAATAGTAAAATCATGAGAGCTAGCTTCCAAATCATGAAGTCATGGTACTGAAGATGAAAGCCCATCAGAACAATAATGCTTTTTATCCAGGAGCTACCGAAGCACGTTTACTAAAACTTTCCATGGTTTTGAATTTGTGCTGTTTGTCAGTCAAAATCAAGGAAGTATATTCAATGTTTTAAAAAAAAAAAAAAAAAAAAGAAGTTTTTTCCTTGATGGAAGGGTGGAGATAAATTTAAGTGAAAGGAAAGGTGACACCATAACAAACACCAGATTGTAATCCTTTTTTTTGTGAGTGAATGTTGATGAATAATTTTTTAAGAATAACAGTAAATTTTCCAGATACATTTAACCCTTAGAGGGGAGGAAGATGGATTCATACTTTTCCCCATACTTTTTCACATAAGTGAATGCAACAAATTTGACTGGAATTTGAACTTGGCTCTCCTATTTCTCAATCTGAGCCACTGCACATTGCACCAACTTCACATGGCAGAACAAAGATAAAGAGAGATTGTAATGAGTCAAAAGTTACTTGGAGCAATAAAAGACAGGAAGTTGTGGAGAACCATGATCATCTACTTAGTTTTTTATAAATGAATGGCAGAAAATGACAAAGAGGCATGGTTAAAGAATTAGAAGTTATTTTGACCAATAAAATAGAGAAAGTTGTGAAGAGCCATGATTGTCTGTCTTGAATGGACATTTTATATAAAAAATATCTACATACGTTTCTGTTTCTTTTGTATACGTGCACACACATTCTTGTTTGCTTTAGAAATGTGAGGAGAATGAGTCACATTAAATAAAATGAATACTGTGCAGTCAGCTTTCAAAACTTCAGATGACAAATATATGAAATATTCTTAATTAAACATTGTTATTACTGAATATCATAATTACGAAAAGAGCTTGAGGCTTACAACCATATCATGTTAAAACACCAGTTCTCGTTTGTTCAAAGTTAAGCAACACAGAGCCTGGTCAGTACCTTGATGGGTAACCACTTAAGACTACCAGGTGGTATAATGGATAATGGTTTGGAATTGTTAATCAAACATCTGTTCAATTTCTCATTTGTTTTGTTATATTCATTCATCTCCCACCAGCTATAGGTTAATTAGAACATCATTGTTATTGAAAAAAAATAAAAATAAAAAAATAAAAAAGTAAAGAATTTTTACAATTTAAAAATATTTTCTGGATTTAAGTAATCTACAAATGGTTGAGGAGCTATAAAAAACAAATGATCAAATCAAAAGAGCTTGAAAACTTCAAACAAATTAAATGTGGACAAGATGATGATTGAAGATTAACAAGTAGCAATTTCTGGAGGGAATTCTGCAATTAAAACAAATTCAAAATAAAGGAGTATTCTAGATATGATAATGAACTGCAGCAAGGCCTCTGACTGGAAGGTTGTGAGGAGCATAGAACCACCTCTTAATTGCTATTGTTCCTAGCTTCACTCTGACCCGGAGTGGTAGCACATGTTAGGATTCCAGCTATGGGTAAATAGTTAACCTCCACACTTGGGTCAAAACATTATGAAAGTATAAAAATAGATATTATAGTAAAAATTCCAGCAATACTATTTTTTAGAGAAGAAAATATTACCAGCAATACATTTTTGTAAACAAAAGACAGCACTATATATTTTAAGAAAAAATATATATATCAGTAATATATCTGGCTCTCGACAAACCCTCTTTACAAAAATATGTCAATGAAACCTGATCTTCAAACTGATTTCTTACAAAGGATACATATTATATTTATATGAATCTATTACAAAAATCTTGTCAGCATTAAATAGCCCATTGAGATTGACATGCTGTAAAACAAAACAAGCCAATCAAATCAAAATAAAGGATTCATTGCGAGATTGATTTTTATGATTTATCAACCTTTTACAGGTAATTTAAAGCTAGAAAATATTTTTATATTGTATTAGTTTTTTTTTTTTTTAGAGATAATGTTTTACTGATAGAAATACTATTAATTAATCCATAGCTGGGGGGAAAAGGGTAGATTTATATTTTCCCTAAGGGTATTTACACATAAATATATATAACTAAACCTGACTAGAATGAAGAACTCAGCTCTGATTTCCAATTCCGAGTGGTTATCCATTACACCACCTGCACAGCCATGCTTAGTGCACATGGTATTTCCAAGTGGGTACCCATCTAGGTACTGATGAGCCTCAAAAAGGAAGCAAGCAAGAAATAAATCCCACCCTATCACTGTTGAAATAGTTAAATGCAACTGCCTGTTTTACTCAACATTTTCTTTTCTTGCACTTCCCACCTGTGGAACTCCCTTCTCTTTACTTCCTAGATAGCTACAATCTCCAAAAATTTAAATAAGTCAATTGTCATCTTCTATCTTTTTAAGTTTCATTAATCTTTTATCTTTTCTTTAATACCCACTGTCCACAGTCATTTTTCTCACCATAACCTCCTGCGCAATAATGGTGGTCCTGCCTTGCTTGAAGGTGAAATGATTAAAAAAATTCCATGAGAGAAATAAACAACTTTTTTAAATATCTAGATAGGAGCATCTTCTGCTAAAATTTAACCTGACCTCATTTCAGAAATAGAATCTATTTTAAGCTTCAATGTTTATTTAAACATTGGTTTAAACTATAGGCAAACGTTATAGGAAATCTTTCACACCAACCTACAGTATTTTAAATACCATAACTTTTTTGCCACACACTAACAAGTATTGAAATCCACACAGTATTTAGTATTGTTGAAGCCATCACTAACATTTTTGTTGAGATTTAAAAACACTATGTTTTGTTCAATTTTGCAAACCAATTGATGTAATTTAAATAATTTGCTGATTTGCTTGAAAAACTACTTTGATAAAAATCCTACTTCATGGTTTAACAATTCCTTTAATTTAATTTTATGGTAAACAATATTTTTTTAATTTGGTTTATAGACTAGAGATGGTCAAATACATCGTTATTTTAGAGTGTGTGACAGTCAGAAAAAAAGAAGTCACAGAATCTATCTAAACTTATTTATAAACGAAACTGTCTGTGTGTCCGTTACCTATAGACTCCAAAACGGCTGAACCGATTTTCTTGAAAATTTACACAGTTGTACTATAAGTGTCTGCGAGTGTTCTTAGCTAGGTTTTGTGTTGAGGTACGCCTGATAAATATTGAAAATCAATAATAAAAAAAATTGGGTTATAGAAGGAGTGGTCCGATTTTAATCAAATTTGATATACTCATAGACAAAGACATAAGAAACGATATTCAGAAGTTTCAAGGTTGCAGTTCTCACAATAGTGCAGAAAATCGATTATATATATATATATATATATATATAAATAAAAGCAAGATGTTTGTGTGTGTGTCTGTTTATTTGTCTGTACGTCCTTTATACAAATCCACAATTTTTATCCGATTCTCACCAAACTTCGCACAAATATTCTTTAGGCAGATTCTGAGCTCCAAGACCATGGATTAGTTTTAAAGTTTTCATTATAGCTGAGCAACGCTGGGCTATACTGCTAGTTATATATATATCCGAGTGAATACAGAACGAAGAAAGAATTTTACAATGTCCAAAACATTAATTTAAAACAGTGCTCGATATATAATATATAGAGCTGTGAATATTTATTATAAATTATATTTTAGAACATGTACATAATTTTTTTTATATATATTCACTACAAATGAGACATTGAAGTTTCAATGTCGAAACAAATGTACGATTTGTAGTGGATATATATAAAAAAAATTATGTACATGTTCTAAAATATAATTTATAATAAATTTAAAGAATTATATATATATATATATATATATATATTAGATAGACAGAAATCTCTTTGATTAGTATACAAGTGTTTTTTATGTCTTTTTGTCAATGTTAGGTTTAAATGTGGGAACAATATATGAGGTTAAGTAAAAAATTATCCACTTTCACTATAACATATCTGTGTTATGAGTGCGGATAATTTTTGACTTTCCTTTATATTTAAAAAGCGCTGAAGAAATCTAACTGGTTCTTTGAAAATATGAATATGTTAAAGATTTTGAGATTTGAGTTTAAATTTGATTTATACAATTTTAAGATAGATACTAATTTAAATATCTGGAAAAAGAAGAGTCTAAACATCAATTGTAAGAAGACAATTGCCTGTCTAGCTAGGTTATTTTCTAAGTGCTACTTAGATGTGGCACAAGGCTGCAAGTATGGGACACCCAGTGACGATCGAACTCTCTACTCAGTTGTAATTGGTTCTAGCAAGACAAGCTTGCTAACCATTACACCATGCCGAGGTGCTCAAATTGCCTGTCTTGATAGAGTTCAAAAGTGCCTATGTGAACTTGTGGGTGAGGAATTATTTTCCAGTTAACCTTTTTTCCCTCAGATGAATCATTGTGGACTTCTTATTCCAGTAGTAAGTTCCAGCTTCTTCCCCAAAACTGCTACTTTGTGGAACTGACTCCCAGCAGGATGTTGTACTACTATCTTGAGCTGTTCAAGCCTAGGGTTAACTTATCTTTCCTACATTACCCCATAAACTTCACTTCTTGCTTTTCTTATGCTCATACAGCACCACACAGTGACCCTTTACCTCGAGTGGCTCTTAGGCATTGTATTTGGTAAACATTTGTATAAAAAGAATGGTTATCAGCAAAAAGAAGAGTCCAAGATGTGAAATCTAAATTGGGGACACAAAAATTTTAGACATTGTTTTAACAGAGGACAGAAAATGCGACACTGAAATGTGAAGACTCATTGAAATAGCAAAAGATGTCTTTCAAAAACCAAGTAAAGTATTTAGAAAAAAAACTCATTAGAAACAAAGAAAAGTTTTCTGAACTGTTATGTAATATTGGTCCTTCTATATAGCAGTGAATGCTAGACATCTTTAAAGATGGAAGAGAGACTTGAGATAACAGAAATATGACTCTACAGAAGGATGCTGAGAATACTGTGGATTGAACATGTGAGCAATGACAAAGTTTTAATAAAATGGAAACAAAAAGGACACATACATAGAATCAGAAATATAGTTGAAATTTCTAGAGCACATAATGAGAAAAGAGAGCTTAAAGAATCTGACACTCACAGGACGTATTGAAGGCAAGAGAAGCAAAGAGAAACAGTGAGTAACATACCTAATGAGTTGTATAAATAGATAGTAGAACAGAGATTAGAAGAGATTATTTATAATTGATGGTTAGTCCTTTCTTCAAACCTTCCTTTACAACCTTATCTAAGAGTACTTGAAGTTTTTTTATTTCTGCCATAAAAATGTTTTGTGTCTACTATAAAAAAAAGTAGGCCCATCTATAAAATCTATGTCCTCCTTAAGATCTTAAATCAGGTGACTAGAAAGTAATTATAAGATGACCACATGATTCATATCAGTCTTGCTCATAAATTTAATCAAATGAGAAACACCTACTTCTGTAAAGAGCAATTAATGTCTATCTTTTACTTGTAAATTGAGATGATGAGTGACTGAAAAGTTCTTGGCTCCATCCACTTCCCACAAAATCTGGCCAAAATGATCAGACAATTCTTTTAGAATTCATACTTCATCAGGTTGAAGACAGTAGCCACAATTAACATTTAGCACTCTGCATTATTAATTTTAATTCCACTTCTAATGTATTCTTTTTCATGGTCTCTCAATTGCAGTATCCTTATTGTTATTTACACTCAAAGTTGTTTCCTGTTGACATAGCAGGATATGGAAGCACAACTATGAAATTCAAACATACTATTGTTCAGGGATCAGTCACCTAAGTAGCAGGATAAGCTTTTTATACAGCAAATGAAATCACAGAATGACAAAGTTTATGTTAAATGGAGGTGAGGTTAAATGAGATGCCTGAAATGGTGGTGACAGAATTAGGTATAACATTTTGACAAGTCCCATCTTACTCTAAAGAGGGCCTGTATTAACCTTTAACACTCTGCATTATTAATATTATTTCCACTTCTAGTGCATTCTTTTTCATGGTCTCTCAATTTTAGTATCCTTATTGTTATTTACACTCAAAGTTGTTTCCTGTTGACATAGCAGGATATGACAATACAACTATGAAATTCAAACACACTATTGTTCAGGGATCAGAGTCACCGTCTGGTAGGATAAACTTTTTGTACTGCAAATGAAGTCACATATACAATGACAACGGTAAGGTCCAATATTAAATGGAGGTGAGGCTAAATGTGATGATTGAAATGGCGGTAACTGAATGAGATATGTTTTGACAAGTCTCATCCTGCTCTAAAGAGGGCCTGTTTTAATCTTTAGCTCTTGCATTATTAATATTATTTCCACTTCTAATGCATTCTTTTTCATTGTCTCTCAATTACAGTATACTTGTTATTTTCATTCAAAATTGTTTTCTGCTGCCATAGCAGGATATGATAGCACAACTGGTAGGTGAAACCTTTTGTACAGCATATGAAATCATATACAGAGTGATAAAAGGTTAATATGAAAGACAATGAAAAAATATTACAATACTTATATAAACATGAATTTCACATCAAAACACTTCAGAGATAGAATCAAATAAAAATTGAAATTTTTAGAAAGGGCAACACAGGTGAGCAACAAGGAAGCTTTAAAGAAAATTCAAACAAAAAGAACATTTAGACTACTAAAAAGACATGATACTTCTAGGACATATGAGGAAAGAAAGCTTGGAAAATTTGACACTCACAAGATATATTGAAGGTAAAAAAGCAGAAGGAAATCTTGAATAACCTAGGAAATGTGCATGTGTAAATAAATGATAAAACAGGGTGGGGGGGGGTAGTAAAAGATAAATATTGTTAAGTGCTACAAAGGACAGGAAGTTATGGCGAGCCATGATCTTTGACACTCTGAAGGCACATAGAAGACTACTACATAATTTTCACTGTACCATTAAAATAGAGTCCATATATATATATATATATATATATATATGTTTGTATTCAAAGCTCTCACAAATGGTAGCATCCTAAGCTTGCAATAGATTTTGTTCATGAACACATTTCAAATTCTCAAAATTTATAGATAGCACTTTGCTTATATTTCTAAATATTTTAAACTAATATTAATTATTTTATTATACATTTATCTATCCTCCTTATCCTCATAATCTTCATTTATCACGTCCTCTTTCATTCATATCATGCATCTCATTCAGCAAGATTATCATGAGTGATTCTTGAGACTTGTACTGTATGAATTCTAGAATGTTCCCAAGAATGTTGATCCTATTGGGTTTTATGTTTTAAGGAAGTAGTCATAAATTTGGGGAATTATTTTTAAATGTACTAATTTACATCCACCAGAGGCCAACTGTTTGGGACCACCCTCTAGATTTAATGGATTTAATAATTAGTAACTATCATACCTTATTTGGTTTAATTAAATTCTACTAAGTTAAGATTTTATTTAAATTAAGAAACTGTTTAACCTATTAGTGCATGGTCTCCAATTTTTCAGAGAGTGAACTGCCTAAATTTTAAAATCCACCAACCCTAAGATTATGAAGGTAGACTGGGCAGCAGGAACTAAAATTTTATGTTGTAATAAGATTCATTTTATTATTACTACTGAATATATGATGAAGCCCTTCAGGAAGAGAAAGTTCTCTGGCCTTAATTGAACTTAAAAATTAGTTTTGAAAAAGGGTATTAAATGTTTAATCTTTAAGCAATTATCTGATATCCAGAAGGTGATCTGAAACACAATAGCATACTTACTGTATGTGAATTTTATTTAATATATGTCAGTCAGTTGAATTTGTAAACTCCCTGTGGAGGTGAAAATCCCAACTTCAACATGCTAAATGATGTTACTTTGGTTTCAGTGCCAAATACATTTTACAGGGCGGAGTTGATAGAACTGTGCTCAACTGGTTTTAAATTCAAAGCTTTTCTAGACACTGAAGGCTATTTAGTTCATAGCTGCAGGGAGAAAAGAGGATTTATACCTGTCTGAAGGGCATTTGTGTAACTGAACGTAAGTCTCAGATAAAATTTGAGCTTGCTTGGTTGATAACTGCTGTTCTATGTGCAAAAACAAATTCAAAATATTAAGATGCCAGGTTTGAAAAAAAAAGAAAAAAAGAAAAAAAAAGAAAAAGACTCACTTTTCTGTAGACTAATCCTTGACCTCAGGAATTCAAGTCCCGCTGTTCTACCAACTGAGCTACAGAAGCAGCTGTTTGACGATAACAAAAATTTAAGTCGAGTTTTCAATGGTGTCACAGTCGATTTCAAAGACACATAAGCGTCCTATTTTTTCTCAGTGATAACCTTTCTAGCAAGCCAAGTGCTGCATGATTCTAATCCTTCACAAGTGGCATAGAACATTCTACTGATCTCAGAGCTAATTTTATGTCAGTATACACATGTTTGTAGCAGCGTGTTTGTGAATATGTAGACACACCATTTCCTTTCCTGTTGCTAATGTAGTTCATCTTTGCTTGATACTAACCATCTGAAAGTAAGAAACAAAAAATAAAAATAAGATAAAATACTAAAGTGTATTTTTATATGATAGTATTTCTCTTAAAAAATTTAGACAGTTACTCATTTACTGTAATGTCTGGGACTTTTATGCATTTAGATTTTCTTGATAAAATTCAAAGAATCTGTAATGTTATTGGTCCTGACCTGGTATCTCAGCTTTAATCATTTTCCCACTACCATAACTTAGCTTCCCTGTGCCTTTTCTATAAATACTTTCATTGTAATTGCTTTGATGAACTTTTCTTTATGGTATTTAGGCTTTGAATGTGCATTGTGGTGCAGCGGATATCAGCTTGGAATGAGAAATTAGAGAGCCGAGTTCAAATTCCAGTTGAATTCGTTGCATTCACTTATGTGCAAATAACCTTAGGAAAGGTATTAATCTGTCTCTGTCCGTCAGCTATGGGTTAAATAGCAGAACAGATTGGGTTCTATAGCTTTGGTTGGCAACCAGTCTACCGTAGAATGTAATCGCAACCTACTGCGGAAAAAATCTTCTGCCCAGTCAGTCATTTCTCTTTCAAGACATGACTGCCCAACTGTGTATCAAGTATGACATTTAACTGACTGATAGACTTTATGAATATCAAAGCAAGAGACAGGAAGATTTCGTTGGAAATAAAGAAAAGAGTATTAAACTTATGTGATATCTGTCCTCCTACATGGCAGCAAATGCTGGACAATCTCCTCAAAGATGAAGGAGAGACTAAGCAACAGAAATGTGGTTCTACAGAAGGATGCTGAGGATACCATGGACCGCACATGTGAGCAACAACAAGGTTTTGGGGAGGATGTAAATGAAAAGGAAACATATTTAACATCAGGAAGAGACAACTTAAGTTTCTGGGACAATGTAATGAGAAAGAAAAACTTGGAGAATCTAATACTCACAAGTCAGATAGAGGAAAAGAGAGACAGGGGAAAGCAACATGAGACATACTTGACGGGTTTGAGTAAGTTTTTTTTTTAATCATATCATTCCGAGCAAGGCGGTAATGCCACTGATGTGCAAGGGGCTATATAAGAGTGAAGAGATTGGAAAAGAGAAAACCGGAAACCGCATCCTAGACAGGAAACAAGGGATTAGCCTCTTCACTTGTTCAATAGATGCGGGTGGAGTGTGAACCGGGTGATAGTTTAATCTATCTACTCCAATTGAAAAAAAAAAGTGGATGGTAAAGAGAGAAAAGGTGTTAAAAGCAACAAGGGATAGGGGTAAGTGGAGGTTGATGACTGTCTATGTCCTGAAGGAGCACAGAACATAAAAGATTACATTGTCGAACACTTCTGGCTTCTTTTTTTTCAGTAAACTTTAATCTTCAAAAATTTAAATGCAATGTCAATCATATTTTTCTGTCTTAATTCCTGTTTTTTAGTGTTCTCTCTTTTGAATAATGTTTTTTTTTCTTTCCTACATATTCTCCTGCTCAGCAACCCTTTATATTATAGTGGCTTTGTTGTCTTGATTGATTTTCAAAAAATAAACAAAAAACTCAACATCTTGAAAGCTTTTTTTTTTCCTCAACAGAATTTTACATATTTATAAATATGATAAAATCCTAAGAAACTGCAATGTTATTGGTCCTGACCTGACATCTTGGCTTCAGTCACTTTCCTTACCATCATAACAGCTTCTATGCAACTTTTCTATAAATATTTTCATGGTAATTGTTCTGATCTTTGCTCTATGGTACCTAGACTTTATCAATTTAAGCACAGTATTAGATTGGTAGCAAGGTCTCATCATTTTACAGCTGAGATGGGAAGATGTAACAATAAATTTTATGCTAATAGATTCTCTATTGTACTTCTTGCTTGTGGAATTGTCAGCTTTGATTTTCAGAAATTTAAATACAATGTCAATTGTTATCTACTGTTTTCTTGATTACTCTTTTTATTGTTCTCATTTCTTAGTAGTGTATCTTTTTTTCTCATATTTTATAATATTTATATTTTATTCTTGGTAACTCCTTGGATCTTAGTG
Source organism: Ascarosepion bandense (assembly GCA_037127315.1). Taxonomy (NCBI): domain Eukaryota; kingdom Metazoa; phylum Mollusca; class Cephalopoda; order Sepiida; family Sepiidae; genus Ascarosepion; species Ascarosepion bandense. The sequence goes on along the minus strand of JBBBDQ010000769.1, from coordinate 2,428,683 downwards.
GCCTTATTGCCTTGCTTGGAAAGGAAAAAAAATGATCAATGATATCTTGATTTTTTAAATATTTTTTAAACATTTCTAACTTAATAATGTTGGAATTTGATAATATTTAGTTTCATTAATTACTGATTAAATTTATTTTAATAAAATATTTGTATGATGTATTAAGTCAGTCAGTTAAGTGCCATACGTGATACACGCTTGGGCGATCATGTCTCGAAAAAGACATGACTGACTGGGCAGAAGGTTATCCCGTAGTAGGTTTTATTGTACTATCTTCTCAATGTTTTTTTTTTCTCAGATCCTCTCACACTTTGTCCTAGTAACTTTATAGACTTGCTTGGGGTGAAATGATTAAAAAAAAAAATTTTTTTAAAATTTTACTCATTTCAGAAATAAAATAATAAATTATATTGTGTGCTTGTTATAGATTTCCTTGTTTTATGATTGCATGTAAGAATCATTTTGTTTTCTTGACCCATCACAACAATATCTCTCTCATAGTTGATTTGTCAATATGTAGAGGAATTGATTATTTGTTTCAAATTTTCCTCAATTCAATTAAAAAAGAAATCTTTCCTGTCTGAAACAATTCTGCACATATATGAATCTACCATCGCCCATGTATTAAATACTGCTGCCATATCTGGTCGGGTGCTTCTGTTATCCACCTAGTAGATAGATCTATCTATCGCCCGGTTCACACTCCATCCACATCTATTGAACAGGTTAAAAGGCTCATCCTCTGTTCCCTGTTTAGGATGTGGTTTCTGGCTTTCTCTTTTCCAATCTTCTCACTTTGTTTTTTTTTTTTCAATTGGAGTAGATAGATCTATTTATCGCCTGGTTCACACCCCACCCACATCTATTGAACAGGTTAAGAGGCTCATCCCTTGTTCCCTGTTTAGGATGTGGTTTCCAGCTTTCTCTTTCACTATTATGTAGCCCCCTGCACATCAGTGGCGTTACTGCCTTGCTCGGGGTGATACGATTAAAAAAAAAAATGTCGACAAATATAAACAGAAATGAAATGTGAAAGACTAACTCAGGTTAACAATTATTTGCATTTCGACTAATAACCTGATCTACATCATTATCATCAGGTTCCTGACCCTTCTTCAGGAGTTTGTCAATAATTCTTAACAATAATAATTCTTCAGGAGTTTGTCAATAATTCTTAACAATAATAATTCTTCAGGAGTTTGTCAATAATTCTTAACAATAATAATTCTTCAGGAGTTTGTCAATAATTCTTAACAATAATAATTCTTCAGGAGTTTGTCAATAATTCTTAACAATAATAATTCTTCAGGAGTTTGTCAATAATTCTTAACAATAATAATTCTTCAGGAGTTTGTCAATAATTCTTAACAATAATAATTCTTCAGGAGTTTGTCAATAATTCTTAACAATAATAATTCTTCAGGAGTTTGTCAATAATTCTTAACAATAATAATTCTTAACAATAATAATTCTTCAGGAGTTTGTCAATCCAGATAATCATCATGAAATTTTGAACTGAACACTTTCCAGGTTAGATAGCTCTCATAACACTGTGCATACCAAGAGATATATCTTTCTTTAGTATTACTTCTTGATTGCTAGTCCTGTTTCATCTGAACCTGAGTCACTAAGATACTCTCCTATAGTGCACCTGAAGAAGGCAAGAGAGTACAATGATTGAAATGTTCCAATAATAACAAAGGTAAGGATATTAGTTCAAATGTAAATGATAATTCTTCATACTAGATATTTAAAAAGAAATTATTTTAAAGTATCATCACAATAATAAACTAATTATTTCAGCAGGTCAGTTAATAAAATACTCCTTTCCATCAATTGGTAAAAGTATCAGCTACATAGACTAGATAAAGTAAGTATCAAAGCTCTGAAGCTATCTCATCTTTTGGAAACATGGTACACTAAGCAAAATGTCTGTCCCACTTCTGCAGGTGATTCCAATTACTAAATAGTAACATTTTTGCATTCCAGTTAACTTTGACCTTCAAAGATTTAAATGCAATGTCAATTGTTATCTTCTGTTTTCTTAAATTTAGTTCTTTTATTGTTCTCACTACTAAATGTTTTTCTTATATTTTTTTGTACTCAGTAACCACCTGTGTGTTAGTGGCCCTGTTGCCTTGCTTGGGGTGAAAAAAAAAAAAGATTCAATTTTAAAATTGTGTTGTCAGATCCTGCTGTGGCAACAAAAAAGAAAATAAAAGATCAGAAATAATTTTTATTAAATAGATTGCTGGGGGCAGTTTACTATGTAAATTTATTGTAAATTGATCTGCCTATGAAAGGCCAAACCAAAATATTGCTCCCATGTGTTTTCTGAAAATGTAAAGATAAAAATTTTATTGTATGTATTCTGGCATATTTTTTTCTATTTATTTCACATTGAAACACTGGTTCTCATCTGATCATTGAAGTTAAGCAATACTGAGCCTAGTCAATAGTCAGATGGGTGAAAATAAATACAATCTCACTACTAACAAAAAATCGTAAAATATGGAAGTGCTTCTGGACTAGCAGGTCACAAGACCTACCTGAAGTTGAGTGAGCGAGAAATACTTTTAATCAGAAATATCCTATAATTTAAAAGATGAGGGTACTATGTTGGATCTGGCATGATATTTTGGAGGGGTACTATGAAGTTGGCAGTGCCCATATCTTCCTCAAGTAACATGAAACAGGTTGTCTTAGGTTACATGCAGTGGTAGCATCCTACTGATTCACACAAACCAATTCTTTAAATTATAAAAGCTTAGCAAATCAGTTGTTAGGTTATCCGAAAATAGTTTTATATATTAATAGTCTTATATATTAATAGCTGATGGGCTAAGTAAAATGTTAGTTATGCTCTGCTCATGCCTAGTGAAACTAATAAATACGTGCAAACCCCACCCTAACCTCAACCAACCAACATTTTGAAGTTAAAGTATGTCAAATCTTCTAGTCCTAAATTTGATAGGTCTTCATTCACTGGATGTTTGGGACTGCAGTGATTCAGTTTGTATGTGGCTAAGAAATCCTAACAAAGCTGATGACACTAGAATCAAAAAGTATCATATCTCTGAACAGGAATATGATGAAAACAGAATTTCAGTTTGGAAATATCTTAATAAATAAATGATTGAATTCTTTTTGATAATGCTTTGTTTCCATTCTCAGATTGAAAAGAAAATAAGTAGAATAGGATTACCTGTCTTTATAGAATCAGTTCCTGGAAAATCAGGATGCCACTAGTGATTACATGATACCAATAATAGAGAGTAATTCTTAACGCAGCCTATGTATTATATTCTTTAGATTATGCTCTGCTCATGCCTAGTGAAACTAATACGTGCAAACCCCACCCTAACCTCAACCAACCAACATTTTGAAGTTAAAGTATGTCAAATCTTCTAGTCCTAAATTTCATAGGTCTTCATTCACTGGATGTTTGGGACTGCAGTGATTCAGTTTGTATGTGGCTAAGAAATCCTAACAAAGCTGATGACACTAGAGTCAAAAAGTATCATATCTCTGAACAGGAATATGCTGAAAATAGAATTTCAGTTTGGAAATATCTTGATAAATATTTTCTATAAAATTATCAAAATGACTTGATTTTTTTTAATTATATAAAGTGATTTGTTTCCATTCTCAAATTGAGAAGAAATCAGCAAAATAGGCTCCTAAAGATTACCTGCCTTTATAGAACTGGTTCCTGGAAATTTAAGATGCCACTGTTAATAATACCAATATCAAAGTCTCAGTTTGATGCTGTTAATTTGTGACAATCTATACTAAGTCTACTAAATACCAAAAACAAGTTAAGATAAAAGGGCATTGCAAAACCATTTTTTAAATGAATATAGTTCTATTCTTTCTCTGCAATTATAATATGGAATGTGAAGAGTTTTGCAGAGAAAATATCCTTCCAGAGTTAGGTTGAAAAAAAAAAAAAAAAAAAAGTTTTTGTACATTCTTCAGTTCCATATCACTTCAAAATATAAGCATAGATTCTTTTCATTTATTGGGTAAGATATTGGAGTGGTTTCTCTTTCTCTTTGCATCTCTCTCTCTATCAGTCACCCTATCTCTGTATATATAGAGTGTGATTAGTAAATTGTCAGTATTTTAAATCTTTGCCAAGCATTTCAATAAATAATATAACAGTGTAATCTTCTAGTCCTAAATTTGATAGGTCTTCATTCACTGGACGTTTGGGACTGAAGTAATTCAGTTTGTATGTGGCTAAGAAATCCTAACAAAGCTGATGACACTAGAATCAAAAAGTATCATATCTCTGAACAGGAATATGATGAGAACAGAATTTCAATTTGGAAATATCTTAATAAATAAATGTTTTCTATGAAATTATCAAAATGATTTAATTCTTTCTGATAATGCTTGGTTTCCATTCTCAGACTGAAAAGAAAATAAATAGAATAGTATTACCTGCCTTTATAGAATCAGTTCCTGAAAGTTCAGGATGCCACTAGTTATTACATGATACCAATAGAGGGTAATTCTTAACACAGCCTATTTATTATATACTTTAGATTACTATATCTGACAGTATAAGTTAACCAAACATTAAACTTACAGAAAAGAATTTGTTTTAAGTAAATACAAACTGCTTTAGACAGAATTTAAACTATCAATTCCATTTTCTCAACTGTTAAGTTAGCTCTACACATCTAACTTTCAAATTATACCTGGAGTACCTTAGTTGGTCTTTCATTTCATTTTTCTGTGTAATGGGGTTATTTGGTACTGTGACTTTCACCCATCATGATGGACGGGTGATCTCTCAAGGAAGCTTCTTGTCTTGAACATCTATTGGGACTCAGCTCTTCCCCAAACCTCAAGGGGAACTCCTGTATCCAATCTATCACTAAAGATGCTTGGAAAATGGTTGGTTCATTGTAGTACTCCACTATTTCTTTACAAGAGCCATATAAAACCAAAAATAGAGTGTTTCTGCCCACTTCTCACTTGCCTATTTTGATAGAGTTCAAAAGTGTCTATACAGCCTTGAAGGTGACCCCAAGGTAGTTGAAGTTTTCCATAATATAACCCCTTTCTAGCCTTTTACTATTTTCATGGCATGTGTTGTGATGAGATACATTCCTTAGTCCCTCCAGCTCTGATCTTTACAACTGGAACCTGCCATGCCACATACACCAGTGTGAATTGTCCCCATTTCCTTTGTATTCCATTAGTAAGGAAGAAGTTACACACACAGCTTCTTCCCAAGAACTGCTTTGTGGAACAAACTCCTAGCAGGAGGTTTTCCCAATTACTACAATCTTGACTTTTTCAAGTCGAGAGATTAAATGCTATCTTTTCTGCCTAACTTCATGGACCCTTCTTGCCTTTTCTTATGCTCATACAGCAACATACATTAACTATCTTGAGTGGCCACATATTGGGTGAACATTAGTATGAGAAAGAAAAAAATTTTAGATACCTTTATTTGAGTAGACAATCCATTTATTTATTAACCAATATTTTTATTTTTGTCTACCAACCTGAATATTTAAGAAATCTTATTAAAGAAAAAATATACATTCTCCGACATGATTTGAACCTGCATTCACCCTGGCTGTAGAAACTGTTAGAATATTATTTAGAGCGACTGTGATGAAGTGTGTCATCGCTCAAGCAAAGTTAAAAATTACCTTATAAATCTGCAAAGGTAAATGAATAAACAAGCCTATGACTTAAACTTGACTTGCTAAATTTTACTTTCTGCACCAATATCCGAAGTTAATCTCGTATTCATTATTAAATTTGTGAAAAAAGCCTGGGTTTTGTGGAGTTAGCCAAAGGGAATGCAGGTTTGGATCCTGCTGGGGAGGGGGTGCATATTTATCTTTAAAAAGATTTCACAAATATTCTGGCTGTTAGATGAAAATAAATATACTCTTTGATAAATAAACGTAGTGCTTACTCAAAATTGTTGACTAAAAATAATGTTTGAGTAATAAAATCCGTTAGATTAATGAATAAAAATCTATAATTTCTTTAGAAATGGCTTTGTTTATATTATGTTATAAAACTGAGCAGATGTGAATGTTCCAAGAATCTGCTTTTCTTGAGTGATGACCCACTCTGTGAATGACACAGTTTAAAGCATGTTGAATCTAATGATTGTTTCTCCTACCAAGGGGAACACAAATTTGAATCCTACCAGAGAGCACATATTTTCTAATGTAAGATTTCTTGAATATTCAAGCCAGAAGACAAAATAAATAAATATCAGTCAGTCAGTCAGTCAGTTAAGTGCCATACGTGATACACGCTTAGGTGATCATATCTCGAAAGAGACATGACTGACTGGGCAGAAGATTATCCTGCAGTAGGTTGCCATTGCTTTCTGCAGTAGACTGGTTACCGACCAAGGCTATAGAACCCAATCTGTCCTGTTATTTAACCTATAACTGGAAGGAATAGATGGATTAATACCTTTCCCAAGGGTATTTGCGCATAAGTGAATGCAATGAATTCAACTGGAATTTGAACTCGGCTCCCCGATTTCTCATTCCGAGCCTATATCCAATGCACCACAATGCACATCCTATACATATAATATAATATACTGTTTAATAAACAAACAGTGTTTTCTCAAATATGGGAATTGAATTAATAGCTAAATCTATGTCAGGCCAAGAGGCTTTTCTTGTCTGAATCTATCATGCACAAATCTACCATCTGCTTGTGCATTGAATACTGTGGTCATATCTGGTTGGGCACCCCTGCTATTCATTTTGAGGTTCTCAACAAAATCCTAAAGAAGAATCTGCAATGTAGTAGATCCCAACCTGGCGATTCCAGTCACTTTCTCACTGATGAGATGTGGCTTTTTTGTCTCTTCTACAAACATTTTCATGGATTCTGCTCTCGAATTTACTTGAGCTACTAGACTAGCAACAAGGTCTCACCCTTTTACAGTGAAAACAATCAAGTGTAACCGCAAATTCTACTCTAGCATCTTCTTTTCTTGCACTTCCCACCTGCGGATTTCTCTTCTGTATCCTTGCTTCCCTGATAGCTAACCTGCAAGAACTTAAATGCAACGTCAACTCTCATCTCCTTGACTGCCATCTGTTACCCAACACCCTGTACCATGTCCTCCCTTTACACTTTACTCTCATGCAGCTCTCTTCACACCAGTGTTCCTATCCTTCTCTTACCCATTCTCTGATATCTACTGTGACCTGTTCTCCTTTCTGTTCTCTATTATGTAACCCCCTGCGAATCAGTGGCAGTGCTGCTTTGCTTGGGGTAAGATGATTAAACAAAAACAAAAAAAAAACACTAAAAATAATGTTGAAGTAATAAAATATAGTCTAATTTTATATTTGTAAATTAAAAAATAAAAAAGTAAAGCTTTTATTTTGTGATATTAATATTCATTAACTTATTCACTTAAGCACACTTTGGGCGATCATGTCACGAAAGATACTGACTGGGAAGTAGATTATCCCGCAGTAGGTTGCCATTGCTTTCTATAGTAGACTGGTTGCCAGACAAGTCTATAGAACCCAATCAGTCCTATTATTTAACCCATAATTGGAGGGAAGAGACAGATTAATACCTTTCCCAAGGGTATTTGTGCATAAATGAATGCAAGGAATTCAACTGGAATTTGAACTCAGCTCCCTGATGTTTAAGTAATAGAATATATTCTCTAATTTTATATTTGTAAATTTAAAAAAAATATAAAGCTTTTATTTTGTGATATTTTTTCTTCTTTGTTAGCCGACCTGACCTATTTTTTTTTTTTAACAGTGACGTAATAATTGCGGATACAATGAAACGTGACTAATAAAGATGATTTGCTTCAGATTATTTTTAAGGGTTAATTTTAGGAAGATGACAAAATAATGAGACACACCAGCAGATGACAAATCGGTGGAGGGGGGACACGTATTATGGTAAAGGACATCATCATAGTCATCGCTAACCCTTTCATATCAACCTAAAATAAGAGGTCAGTTTTCTTAGAGATAAAATTTAATTACCCTCTTGGCATCAGAGAAATTTATAAATAGCTTGTGAGTGAATAAAAGTTAAGACAGAAGTAACCGAGTCATGAATTAGGAAAACAGTTTTGTTATTACTCGAGAAATACACCTGATTTCACTATATGCACAGCACATTTTTATTATAAGTGTGTAGCATTATTTTTTATTTTCTTTTACTATAGATATGTAGTGCATTTTATACTTTGCTATAAATATACGGTGCATTTTTTATTTTTTTTTATAGTTATGCATCGCATTTAAGAATATATATTTTCTTTACTATAGATATGTAGTGCATTTTTTTTTACTATAGTTGTTGCTTTACATTTTGTATTTTTATTATATGGATGGCAGTTCAAATTTATAGATATGCAGTACATTTTTTTAAAAATATTTTTACTATTAGATAAGCAGTACATTTTTTAAAATATTTTTACAATTAGATATGCAGTACATTTTTTTAAAAATATTTTTACTATTAGATATGCAGTACATTATTTTTAATATTTTTACTATAGTTTTTATTATAGGTGTGTCATATTAAAAAAAAATCTTATAAATTTGCAATGCATTTTTATTATTGATATGTGTTGCTTATATTTCTTTTAGTATAGATATGTACTGCATGTTATTTTCTTATTAAAAATAAATAATTTCACTATAGAAATGCAATAAAAATCTGGAAAAGAAATTTTCAGTGTGCAGAAATTAATATATTGCTGGCATATATAGCAATATACACCCTTGTGCAAATTAACTGCAAGAAGTCCTTTAGTTTCCTTTTTTTTATCATTTAGACTCACCGGAGTGAAAGAGTGTAATCAATTTCTATTTTTCTTTTTCCTTAGATTAGGTCATTTGCAATGGTGTGCAGTAATACGAATCTATTTTTGGGGTGGGTGATGAAACTTGCTTGGCCTTGAAAATTATTACATCATCCACGATTGCATTAGATTTTTATCATGCTCAGATACTACTGCTTAGACTGTCGATTAGTTGTTCTATAACTATTGTCTGTGATTGACATTAATCCAAGGAAGTGCACAAAAATTGTAATACTACATGAATACACTGGCAAGCCTTATGTAGAGATTGCAGATATTGTTGATGTCAGCCTTTCAACTGTCAGTCATGTCATCACCGTGAAACAACAAACTGGATCCATCAATTCAAAATGTAAAGAAAAATATGGTCAAAAGAGAAAAACACCCCCAAGAAACAACATATATGTGATCAAGGAACGTGTGAAAGATCCTAGGAAGACATTACTCATTTTGTTTCAATTAATTTGCACAACAGTGTATGTGTTCAATATAGAAGCTGTGATAATGATTTTACTATAGAAATATACAGCAATAAACTTTTATCCTGTACTTATCACTGGTTATTTTACACATTCAAAGATAATTGAAGCTAGATGCAAAGATAGTAAACCAGTTATTGATGTGGAAAGTGCAATCAGCAAAACATTCAAATGTTAGCCTAATCTTTTCAATAATGCCCTTGGAAAAGGCATGGATCTATCTCTTCTCAACCTCTGCCAGCTGTGGGTTAAATAGTTGAGTAGACTGAATTATCTAGCCTTGGATGGCAGCCAGGCTAAAAGCTGAACAACTCTTAATTCAAAACTGGAAAAGACAATAGGAAATCACTTCATTTTCCCCAAGAAGTCCTATATAATCACAGATAATAAAGAAAAGGAATCTGTAGAAAAATGTAACTGTTTATATACTGAAAAAAAAATAAAAAATAAAAATAAAGAAAAAAATTGTGTGTGGGGGGATTTGAGGTTTATCCCTCGTTTCATGTTTAGGATTTGGTTTTCAATGCTTTCTAAAGTCTTTTCATTCTCTTCCATTCCCAGTAGCACCTTGCAATTTAGTGGCATTACTACCTTGCTTGAGGTCAATTGGTAAGAATGAAGAAAGAACGAAAAAAGAAGAATGAAGAAAGAGAAAGAGAAAGAAAGAGAAATAGAAAGAGAAATAGAAAGAGAAAGAAAAAGAGAAATAGAAAGAAAAAGAGAAATAGAAAGAAAAAGAGAAATAGAAAGAAAAAGAGAAATAGAAAGAAAAAGAGAAATAGAAAGAAAAAGAGAAATAGAAAGAAAAAGAGAAATAGAAAGAAAAAGAGAAAGAAAAAGAGAAAGAGAAAGAAAAGAGAAAGAGAAAGAAAAAGAGAAAGAAAAAGAGAAAGAAAAGAGAAAAAGAAAAAGAAAAAAAGAGAAAACAGAAAGAGAAAAAAGAAAGAGAAGAAAGAGAAAAAGAAAGAGAAGAAAGAGAAAAAGAAAGAGAAAAAGAAAACATTCAAACAATTACAAACTTAAAATCTTATAGCATTTCAAAGCATGCTTCATAGGTAAAGTAATTGTGTATTACGTAATATTGTCATTGACTGATGACATTTGATTATGTAATTGATTGATTTTTTTTATAGTTTATCACCCCTTTGTGGGTTGTTTAAAGCCAAAACATTTTTGGATTGTATGAATTGATTTATTCACTTTCTATGGCTTATCAACCCTTTGCAGATTATCTAAAAAGCCAGAAAATATTTTAGGCAATAATTTCTTTTAGAAAAAAATTTAGTGATACAAGTCGTACTAATTAACCTTTCTAGGAGAAAAGGTGGGTTTATACATTTCTCAAGGGTTTTTGTGTCTAAGTGAATATAACGAACCCAATTGAAATTGAAACTGCTTTCCGATTAACAATTCTAAACCATTATCCATTACATTACCCATATATCCAAGCTTATAGCACTTGGGATTTCCAAATGGTCACCCATGTAGATTCTGACCATGCTTGACATTGGTTCTCTTCTGATCACTGAAGTTAAGCTGTGTTTCAATGTGATATGAGCGTAAGCAATTCTGGGGAGGGGAGAATATTTCATTAACAGTTTTTGAGAATAATTTTTCCAGATACAAGACCCATTATTTAATCTATAGTTAGAAGAGATTGTAGCTTTTCCAAGTGTATTTTTGCATAAGTGAACATAAGAAACCTGACTGGAACTTGAACTTGGTTCTTCAATTTCTCATTCTGAGCTGAAATCCTTGCCAGTGGTTGAAGGAAAGGGCAAGAATTTTGATATTTATAGCCTAAGGTCAAATAGAAAAAGAAAAAAAGAAAAAAGAACAAAAAAACAAAACAAACATACTAGTAAGCTTGTGTTATATTAAGTGAAAGAGAGCTTGTCTGCTTTAGACATTAACATTTGTAATCTAGGTTTCACTCAAGCTTAAACTGACACCTGTTAAGGTGCAAAATTATGGTTTGCTCAAGAGAGCTGGATTTCAAAAGGTAAGTTTGAAGAAAAAAAAAATTCTCAATTGAAACACAATCTTCTGACAACCTCTTTTCTTGACCTTGTTTCTAAACATAGCTGAACTTTGTGAAAATATCCCACATTAACTGAGACTAGTAGGTTGTTCATATGACTGGGCAGTTTTGAATTAATATTCAAATTCAAAAAAGCCCAAGCTTGAATTTCATGGAAGGTGCTTTAAACACCTTTGGTGGGTGGATGGGACTGGTGGTATAATACTAACTAATTCTACTCCAGTCATGAAGTTTGAAATTTCAAATGCTGACTAAGATAAATTTAATTACTGGTAGAAGTTGATTTTGTGAGAGGAATTGTCAAAAGTGGTAGATTTTGAAATAGATCAATGTTTTTATACAAGAAAGTATGTAATTTCCAATAGGAACAAACATAATTCTCACAACAGACCGCAAGTGGAATGACTATATAGAATCCATCGTTAAATCCGCTGCTAAGAAAGTCAGTTCTCTGTGTAGGGCCAGGAAGTTTTTTTTCCACCTGGAACAATCCTGAACATATATAAATCTACCATCCGCCCATGCATTGAATACTGCTGCCATATCTGGTTGGGTGCTCCTGCTATCCACCTAGGTGTCCTTGACAAAATCTAATGGAGAATCTGTAATGTGATAGATCCCAACTTGACAGCTCGGATACAGTCACTTTCTCACCGGCGCAATGTGGCTTCCCTGTGTTACTTTAACAAATACTTTCATGGCTTCTGCTCCGATGAACTTAGCTCACTGGTGTCCCAATATATAAATTTACTCAAGCCACAAGATTAGCAACTAGGTCTCAACCTTTTATTGTGAAACCAATAAATTGTAAACGCAAATTCTACTCCAGCAGCTTCTTTTCTTGCACTTCCCAACTGTGGAATTCTCTTCCATTTACTTGTTTTCCCAACAGCTATAATCTCCAAGAATTTAAATGTAAAGTCAATAGTCATCTATCTCACTAACCTGCATCCTCTCTCTCGTGCTCCTTCCCCCACTTCCCACATCAGTATTCTCATCCTTCTCTTATCCACTTCCTGACACCCCCTATAACCTGTCACTATTTCTCATAACTTTTCTCCTATGTAACCCCCAGCAAAACAGTGGCAGTAAAATGCCTTGCCTGGGGCAATATGATTAAAAAAAAAATTAAAAAAAGGGTAAAAATTTACCTCCAACTGACAGAAGATCAGTTATGAAAATCAGCTATTGATAGGTTTTTAAAATGGTAGCTCTTGTAGACCCAAGTCACCTGCTCTTCTTCAATCCAAGGTTTTCTAAATTCCTCACCCATTCTGAATTATCAGATTATTCATCTACTATATATTAAATCTCTTCAAGATGAACAATCATTGTTTTCCACAGTTACCTGTCTTTTAGAGTCTAGCTTTTTATTCTCTCTTAATTCCTTTTCTACCAACCATTTACACAAGCTCATTAGGTATTCACCACTTTCCTTTGTCCCTTCAATATGTCTTGTAAGTGTCAAGTTTTCCAAACTCTCTTTCCTCATTATGTGCCCTAGAAAGTTCAGTTATTTCTTTATGATTTGAAGTATTTTCTTGTTTTCATTTTTCTTTGAAACTTCATTTCTTACACGTCTTGTCCAAACTGTTCTCAGCATCCTTTTGTAGAACCACATTTCCGTTGCTTTACAAGCCATTGCTAAAGACGCAGGTAAAATCGTCGACTCCCTGTACCACTCAACTATATACCTAACTCCTTGTGCAATCCTCTATCTTTACATGAACCAGATCAGGCCAAAAATGGAGAACTGTTGTCATATTTTGGCAGGAGCTGCCCAGACTGCACTCTCCAGAGTCCAAAAGCATCTTTGAATTCTTATAGGTAACAAATTATTTTCCACTCTCTAACCTCTCTCTCAGATAATCAAAAAAAAAATTCCAGAAAAAATCTAGCTTTTAGCCCAGGAATCACATCCATCTATCCAATATAGTTTTTAATTAGACTCTAAAAAGACTGTTGAGGTAAATCAGCTTTCATGCAATACTTCACTCAATTTGATAATATGGTTAAAGAAATTAAAGCAACCAATGTTCTTAATATTCTGCATAATTTCTCTCTTTTTATATATAATTTTTTTTCTTTTTTACCCTTTTCAATTATCTCATATTTCTTTTTCAGAATTCTTAAATAGCTTTGTTTTGTTTCCATTTTGCAAATGCTTTCAATTCCTTTAAGGATTATTCAATGATCTCTATTCAACATTTTTTTGTATTTCCCATCATTGCGTTCCTATCTTGCAATAATTTTACAATATTTTGATTGCATTTGTAGTTCATACCATTTTTATGACCCATGACAATCTTTCTATGTCTGAAAGTAACAAAAATATCAATAACTATAGTGTTTTAAAATGTTTTTATTGTAAATATTTTTAATAAAAGGAGACATTATATAGGATATTTATCACATAAACATAACTTGATAATTTTATTAACATGAATTATTTAATACCAATTTTGTGAAACCACTGACTTGCATAATAAAATCTTACAGTGTAAATATATAGTTATTGTTAATGAATGCCTGCTAGTTTCAAAGTCTATAGTTTATTCTTTAATGGTCAATTTGCTAGTTTCATGTCTGCTAAGGTGGCTAACTAATATCCATTTAAAACAACCCACTCGGGCATATTTGTGTTTGTTAAACACCCACAGAACAACATTTGGCTAATACTGTAATTATACTTATACTTAAACAGTGCTTAGTTTCTGGGAGAGAAAGATTATATACAATCAGCAACTGAATGAAGTAAGCATGATGAAATCCTCACAGTCACAAGGAGAATCATCAATGGCTTTGAAACAGTATTCATATACCTAATTTCACTCATGGCATGCACTTCCTAAAAGTGCCATAGGTTGGGATCATCTCCCCAGACCAATACCATCCAGAGCATTTCACTGACTAATTGACTATGGGGAGATTTTTTTTTAAAGTATCAACCCATGCAAGGTAGTGAAGCTACAGGGTGTGGAAGAATTAAAAACAGAGGCATTAATAATGAGTGAGAAGAGAAAAAGAGTAATCAAGAGGAAAGTACATAGTAATTGAAATTGCATTTAAAATTTGACAGATTAAAGTTGGCTGGAAAGTATGGAGGTAAAAAGAAGTTCCCCAAGCGAGGGGTGTGAAAAAAAAAAAAAAGAGCTTACATCTGCATCTTGACAGCTCAACTGTAAATTGACGAGATCTTGTGGCTGGTCTAGTCAGTCGGTTAAGTGCCATACATGATACACGCTTGGGTGATCATGTCTCGAAAGAGACATGACTGACTGGGCAGAAGATTATCCCGCAGTAGGTTGCCATTGCTTTCTGCGGTAGACCGGTTGCCGACCAAGGCTATAGAACCCAATCTGTCCTGCTATTTAACCCCTAACTGGAAGAAAGAGACGGATTAATACCTTTCCCAAGGGTATTTGCGCGATTGTGCTTAAATTCATCAATCCAGGTACTAAAGCAAAGAGCTCATTTGAAAAATTACCATGAAAGTACTTATAAAAAAGGCAAAAAGAGGCAACCTTATGGTGGTGGATAATTGACTGAAGCCAAACTACCAGAGGACAAATAATATTGCTGATTCTTCTTTGGATTTTATCAAGCTCAAGGTAAACAACAGGGGTAGTGCCATATGATACACACTTGGGCAATCATGTCTCAAAAGTAGATTGTCATTACTTTCTGTGGTAGACTGGTTACCAACCAAGGCAACCCAATCTGTCCAGCTATTTAACCCATAGCTGAAGGGAGAAATGACAGATTCATACCTTTCCCAATGGTATTTGCATATATGTGAATGCAATGAATTTAATTTAAACACAGCTCTCTGATTTCTTGTTCTGAGTCGATATCCAATGCACCACAATGCACATCCCAGATCTTATGTGTCAGAAATATCCTAAGCCTGGACAAATGGTAGACTCAGAGTGTCATCATAGGAATGCTAACATTCTAATCATATGAGAAATAACAAGAAAACCTTTAATGTAGTAGGTTTTGTTCCTTGGGGCACTTTATCAAAATATCTGCAGAAATTTTTAGTAACCTGTATTTGTTTTCATGTCATGTTTCTTAACCGTTTCTTTTCCAGAAAACCTTTCCAGATATTCCTGCAATGTTCTCTTGGGGGTTGTCTCTGAATTCTGGTGGTTGATCGATAATTCATCAGGCTTTTCTTTTTTCAAGAGGACATAGTGGGCATCATTCCTTGGGAGAAGTGAAGACGATAGAAAGTGAGTGGATGAATCTCAACAGGTCGGCCAGCTACTATCTTCTCTATATGTGCGACTTGTCTCCCTGCTGAAACCAAAGGTGTGCAATGCAATCAGGGAGAAGACAGTGCCAGATGTGCAGCAGAGCTCCTGACTTCACTATTGCTGCAATCATAGTGCACATTTATCACTTAGGTAAAGACAATCCAGAAGACAAAATTCCATGCCCACAGGGTTCAAACCACCTTTACATCACTTCAGACCTTTGATCAAACCAGTACAGTCGGTACTAGAATTACCACTTTTATTTAGCTTAACTATTTTGTAACAATGAACAAGTGACCGATATGTTAAAATTGCACTGGTTAGTGGGGTAGAGTTAATACAAGAAAGTTCATCACCAGAAATAACAGTCAAGCACGAGAAACTGCTGAAGGCCATGAAAACCGCAGCATTTGAATGAAGCTCAGTCATTCCACGTTCCATGGTGATAGGTTGTTAGACTACCAACACATGATAAATAATTTTAGTGTCTTGCTATAACTGCAGCACTCTCTTACAACATCCTTAAAAAATTATTACCTCCTTGAGAGTTCACAGCACCCAAGTGGCCACTACCACCCATGGTATGGGATATATATATATAAATCACTGCTCTAGTGTCTGAAAAGTGCATCACCCAGGATGTTGTGAGAAAAAACAACAGTTATAAGCTAAAGCAATGAAGCAAAAGTGATAAATACATTAACAATAATTTCAGACATCCCCTGTGATGAACTCAAACCAATGCCTATGTCTAAATATAAAATAATCGCAAATTCTAGTCACATAAAAATGTTCAATGAAAACAAAAATACATTTGAATCAGCCCTAGATATTTAAACAAACTAGAATACAAAAACGAAAACTATTCAAACAAAAACAACATAAATATGATTTGGTTCACCCCCCCCACCCATGACGATACAATAAAAACAATAACAGGGAAAATATTCTATAAAATAATTGACAAACACTTCCCTAAAAACAGTAAATTATCAGAACTTATCAGCAAAAATACAATCAAAATTAGTAACAGCTACATGGATAACAAAATATCTAAGCACAATAAAAAAAAAAAATCAGCAAAACTAATAATTACAACAATAACAACATCCATCAAAATAACATCATTAAATATAACTGCCAAAAAATTGTCCAATTAACAAATGTTTAACCAATAACAATCTACAAAGCTATCATAATTAATAACATTTAACACAGATGAAAAAAAATGTACACAAGCACAACAGAAAAAAAACAAACAAACTTTAAAGATAGATATTATAACCACAAAATGTCATTTGAAAGGAAAAAATACACATGGAGTGAAAAAGAAAACAATATCCCACCAAAATCAAAAGATAAATAATAAAAATAGAAGTCCAATACAATATTAGCAGTAAAAATTATAAATTATGCTTAAAGGAAAAATTAGCAATAATTAGTTTAAAAAACCAAAATAAACTTGTAAACAAGAAAACTGAAATAATGGGTAAATGTAGGCATACAAATAAACACTTACTTTGACTTCTAAGCATTAATTAAAAATAAACATAAATAAAATAAATATAATATAAACTTTCAATAAGTAAAGGAAATAAAGATAATGTCAACTTAAAAAAAAATTATTAATAAATAAACAAACAAATATTAAACCAAAGCATAAAATAAAAACAACTAACCATTGAAAAAAAACATAACATTAGAAAAACAATAATGATATAAGCAAATACTTACATTTAATACATATAGACTATTTAACAATTACACATATGTGCATGCTAGAGTGAGTATATATATATATATATATATATATGATTAAGAAGAAGACAAAAGGAAAACTATATTCTTCACCTACACATTTCAGCCACTATTAGACTTTATCAAGGCAAAGAAATGAAATGAATTTAATTTTAAATAAAGTATCTAAAAAAAGTTGTTGATCACTGGAAAGAATGCTTATAAAATATAAGATCTACTGAAATTATTATACATTTAAAAAAACATTTTATACACAAAGAGAATTTTTTCCTGTGCAGTATATTGTTGATGTAAAATGATGAAAATTAACTATTTTTTTAATTTTTTCATCTATATGTTGGCTTGGGAAAGTATTGGTTCTATTAGGAATGGTGACATTTGAAAAACAGGGCATGGATTAATATTTTGGTAATATTTGATGGCAGCACTTTCGAGGATTTTCCTTCAAAGTAAATTATTTCACTTTTGATGAGTATGGCATTTTTAGGTTGAAATTTTCTTAAACAGTGAAATTTCAATCAGCTCGTGGTTGTTGGATTTGAGAAGGTAACTTATTTATAGATACAATTACTCTAAAATATCCCAATGCATTCTCCTTATAGATAATTTTGGCATTCATTTCAACATAATAAAGCTGAACTATACACGTTATTAAAGTATGTCATCTAAAAGTCTTTCCACATTGTGACACACACACAGAGTTCCAAAAGTACTCATTCGTTTATTGAAATACAAACAAGATTAATGGTTAAAATTAAGGAATAGTAATATTCATTGATTACAAAGACAAAGATTTTAATATTAAATGAAATTAAATGCATGTTTGTAAATATTGAAACTAATGAAAAAAAAAAATATTGAAAAGTGAGTACATTTTTAGAGATGCCTTATATATTGAACAGAAAATCAGCATCCGCTATCAAATGTTCTAAGAAATGGAACTTGAGATGAACATTTCCAAAACAGAAACTATGATCTGGAAGTGGACTGAAAGCAATGATGTCATTTGCCCTAAAATCTGTCGTAAACATACAAGATGTAGAATTAGTAAATGCTAAACACTTTAGATACATTGGTGTATAGATCAGCTGTAACAAATATAGGAGAAAAGAAAACTGAATATAGAATAGGTAATGTCAGAGGTAGTTTTTCCCAATACTGCAAGTTGCTACAGAACTAAAACGTTAAACTAAAACATTAACCTAAAACTCAAGTCATGTGTGTGGGTGCATGAGATACATCCCCAAAATGTACCCACTCTTGAAATGACAATAAATGCTGTGTTTATTAACATGCAAGCATTAATGTTTTAAAAGAAATAATGTTTATTGATAGGATAAAGAACAAATGGGAAATTAACAATCTGACAAGTTTCACTTTTATTAAATGAGATATAGAGAAAAAGAAAGAAATTCTGGTATTTTTATTTTTGTGTTTGATTTTCATAGGTCAAGCAAATTTCACGTGGATTTGACTTGCAAAACAAATCTTAGTATATTTTATGCAGTACCAAATTTAAGTAGAGATGACACATCCTTTCAAAGCTCCAAGAAATTAAAACATTCCAAGCCTACCTGAAAAACTATAACCATTACTAGTTTGTCTATGTCAGATTCAAATGATAATGTATATTTGTAAATGACAATGCGTATTCATAAATGTGTCTAATAGACAACATATTTGGTGGATTTTTGCATGTTGATTTGGAAGTGATTTTATGTGCACACCATTTGTTTTAGATAAATAAACATTAGATTCTTTAAGAATGCATCTAATAAAGATTAGCAATGTAATATAGTGTGGTTTTTGATGAGTGTTTATCATTGGTAAAATATTTATTAGTAATCTCTTGTACTTTCAATGTAAAGAATTTTGTTCTATTTTAATTTGTAAAATCGAAGTTGTTGCCAGTTTTGTTCTTGTGTATAAACTGAGTTTAAAGGGTTATCAAAACATCAATCCATTTTATGTTTGTAGATAGGGGCTTTTAGATTTTGAGACATTTCACAGGTATGTGCTTTTACAAATTTTTTTTTTCTTTTTTTAAGTATTGGCAACTGAAGTGGTGTTGAATTTATTTTTCTTCCTTTATTATATCTCTGATTACCTTGGATGTGGTGTTCAAGTTCCTATGGTATTTGCCACCTTCCAACTGAGGCAAGTGTGATACAAGGTTAAAGTTCCTAATGCTAGGGATAACTAATTTATTTACAAATATTTTAGATCAAGTGTTAGAGGGTAAGATTATGAATTGTGTTGCTGATGTTAAAAATGCTGTTAGTAGTGTCTAGTTTTTCGGATTTGGGAATTTTGCATGTTCATTTTCTAGTACTGAGGATGATATGATGTAGGTCGAGAAGACATCTAAATATTTACTGACTTACAAAAAAGTTAACAGTTAAAACTAAATATTAAAAATTAAATGAATGGCTCTGAAAAGAGAAAAATTCAAGAAATCATACGGAATCAAAAAGTGATTAAATTTTGTGAGGGAACTGTGTATGTGTGTGTGTATATATACATATATATACACACACACATATATATACACAAACACAGAGTCCTTATAAAAATAAGATAAAAAAAACAAAAAATAGGAGAATTCAAATAAAAATATGTCATTTGTGTTTTCTTTTAAAACCCTTATCTCTTTTGTTCTCTTACTGAACTAACAAGAAGGCAACCCTCAAATAAAAATAGAAAGAAATAAGAATAAAAGACTGAACCCAGCTGAAAAATGCAGGAATTTTGAGTTGAGTTAATTTCTCTTGGCAAAATGCCAGTTTGGAAAAGGTAGATCTATACAGATGACACTGCTAAGTTATTTGCATAGGAATAGTTATAAGACTATTACTGACCAATCATTAAGCTAGCCTCATGTATAGCCAAAAGAGGAGGAGGAAGAATCATCTTGGAGTGATGGTAATCACATTAAAAAGTTAATTCAGCAGGTGTTTAACAGTTTGCAGGACCAAAGTTTACTTATTTTGATTGTCTTACTTTGGACTATAAAACTGAATCCATGCATAACTTCCATTATATAAAAAAAATGAAAAAGAAAAGAACACTGGAAAATAAAATAATTTTGGCCAATCAAAAAAAAAAAAAAATTAACACAAAGATACTTTTGATGTTAGTCAAAAATCAAGGTTTCTGCCAGAGCCTTGGAGCCTGATTAAAAGGATGAAAGCTGACAGCTCTGGGGTGGATGAGCAGAAAGGACAGCAAGAGAAACTGTAGAACAAAAAACATGAATGCCAGAAAAAAACAAAAAAAAAAAACAAAATGTCATGCATGGCCCATGTAGTTAAGATATCATCTAATGATATTTCCTGCTCTTCCAAAAAAAAAAAAAAAAAAAAAAAAAAAAAAAAAGTAGATTGGCTAATTTCTACAACAACTACTACTAGCAAAATCTGACTTTGAACTAAGCCAAAATGGATTTTTTCCAGACTGCTACCAATATACACCTTCACTGAATATCAAAGGATTCGTTCTAAATCAAATACTTAAAAATATTATTTTATACCCTTGAGTCAGTTTGTTTTATTCCAAAATTTCAGTAAATAATTACTAAGTCTCTTTAGCACTTACATATATGTTCCATTGAATAATATAGTCATATTGTTTTTACTAATTTTTGTACTGATCCTTTCCAGTTGTCTAATCAGTTTCTTGATAAAATGAAATTCATCAAGTAAGACATCAGTTTTGTTAACCCTGATACTTTTGACATTTTCTAAGATCCATATTACAAAGACAGCATATTGTAATTTAAAAAAAGATTGTAAGTACTTGAGGGAAAAACAAAACAAAAAAAAACAGTGACTTCCTTGATGAATTTCATCTTAATATCAAAAATATATCAGTTGTCTAAACTGGAAAGGATCAGTATAAAAATAAGTAGACAATATGCTTATATCATTCAATGAGACATGTTTGAATGAAGATATGCTTATATATATTATACACACATGTCTAGATTGACAGTTTTTTTTTTTTTTGTATGGATTTACTGATCAAAATAATGACTTCCAGGCATCCATATTTCAATGAAAATATAAATGGAACTAATATGAGATTAGTTTTGTATAAAAAAACAAAACATCCAACACAATAAAAATCTATAAATAGAAACACATGCTTCGCTATGTTGACGTAATCAGCACTAACACAACTTTTGTTCAGTCAGTGTTGAGCATTTAAATTAAAGGTTCATTTTTGGGTCAATTTTTGGGTAAAAAAAAAAAAAAAAAAAAAAAAAAAATCAAGATTTCTATAACCAAACATCAGAAAAATGATTTGGCTAGGTAGGTTAGACTGAGAACTTTTCAGTACTTCCTGTTTAAGTAATTATAATCTATTTCCTAAAATATTTGTGTGTGTCTAAAAATCAGAAGTTTTTTTATTTATTTTTTTTTATTATTTATCAAGAGTAACACATGATTTTTTAAAAATTTTTCATATGTAACATTACATTTTATTCCAGTTTAAGACTTCATCAATTACTGTTGACCTGTGTGTGGCTTCAGGTCAGTCAGTCTAGTGCCACACATGACACATGGCTGGGCAATCATGTCTCTTTCAATCCATGACTGGCTAGGCAGAAGATTTTCCTGCAGTATGTTGGTCATTACTTTCAGTGATATACTAGTTACCAACTCAATTTGTCCCGCTATTTAACCCATAGCTGTTGAACAAAGAGATGGCTTCATACCTTTCCCCAATGATATTTCCACATAAGTGAATGCAACAAATTCAATTGAAATTCGAAATCAGGTTTGATTTCTCATTCCAAGCTGATATCCATTGCACCACAACACCCACTCATCTGAAAAGTGTAACTTTCATTCTCCTATGTAATTTTTTGTTTTTATATATAGGTGAAAGCATTCTGAGATATTTCAGAAGAAATAGTGGATTCTTTTAATGGTGTAAATTGAAATTAAGGTTTGAAGTTTTTGAGATTGATTGTTTTTTATTGCTTAACATTTTGCAGGTTATCTAAAGCCAGTAATATTTTTGGTTTCTAAGAATTTTTGAGTGATAATAATTGACTGATACAAGCCCTATAATCTAACTCATAGCTGGAGAGAGAAGGTGTGGTTTTATACTTTTATCAAGGGTATTTGCCCATAAGTCAAAAGCTTTGTGATACTAAATTCATATTAAAATTTGAACACAGATGTCACTCATGAAAGAGAAGCAGAAAAAAAGGTAACATACTTATAATCAGAAAGTGGCAGTTGAAATTTTTCTGGGACACATGAAGAAAGAGGGCTTAAAGAATTAGACACTCACAAGACATTGAAGTTAAGAGTGGCAGAAGGAAATAGTGAGTAATATACATAAGCTTGTGGAAATGAATAGCAGAACATGAAGTTAGAGATATAAAAAGACAATTGTTGTTAAGATCTACAAAACAGGAAATTATGGAAAGCTGTAATTGTCCACATTCTGAATGGACATGACACAGACTTTCTTGAAATACCTCTGTTTCTGTTTGCAAACTCAATTCAATTTTTCCTTTAATTTTTAAACAGTCGGCAATAGTTTGAAATTTTTGGTTAGACCAAACTCATTACTATTTAAACACTGATGACACTTCACTTTTACTTAGAATCAGAAAAAAGGTAGCTGAAATTTCTGAGACACAAAATGAGGAAAGATAACTTGGAGAATCTGACACTTACATGATATATTGAAGGCAAGAGGGACAGAAGAAAACAATTGATGAGCTTGTGTAAACGGGTGTCAGAACAGTGTAGGTGAAGGATAGTAAAAAGAAAAACACGGCTAAGATTTACAAAATATAGGAAGTTGTGGAGAACCATGATCACCCATAGCATTAGAAGAAAGGACTCCTGAAGAAGGCACAAATGAAAATCAAGAGAAAAGGATTCTCTACTGAAGCCAACTGGCCTCTTCCCTCTTTGTTTATTAAATCAAAAAATGAAAAACTTATACAACTCATTGGATCACACTTTGAGGGAATGTTTTATGGTTTACCAACCCTTATTTAAATTTGAAACAGGTTTCAGGTTAAATCTTTTCTTTTGTACATAATTTTATTTTATTCTCAGAATTTTATTTTTTGTACCTAGAATACATATTTTTTTTTTACCTAGATTTGTACCTAAAATACATTTAGTTTTTTATCTAGAATTTGTACCTAAAATATATATATATATATATATATATTTATTTATTTTTACCTAGAATTTTGTTTTTTTTTCTTTTGTACCTAAATCTTTTTAGTCCTAAAATAAAAATGGAAAACAATATTCAAGCAAAGAATTCAGAGAAGCAAGAAACTTCTGCAAGTAGTCTTTCAGAAATTATTTTTTGTTTAATTTTTTTAATAAATATTTGTATCATGCAGTAATAATCTAAATTATTTTGCTGTTTCTAATAATTTTATTTGTCTTTATAGAAGCACCATTCCTGAAATTGCTGTGATTAACCCCTGAATGAAACTTTTGTTAAAATCTGTCTCATGCCTCTGGTTTGTGACTATTGCAGAGATAAGGCTTTTTTTTTTTAATTTGAGTGATAAATGTTAATCCAAAGTGGAGGGCTCCTAATTTGGTTTTGAATAATTTTGCATGAGGTGAGTCTTAACAGTGATTATAGAAAAACTCATCCCACATAAAACTATCCAACACACATACCAGAATGATATTAAGGATGAATGTAAAAGAATAACAGATTATTACTTATTGCTATTTTAATGTGTTATTGTTATAATAACTTGATAAGAAATTATAGTATGTTTACAATGTTAATGAGAGTTCAACAAGTTCAGTTTGGATAAATCTACATATTTTAAGAGTTTAAGAAGAAAAACTAGCAAAAATGCTTTGATTAACTATTATCTGGGTATCATTTATATGAGGGAAAATTTGATCCAGAAAATGGCACACAGTGAAAACTGATTTATCAGTATATATATTGGTTTTGAACTCTGATCATATAAGCTTGGTTTAAATTCTACAGCAATTAAACTTTTGCTACTAATTTCCTAAACAGACCTCAAGTTCTTGCTAGACTCAACACAAGTGCATCCAATATGTGGCTATCATGAACAGAAGTCTAGCTGAGAGGACATTTTTTTTTCCTTCAATTTGACAAAGACAGAAGTGAGATCATTTTTGATTAAATGGAAGAAAAAGAAAATCTACTGGGACAGCAATTAGAAAAAGAAAGTTATATTTAGCTGGGCATCTATTGTCAGAACAGGTAATAGACAGACGATGATAGCAGAAGGTAAAAAAAAAAAGAAAAATCTACTGGGACTAATGATAGAAAAAAAGGGTATGTTGCTTTCGGGCATCTTGATAAGACTCGGTAAACAGACAGACGATGATAGCAAGAAAGGTAAAAAAAAAAAGAAAAATCTACTGGGACAGCAATTAGATAAAAGGTTATAATGTTCTTTAGGGCATCTTGATGAGCAAGTGACGAGACAGACGATGATAGCAGAAGGTAAAAAAAAAAAAGAAAAATCTACTGGGACAGCAATTAGAAAAAAAAGGGTTATATTTTATTTAGGGCATCTTGATAAGAACCGATGAGGAGCAAACTGATGATAGCAGAAGGTAAAAAAAAAAAAGAAAAATCTACTGGGACAGCCATTAGAAAAAAAGGGTTATGTTGCTTTAGGGCATCTTGATAGAACCGATGACGGAGCAGACGATGATAGCAGAAGTAAAAAAAAAAAAAAAGAAAAATCCCACTGGACAGCAATTAGAAAAAAAGAAGGTTATGTTGCTTTAAAGGGCATCTTGATAAGAACCGATGACGGAGGTGATGATAGCAGAAGGTAAAAAAAAAAAAAAAAAAGAAAAATCTACTGGGACAGCAATTAGAAAAAAAAGGTTATGTTGCTTTGGGCATCTTGATAAGAACCGATGTGTAGGAGCCAGACGATGATAGCAGAAGGTAAAAAAAAAAAAAGAAAAATCTACTGGGACAGCAATTAGAAAAAGAAGGGTTAGCATGTTGCTTTAGGGCATGCTTGATAGAACCGATGTGAAAGACAGTGATGATAGCAGAAGGTAAAAAAAAAAAAAAAGAAAATCTACTGGGACAGCAATTAGAAAAAAGGGTTATGTTGCTTTAGGGCATCTTGATAGAACCGATGACGGAGCAGACGATGATGACAGAAGGTAAAAAAAAAAAAAAAAAAGAAAAATCTACTGGGACAGCAATTAGAAAAAAAGGGTTATGTTGCTTAGGGCATCTTGATAAGGACGATGACGGAATGACAGTGATAGCAGAAGGTAAAAAAAAAAAAAAAAAGAAAAATCACTGGGACAGCAATTAGAAAAAAAGGGTTATGTTGCTTTAGGGCATCTTGATAAGAACCGATGACGGAGCAGACGATGATAGCAGAAGGTAAAAAAAAAAAGAAAATCTACTGGGACAGCAAATCAAGAAAGAAGAAAGTTCATGTTGCTTTAGAGGGCATCTTGTCAGAACCGATGACGGAGCAGACGATGATAGCAGAAGGTAAAAAAAAAAAAAAAGAAAAATCTACTGGGACAGCAATTAGAAAAAAAAAGGGTTATGTTGCTTTAGGGCATCTTGATAAGAACCGATGACGGAGCAGACGATGATAGCAGAAGGTAAAAAAAAAAAAGAAAAATCTGCAGGACAATCAGAAAAAGAAGGGTTATGTTGCTTTAGAGCATCTTGATAAGAACCGATGACGGAGCAGACGATGATAGCAGAAGGTAAAAAAAAAAAAAGAAAATCTACTGGGACATTAATTAGAAAAAAAAGGGTTATGTTGCTTTAGGGCATCTTGACAGAACCCGTGTAGACAGACGATGATAACAGAAGGTAAAAAAAAAAGAAAAATCTACTGGGACAGCAATTAGAAAAAGTTATGTTGCTTTAGGGCATCTTGATAAGAACCGATGACGGAGCAGACGATGATATTTAAGAAGGTAAAAAAAAAAAAGAAAAATCTACTGGGACAGCCATTGAAAAAAAAAGGGTTATGTTGCTTTAGAAGGCATCTTGATAAGAACCGATGACAGACAGACGATGATAGCAAGAAGGTAAAAAAAAAAAAAAAAAGAAAAATCTACTGGGACAGCAATTAGAAAAAAGGGTTATGTTGCTTTAGGGCATCTTGTGGGAAGGACACGTGGCGGGCCGACGATGATATGAAATTAAAAAAAAAAAGAAAATCTCACTACCGGACAGCAATTAGAAAAAAAAAAGGGTATGTTGCTTTAGGGCATCTTGATAAGAACCGATGACGAGGCCGACGATGATAGCAGAAGGTAAAAAAAAAAAAGAAAAATCTACTGGGACAGCAATTAGAAAAAAGGGTTATGTTGCTTTAGGGCATCTTGATAAGAACCGATGGCCAATTTAGGCATTGATAACAAATTAAAAAAAAAAAGAAAAATCTACTGGGACAGCAATTAGAGAAAAAAGGGTTAATAATTTATTTCCAGGGCATCTTGATAGGAAACAGTGACGGGCAAGACGATGATATGAAGGTAAAAAAAAAAAGAAAAAAATCCCCACTGGGACAGCCAATTAGAAAAAAAAGGGTTATGTTGCTTTAGGGGCATCTTGATAAGAACCAGATGGCGGGCAGACGATGATAGCAGAAGGTAAAAAAAAAAGAAAAATCTGCTGGGACAGCAATTAGAAAAAAAAGGGTTATGTTGCTTTAGGGCATCTTGATAAGAACCGATGACGGAGCAGACGATGATAGCAGAAGGTAAAAAAAAAAAGAAAAATCTCACACAGGACAGCAATTAGAAAAAAAAGGGTTATATTGCTTTAGGGCATCTTGATAAAGACCGATGACGGAGCAGACGATGATAGCAGAAGGTAAAAAAAAAAAAAAAAAAGAAAAATCTACTGGGACAGCAATCAGAAAAAAGAGGTTATCTGACTTCTTTTAGGGCATCTTGATAAGAACCGATGACGGAGCCGACGATGATAGCAGTAAAAAAAAAAAAAAAGAAAATCCTACTGGACAGCAATCAGAAAAGAAGGTTATGTTGCTTTTGGGGCATCTTGATAAGGGAGCCGATGACGGAGCAGACGATGATAGCAAGAAGGTAAAAAAGAAAGAAAAAATCTACTGGGACAGCAATTAGAAAAAAAGGTTAATAATTTGCTTTAGGGCATCTGATAAGAACCGATGACGAATGACGATGATAGCAGAAGGTAAAAAAAAAAGAAGAAAAATCTACTGGGACAATTAGAAAAAAAGTTTATATTTAGCACAGGGCATCTTGATAAGAACCGATGGCAGGAGCAGACGATGATAGCAGAAGGTAAAAAAAAAAAAGAAAAATCTACTGGGACAGCAATTAGAAAAAAAGGGTGCATGTTGCTTTAGAGACATCTTGATAAGAGCAAGTAATGGAGTGACAGGAAATCAGTAGCAGAAAATTTAAAAAAAAAAAGAAAAATCTACTGGGACAGCAATCAGAAAAAGAAGGGATTATATTTCTTTAAAAGGGCATCTTGGTAGAGCCGATGACGGAGCAGACGATGATAGCAGAAGGTAAAAAAAAAAAAAAAAAAGAAAATCTACTAGGACAAGACAATTAGAAAAAAAGGGTTATGTTGCTTTGGGAGCATCATGGTAAGAACCCAGGTAATGGAACAGAGACGATGATATGAAGGTAAAAAAAAAAAATCTCAGGACAATAATTAGAAAAAAAGGTTCATATTTCTTTAGGGCTTGCTCTTAACATTAAGAACCGATGACGGAGCAAGACGATGATAGCAAGGCCAAAAAAAAAAAAAGAAAAATCTACTGGGTGCTGCATTCAGAAAAAAGAGTTATGTTGCTTTAGAAGACATCTTGATAAGAACCGATGACGGAACGACGATGACAACGAAGGTAAAAAAAAAAAAAGAAGAAAAATCTACTGGGGACAACAGTGAAAAAGAAGGGGTTATGCGCATGAATATGATAGAGCAAGTAGTGAACGACGATGATAGCAGAAAATTAAAAAAAAAAAAGAAAAATCTACTGGGACAGCAGTACAGAAAAAAAAGTTATGTTGCTTTAAGACATCTTGATAAGAACCGATGAGGCCAGACGATGATAGCAGAAGGTAAAAAAAAAAAAAAAAAGAAAAATCTACTGGGACAGCAATTAGAAAAAAAAGGTTATGTTGCTTTAGGCATCTTGATAGAACCGATGACGGAGCTGACAGTCGATAGCAGAAGGTAAAAAAAAAAAAAAAAAGAAAAATCTACCCGGACAGCAATTAGAAAAAAGGGTTATGTTGCTTTGAGGCATCCTTCAGTAGAACCGATGACGGGCAGACGATAGCTTGGAAAAAAAAAAAAAAAGAAAAATCTACTGTGGGATTGTATTGAAAAAAGGGTTATGTTGCTTTAGGGCATCTTGATAGAACCGATGACGGAACAGAGCATTAATTAGCAGAGAGAATAAAAAAAAAAAAAAGAAAAATCTACTGGGACAGCAATTAGAAAAAAAAGGGTTATGTTTACTTTAGAGGGCATCTTGATAAAGACAGATGGCAGACAGACGATGATAGCAGAAGGTAAAAAAAAAAAGAAAAATCTACTGGGACAGCAATTAGAAAAAAAAGGGTTCGCAGCATGTTGCTTTAAGGGCATCTTGATAGAACCGATGGCCAGACAGACGATGATAATGATAAAAAAAAAAAAAAGAAAAATCTACTGGGACAGCAATCAGAAAAAAAAGGGTTATGTTGCTTTAGGGCATCTTGATAAGAACCGATGACGGGCAGACGATGATAGCAAGAGGGCAAAAAAAAAAAAGAAAAATCTACTGGGACAGCAATCAGAAAAAGAAGGGTTATGTTGCTTTAGGGCATCTTGATAAGAACCGATGACGGAGCAGACGATGATAGCAGAGAAGGTAAAAAGAAGAAAAATGCTGGGACAGCAATTAGAGAAAAAAAGGTTATGTTGCTTTAGGGCATCTTGATAAGAACCGATGACGGACGACGATGGTAGCAGAAGATAAAAAAGAAAATCTCTGGGACATTAAATTAAGAAAAAAAAAGGGTTATGTTGCTTTAGGGCATCTTGATAAGAACCGATGACGGAGCAGACGATGATAGCAGAAGGTAAAAAAAAAAAAAAGAAAAATCTACTGGGACAATTAGAAAAAAAAGGGTTATGTTGCTTTAGGGCATCTTGATAAGAACCGATGACGGAGCAGACGATGATAGCAGAAGGTAAAAAAAAAAAAAAAAAAAAAAAAAAAGCAAAGATTTTGAGATGTTAAAAAAAAAAAAAAAAAAAAAAAGCAAAGATTTTGAGATGTTAAAAAAAAAAAAAAAAAAAGCAAAGATTTTGAGATGTTAAAAAAAAAAAAAAAAAAAGCAAAGATTTTGAGATGTTAAAAAAAAAAAAAAAAAAAAAAAAAAAGCAAAGATTTTGAGATGTTAAAAAAAAAAAAAAAAAAAAAAAAAGCAAAGATTTTGAGATGTTAAAAAAAAAAAAAAGCAAAGATTTTGAGATGTTAAAAAAAAAAAAAAAAAAGCAAAGATTTTGAGATGTTAAAAAAAAAAAAAAAAAAAAAAGCAAAGATTTTGAGATGTTAAAAAAAAAAAAAAAAAAAAAGCAAAGATTTTGAGATGTTAAAAAAAAAAAAAAAAGCAAAGATTTTGAGATGTTAAAAAAAAAAAAAAAAAAAAAAAAAAATTGTGCAAATTTCTTAAAACTGAAAAACCTTTAGGAAGAATTCGCAGCAAATAAACAAGTACTAAAATTAAATTAATAAAAGAAAAGTATAAGAAGTGTGTACATATATATATATATATATATATATAACAACTTTTTTCCCCCTAATAGACAAATTCAGTTAAGTGGAAAAAATAAATCTCTTCAATCAGTATGTCATTTACACATATTGTATATTTGAACACCAATTTTTTTTTTTTTAATGTTTCACTAATTTTGATGGACAAGCAAAATTTTGCATGTTTCTTTTTATTCAGTTTTTCTTCTGTTCTTAGTTTTACTTTCATGAGGACAAAGGATGTGTGGAAATTGTCTGTAGTGAGGGATTTATTTTCTACACCTTATCAACCCTTTGTAGTATTTAAAGCCAGAAAATATTTTTAGATAGTAAGAACTTATTTTTTGGAATGATAATGGTTTAGTGATACAAGTATTACTAATCAGTCCATAGCTGGAAAAAGAAGAGATGGATTCATATCTTTCCTTAGAGTCAGTCTTGAAAGAGACATGATTGACTGGGCAGAAGATTATCCCACAGTAGGTTGCCATTGCTTTCTGCGGTAGACTGGTTGTGTGCCAAGGCTATAGAACCCAATCTGTTCTGTTGACTCATAGCCAGATGGAGAAGAGATGTATTATAACTAGTGGGGAATCAGTTTATTACTTCATAACAATAAAAAACCGATCCCCCACTTTATGCCCAGTAAAAGTCTTAATCATGTTTCAAACTATTATATTCAGTCAGTCAGTTAACTGCCATACATGATACACGCTTTAGGCGATCATGTCTCGAAAGAGACATGACTGACTGGACAGAAGATTATCCCGCAGTAGTTGCCATTGCTTTCTGCGGTAGACTGGTTGTGTGCCAAGGCTATAGAACCCAATCTGTCCTGCTATTTAACCCATAACTGGAAGGAAGAGATGGATTAATACCTTTCCCAAGGGTATTAAGTGACTATAACAAACCTAATGATAACTGGAACTCAGCTCTACAATTAACAATTCTAAGACATTATCCATTGCACTTACCTCTGCATCCATGCTTACAACACTTTGTATTCCCAAGCAGTAACCCATGTAGGTAGTTGCTTAACTTTGGTGATAATACAGAGACTGGTAAGCTAGTCCATAGTGATTATTGTATGCACTTTTGGTCAATTCATCAGGCATTCTGTAAAATTTTCTATTGCCCACCTTGCCAAAAATGTTTTCATTTTAATAGAATGACACCTTCCTCAGCCCCTCTAGTTAATAAGTCAAGAAAAAACTTTTAGTTCATCATTAAGAAAAATAAAAAGGGAAAATAATACATTGCATTACTTAATTTAACTCATCTGCTCATGAAAAAATAAAACATGAAAAAGTGTTTTTCAGGTAATAATTTTTGTAGATTAGCATTAAACTTTCCTCAAATAGTGGCATTTGTCAGAATCAAGAAAATAGATTTTTAAAAAATCATTATGCAGTTGAATCAATCACTGACTTAGAATTATCTGTACTTTATTTTTATTTACAAACATTTGATAACCGCATACTACGAACACTGTCCTTTTTCCCTAATTCCTAATTCAGGTAGAGAATTTTTCAGAATTTGAAAATGCCTGATGAATTGGCCAAAAGTGCAAACAATAATCACTATGGACTAGCTTAAGCCAAATCACATTAGAACACCGGTCTCTGTATTATCACCAAAGTTAAGCAACATCAAGCCTAGCGACTACTTACATGGGTTACTGCTTGGGAATACCAGGTACTATAAGTATAAATGCAGAGGTAGTGCAATGGATAATATTTTGGAATTGTTAATTGTAGAGATGAGTTCCAATTATCATTAGATTTGTTATGTTCACTTATGGAAAGATATAAATCCATCACTTCTTTCCCCAGCTATGGACTGATTAACAATACTTATGTACCAAAGCATTAAACAAATGTATTTCACAAAAAATGGGGTTGCTTTTACATCCTTAGTACTTAATACATTACTTTTTCTTAAATCTTTTTCTGACATTCTAAAATGCACTCTTGTCATGCTCTTATCTAACTAATGTTTCCAATGTCTTTTCTGAGTATTTTCTAACCACTTTTCAACCTTTTTGTATTTTAAAAGGTGTCACCATTATTCAGTAAATTTACAAAATCTTGTTTTTTTGAGATCTTATCTTTCTTATGGCCCTCAGCAATCTTTCTATATCCGAAACTTAAAATAATTTATCTAAAGTCAACATAAAATTTGTCACAACTATAAAACAAAAGATTTAATACAAAAAGTAAGCTAAAAATTAAAGGAAAAATGTATTCTATTGCCTGTAATAAATACTATAGAGAATACATAGGAGAAACCTCAAGGAATTTAAATAAATTATTATACGAACACAAGAGATCTTTTACAAAACATTAAACACATTAGTTGCTTACTGTAATGAGACTGACGACAATGTTTGCTGCCAACTTGCAGTTTGTTCTTTCTTCCTTAATCTATTGCTTCCGTGTTGTTAACTAAGGTTTTTAATACTCGGCAGGTTTTCTCTTTGCATTTAAAATGCTTGATTTTTCAAATATTTTTTGGATAGCCAATCCTTTTTTCCTTGCTTAATGCCTTTTTAATTCTTAAATCTTTCAAAGCAAGTTTTTCTTGTTATCTGACCAATGTTTTCAATGTCTTTTTTATCATTCTATGATCACAGTTTAACCTTTTTTATCATTTTACAATGTTGTGCCTCCATCACAGCATCTTGTTTCTCTTGAATGTATATCTTCCTTACAACCCATGGCAGGTCCTGGGTATGATTGTAAACTGCATCCGGCAGCAAGACCTCTGATTGGGAGGTTGTGAGGAGCATGGAACCACCTCTTAATTGCTGTTGTTCCAGGTCCACCCTGACCTGGAGTGGTAGCACCTGTTAGGGTCCCAGCTATGGGCAAATAGTTAAACCCCAAACTGGGGTCAAAATACCATGAAAGTATAAAAATACACTTTTGTAAAAATATATGCATAAAATGAAACTTTTGTAAAAAAAAAATACACTTTTTTGAAGGAAAAAATTGCCATAATACATTTTTGAATAAAAAATTAGAAGACATCTTTATTTTTCTAGAATAAATTTTTAATCAAAATCTGACTAAATCAACTTTCTCACTATAACCAACTTTAAAAAAATACCTTAAAACCTCACCTTTTTGGCATCAAATAACCCACGGAGGTTGACATGCCGTTAAACAAAAACTCAAAACGACCCATGGCAATGCTTATGTGCCTGAAATTAACAAATATCAATAACTGTACTATTAATATTATAATAATAACAACAACAAAGATTGTTAACACCTAACAAAACACAATCGGGTAAATTACTGACATTTACCAAGTTCAAAGACAAGCAATTTTCCTTCTGATGGATTTTATTTTTTCTGGTTTATCAATGCATAAACTGATCCCTTATTTTGTGGCCACAATAGTTTCTATACATTTATATTCTAGAGAATATAAATAAATCTAAAAGATCTGCCTTTGTAGATAATCAATATTTGATTGATTTGTTTTTTATTTGTTTCCTCATTTGGAAATAGTGGGGGATCAATTCTATATTATGATCAATATATAAACTGATTCCTTACTTTGTTGGTATGTTAGTTTTATACAATGTATAAGTCCAGAGAATGGAAATAAATCTAAAAGACATGCATATGTAGATAATCAGTAATTCATTGATTGGTAGATTGATTTTGCTTATCAACCCTTTGCAGGTTATTTAAAGTCAGAAAATATTTTTAGATTGTAAGAATCTTTTGAGGGGAGATCATGGTTTAGTAATATCTGCCAGCTGGGAGAAGGTGGATTCATACCTTACCCAAGGATATTCGTCCTTAAGTGAATATAATGAATATAAAATGAAATGAATATAATGAACCTAATTGGAATTGGAACTTGGCTCTCCAATTAATCATTTCAAGCTATTATCTATTACATCACCTGCACATTCAAGCTTAAAACACCCGGTATTCCCAAATAGTCAGCCATCTAAATACTGACCATTTTTGATATTGCTTAACTTTATTGTACAGGAACTGGGGTTTCAATGTGATGTAGCTATAAGATTTTTGTAAACAAGTTACCAATATTAAATAGAGTACAAAATAAATAAATAAATAAATAACTAGTGCTAACCAAATACAAGGCTCCAGAGCCACTCAAGGTAAAGTGTTATTGACGGAGATTTGTAATGTGAATGTAAGAGCAGGAAGTGAGGATTGATAATGACTGACTTTTCACTTAAAGATAAATAAAATACATCGATTAAAAAAAAACAAAAACAAACAAAAACCAGTAATTTTTAACATAATGATTGTTTAAATTTGCCTAATATTTGGCACTTTATGTCAGCAATATTTATTGAGTTTGTTGCTCTAAAGTTTTTTGTTTTTTTTTTCTACGCAAATATTTTTATTACATTGAAAATATCAAAACAAATATTTATACTATTTATATTCAGACTATTGTTCTCGTTTTTGTTGTTGTTATAACACTTCGATTGTTGTGCCCTCAAGCCTTCATCAGGTGTACATTTATTTGGGTAACTTACAAGGAATTCTGAACTGAACACTTTATTTAATCTACAAGGGTAAACTGTTCTCATTCCACTGCTTGTGTCTAGGGATATCTCATCTAGTTCTTATTTTCTTAAACTGCTCTAGTATTGCTATCTCTGTTTTCACTCACTCCAGGTATACACTGCCAGAGATTGAACTCACAATTACTATGTATTTTAATTTTAATCATTTCACTTTAAGCAAGATGATAATGCCACTAAGTTACTGGGAGTCAAAAAGAATGAGAATGCTTTAGTGACACAAATTGAGGAAAAGAACAATAAAGGAACAAGGTTTAGGGAGACAGAAGATGATTTAAATTTTTTAAGATTGTATGAAGGAAAAACTTGAAGCAGCTAAAACGTGGTTCTACAAAAGGATGCTGCGGATATCATGGACCGAGCATATGAGCAATGACAAGGTTTTGGAAAGGATGGAGACGAAGAAGAAATTAGTACTGAGCCTCAGGAAGAGACAACTAAAGTTCCTGGGGCATGCAATGAGGAAGGAGGGCTTGGAGAACCTGTTACTAACAGGCCAGATAGAGGGAGAAAGAGACAGGGGAAAACAGCGGATAACATATTTGAAGGACCTGATCAGGTGGATGAGGGAATGAGGGTTACATGGTGCAACAGGAGTAAGCGTGCTAAGAGCCACCAGGGACAGGGAGATGTGGAATGCCATGATTGCCTATGTCCTGAAAGGACACTGCACATAAAAGAAGAAGGTTGCAGGGAAGCAGGAAAGAGTTCCACAAGTGAGAAGTGTGAGAATAAAAACTATTACAATAAAACTAATGACTGTATCTAGCAATTTCAACAGTAAGACCTAACAGCCAATCTAGTACATGCTTAAATTCATGCAATCAAGGCTCTATGCAGAACAACTCATCAGAACAGTTACCATGAAGATATTTGTAGAAAATACAGAGGGAAGCCATGTCACATCAGTAAAAAAGTGACTGAAGTCAAGATACCAGGTTAGGATTTATTATATAAAAGACTTCTTTGGATTTTGTCAAGAATCTAGAGATTCAAAGTAGGAGCACCAGACAAAATATGCAGTCATATTCAATGCATAGACAAAGGGTAGATTTATAAATGTGCAACAAGAAACTGACTCCTGCCGAGATGCCAGGTCAGGATCAATTACATTACAGACCCTTCTTTGGATTTTACCAAAAATCCCAAGATCCGTAGTAGGAACACCAGACCATATATGGAAGCAATATTCAATGCATGGATGAATGGTAGATTTATAAATGTGCAAAATAGATTCAGATATATTGAAAGATTCTTGACCAAATTTTAAAAATTAGCAACATTATTGGTCCTGACTTTGCCTCTCAGGTTCAGTCACTTTTCAATGATGAGCTTTCCTTGTTGGTACCTCAAATTCAAATAATACAAATACTAGATTAGCAATTAGGTTTCATAGTTTAACTGTAAAAACTGCAAGTTGTGACCATAACTTCTAAGTCAAATAGTTACTTCTCTCTCACTTCTCACTTGTAGAACTCTTCTAGCTTCCCTGTCAACTCAGTTAAGTGCCATATGGGATACATGCTTGGGCAATTTTTTTTTTATAATCATGTTGCCCCAAGCAAGGCATTTTACTGCCACTGTTGAGCAGGGGATTACATAGGAGGTAAATTATGAGAAAGAGTGACAGGTTACAGGGAGTGTCAGGAAGAGGGTAAGAGAAGGATGAGAATACAGATGAGAGTGGAGTAGATGAAGAAAGAAGCATGACAGAGAGAGAGAGAGAGAGAGGAAGCAAGTTAGTGTGATAGTAGATGACTATTGACTTTACATTTGAATTCTTGAAGATTGTAACTGTCAGGAAAGCAAGTAAACAGGAGGGAATTCCACAGGCAGGAAGTGCGACAGAAGAAGCTGCTGGAGTAGAATTTGCATTTACAATTTATTGGCTTCACAGTAAAAGGGTGGGAGCTAGTTGCTAATCTTGTGGCTCAAGCAAATTCATGTATGGGGGGCACCAGTGAGCTAAGTTAGTCTAAGCAGAAGCCATGAAAGTATTTGTAGAAGAGACACAGGGAAGCCATGTTGTACCGGTGAGAAAGTGACTGTATCTGTGGGCAGAAGATCTTCCCACACTAGGTTGCCATTACTTTCTGCAATAGACTTGTTGCCAACCAAGGCTATAGAACACAATCAGTCCTGTTATCTAACTCATAGCTGGAGGGAATGGACATATTAATACCTTTCCCAAAGGTTATTTGTGTATAAGTGAATGTTATGAATTCAACTGGAATTTGAACTCAGATCTCCAATTTCTAGTTCCAAGCCAATATCCACTGCACTACAGTCTTAAAAAATCTAAACAAAATTTCAATCATCAAATTATATCTCTGAATCTTATTGTCCTCTCTGTTTCTCTCTCTCTCAGTAAAATCTTGCATCCTGTTGGCTTTTATAATTTTGCTTGGGATGAAATGATTAAAAACAAAAGAATAGATACAGATCCTTTAGCAGGATTACAAATGTTTTTTCACTTCCATTGCATTACTAGAAAGAGCCATCATCTACCATAATCTCTGACTTGTGAATGAAACACAATTAGCAGTTAAGTGTTGGACATCTGAGGTGAACATTACTGCATAGGATAGTGTATGTAAGATAAAGACAAAATTATTTGTTGACACAAATGAGGCCAATTTGTGTAAAATGAAGTGAAGTTCAAATGTTGAAACTATAGTTGCATGCATTTTGATAGTAAAATCATTTACTCCCCACTTCTGCAGTAAAAATTCTCTACTCCCCACTTCTGCAGTAAAAATCTACAAATTCTATTATAATCTAATAATACAACAGCCAAATAGATCAAAGCATTTGTTGATGATATTGTAATTGAGAGTTCAATCTCTAGATTAGGCAGCAAGTACTTGGATTCAGGGGAAACAGAGTGAGCAATAATTGAGTAGAACTAAGTAAAAACTAAATGAAATATATTAACACATGGTTAACAGAACAAGAACAATGTAACCTCATATCTAAACTTATTTATAAATGGAACTGTGTGTGTGTGTGTGTGTGTGTGTGTGTGACCTATAGACTCCGAAACGGCTGAACCGATTTTCTTGAAAATTTACATAGTTGTACTATCAGCGTCTGCAAGTGTTCTTAGCTAGGTTTCATGTCGAGGTACCCCCGATAAATATCGATAATCGGAAAAAAAATCGGGTTATAGAAGGAGTGGTCTGATTTTTATAAAATTTGATACACTTATAGACAAAGACATAAGAAACGATATACAGAAGTTTCAAGGTTGCAGTTCTTACAATAGTGCAGAAAATTTATATATATATATATATATATATATATATATAAAAAAGGCAAGATATTTGTGTGTGTGTCTGTTTATCTGCCTGTATGTCTGTATTTTTTTTTCAGCTGTTTTATTTTAGTTTTTGCTTTGGGTTTGGATCTAAGTGGGTATAATTGTAGTTCTTAGTCTCAGCCATGATACCGTTTACTCAGAGGACTTATTTAGCCTTTAAAATTCAGTTTACGACAAAAAAAAAAAATTGATATTGATACCAGGAAATCAAACTTTGATTTACATCCATTCATTTTTCTTTCAGTCTATGGTTTCGCTTTAACTGGAAACAACTATTACTTTTTAGTCTTTCGTGCCAACGTCCAAAGACCATGGATTAGTTTTAAAGCTTTCATTAAACCCAAGCAACGCCGGGCTATACTGCTAGTATTAAATAAAGTGTTCAGTTCAATATTCCCTGAAATCAACAAGCACCTGATGAAGGCTGGAAGGCACAGTGGCCAGAATGTAATATTCACAACAAAGATGAGGATATTAGTCCCAATAATATAAATAAAAGGTCAGGAAATTTAAGTTGCAAAATGATTTTTTGTAAGAAGAAAAAAAAAATTGATAGAATAAAAAAATTGTTAACACTTAAAACATAGTTGGGTAAATTACTAGCGTTTGACATGTTCAATGGCAAGTGGATTTCTTTTCTTTGCATAAACTGATCCCTCACTTTGTGGCCATGGTAGTTTTTATACATTTATATTCTAGAGAATGCAAATAAATCTAAAAGACATGTGTGGAGTTAATCAGTATTTGAAAAATTCGTCTTTTTCCTCTTACAATTAAGTGAGTGCGCCTTTTGTATTTTTTTACCTTATCAAAATTTACTTTACTTCATTTTTTTTTTCATTTCCAAAAATTCTATTGGAATCTTTCTTTAAATCATGCATACAATGTTAGATTATTTTTTTGAAGAAGGCACACAAAAAATTTTTTTGTGTAAGTCCTTGTAAAATATTGCATTTGTTTGTTTTAACATGAATTGTAAATTTGATCTAAACTTAATGTCCCCATAGTTTCTGATGTGATTACATTGATACCCCTATAATTTCCACAGCAATTAAAAGGTGTTTTCATGATTTGCAAAACCTCCACTCTCTCAATCAGATTTGAATATTTGTGATAATAGTTAATATTACTGTAGATTACAAAAATATAAACAACTTAGGTGTGTCATATACTTTTATTTTGTAAGAACCTGGAAATAGCCTCAATACAAAAAGATGCTGTCCCTTTTGAGAGATTCAGCATCCAGATTAGTTTTCCTGTCATTTATGAAGTAAAAGATTATCCCTATGCCGTAAACATCCATTTCTGTTTTAGAAATAGTGTATTATTGTTTGAAAATTGCTCAATTTTTCAACATCCATAAAATTGCCTATTTTCATAACATCAGCAGTTTAAGAAAATTGTGATATATTTTTCATCACATTCTTGTATGTCTGAAGATCACATGTCAGAAGTTTTGGTTTGTCTAGGGTTAAAACATTTTTTCTCAAACAACTTTTAATGCTAAAATTATGCTTTTGTTAATTATGGCATCTTAAAAATTTGATACTTAAAATATCAAGCTGCAAGTTAGTATGCCCACAATTTCTGATGCAATTACACTGGTACCTCATAATTTCCTATGCTAATTCCTTCCTATAGAATTGATAGTGGCTCAGAATTAGAAATTTGTTCATTTTGTTTAATGGCATATCAACCTCTATGTTGAAATCCAAATATTTTGTAGATGATTATTTTATTTTAATTTTTTTTTGAGATAAACATTTATTGATACAAGTCTTACTAATTAACCCATAACTGGGAGAAGACATGGATTCTTATCTTTCCAAAGAGTATTTGCGTGAACACAATGGGAATTGAAATTCAGCTCTCTAATTTAAAATTCTGAGCCATTATCCATTACACTACCTGCACATCCAAGCTTACAACATCTGGTATTCCTAAGCAGTCATCCGTCTAGGTATTGACCCAGATTGATATTGCTGAATTTCAGTGTTCATAGAGGAATGGTGCTTTAACTTGACATAGCCAAAGCTTGTTTTTGTTTTGGAGTCCACTATTTGTCCATAGTTAACAGGTCCTACTACCACGGGTCAGGATAGACCTGTGAACAACAGCGATTAAGTGGTTTCACACTGTTCAAAACCTTCAATCTTTCTGCTCAGTGTAGGAAAGATTGGAAAGCCAAATTTGAATTCAAGTTCAATGAATTCATTTATGCACAAATACCCTTGGAAAATACATGAATCCATAATAGAATTAATTTATAGAGCAAACTAGGCTCTTTAGCTGTGGTTGATAATCAGTCAAGACAACTTGGAATTCAAAACTAGTGGAGCAGGGGGCTAGCAACTCTATACCATAAAAACTAGTACTTACTATGGAACCAACAACAGCAATGTCTTGCATGCTGAGTATTGTGGCTCTGTACTTCAGAGAGTCTATGGCACTTGAGTGTGTTTGTGAGAGGTATGTCATTGTTATTTTGGTTGAATGGGGTGCAGGTTACATTTCGTAGTAATCTTTTTGTAAAAATTGGTAGACCCACCATTTTGTACTATCAGTTCAGCACATCTAAAGAATTCTGGTGATTTACTAAATACATCAAAGATAGGAAAAAACAAGTTTACAGCTAGTTTCAATGTTAAATCTCTATATGGTAATATTCACAAGTTTCAATAAGAAATCTCTATATATTTATATTCTTGTTAATGCTTTAAATTATAAAAATTATTATTTAGTTGTATAAAATAATTAAAATTAATTAAAAAGTGTAAACAAGTAAATATCCTAATTATCTACGTTTGTCTTTTACACACAATTTTTAGAGAAGTGTATTTTGAAGAAAACTAGATAGTCTATAAAAAATTATTACATTTGTCTGAAAGTTTCTATTTTTAGAATTAGTAGTTAAAGAAATGCTAAAATTATTTCTTCTATGTTGTGGATACATTTTTTGAATTTAAACATGCATTATTTTATTTAGTGTCCAATCAGAAACATGGGCTCATGCCTTAGTAAATTTTGAAATTATGGTCTCTCTGGAGCCTCCTTACTTTTTATATAAACAGACTGACCAGCAGATAAGGGCAGATGGTAATCAAACTTCAAGGCAGAAAAAGGTTTCAAAGTGGAAGTGGTAAGTTATGCAAAGGAACGAAGCCTGTTGACTGTGAAAGAAGGTTTCAAATTTTCTAAATAGAACCAAGGTGAACAGACACTAGAAGTTCAGCTAGAAAGTAGATTAAGGACTCAGCAGGAAAATCAATTTTGGCTAAAAGAACCAAAACCCGTTGAACAGAACTTTATATATATATATATATATATATCAATATTTTGAAATTTATCTAAGCTCATTTCAAGCTGTGACATTCTTTATTCATCTTAGAATTATGTGGGTGCACCTTTTGTATTCTCTGCCTTATCAAAAATTTGCTTTGCCTTCTCAAAGTTTTCTTTATTTCCACAAGTTGTCTTGGAATCTTTCTTTAAATCACGTGTATATTGCTTAAAATGTTATCTAACATTTTTTTGAAGGCACATAAAAGAAATTTCTTGTGCAAGTCCTTGTAAAATATAGTGTGTATTTCTTTTTAAATATGTACTGTAATAAATGTTTTTTCTTTTAAATTTTCTGTAGTGCTTGAGTTTTGTTTGTTTGTGCCTTTTTAACATTCGTGATAAAAGGGGACAAGCTCTCTTTTCCTATTCCATCTCAACAAATACAAAAACTTAGGTTTTTTAAAAGAAATTTTTTGTCTTGTATAACTTTTTAAAAAAGTCATCTAAAATAAATATAACATTACATTTATATCATTATTGGTACCATATACAGTAGTATATGATTCCAGTAATAACCACACTATCCCTGAAGTAGTGGGTTTATACACTGTATTAGATTTCTCATTCATCTTTGGTGTTTGTGGAAGGAACATGGAACAGTAATATTTATATCCAGAACATTATTCAACTTGTTATTAATTGATTAAATTGATTTTACAGCTATCAGTCATTTGTAGGTTAATTAAAGCTGAAACATTTGTTTGTAGGAGATTGTTTACAATACCTGACTTCCCAAGCACTTCCCCATATAAGTACTGATCAGATTTTGACTGTGTATAAGCCTACTTCATGTATAGTGCTACCCCTAATTTTTTTTTTTATATAGCTTGTGTATAGTAGGCCTACCATAGTAGGCCTACTATACACAAATAATTCATAGGACACATAGTACTAGTAGGCCTACCATAGTCAAATATTGAAGTACTGGACATCATCCTGGACATATTTCATAGCAAATAAATGGCCTTGACTCTTGATTGCACAATGCTACTCTAAAATGGTAAGAAAAACCATACATTTTAGAAAAATTCTTAACTAAAAAAGAAAAAAAAAAGCAATTTTCCAGCATGTGGTACAACTGGTCATTGAAAAAGCATAATTTTTAACCTCTTCAAAAAAAAAAAAAAAAAAAAAAAAAAAATTACCTGTGTTTAGTGCAATTTCCCTATTTTTTGTTGTAAAAAAAAAAAAAAAAAAAAAAAAATGGTCATAAAATCTTGCACTATATTGGAGCGTATATGGTATATTATGCATCAATCTATATTATCTTAAATTTAATGGCACTTATCACAAACAAAAATTTGGGCTCTGTATTGGTACCTCTTTTAGTAAGTTCATTTCTAATTTTTAAAATCATGCCCATTTCTTACTCTGAAAAAAAATAAAAAATCTCATGATACCCAAGGTATATCAATGACGTCTATTTTTATTTGTGAAAGTATGTAAATTAATGATAGCTGTGACTCAATTTTGAGCAATGTCATTTCTTGATTCCTCCTCAAATATGGGCAGAATGGATGTGGATTTTTAGTCCTGCTAGGGTCTTACATTCTTTTGTGCAGATATGGCAGTGTTGGGTGTCTTTTGCAGTAGTTGTCCATAATTCTAGTTCTTTCACCACTCCGTATATCCTTTCCTTTCTCTCCACCATTGCAACTCTCATCACACCTGTATTCCCATCCTTCTCTTGCTCCTTTCTAACTGGTTTGTCTTCCTCTTCACTCTTCTACTTAATCTTTTTACTCTTATGTAGCCCCCTGCACATCAGTGGCATTACTGCCTTGCTTGGAGTGATACGATTAAAAAAAAAAAAAAAAAAAAAAAAAAAATTGCTGCATAACGTGCAATGATTGACCTCTCTCTCTCTTCGTGCAGAATTCTGATTTAAACACGATCACATTTATTACACATTAAATCAAATTCTGTGGCAACATTTTCTGTGAAAGGAACTTCAAGACCCTTACAAACATCTCTTGAATTTTATATGCACAGCACAATTCTGTTCAAAGCCTTTCTTACCATTGTGCATTCTTTTCTTCCAGGATGAAAGATCTAGAGTCAGTCCTTCCCAATCATTTTACAGGATAGTGGCTTTTTTTTCAGTGTGTTCTTGATACAATTTTTAAACCCCAGCTTTGGCTTATGCACTTGTCATTTTTCTTCAGCTAATTCACCATACAGAACTGCTTAGAGATTTGATTGTCCGTCATCCTGACCATGCCATTGCAACAAACACTAAAGTACCAGAGTACCTTTGTCAGACCCCCCCCCCCACTAAATCGTTCTTTATACATAAAACATGTATAAGTCATTTTTCTTATATATATGTTATACATAGGAGCATCGTAAAATAGCCAAACCATACAATAGTGATAATGTATGCAGATTGTGTTAGGAGAAAAATTAGCTATTATGTTGTTCCCAGAATAAAAAAATGACTAAAAAGATCAGAAATTATGTTCAGATGTAATCATAACTATAAATACATACTAGGATCATACACACATGGATGAAAATGAGGTAAGATTCTTGAATAACTCTTAGCTCATTTTGAAAAAAAAATTTTGGTTGTTTGAAATAATTCCAGTCGCACATTTGTTAACAAAAAAAAAGTCCCTGCTCAAGCATTTGAAAAACCAATAATCAGTTATCATAAATTGCCTGAAAATACCGAGAAGTTGAAACCTAGGTTGCGGAAATAACTCATTTCCAAATGAAAAATATATCTCATACACATATAAATGAAAAATAAAATTGCAGCACTGTGTTAAAATTTCCTCATGGTTAAACAAAGGTAATATAGCCAGATTACAATCAATGTGTGTACAAAAAAAATAAAA
Source organism: Ascarosepion bandense (assembly GCA_037127315.1). Taxonomy (NCBI): domain Eukaryota; kingdom Metazoa; phylum Mollusca; class Cephalopoda; order Sepiida; family Sepiidae; genus Ascarosepion; species Ascarosepion bandense. Next base: position 2,384,440 of record JBBBDQ010000769.1, on the reverse strand, counting down.
ACAAAAACTGTATATCCTCTTTGGGAATTAAAACCATCCTGTACTCTCACATACATATATTCAAATAGATAGTGAAAATCATCCTCATATATATGATACTGTAAACATTATCTGCACCTTGTCTACAAAGTTACCCACAAGGCTGTACGGTTCCAGGACTATAAAAAGACATGATAAACCTTCATCCTCTTTCTGATACTCCAGAATGTAGTAGCCAAAATAGAACAATTTCATTGCTGGGGGAAGATTTCTTCCTCCAGATAGTCATCTTAATTTCAGCCATCTACATGGTGCAAAAAACAAACACAAAAAAAATATTGAAGCTCCTAACAATTTGTATCGACACTGTGCTGTGAATGCAGTGTAGTCTTCAACTGCTATCATTATATTACACTAATCCTAGCGAGCATCAATACTATATGGCCATCCAAAACCTGGTTTACAAGTGTATAAATATTCCTTTGAACCTCCTTGCCAAAATCAAACCACCACTGTCTCTTATTGATTTTAAATATAAGTATCCTTTTTGTCTCCATTTTATCTAAAACTTTATTGTTACTCATATGTTCAGTCCGTGGTATTCTCAGCCTCCTTTTGTAGAACTATATCTGTTGTCTAAAGTCTCTTCATCTGTGGAAGATTACCCAGCATTCACTGTCATATTGAAGAATTGATATTACGTAACAGTTTAGCTGTTTTATTTTCTTTGTGCAAATGAAATATTCCTATTGTTTAGTCTTTGGAAGAAATCTTCCATAATTCTAACATAACTTGGGATTTCAGAACCATATTGATTCTTATTGCAGCATGCATCATTACATCTAAAACTCTGGCACAGAATGTGTACTGGTATGAGCATTACTATATCACAAGATGATTGAAATCAAAATTGGTATCATCCTCAAGAGTGTTGCTATTTTATTTTTGACTGTCGAGATTCACAAACATACACAAGAGTGCTGAAAAGTTCTTGTTCTGATCATAAAGCTATTTAAAAAAAAAAAAAATGGAAAGCTTAAATTTTATATTCACCAGTATTGATTTGTTAATATCAAATTTGTGTTGGAGGGAAATTTCATAAAATATAACATTCACTCAGGCTCAAAGACCCTTTGGAAAGGTAAGAATCCATCTCCTACCCTAAGCTAAGGGTTAAATAATAGGATATGTATTTGTCTATATTTCTGAGATGCGGTAGTATTTACATTATTCGGACTATTGTCCTCATGTTTGTTGCAACATTTTGGCCTTTGTATGCTCCAGCCTTCTTCAAGTGCTAGGAATTTCAAACTGAACCCTTTATTACAATCACTGGGGTATATCATCCTCATTCCTTGCATAAAGCCTCGATCTCCCTCTAACCCTGCAAGTTACTTGTTCACCACTGCTGTAGCCTGGTATTGAACTCACAATTCTTTGGGTCAAGTCACAGGAACTAAACAATGGCTATATCCACTAGGCCTTGTGTCCTTAAGAAACTTGCAAGGTTAAAGGGAGATAACTCATGGCTTTCAATTGAGGCTTTATGCACGGAATAAGGATGATATACCCCAGTGATTGTAATAAAGGGTTTGGTTTGAAATTCCTAGCACCTGAAGAAGGCTGGAGTGTACAACGGCCGAAAGGTCATACAAATGGCAACAAAAATGAGGACAATAGTCCAAATAATGTAAATACTGTAAATAGGATATATATTTGGGGAAAAAAAAATTTAATGCAATATAACTCACAAAGGGTTGATAAGTCATCAAAAACGAATTGTTCAAATAATAAAATCTGACAGTGTACTACATTATTATATACACTGGAAAATTTATATTTTGACATTTTCTACTGATAAACACACAACATAAACGGAAGTTTTCCACACAGTCTTATATGTTTACTATTTCCACCAGTCAGATTCTTATCAAACTTTACTCAGACACAATATGATATATATCTCTCCCAGGAAGGTTTACATTTTTTGAAGAATCACATCCTTAATTTTGAAAGCCCAAATCCACTCAATTTCCTATCCAAAATGTAAACAAAACAACTTCTAAGTAAATTAAAGGATTTAATTTTTTTTTTTTTTATTCAGATATTATTTCTCATTACACCAAATGTTATTTTAGGGGACACCCATGTTTGAATAGAAGCCCTGTTTTTTAAACTGTAAATTACATCTACCAGACTGCACATAAGAGATTTAATAAAGAAAATCTTATAACTCAGACAAGTTAAGAAATTATTTCAGATGTTCTCAGTTCACCAAAAGATTTTAAGTTTTATATTTCTATGAATTAATTCTGTTCAACATGCTCTCGTATAAGGATATGTTATGGGTTATCTCTCCCAATATACCAAACTTGAATTTGGTAAATGGTTAATTAATCTTACTGCTGGTCCTATTTTATATATATATATATATATATATATATATATATATATATAGCAACCCTAAAAGGTTACTGCATGAGTAATCACCAACATGGAGGTTGGGAATAATAGTATAGCAACAAATACAAGACTTGCACGCTGCGTGAAATAGATACACTGCTAGTGAACTGCTAGTATAATCACTCTGTATTTATCTGCCTCCTCACATAGGTGGAATGCAGCACAAGGCTATTTTTAAAGTCAGTTTTCTGGGCTCTTAAGCTTGGCCAAAAATGTCCCATTGACGCTGCACAAGGCCTGACCAGGACTGCTGTTGATTTTTCCCAGATGAGGCCCTACACTTCGATGAAGTCCTGTCTGGGTTTCTCCTGCCTGTAGGCAAAGAGGAAGACAGCAATGACTGCTCTACTCCAATAGTGTCCACATATTTAAGAGGATAGGAACATTCCATTTCTGTATGTGGGTAGGTATACAACTATATATATATATATATATATATACACACACACACACACATACACATGAAAAGTGTCTCCTTAACTGAGCAGATTCATGCTGACTGAAGTTTTGTGAGGACACTATTGTAATGTTGCCAGAGCTGTTTGTAAGAAGAATATCATAACGGTGTCTTCACAAAACTTTGAAGTTGGCATGAATCTGCTCAGTTAGAGACAAACACTTTGTATTTATCAATGCTCTATCTCTACCCCGATATCGAGTACTTTACAATAAAAAATCTGCTTGCCAAAATACATCAGTAAAAATCACTGAAAAAAAAAATAAAATAAAATAAAAAAACCTTGGTGATACACACACACACACACAACTTTTATAAAGTAATGTCAAGTGCAATGCACTTTTCACAACAATGTTAGATGAGCCTAATTTTATTGGTAATTTTGTGAAGTGATGTTTTTTATTTTTTAGAAGAATGGGAACAAGGGGTATAATGGATATTGGTCCAGATTGAGGAATTAGAGAGCAGAATTCAAATTCCAGTCACTTACATACTAATACCCTTGGAAACAGTATAAATCAATCGCTTCTCCCCCCAGCTATGGTTAAATAGCAGGACAGATTGTTCTATAGTCTTTGTTGACAATTAGTCTAAGAGAAGGAAAAGTGAAAACTTGAACAGGGTTGGGTGCCATTAGGTTATCTTGTCTAGGAAACACCACTGCTACTGCAGTACATGTGGTGACCTTACGACCCTAATGGATTATGGGACTAGTAATTGTGAAACATTGAAACAACATATAGAGAACCAGCAAAGAATATACTACATGCTACATAACTAAATCTTATAATTCTATGTGCCCCTTCCTTAATTAGCATGTACGTTACATCCTACTTAATGCCTCATAAATAATGGACTGCTAAGATTTGGTCAAAGACGGAAAGCGCATATCAAAAACATTGATTTGTGAGAAGAAAGAAAGAAAGAAAGAAAACAAGATTCAAAAAGGAAATCTGTAAATTCTCATGGGTACTACTAGTAGAGAAATCTTTTACAGGGATTTGTTCTCCACCCACTCTTCACAAACAAAAGATTTGTCTAAACATGTTTCTACTCTAATTTACATACACGCCCAATTTTGAAATGGAGAAGTTATACAAAACACTCAGGACTTTAGTTTGTTTTTTTGTTTTTTTTTTAAGAATTTGCTGAACAAAAGTTCATATAGGCATATTGGGTAAAAAGTTAAAAACTTATCTCAGCCACAATAAATAAATAAATATCCTACTTAATGTTATAGTTCATTTTAAAGATTTTTGACAAATTCTTTTTTGCTTTCTTTTTTATTTAAATATACTGAAAATCAACCTTAGAAGAAACATAAAAATCTCAATTTTAGTGAATCATAACCTCACAATGGCTATTTTTATTTAGCAATAGAGAGAGAAAACAATGGACCCACCATCACCATTCTGTCTAAGAGACTTAACTATAGCCTTTTCCTCTACCAAAGTTAACATTACCAAAATCACTCTTGCTTTAATATTTGCTCAAGAACCCACAAGAAAATTAAGCATGTCTTAATGTGTGTTGGTAATTTTGATAATTTTCAATTTTTGTTTTTTCTTTCAACATTATATGCATTCCTTTCATTTCCTACCATACTTTTTCTTTGTTTTAAATTTTCTCTTAATTTATATCAATGTGTATGTGTGTGTGTGTGTGTGTGTATTTGCACATGCTAACATGCCTGCATAATTTACTGTTAATTCTCAAGGCACTTACATTTAATAAAATTGTTTCCAGCATGGTAAACTGACTGATGGAGTCTGTCCACTTCCAAAAAAAGTGGATATTGAGATTTATATTAAGTTAAAACTTTATAGCCATTTCAAACTCACTGTCTACAATTCTCTCTCCAATTAATAATGATTCTTTGTAAGCCTGAATTTTTTTTTCTGAAGAGATAACTTGCCTGTTGCATATCTTCGTCTTTGTAACCATCTACTATACTAATTGGATTAGGGTAAAGGATGTACATGCATTTCGAAACAACCCTTGTTACCACCTCCTTTTCCTAATGGATCTTTTAATCCTCATGTACACGAGTGAGCTTGTCTTTGTACCTTTAGGTCTTGGACCAGTACAAAGTTTTTGACTCAAGGAAGAGTCCTGTTGTCTTGACTTCTTGGCAGACGTGACATGTTCACTCAGAGCATCACACATGTATCTTCTTTCTTGGGTGGATTGACTCTTCATTAAGGGTACTGGAGGTAGATGCTTTCTGGATTATGGCATTATCTACCTCATAGTTATGGATTCGATCTTTCAAGTAACTTAGAAGAAGTCTACCTTATCAGAAAGTTTATAATATTGGGTCTATTGTACTGCCATTTTGTGAATGGTTTCTGGACCGTGAAATAGTCTTTGGTGGCGCCTCTTGATGCCATGATGAAGGGTACTGCTATGGCAATTCTCTCCAGGTTATTTATGCATGCAACTCCTGCGGGGGTGTCTGTCTCACTGTTTACTAGTCTTTTGCCAACCAATACACACATGAAACCAATCAAAATGAAAATGAACAAAATTAGCAAATCCAACTTTAAAAAAAAAAAAAAAAAAAAGTAGACCACATGTATATCATCTAAATCAATGTGAGAATGGTCCAAGTTTCAGAAGTGGAACACCATCTTCAGTCCAGACTAGATCTCCTGTTACTTTCTGAAACCAGTATCAACACAATAAACCCACTTGCATTAAATATCTTAAAGATGAAGCACAAAGGTTTACTACATAAGCTCTCCAGTTATAGAATCCCTGAAGGAGTTTTCGCAATAATAAAATTCTTAACAGGTATGTCCCTAAAGATAATTATTAATGACCAGTCTTCCAGAGCCCTTACAGTTACTTATTGGACCAACCCTTTTTTTTATTTACATAAATGATCTAAGAATATACTCAGATCATTTGTAAGCATCTATGCCAATGACGACGTACATGGGCGTACTTCTAAAACTCTTGATGGTCAGAGATTGGTGACTGATCTTTCTGCCGATCTTGCACAAACTACTCATTGAGATAAAAACTAGCTGGTTAATGCCTTTAATGCCTCAAAGACCAAGTTAGTTACATTCTATCATCACTGATTTGACCCTGAATTACCACCAATTAGAATGAACTGATCTACTCTCAAGGAGGCACAGTGCTTTGAAAGACTTGTACACAATCCATTGCTAAGGATGCAAATAAAATGGTTGGCTCCCAGTACTGCTTTAGTAAATACCAGACTTCCCGCTATTCTCTACCTTAACAAGAGCCAGATCAGGCAAAACCGAGTACTGTTATATTTGACGGAGAGCGGCCCAAACCTCACTCTCCAGCCTTGATAGAGTCCAAAAGCATCTCTTAGTCCTTGTGGGTGACAAATTATTCTCTGCCCTACAACTTCTCTCCCACAGGCAGGACGTGGCAAGCCTTTTGCTGCTCTACCACGACTCTACAGTAAATGCTTGGACAAACTACATTCTCTGGTCCTGCAAACACAAACCTTCACAGTAAGAACATGCCATGCCACTTACATAATAGAAAACCACCCACATTCTCCCATATTTCATTGATGAGAAGTAAATTCCACTTGAACAGCTTCTTTCCGTAAACCACTACTCTATGGAACCGATTCCAAGAGAATGTTTCTCCAATCACTACAATCTTAACTTGTTCAAGGCTAGGGTTAACTCCTATGCACACAAATGAGAATGTAACCCTCTACTTTGAGTGGCCCCTGGACTTTGTAAAGGTCGAACTTTACTAGGAAAAAAAAATATCAAATACCAGAAGGCATAATAAAGCCGAAAAAAATGTGTAAGTAAATCTTTCTAAAGCATGACAAATTAGATGCAGAAAAGCGAGAAAGAAAAAACTGGAAGACTGGTTAGAAAAAGAAAAGAAGAATTATAGCACCACTCAGTTTTAAAAATGTAATCGAGTCTGGAATATATTCGATCAAAAAAAGGAGATTTTAAGTTAAATTAAATAAATATCTATAAGTGAAGAAACCTGAAGAAAAACCTTACTTCCACGGACAATAATTTGACATTAAAAATTAAATTTAAATTGAGGTATCGAAAATGAGCAGTGATTTTTTGGAGGTACCTATAACTTCTTCCTACAATTAATTACCACAATTTATTTTACTGCAAAGTTTCCTATATTCAATTTAGAGTGTTAAATTAGTAGTGTAACAAAAAAAAAAAAAAAAAAAAAAAAATTAAATAAATAAATAAAAAAATTAAGAAAAAAAATGTATGGCTTTCCTTTAACTAGATAACAATAACATCATCGGCGCTACTAGGGCTACTGAAGACGCTTCGGCTTCAACGAATCTATGATCCGGGGGGGGGGGGCTCCCGCTACATATCAATTTTCTTTCATAAAGTTGTATTATTATAAAATACAAATTTTTATTGTAACCTAATTACGTAGGATATTGGATCGTATGCAAAGTAGGTGAACAATTCAATAAAAAATTGAAAATAAATACAATATCAAAAATAAAAGAAGCAAAAAGTCTAAACACAAATTTCAAATATTCCATCTTCTTTCAAAATCAATCAATGTTTTTTTTTTAACTTACATCAACTTGAGATTTCTCTTGTTAAAAACTGGGTAATTTTAACTTTTTAAAGTTAATACATTATTCAATATTATGGATAAAAAATAGTGAATTCTAGTGCTTTTTCGAGACTTAGCATGAGCAAAAAATTAAGAAATCGGATAAAAAAAAACTTGAGAGGGCAGACACCAGATTGAATGAATTTTTTTTGTAACAATTTTTATTAGTCAGTTGTATTTAGTTTAATTTGTAGCTTGTATAAATGTAAAAATGAAAGACTGAAAGGAATTGTTGATAAATGAGCGAGAGTCATAAACCACTGCCAGAAGGTCCAAATCAACACCCACCGCGCTGAAAGGTAGTACGAAACGCCCCATCCCACCCTTGCTGAAACTGACAAGTAGACAGAAGAAGACTAACTTTTTGTCCTCTTGATCGCAATGAGGTTGAACCAAGGCGAATCTAACTTAAAAAGTATCACTTTTGGGACTTTGGGTTGAACCGAATCAGTGCCTTTTTAATTTAAAGAAATGACACCCCATTTTCATTTTATCGAAATATTCATTAGTTTTTAAAACATCTGTATACGTCGTATATGCGGAAAAAAAAATCCACAGGTTCCCTTCCCAGAACTAAGTACCCACGGAAAAAATATTTAAAACCGAAAAACAAAAACAAATTAAAAAAAAACAAAACAAAACAAAAAAAAGTGTTTTACACTATTACTTAAGTCACTTACACAGTACTGTGTATGTAGTGACTTAAGTAGTGCAGACACGTTTTTTTTTTTTTAATTTTTCGGTTTTAAATATTTTTTCCGTGTGTACTTAGTTTTTGGGAAGGGAACCTCACAGTATGTATCTACAAAAATTCGTTTGAAAAGATACGTGACGAAAGGAGTAGTAAGAAAAGGTAAAACGCCAACAATTTTTTAATTTTTTGTTATTAGGGGGTAAAATCACTCAAAGGATTTTTGTTTTTTAAAATAATTTTTGTTTTTCATCCTTAGAACTTTCAAAATTTTGGTTATTTTATTCTAATTTTGCGTTAACTTGTGGCCATAAATTAGTACGGGAAATAAATGCAATCACAGTTTCAAGACAAGAATAACAAGATATATTTTTGGTGAGGTTCGTTATGAAGTTAATTTATTTTTATCAACGAGTCAAATCTTTAAAAAACTTTAAAATTCCCCATAAAAAAATAATAATTTTGTAACATCTTTTTTGCGTAATTTTAAAAATGCTTTGGTTTTTTTTTAGTTTAACTTTAACATCAAAATCATCATCTGTAGTTAGTAGTAACTACTTAAAACTCGCGATTTACCAATTAGCGATAACACAAACAAAACTCAGATGGTGGGAAATATAGGTAGGAAGATCGTCTTGCGAAAATTTTAAGTGGAGGGAACCTTAATAATATTAATAAATCAGCACTCGAAATCCTGGTTCCTGAACAGGCTCGAACACCGATCTCTCACACACGTTGTCATTAATGGTCAAACCGTTACCCTACCGTACTTAATGCTTTCAAAGTGCTTCAAATATGACCGAACTAAATCACACGCGCACTAAACTCCATTCATTTTTCTCTTCAACAATGAGAATGAAAGTCTTTAAAACCACATATGCCTTAACTTCAATGGCCCTTTTACGCTAAAAATGAATAAATAAAAAATGAACGAAAGATAATTTAAAGTTTAAAAGTCCAAATTAAAAGTAAAAATGAAAATAAAATGTTATATACACGTTTTTGGGTGATTTTCATTTTGCTTTTTTAGCGGTGTAACAGGAGAAAAAGAATTTCCAACAATGTTGTCCGTATTACAAATGCTGTCAGCACTTTTTTACTCTTTATTTCTAAAAAAAAAACATCTTTCTGCACAAAAACCCTCGTTATAACAAGTTTTGAAGATATTACTTCTACCAAGCAAAAAGGTTTCAAATGGGTGGATGTCTTTCCAGAGCTTATCAGTTGGTTACGATTGTCAGTAAGTAATTTCAATATATAGAGTTGAGTAGTTGCATTTTGATGAACTAATTTAAGAAAAAACAAAAGAAACAGTTTTGTTTTTAACAATCACGTGTTTCAAGAACAGAACAAGAAGCTTAGATCTTGTGGGTGTAGCCCAATAGGTAGAGAATTTAACAGAAAACTAAAATGTCGATAGAGGGTCAGTCAGGGTTAGCTTAGTTACGCTCAATTTAAGACACAAAAAAACGACGGTGTCAAAGCACTTTAAATTCATTAAACAGGCCACTAAAATTCTTTCGCATCACGTCAAAAGAATAAAAATATTAATTAAATTGAAAAACAATAGTTTTATAGTGGGGAATAATTATTTTGAAAGGGGGAGAGAGAGAGAGAGAGAAATGAAAAAATAAATGTAACTTAGGTTTCGAATGTTTTTAGTTTATAAAAACCTCATACGAACTTTCTTCCAATTGTTGATTCCGTATTGAGTACTGACTTAGCGAAAAAAAATTAAAAACTAGCAAATGTTGGGCTGAAGTTCACACTTTGATCTCAAATTTGTTTTTAAGTTGTTTGTTTTTTCTTTTTCGCTCATTAAGAGCAGTAATAAAAACTTGATAATGCACAAAAAAGCAATAATTTGATTTTTTGTTGTTGTTCTAATTACATTCAAATAGAAATTCTTAACATTGCCTAGTGATAACTTAGCATTTCGTTTTGTTAAATAAAAAACGCCAAGAAAAATAAAAGAAACAAAAAACACCGGGTAAGTCTTTTTTTTCCTTACAAATTCCTTTTTTTACTTCTGCTAATCAAATAAATTCTTACTTTGAGTTTTTAAAAACTAAGAAAACTGAAATATTGCAACTAGTTTCTAAGCGTAAGGAAATACTTTTTTATAAAATTGTAATCGAAAGTGATCTGAGAAATAATGATGGTGCCTTATTTCATATTCTTGTGAAAATGGAGAGATTTAAAAACAACAAAGAGAACTTTACTTTCAAATATCTTCCAAGTACGTGCTTTATCGAGAAACGTTGAACCAGTGTGTGCGCGTGCGTAAGTATAAATATTCCTCCCCAGTAGTAAGACTGAAATTCACACACAATGTATTGTAGTCTATTATATTACATTGAGAACAATTTTATTGCCACCGGCACTCAATGTGCAATATCTTATAATGCACACGTGTATAAGTTTTGTTAAAAATGGCACTCAAGGTACTGTGGTTATGATTTGGCAGCCAACAATAAACAAACCTTGCTGATTCTTTTTAAGAGAACATGTTTGGGTTAATACTTGCTGCCTAAATATACCATGTGTATGAGGCATAAATCCTTTTCTCCCTCAGCTGTGGGTAAAATAGTAAGTCAGACTAGATCCTATAGAATCAGGTGGAAACCAGTCTAGAAGGAACAGTTGAATTCAAACCTGATTGCACTCTTAAAAGTACATGTAGCTGAGAACCGCTTGTGAATCCAAATTCACATTGAAACTCCTTACTGCATGTCTGAATGAATATAACCTCTGCTACACTTAGTCAGCTTTCATTCAAAAGCACTGTTAAAAGGGGCCCTATGTTCTATAGGGAATGCGAGGAACTAACTATATATAACCTGTCGAATTCCCTTCCATATATATATACTTGCTTCCCTGAAAATTACAATCTCCAAGAATTTAAATGCAAAGTGAATTACCATCTTTTGTCTTCTTGACTCACATCCGTTCCATGACAACCTTTCTATCATGTTCTTCTTCCTTTACACTCCACTCTCCTGCAGCCCTCTTCACACCTGTATTCTCATCCTGTTCTTACTCATTCTCTGACTCCCCTGTAACTTGTTCCTCTTTCTCATCTCGCCTATTCTGAAACCCCCTGCGCACCAGTGACAGTTCTGCCTTGCTTAGGGTGAAATGATTAGAAAAAAAACAAAAAAACAATTTTAAGTTATACTATAGTTATAGAGCAAAATTTCTCAATATCCTGGATAGAACGTATGTAAATATAAGTGTGGATGGTCTGTTTCACGCTTGAATGCAATCTGATGGCCTGAAGATTGCATTCAAACAGACCATTGCAACTCTGCATCAACATCAGCATCCACACTTGTGTATTTGGACAGCAATTCTCCTTTAACAAATTTTCAATGAAAAAGAAAAGGTACTTGTGTTAGTGTCATTTTTCTTTTGTGAACAAGATATTTCTTTTTTATTGTTTTTAGGGAGTGTATAAAGAAATTGTTCCAATGACTGATTGACCTGATCACTTTTGGCTAATCTATTAGCCATTTTCGAAAGGGTTCTCGTTGTGCTATTGCCAATGGTGACTAGGTTGCTGATATGTAGACAGACATTGATAATCAAAATATCGATAATTATTTCTGCCTCAATACAATTTTTTTTATATACAATGATGTTCACGATGTACAAGGCCCAAGAACCACTCAAGGTAGAGGGTTACAGAGGAAGCGGCACAGTTTATGCAGACCTATATGGAAGATAACAGCTAACTTGAATAATTTAAGTTTGTAGTAATCAGGGAAGCATTCCCTTGGGAGTTGGTTCCACAAAAAAGTGGTTGATGGAAAGAATCTGCACAAGTTGAGCTTACAACTCAGCAATTTAATACAAAGAGAATGAGAACTATTATTCTCTTGTTGTTATAACAACATTTTGGGTGTTGTATCCTTCAGTCTTGATCAGGTGTTTGTCAATCCACATAACCTACAGGGAATTCCAAACTGAACCCTTAATTTAATCAAATGGGCTAGACACTGTTCTCTAGACAAAACATACCTAGACATGGGCAGTGGAACAAGAACAGTCTACCCTGCTGTTCTCACCCAGAAACTGTGAAAGTGTAACTAAGGTCTACTCAGTATAGATGCAGTATAAACCAGAGCTTGGTACAGTGTGAGTTGGACAAATGAATGTTTTAAAAATTAATATTTCAAAAGCATGCATATATAGCAGTAAATTAGGCTAAAATTCCTTGCTTTGATTCATAAATATTTTTCAAATAATCCATTAAGCAAGATTTTCAATAAAAATACTCTAAAATTAAGTTATATTTGTACAGATAACCTGGAAAATAATTATGAAAAAATATTTTAATTAAAGTTTTAAAACTAATTGTAAATAAGAATCATCCAAAGACTGAAATCAATAATTTAGACAGTGTTTCTACAATTTCCTTTATTACTAAGTAGTGTTCTTTGGAAAACATGTCTTACAGAATCCATTTGTGCATTGTGGTACAGTGGATATCGGCTCGGAACAAGAAATCAGGGAGCCAAGTTCAAATTCCAGTTGAATTCATTGCATTCACTTACGCACAAATACCCTTGGGAAAGGTATTAATCCATCTCTTCCTTCCAGTTATGGGTTAAATAACAGGACAGATTGGGTTCTATAGCCTTGGCTGGCAACCAATCTACTGCAGAAAGCAATGGCAACCTACTGCGGGATAATCTTCTGCCCAGTCAGTCATGTCTCTTTTGAGACATGATCGCCCAAAGCGTGTATCACGTATGTCACTTAACTGATTATTTCTTCTACAGAAAACCCTAGTAATATAAAGATTTATATTGGTAGTACTAAGAAGTTGCTTAAAAAAGATTTTATCAACACACTTCTTCATTTAATAATAAATACAAAAATAGAATATATTTGGTATCTAAAAGAAACCAATAAAATTACCCCCCACCAAAAAAAAAAAAAAGAAAAGAAAAGAAAAGAAAATATGTAAGAGTTTAAACAACCTATGCTCTTGTGCCTATATGAAAAACTTATTAAATTTCTTAATAAAAATCTATTAAATAAACATAATGAAATAAATGTCATAAGCAAACATAAAATGTTCACCTTGGAAATGGTTAAAAAATTCTTCATAAAAGAATATCCATTAACTTACATATAATCAATAATTTGTTTCGTATTATGACATAATATTAAAATTTTCACAAATTAAGAGTTTATGAAAAATTAGGGAAAAATGCACTCTGAACAAAAATAAAAATAGTATAAACATACTCAACGGTATATCAAAAATATAAAATGTTTTCTTTCTTTTCAGTTTTAAAAAATCCTGAGATACAGAGAAAGCTAAGACAATAATCTTGTAACAATAATGGATACATCACACTGGAAAAAAAGTAGTCTAGACAGTAGTTATATATACTGACACTTTCTCATTAAGATTGAAAGAAGAAACCATGTAGTCCTCAAACATATAACCTACATTTTTAAATTTAAAAGTTGAACTTCATTCTGATAGTTAAAATAAACACACAAATAAATTTTTCTGTCTTTCCCAATCCATATTAACTCTCTAAATAACAACAGTATCGTTTTCTGCATTCAAATGTAAATCATTTTCACAAGTCAACATTGCCTGATGATGAGGTAAAATCTCAAAACATAGAAATTTCAGTGTCGCCTTGTAAATTAATTTTGAATAAAAAACAAATTACACGCACACACATATTTAGCACCAAAATATTTTTTTCCAGTAGTTTTACCGATAAAAAAGGTATTTTGGCAAGCAGTTTTTTTATTGTAAAGTGCTCAATATCAGGATGGAGATTGAGCATCAATAGTTTTAGTGCAAAGAATGTCACTTTAACTGAGCAAGTTCATGCCAACTTCAAAGTTTTGTGAGGACACTATCATGGTGCCTTCACTTTGAAGTTGGCATGAACCTGGTCAGTTCAAGTGACACATTCTTTAGACTAAAACTATCAATGCTCTATCTCCATCGCAATATTGAGCACTTTACGATAAAAACCTGCTTGCCAAAATACCTTTTTATCAGTAATAATACTGAAAAAAAAAAAAATACAATTTTGGCACTAAACATTATCATAACTCAACACACACTATATATAAAGAGGAGGAAGAGAAAGGAAATTAAAATACTTGCTCTTCTTTCCGTGTCTTGTGTGTGATTAAAGCCAACTGAAAAGATACTGTGATTAAGGCTTTTATTTTTCTTCTGTTTATATAAGCGCATTCTTTTCTAGTCATAATCTGTGTAAAAACTGTCTAAAATATTCTGCACATCCCAGCATTATTGGCTATTCTTTTAACCGTTATCAAGGATGATTTTCCTTTTTATTTTTAACCCCAGCTCCAATTTTTCATGCCAACTTTAACCTGCAAAAATTTAAATGTCATGGTAATCGCTATCTAATGTCGTCCTGATTACTATTTGTTTATTATTAAAATTTTCCTGTTCCAAATTTTTCCAGTCTGTAACCTCTTGCATCTTAATAGCTTTACTGTCTTGTCAGATTAAAAAAATAAAATATGATAAAGAATATATGGATTTTTTATGTATGTATCTAGTGTTATAGGATTTTTCTTTTTTCAAAAGCAGCCAACACATTCTGTCCATGTTCATAGTTGATTTTATTGAGTGTTGTTCTTATTCTTTTTATCATTAGTGCTCCTAAAGTCAAGTGCACATGAAAGCCTGTATAACCAATCCAAAGCAAACAAACAAAAAAAATTACATAATTGATTTTTCTCCATATCTCATTCTCTGATAAAGCTTTAAAAATAAAATTTGTTAGATTGATAAAAGTTTCCTATTTGTTCTTCATCCTATCATTCTTTTGGATTTATATTTGATCCATAGAGGTAGAGATAGATAGAGGTAGGTAGGTATATATAGTGGTAGAGATGGATATTTCTTTTAAAATATCAGTTTTTAAAGTATTAATAATGTTTTGTTCATTCCATAGATTATTTTAATAGAAACGTACCCAGGTCAGCATCTACAACAGGGATTATCTACCCACTTTTGTTAATATGCACCTGATAAAAACAGAGAGCACAGCAGTTGAAACATTGTGAAAATAAGATAATCATTCAAATGTAAATAAATGTAACTTTTCATTCTTTTTCTCTCAAAATATTAACTTCTAAAACCCTTTGTAAAAGCCTTATATGCAGAAAATAAGTACAAGCAAAGTTAAAAGAAATTTATTTAAAAATATCAAAACAAAAAATATTTACAGTATGATATACATACATCTATCTAATCTAAATCTATCTATCTAATCTAATTTAAACTTATTTATAAATGAAACTTTGTGTGTGTGTGTGTGTGTGTCTGTGTATATCCGTTACCTATAGACTCCGAAATGGCTCAACTGATTTTCTTGAAATTTACACAGTTGTACTATAAGCATCTGTAAGTGTTCTTAGTTAGGTTTTGTGTCAAGGTACCCCCGATAAATATCAAAAATCAATAATTGAAAAAAATCGGGTTATAGAAGGAGTGGTCCAATTTTAATAAAATTTTATTGGACTCATAGACAAAGACATAAGAAACAATATTCAGAAGTTTCAAGGTTGCAGTTCTTACAATAGTGCAGAAAATCAATTATATATATATATATATATATATAAATAAAAGGCTAGATGTTTGTGTGTGTGTATGTCCTTTATACAAATCTGCAATTTTTATCCAATTCTCAACAAACTTCAGACAAATATTCTTTAGGCAGAGTCTGAGCTCCAAGATCATGGATTAGTTTTAAAGCTTTCATTACACTCGAGCAACACCGGGTATACTGCTAGTATAAAATATTTTTAAGAGATCAGATAAAAAAATATAGAATTATGAATCTTTAAAATCTAATATCCAACTTAGCACCCCCCCACCAGTTATTTTCTGATGCCCACCTTCAATACACAATTCTGATCCACTAGATTAAATACTCTAATCACTCATCCCATGATGAAGCACCAAGAATTAATTTAATCAGTTGACAAGGCCATAGTACGAGAACCTGGTAAGAATCAAACTTATTTTATGCTGACAAACTGATTTGATAGGCGATATTGCTAACCATTATGCCACGATAGGCATCCAATTCTAAATATTTGAAACATAAGCTCACTATAAAAGTACAATCTGTCCATGCTTAACAAACAAGTACATTTGGGCATTTCTAGGTCACAATGTGGAGTGCTTACTGCTTAAAGTGATTCTGCAACTATTTTAGAGTTATCATTCTAGACTTTTGGTTGAATTGCACAAAAGATACTGACAAAAAAAAAAAAAAAAAGCAATCTTTTTTTAATATCATTATTGACTGAACACTCCAGATTATGAATATTTTTTATTATTAAATTTTATAAAAATTGGTAAGAGGAATAGTTTGCAATGTAAAATCTTTGTAAATTGATCCTCAAAACAAGGCAAAACAAGTATGCTCCCAGAACAGGTTTTCTTTAAAAAGAAAAAAAAATTGTAATCTGCTGACATTTTTCATACAATACTATTAAGCATTTCAGAATGCAATTTTTTTTTTTTTAACATGAGCATATTTTTTATAGCCTCTCTAATGAGGTTACAATTAATTTACATAGTAAAATGTACACTTTTATTAAGTTTTATAAAATTATTATTAATATCTTTTTTCAGAATATGAACTTATGTACAGTATATATATATATATATATATAATACATACATATAGGGCTAATCATGGGTTCTTGACTGATTTTGGGACCCTAAACAGTGCTTTTTGACTCACTATCTTAACATTTGAGATTTTCTACCTATTTTTATATTTTACAAATTAAACTTAACACAATTGTCTATTAAAGGATGAAAAATCTTTTTGCCATTCTAAGTTGGTTTATGTTTTTTTTTCCTGCTGAAATATGTGAATTTATTTTACTCATGCTAAGTAAAAAAATTAACATTATATAAAATTTACTATTTTAATAATAATAATGTTGAATGTATTAAAATTGTTCAACTTTATAACAAGAAAAATCTGAGGTTGATGTTTAAAAATTGTCACAAAACATTTGATTTATTTAAGATGGAATGATCTATTATGACACATCACTAATTTGTATTTAGATACACTGTAATTATTTTCATTTTTTAAATTTTACAATTTAAATAAATAAATAAATAAATAAATAAATAAAAGGTGAAAATTTCTGGTCACAGTGCCTTTGTATCAAACTTCAGTATTTTTTTAAAACTGACCCCCCCCCATGCCAAAAAAACAAAAACTACATTTACATGTTTAGCAGAAATGTTCCTAATATTAAGCATAAGTTGAATATACAAGGAAAAGACAATGTTTTACTAAACTGTAAAACATACGCAAGAGGTGATCCTATCAGTAATCTGATCTTTATCATAGTCAAAAATGAAATATTAGTTTCTAATAAGATAGCAATTTTTTTTCTAATTGGGGTGTTAGTTTTTGGTTGCGCTTCATATCTTATATGCAATTTAGGCATTTGTTAATGCAAGTCACATTAAATTTAACACTTAAATCTTTTTAAAAAAAATCCATTAAAATCAAATTCGAAACCATCTTCCTTTTGTTCGATAAAAATTTAATTTATTATAAAAATTTCACTTTCAATGATTTTATAGATAAAAAACAGATTACTAATGGAATCACCACTTAGTTATATTTTAGCTTGTCTCTTAGAATTTTATGTACACAAAGATTCAGTTAAACTAAATGTGTAATTGTAGCAAGCAACATTAAGACTGCATTTCGCAGTGCTAAAATTTAGTGCATGTGTACTTATGTTAAGAGAAGAATGAATGTTCATCCTCAATCAATGAATACAAAGTGTGAGCAAACATTGTGTTCAATGTACGTATAGCGTTTTTATTTTAATAATGGCTTGAATTCATTTAAAATATCTAACCTTTTTATGAAGAATTGACAATATTTGCCTATTTTTGTTACCTGAATTCCATTTATCTTTTTTACTTTATCCAAACTGTTTTGCAGAAGGAACGGTACAAAACATAAGCCCGATATGAAATTTAGAACATTTTTGGTAGGATTGACAAATTTAGGCCAAATAGTATAATGGTTGTCAGATTGGAAATTCAGACAGCATCTCTTTCTCATTCAATTCAAATCTGGAAAGACATGCATCTACCATATGGGTTAAATAGTTCTCTTGCCTTGGGTAGGTAGTGTCTAGCAGAGAAAAAAATTTGAATTCACTCCACACCCCTATAAATAATAGGTTAGATTTAGAGAACAACTATGAATTCCAAACAAGCATGAAAAAAGATGGTCTATCTTATCCTAAATAAGGCACTACTTTCTGCAAAATTCATTGCTGTTACCACCTGTGAAAATGATATCAACTAATTTTAAGGTGCTAATTCTTTATTAATTCAAACATCATTTCATTCCATTTTTTTTATTTAAGTAGTATTTGTCTACCAACCAGCACACTTAAGAACACTTATTAAATGAAATGTGTTCTACAACAGGATTAAAAGCTGTGTCCTTGTTAGAGAAAACCACTGTCTGATCCAGCATGTTTTAACTTCTCGGCCACGAAGAGCATCACAATTAAGCAAGGTTCTATTTATCTTTAAAGCACAATCATTCGTACAGATTACTCAAAAGGCATATCAGGTCAGTTTTTATCCAAAACAAAGCAATTTTTAAAGAAATAATAGATCCTGTTTTTTATTGAAACACAGGTATTAACTCATTTTGAGTTAATCCTGATTGTACATGGTTTTGAAAAAATTAAATGGAAAAATAAAAATGAAGTTTAAGTCATTTAATTCGACTTTACATCTGCCCACCACAAATATTAATATCACTAAAAAAGTGTTAAAAGCATATAAAGTCATGTTACTGTACAGTAAATAAGAATAAAAGCATATAAAATCATTAAAATGTATACATTTACAATAAATGTTTATATAATCATCATAAATCCTAGAGAATGAAATATGAAAACATCTGTGACTGTGTTATCTTATTTGATGCTGACAATCCACAGCCATTTACGTCCACATTGTAAATAAACAAATTGAATGTAAATATTGGTAAATTTAACATTAATTATTTTTGCTACTATTGCAACATAATTTTAATAACTGTATTTGTTATTTAATCTTACAAAATCCTTTTATTTTATAATGTCTTAGAGCAAACCACATTCACAAATAAAGAGACCGCAATGTCCTGTAAAGATCACCAAATGTACATGTATTTGTAAATATAGTTAACTTTTTTTCTAGTATTTATCTATATTTCTGAGATGAGGTAGTATTTACATTATTCAGACTATTGTCTGAATCTTTGTTGCCATTTGTACGACGTTTTGGCCATTGTACACTACGGCCTTCTTCAGGAGCTAGGAATTTCGAACAGAAATAACTCATGACTTTCAATCGTGGTATTACTATGCAAGGAATGAGAATGATATGCCCCAGTGATTGTAATAAAGGGTTCAGTTCGAAATTCCTAACACCTGAAGAAGGCCAGAGCATACAATGGCCGAAACATTGTACAAATGGCAACAAAGATGAGGACAATAGTCTGAATAATGTAAATACTGTAAACTTTTATCTGTACTATATTTAAAACAAATTTATTTGTAAGCTTAAAATAGATTCTTATTAACCATATATTATTAAAAATGCATTTATAAATGAAATACAGAACTTGGAATGGTTATTTGTGATTTAGCTTAGTAAAAAGTAAATTTGGAGATAAGTAAATTCACATTAAGTTACATTTCCTGGGACAGATTACCAATGTAAGGTGAGGTATACCTGTATATTTTCATTACTTCAAACATTCTATTTTTTACATTTTGGACATGAATCTCAGTCAATATCGCCCGGTTCACACTCCACCCACATCTATTGAACAGGTGAAGAGGCTCATCTCTTGTTCCCTGTTTAGGATGTGGTTTCCGGCTTTCTCTTTTCCATTCTTTTTACCCTTACGTAGCCCTCTGCGCATCAGTGGCGTTATCGCCTTGCTTGGGGTGATGTGATTAAAAAAAAAAAAAAAAATATGCATTTGAGAAATTATTTAATGTGTTCAAATGGCTAGTCACACCAAAAGTGATAGCAGTAAACCGAGTTCAAATTTTGGTCTTGCTCATTACATTCACTTTCGCACAAATTAACTTGGGCATGACATGTATTCAGTTTTCTTCTCCGAGCTATGGTTTAAGTAGTAAACAGGAATCACTTGCCTTTACAGTCTATGAAATAGACAAAAACCAAGGCAGGCAAAACAGGAAGCAAATTCAATTCACTATCTTAAGAATTCATGGTAATTCCAATAAAGAAAAGTAAGCTCTGAAGATTAACCATTAATCATGACGAGGCAGCAAAGCATAAAATATCACCTGAAGAAGAATAATGTGACGAAACAATTCTTTTTGTGTAGTGATATAATGATTTCTTTTGTAAACCATTGTAATAACAAAGTTACAATATTAAGCTCTACTCTGTATTGAGCACTTTTTATAAAAGTAAATGTAAAACAGTAGGTATTTTTTTCTGTTCTTTCCCTTCTTTATAACAAAACGGGCTGTATTACTATATTGTGACTGTGCGTATGTTTTACGGCCTAATGGCAAAACGTAAAATGAAAAAAAAAATTATATGACAAAAAGTTTCAACAACAATAAATCTTGAATAATTTTCATTCAATTGATGGAGTTAGATTAAAAAATTATCAATTTTATACTAGAATGGATTCTTAAGCCAGTAACCTGTTCAATGTTTAACTGTCAATAAACACTAACAGTGTCAACAATTGATTAAGTGTATTTGAGAAGGAAAGAGGGAATAGGTTTGGAAAAAGAAAAGTGATTTCCTCATTAGGCTACGAATTTACTGATGCCTCTGTGTTTCACTTTTTCTTTAATGAACAACCATGCATAGCGAACAATTTTTGTCTTGTTAAAAATTCATGGAATTTTTATGATAAAAATAGGGTTTTCTTTTAAAAAATAAAATTCGGGAGTCCTAGATAACTTCAAAACTATTTGCTTAAACAACAAAATAAAATAAATAAAACAGCTCTTATTTTTGGTTTCTTAACCGTCAGTTAAAAACAAAACTAAACACGAAAGTAAGTATTTGTGTCGTAGAATTACTAAATAAAAGAAAAGATGTTTCCCAATGATTTTTTACGAAAAACCGTAAACGTGTACTGTACTTAGTTAGGATCATAAAAATAGTAGTAAATTAATAAATAATGCAAGTTGTAAATAGTCAAAAAAGGGAACTTACAAATTGTCCTTAATTGAAATGATTTTTTTTCTTTACGTTTTCAACATTGAAAAACGAAAGAGGAAGAACTGTTTTTAAAATCAGGCATTCACAACCTAAAAAAAAAACACTGTAAAATATTTGGACAAACCAAAAATATCTTTTCTAAATTGGTTTATCGCTTTGTTTTTACAAACTATAAATACAGTTTTAAAAATATATACAAAGAAAAATAAATCCAGTACTCTGCGATCAATTGCAAAATAAAAAGAAAAATAGAGGAAGGTGTTTGATTAAATTTCTAGTTACTACCTTATACAGTAGCAGCAAATTTTCATTTTCTGAGCCATTGCCTTATTTTGAGAGTTTGCATCATAAAGAAAAAAACAAAAAACAGCTATTCATTTTTTAACAATAGGATGTAGATTATTGTAAAATACAAATAGACTTGTACTTTCACATTGCACTCAAGGAGTTTTATTTTCATCAGGAACACAAGAGGATCTTTGTTGTCAACTAAAAATGTCACAGTGTCAAACAGATTGAGAGAAAGAGAGAACAAAAAACGAACAAAAAAAAAAAAAGCAGTTCTTGATTCATGCCTTCAAAACACTTTTTCACATAATTATGCCAGTTAATGAGTTAAATAAAAATAAAAGTACCACACAAAGAAATTTGCATAATGAAGAACAGAACTTTTTTGTGACAGTCATTCATTTAGCAACATGATTTGTTTGAAATCAAATATGAATTTGAGAAGTTAAGCACATTTGTTCAAAATAATCAAGATTCAAGCTGCTAACAACTTCGTTTATCGTTTTTTGTAACCTATCCAAGCGATTCTAAATGATTTTTTTAATTCGTCATACAAATGGCTATATCCTTATACTTTTCAACGATTTCGGAACGAAACGCGGGACAAAATTGGTTTTCTATTGTAAAACGAAAATACCAGCGGAAAAAATGAATTACGTACCATACCAATTAACAACAGTAATTTCGTTTACATTCAAAACGACACAACTACATATGGTTTTCAAAAAGCAATATTTTCTGATTTTACGAAAAAAAAAAATCAGATTCATTAACAAACATTTTTTAATTGTTTCTATTTCATTGCATTTTTTTTTCACCTGGAAAAAAAAAATGTCAAGTTTCAGTAGCGATACATTTCGCGATAACGTATCATCCTCACAGCAAAAATTACTGAAGAAAATAAATATTTGAATTCGACAAATTGTTTTTGTCTGTATTTATTCCCCCACCCCACATAAAGAAATCAGAATTTTGGGAAGCATGTCAACCACTACAGAGAAGAGGAGAGGGAGAGTAGTAGGTCGTTTTGAAGATGACAGACAATTATGTTAATTTAAATTGCAGCAAAAATAAAATATTGAAAAGGAAAAGTGAAAATGGAAAGTACACGATTACACAAACAAAAAAAAATAATGTGTGAAAGTGATTTACTGGAAGGCGGGTTATTTGTTAAATTTAAACTGCAAAAATCTGTTGAAGGGAAATGAAAAGTCTGTTTTTTTATATTCTTTTCTTAATAATTTGATTGTGTTTTGACATTTTTGTTACTAAAATTTTTCAGAGTTAGTAAAAAAAGACAAATTAAAAAGACATTTCCTTTCCTATATCGCTGTCTGCTGCTAGTAAACGCAGTTCTTTCTTTAACAGGGTCCACTGATCTCTCTCTCTCACCAAGTGTCCACACATTTCTCTCTCTGCCAGGGTCAATTTATATTTTTCTCTCTCACCAAGTGTCCACACATGAGATGTCTAGCTCACTGTCGACATTTGTATCAATCAAAAAAGTCAAAACAAAATATTAAATACTTATGAAGTCTGGTTTGTTTTTGAAATTAAGTTTTTTTTTTAAGCAACAGTTTTAATTTCAATATTTCTAACATAACTCACGACAAACATTTTTAAACCATCAGTTTATGAAACAGAAATAACTAAAAGCATTCGCTAAAATTTATTATCAAATTTATAAGAGAAAGAATAAAGACAGCAATTAACCATAAAAGGTTTTTAATATTTTAAACCAGTCAGTTAAGTGCCATACGTGATACATAATTGGGCGATCATATCTCGAAAGAGACATGACGGACTGGGCAGAAGATTTTCCCGCAGTAGATTGCTGTTACTTTCTGCAGTAGACTGGTTACCAACCAAGGCTACAGAACCCAATCTGTGCTGTTAATTTGACCCATAGATAGAGGGAAGAGACGGAATACCTTTCCCAAAAAAGGGTATTTGCACGTTCCGAGCCGATATCCACTCCACCACAACGCACATCCAGTTTTAACGAACTTAAAATAAATATATCAATGAACTTTAACCTTGCGATATTGGGTCATTTTATTCGTCAAACTTAATTAAATCTGACTTATAAATTTCAAAATTATAAAATCCCAACAACAGAAATTAAGAATTGATTTAAGAAAAAAAAAAAAGAAAAAAAAAGTGATCTTTTTGACAAGTCTGTTCAATTCATCGTATCTATCATGCCTAGCTTCATCTAACTAGGGAAAGTTTAGCCAAAAAAAATTACATCTCATTTCGATTGATAACCCAAACTTAAAGAAAAATATTCTATTTATTTATTTATTTATTATTTTTTTTTTAAGGTTTAACTCATCCTAAATTAGTTACCTAAATGAAAGTACATTTATTTGACATGCAGCATTCTGATATTGCTACAAAAAAAAAAAAGAAAGAAAAAAAAAGAAAAAAAAAAAAGAAAAGTACCTGTCTGTAGCGTAATTAATACGATACCTCCTTCTCTTTTTATCGCGCGTGCATTTTCAATTTTTAATGGAACGTATAGGATTTTGTTTGAAGCCTACAACTTTATACAATCTTCTTAGCCTACCTTTATTTAGTCAAGCTTTTTTCCTCCATCTTTAACGATTTTGGATGTAGTTCTCTAAACTACACGGAAACTGAACCTGAAGCAAGAGAGTTTAAATTCTAACCGGGGTAATTTTCAGTTCGCGTTCCATTCGTACGAGTGCCCTTGGGTAAATGCATGATTCACCTTCTCCAATAGGTCATGTCAGGTCACAGATTTATTACTTTTATGCCGTGTTTTACTCAGGGGGTTATTACGCATATTAATTGAAGAGAGAGAAAATGGGTCCCACCGAGTGAACACATTTGTCCAGAAAAAAAAACGTCATGACGGACCCAATAAGCACCTGACAGGAATGGATGGATGGATGGATGGATGGGATTGAATTACACGCGGGGGTAGACAAAAATCATTTGTTGAAGAAATGTTAAATAAATTTAATTTTTTCATTTCGTACACAAATACAATTTGAACTCAGTCATGTTAAAACTTTTACGCCAAAAGATTGTAAGTTAATAATCAATAATGGAGTTATTTTATGAGAGAGAGAAAAAAAGAAGCAGCTAAGTGAAGGCAGGTGGTGTCTGCGAAAAACAGGAATTTTTGGAACTTTGTCAACAAGTTGTAGGTGAACGTATTATTACGTTTAATAAAGACAGCCTTTTGTGTTCTAATAAAAAGGCTAACGAATGTTTTTGTTGGTTTAAAAAGAAAGATTTTTACTTAAGTGTGAGCTGGCGTGCAATTATTTATTTTTAGCCTTGAGATTCGAGACAGAATATTATTCTAATTTAAAATAAAATTATTTCAATTATCTGTTAAAGCAAGGAAAGTGTAAAAAACATTGTTATTTTGCATTAGATAAATAATAAAAAAAAGGTTTATTTAACAAGCGTAAAAATACCACAAATGAATGAATTTAAAAGCAACTGTTTTCTTAAATTATTTTTCATCTATTTTTAATTTTATCGTTTTCTTTTGTTAGCTGAGAACAGATGTTCAGAAATGATAACTTATTAATAAAAATCTGAAAACCTTCCAGTTAGTCAAATTGAGATTGAAAATCTTTTGATTTTAGTCATATTTTTTAGTTTAAGCTACTTTCAATTTTAAAATTTAGTCAGATTTGTTTAGCTTTCATTTTAAGATTTAAACCATAAAGAAGATTAAGAAATATAGCTGAATAAAGTGTGCGTTTTTATATTGCTTGGATGCATAAAAAAAAAAGAAATCGTGAAAGGCCACTTGTTTAAAATAAATCAATCATTCGTTATTGCTTATATTTTTTTTAATCGTTTAAAGTTTACGTTGCTAAAAAAAAAGACTAGTGTGTTTTAGACATTTCAAGCCAAAACCGAGTACCTAGACAATGACCATAATTCTTTTCTGGCACGAAGTCGATCGACAGCAGAGAAACTAAAACACCGACAACTGAACTTTCTCTATTTCATTCAAACCAGATGTTTGACATCACCCTCTTTCTCTCCCTACACTAAGCTGTATTAACGCCTCTTCACTGACATATCAGAAAAGACACCTGAAAGAAAATAGTTTATGATTGATATATACGTACATTTCATTTTTAATGTGGTTATTAAGGTTTTCATTTAGTTATTTTTGTCGTGCTACATAAAGTTCCAAATTTAGTTGGCAAAAGAATGTGGTTGTTTCGTTTTAATTTTTCTAATCTGTTTTTGTTTGTAATGCTTGTTGCAGCATTTGCCTGTTCACCAAGGGTGGATCGATCCATAGCCCGACACATTAGCTAATAATCTCAATGCTCAATCAATATGTGTTGATAAGAAAGGAGAACGTATTTCTTGTGTAAAAATAAATAAGTGTATCACTGAGTAATACCTTTGTGCATTTTACACGATGATACACGTTTTAAAAATTAATTTTAGACAATAATGTCAATTCTGGTCAACCATAATTAGCTTTACCAACACATCTGGTTGTCATCACTCACTCAACGCGTCAGAAACATATGACCTCCGTGATTAAGAAATACTTTTATTTTAAATTTCATGCTGTTAACAATTCAGTCAAATCAAATTTAACTTTAATTTTACTAATTTGTCAAAAATAACGTGTCACAGATTTATATTTTATTTCTGTAAGATTTTTAAAACTGAAAAATCAACTCTTGTTTACAAATCTGTCAACAAAAAAAATGGACGAAGAAAAAAATAACATGACAATTCTAAAAATATAATTTCTATTTGAAATACACTGGAAATAGTACATTTTTTAATTACCTAGCTTTCAATTCAAACTAAAAATAAAGCTATATATATTATATATATATATATATATATTTAAAACTTCGAATCTAAGTTTTAAATTGAATTTTCGATATGTGAGTGTTTTGTGGTGTATTGGATATCGGCTCGGAACGAGAAATCGGGGAGCTGAGTTCGAATTCCAGCCGAATTCATTGCATTCACTTACGCGCAAATACTCTTGGGAAAGGTACTAGTATTAATTAATCCGTATATTCCTTCCAGTTATGGGTTAAAAATAACAGGACAGATTGGGTTCTATAGCCTTGGTCGGCAACCAGTCTACCGCAGAAAGTAATGGCAACCTACTGCGGGATAATCTTCTGTCCAGTTAGTCATGTCTCTTTCGAGGCATGATCGCCCAAGCGTGTATCACGTATGGCACTTAACTGAAGTCTTAGATATCGAAAATGAGTGGCGGTACCTAGTTTACTTTTTTTTAGTTTAAAGTTTATATTTCCTTCCATCTTTTCTTCAGGCTACGGATTTATGGGTGTATCTGTGTGTTATTTCTCCTTTTTTAAATATCTCTAAAGTTGGCGAGATACATAATGGTTCTAATCAAAAAACCGATCACAAATCCTTACAAGACTGGAAATAGTTACTGATGATATGCGGGCGCCTGTTATGTGTTTGAAAACCCCGCCCCACAACGCGCACTCAAAAGGAAAAAAAAAAAAAATACGCACACACTGTAACACTTACAACGAAATACAGGTACTAGCTAACTGAAGTTAATTTCTCATATATACATCAACTAAACACGTGTGCAAAATTGTGTGTCAAATAACAAATAAAAGTTAGGTTAACTTAAAATTAAAAAAAAAATAAAAATTACTGACTTCCTACAAAGAAGTGCCTTCTCTTCCGGCATTAGCGTAACTGCTACCCAGGAATATTTTTCCTCCACTCTCCCCCACAAAAAAATTCACTTACGAAATTGTACCTCTGTTCTTAGATCCAGATGTAGTAAAGAAAATCATTAAAAAGTTTCTTCTTGTGTAGGTTAGAACATTTTCTTGACAATGTTGCTATGATTGGATTTCAAAAATTTTCAACGGATAATTGCCAAATGAATTTGTAAAAGAAAATTACTTTCTTGCGCAATCAGTACCCACTTCAAGAAAAACTGCGGAATGCAGAATTAGGCTAAAAAAGAAAACAGCTTCAAGTTTACCGATGTCTGAGACTAAGAGAAAGAAAAAACTGATGAATTCTTTAGCATTATCTTAAAGCTAGAAACAAATTTAATGTTAAAAAAAAAAAAAACATTTAAAGCCGCTGTTTAAAAAACAACAAAAACAAAATTCAAAGAAAACAGTGAGTAAACAGCTTGGTTTTACTTTCTAAGAAATTAGAAATCTAAAAACCCTTTTAAATCGACGAATTTTCCCTTAGAGTGACGTTTAAATTTACTTAAAAAAAAAAAAAAAAAATCAGTAAAACCCAAAATTTTAAGAAATTAAATATGCAACTTTTCTCTCTCCAAAACACTGATGAATCAATGTTTCAATGATCAATGTAGCGGCTACTACTACACACACGAAAGTCTCTCTAAAGTTAGCAGTAGGCTTTCAACTTTTCGTTAATTCATCATAAGGATGATACCGTATGCAGCTCTCAGTAACAATAGAGTAGTACAAAATGACCATTATTTGTAGACTAAAATAATGCGGAGATGACCACCTTTTAATAAATCAGGTAGTCGTCAACGGTACCAATATCTGAAGGACACCAGAGCAAGAGAGGGAATAAAAAGTGATTGGGGGGAACGTAGGTGCGTACAAGGCGTCTATTACATTTTTAATTTTTTTTTTTTTGTTGCTTTGCGGCACCATCATAAGTAGTAAACGACGTTTATTGATTAAATAATTAAAATCGTTATATAACTCTTCTCAGTTCCACAGCAAACGAGTATATACATTTTTTGTTATTGTTTTTACGGTAAAAACAAACAAAAAAAACAAAACAGGTATTGCATCAACGTTTACGCACTATATATCATTCTTAAATTGAATTGAATTCATGCGAAACTATTTTTTCTTATCCAATTTAGCACAAGGACGTTTTTAAAAAAAAAATAAATAAATAAAAACTATTTAAGGAATTAGCAACAAATAACGTTTATGGGTTTTTAGTGTCACTGTTTGTTTTTTTACTTCACTTTTAATTGGAAATTAATTCCGACGACTAAAAATAAATACAACTGCAATTAATTGAGCACTTGTCACTTAACGAGTCAAGCATATGGGAATAAAAAAAATAACGGGCATATTCATCAGTAGAGAGAAAAAAAATACACTTTTAAAATTGAAAAACTTTAAACAAATAATTTAGGTTAAAAAGGTAAGAAATTTAAAAGCGACTGGATTTTAAACATTGTGTTTTTTTTTTGTTTTTTTTTTACGATAAAGAGTAAGACATGGGCACAACCCCCAGGGTGAGAAAAAACTTCATCGTTACGTTTTATCGTTAAAGCATCACTGGCTATTAGTTAAATCGACAGTTTTTGTTAAAATTGCAGGAAGGATTTTCATTTAAAAAAAAAAAAAAGTTTAAAAACGAAGGCTAAAAAACTTACCACTGGCTATTTGTAAATATAACAGCAGAAAATGAGTGATTTTTTAAAAAACAATTTCAAAAATGATGGTTTGATAAAAAAAAAAAGCAACTGGTAGTCAAAATCTACAAAAGAATTGAAAGTTTTCAGTAGCCAGATTAAAGAAAATTCTGATTACTTGTTCAAAATATCGACTACGCCAATAAAAACAAAACTAAAAGTGAAGTTTTTTTTTTTAAAGATTGTATTTTGCAAATATTTTTAAAAACAAATGCTAGATTAGAGATCAACTGAGGTATACCCGATATACCGACCCTCTTAAAAAAAAAATAATTACTTAGATCACTCATTTTAAAAACAGTCTTCATTGAATACCTACAGAGAATCAACTGCTATATATTCGCTTTTTGCGGGGTGTGGGGATCATTGTAAGTTAAAAAAAAAAAACAGCAGATCAAAGTTGTAAAAAAAAAAAAAACTTTCAAACTGAAAAATTACAAAATTGAACACGGTATTTTATTAAAAATATGTCAATATTAATTTTTACTGAAAATTATTTTTTGAAAACTGGCAGTTCTTGTATTGTTCCTTACTGACAACATTTCATTTTAAATTTAAGAAATCACGTGTATTCCAATTACAACAAAAATTTAAAAAAAAGATTTTTCCAGTATTCTACCTGCTACAATCGAAACGGCATAAAAAACGGTTTTAAAAAAAACTGTATCTTTGAAATAAATGATAAATCACTGTTTGTTTATTAAAGAAAATGTAACATATGAAGAAGAAAAGTCATGATTTATTTTATTATTTACATTTGAATGCGGCAATGTTTATTTAAAGAAAGTAAACTAAATAAAAACAAAAAACATTAGAAATTAAAAGATAATAAAATAAGTGCAAGAAAGGAGTTTTTATTAATTGCGATTGTTTAAGCGAATAAAATTAAAAAAAAAAAACAAAACAATCTCATTATTGTGTTTCGAAAGAAGCCCGAACCAAAGTGAACCTTCGAATGGAACGAACAATAACAAATCTGAACAATTAAGCAAATAAATTTAATAAATAATCAAAAACGATAAATTAAAAAAAAAAATATATATATATATATATATATACAAACCTGGATGTTGGGTAGAAGGAACTGGTTTAAAAATCATTCATAACCAACTTTTTTTTTTTGTAAATTTTTTTATCACTGCTTTTTCTATTATTGTGTTAATTAAATTAATAAAGACAGATAAAATTTCGTGAACTGTCTCTTAAACTCCGGGTGGGTAAATTTTTTTTTTTTCTTAAATCTTGGATGAAGCAAGTAATTTAAACTGTACTTAAAAAAAAAAATTAAAATTAAAAAATAAATAAAAATTTAAAAAAATCTATCCTCATTAGAGGGGATAAGTATTAAAAAAAAAAAAAAAAACAACCGGCGTAGCCTAAATGCTTATAAAAGTGTTAGCCGTCCTTAAGCGTGTGCAATTTATCCTCTCTTTCTTTTTTTTCCCCTCTCTACGTTTATTTCTCCTTCACTTTCTCTAGCTGCATTTGTCTCTATTTCTACACCCCATCTCACTCTTTCTTCTTTTTTATTTATCTTTTTCACCCACTTCCCCTTCTCTTTACATAAAAGATGCATGCGCAGCGTGTTTATCCATAAAAAAAAATCCACCCTCTTTCCCTCGGTCTAACTCTTTTTACACTTTTCTCTTTTAAATGCGACATTTTTGTCTTTCTTCACACCAACCTTCTCTCTCTCTCTCTCTCTCTCTCCAACTGCCTTTCTTTGTTTCTATCACTCACACACACCCTCTTCTCCTCTGTGTGTGTACGAGTGAGAGTGAAGTACTAAATATGAATGCGGGTTAAAAGCAGTTATGGGAACAGCTGATACCTGACCCAGAAACCGTACTCGCAGGGTTCACAAGGGAGAAGAGGTCGGCCTATAAGACTAGAGAGAGTGGATATACTTATATCAGGGTAAGAAGAAAGGAATATACCAGAGCGAGAGAGAGGGTGTTTTTTGTTTTTTTTTAAAAAAAGAAGGAAAAATGAAGTAGGGAATTAACCAAAATAAGTAACCATAAGAGAAGGAAGAGGAACTAATCCTGAGAGAGTAAAAACGAAACCTCATAAAAAGTGCAGTGAAATCAACATGAGTAGGAGGAACAACTCTATTAGAGAGAGAGAGAGAGAGAGAGAGAGAAAAAAAAGATATACTAAAAACGAAGTAGGAGGAGAGGGAGGAGGATAATAAAATTAGAGTTGGGGTGGGAAATTATTTGTTGAGCTTCTCTTACCAAAAATAAATAAATAAATAAATACTTTTTTTTAATGGGGTTTTCTGTACCTTTTTTTAATGTCTTCTCTTCTCCTTCGTTCTGCTTTCTTTCTCTTTTTTTCTCCTTTTTAATTGGCTACAATTTTCCTCCGCCACGTTTCTTGGCTTCCTTTTTTTTTCTTTCTTCTCCGTTTGCGAATTCTTCCTTGTCTTCTTGTAATTAGCGGGGGCACCTTTTTACCTTCACCAACTAGCCCCCCATATGTTGTCCTCTCCAGCTTTTTAGCTATTTTTAGTTTCCCTTTCCTTTTAATTCCTTTTTTAAATAAGTAAAGAAAGATGGTGACGATGGTAGGAAAACCCGATGTTGTGGTTAACGATACTGCAGATTTGAATCCAAAAGCTGGAATTTTCTAACTTGATTGCCTTCGCAATTAAACATAAATTATTAAAACCTTTTAGATTAATGTTTTGTGGGGATATAGCCACATCTAACTGGACAGATCAACCACATGTAATTTGCTTTTCTCTTTTCTTTCGTTTAACAGAAAAAAACCCAAAGAAACAAATTTTTTGATTGACTGGTGACAGTCTGTAGGATTTTTTA
Organism: Ascarosepion bandense; assembly: GCA_037127315.1. Taxonomy (NCBI): domain Eukaryota; kingdom Metazoa; phylum Mollusca; class Cephalopoda; order Sepiida; family Sepiidae; genus Ascarosepion; species Ascarosepion bandense. Next base: position 2,352,385 of record JBBBDQ010000769.1, on the reverse strand, counting down.
AATTCACTATTTTCGTGATAAATGATTTCAAAGGTGAATTTTGATCAATTTCCCAAGGTATTGTTTTTCGTTGGCAGTTGTGACTACGATGAAAATGAAACCCACAGGATGAATTCAAAGGCAAGCTGCCGCTTTTTGAGTTGTCAAATCATCTTTCTAGGTCTTCTTATTTTGGTGTTTCTTATTATTATTGCACGAATATTTTAAAATAAGCAGACGAAAGCAATGTGCGGAAGCAAAATTCACTTTAGAGCTGAATAAAATAGATTTGTACATAGATTAAAAGATTTGACACTACTCCTGCACTGCGTATCGGACATCATCTTTTTCTCGAATATATTATTTCCTTCGTTCTCCTCTTCCCTTCTAATTTCACTCTTTAATCTCCGTACCTCTTTCTCTTCATTCTCTCTCAAATGTAGTAAAATTAAAAACCTCCGTCGACCTGAATAATCCGATTTTTACTTTTACTCTTTATTCGAGATTATTTCTCTTTCTTTATTTTCTTCTTTTTTCTTTTTCTTTTCTTTTACAACCTCACTCTCTTTTCTTTTCGTTTTTCTCTAATCTATCTTTCTTTCTTCCGAGTCTTCTCCCCTCTCTTTCTGTTAAGCTTACTCTATCAACATTTTCCTTTCCTTTTTCTCTTTTCCACACACAGGGCCGCAGCAACACGCTCACGTGACCAAATAACAAACATGAAAATCACTCTGAGTGATTTTTTTTTTCTTTTTTTCTTCTATATTAATTTTTGGGGTGGTGCTGGTTTGGAACTTTAAAAAAAATCAAGAATTTCAAATCTATTTCAAAATATGCATTTTTACCTGACAAATTACTCATTTTCTTTGTGTTGTTTTTCTCCCTCACTGTCTTTACACAAAAAAGGGTAGTAAAAACAAATGCTGCAGTTAAAGTCTGTTCTCCATAGCACCTTCTTGCTCGTTCATTGTTCTCCTTTAAACACAATTACCGTTATTATTGCTATCTCCAATTAAACAAAAAACATGCAAACAAAACAGAGCTCATTTTTATTATTTCGTAATTTTTATTTGTCGGCCACTTCACGACAGTAGCGTACGTGATTTAATGCGAATAAAAAATGGTGATGTTGAAAGAGACTGGGCCGCTGGGGGCATTTTGTTTACAAAAATGATCTCTGTATCAGATAGTATCGAATTGAGAATTACCGTCTCTGAGTTTAGTTCCTTGTTTAAGGTCAGCGATATTTACTAAGCTTAGCTTTGTCTGGCACAAGGCCGCATGGAGCACCCATTAAGGAGCGAATTACCAAATAATTCCAATCTAAATCTCAAAGATCTCGCTGACTTCAAAGTACCCAGATCGATGATGCTCGCTAAATCCCTTTGGGAAAATTAAAAACAAAAAACAAAAAACAATAACATTTTTAAGTTAACAGTCCCTACAAATTTTGTAGTAAAACAAAAATAAAATAAAGAAAACAAAAAAAAAAAACAAAAAAAAAACACTTTTCTTTGCGTATTTTACCGAACTTACCTCAAATTAGAATTCGAGTTCAATCCTCGGTACCCGACCATTACTCATACTTTTTTTGTTTTTACTATTTTTTTTTATTATTATTTCAAGTTAGAAAAATGTTAATTTGAAAATTTAGCGTTCACAGAACAATCATTTTTTATGGTTAAACGAATGGATCCTGAAGAAATGTCAATTTCGTTACAAAGAAATCAGGCACAACGGTGAGGCGATTTTTTAAAACCAATGGATATTGAAATTTCATTATTTCGTTATAAAGAAAACACAAACAGGCACTATCAAATATTCAGTAGTTTAAAAAAAAAAAAAAAATGAAAATATCATCAGCTTTCAGTCACTTTCAGGATGGGGTCAGTGATACAAATGAAATATCGTGATTTAGATGTGTAAAAGTTTGTAATAATTCGAGAGAAAGAAACATTCTGGCTTCAAATGATAACCTTGCCATTAGGCAGGTATTCATAAATTCCGTGAGAGATCCTTAGTCGTTACTAGTTAGTGTGTGGGTGTGTGTGTGTGTGTGTGTGTGTGTGTGCAAGAGAGAGGGGGTATCGTATCGGAAGTTAAATGGTTGTCATAGCGTTCTAAAGGTTGAATAACAGACAGCTGACAAATATACATATTTCTTTTGGTGTCATTTAATATCTATTACAACCTACACAACTTAACAAAAAAATTGAATCACTAACTTTTTGACTCTTTTTTGGTTGCAGTTTAAAAAAAAAGACTCGAAACCAGTTGAAAAAAAGTGTTTACCTGACACTTGGGTATTGCTTCTTTCTTTCTTTCTTTCTTTCAGTTTATGGCATCCAGAAGAAGACATGGCGCCTCGAAAAGTAGTTTCTATTTATTAAGTTTTAAATGAATTCTTGACGTCGAAAATGGAATTGAGGAACAGAGTTCGAACCCCAGCTGTATCTGTTACATTGGCGCTTGAAAAAGGCATGAATCGTTTCCGTCATCGCAGAGCTATGGGTTAAATAGCAGGGTAAAATTAGTTCTCTAGCATTGAGTGGTAGCCAGTCTAGGAAAAAGACTAATCTGAATTCAGAACAATGAAGAATGTAACAAGAAACCATCTCTGAGTATTTCCAAGATGTCCTGGAAAATTACAGGTAATGAAGAAAGATAACATTAACAATGTGGAGAGCCATGATCACCTATGTTCTAAAGAAACATGAGATTTAGTCTTAAGGAGAGAAGATTTCTTTTCCCAAGAAGTCATGAAAATCCACAGTAATAAAGAAAAGGAAGCTGTGGAGAGCCATGATCGCTTATTTCTTGAAGAGACAGCATTTAGTCTTAAGGGGAGAAAAGTCCATTTCCCAAGAAGTCATGGCAATTCATAGATAATAAAGGAAAGCATGCTGTGGAGAGCCATGATCACTTGCGTCTTGAATGGACGTTGATTACGTTTTTAAATATAATATTTCTGAGACGAGGTATTGTAATTATTTACACTATATTGTTCGGACTGTTGTCTTCATCTTTGTTATCATATTCACGACGTTTCGGCCGTTGTACGCTCCGACCTTCTTCAGGTGATTGGAATTTTGAACTGAACCCTTTATTTCCATCACTGGGATAGATTGTTCTCGTTCCATGAGTCATGCTACTTCCGGGTGTCTCAGTTTCTCCATTTATATGCTGGGCCACAAAAATTTCCTAAGCCGACCAAGCACATGAATGAATACAATATGGAAACCAGTAATACGGGGTATTAGAGAAAATCGAATACAAATATCAAGATTGTAATATGAGCACTAGTAAAAAAGGATTACTGAGACATTACTCGACAAAATTCAAAGGAGGATATTCAATATAATCGATCCCTGCAGTCACTTTGTCACCGACGTGATGTCGCTTCCCCCGTCTTTTCTACAAGTATTTTTATAGTAACTACTCTGACGAGATTTCTTCCCTGGTCCTCCGACCACATGTATTTACGCGTACTATTAGATTGGCATGAAGGTCCCACTCTTTTACCGTCGAAATAGTTAAATGTAACCGCCTCTTCTACTTTAACAGTTTCTTCTCTCACACGTCCAATTTGTGCAACTCACTTCTACTTTCTTCCTTGAATTACAATCTCCAAAAGCTTAAATGCAACGTCAACTGCCATCTTCTATCTACTTGATTCCCATCCATCTCTTATCCTTTCTTCAACATCCACGGTACCTTGTTTTTTTCTCTCCCACTGTAACCCCCTATGCATCAGTGGCTTTCCTGCCTTGTTTGGGACGAAATGATTATGAAAAAAAAAAAAAAAAAGGATTGTGAGTTCAATACCTGACTTTTAGAGCAGTGAACAAAGAACTTAGAGAGTTGAGATAAATGGAGATAACTGAGACATCCGGAAGTGGCATGACCCATGAACCGAGAACAATCTACTCCAATGATTGAAATAAAGACTCCAGCTCAAAATTCCACTCACCTGAAAAAGGTCGGAGCGTACAACGGCCGAAACGTCGTGGATACGGCAACAAAGATGAAGAGAGCACTCCGAACAATGTAAATATTGTAAATAGTCATAGTATAACTTTATCATATAACTAGCAGTAAGTACACGATGTTGCACGGAATGGGAAGAGTAAGAATTCTCATGGGCAACTTAAGTGTTGGTCTTTGTACAGGGAATTGTACCACTATGCAGAAGGGGGATAGTTGGCAGTGCTTATTTGTAGCGTTGATAGGTGCAACTTTAGCCGACGCAGTAGGATAAAATGGAGCTGCGTGAATGTTGGAGGTTTGCTTCTGGGTTGCTTGCGCGAAAAGTCCGCCAGAATAAATTTGCAAGAGGTCTGTAAGTTTTGAAACAAATCAGATGAAAAATGTGGAAGTGTGTGTTAATAGAAATCAGTGAGGATACGAACAGACTATGACACATCTTCAGTTTTATTTATATAGATGGTTCGAATATAAGCTGAGTTCGATTTCATCTACACAGAAAATCGCTTCCCCATTGAAATTACTTCAATACCAAAAACAGTGACCTTGGGGTAGTGCATCCAGGAAGCTTTAACAGCTTCTTGCTTTCATACTCACAAGTTTAGTTTGAGTATTTGTAGCGTTTCGTCTGTAGTGTTTTTCATGTTACATTATCTGTGGGTTAGGCTAATTCTCATCATGATGCGTTCCAATATTATATGCAAATTAAAATGATAATAATTATAATATTAATAGTCTTGAAGCCGATCAGTCTTCGGTCAAAGAAACGACGTAAGTTTACACTAAATATATCTAAATCTAAATCTAAACTTATTTATAAATGGAACTGTGTGTGTGTGTGTGTGTGTGTGTCTGTGGGTGTGTGTGTCCGTTACCTATAGACTCCGAAACGGCTGAACCGATTTTCTTGAAAATTTACACAGTTGTACTATAAGCGTCTGCGAGTGTTCTTAGCTAGGTTTTGTGTCGAGGTACCCCCAATAAATATCGAAAATCGATAATCGAAAAAATCGCGTTATAGAAGGAGTGGTTCGATTTTAATCAAATTTGATACACACACAGACAAAAACATAAGAAACGATATTCAGAAGTTTCAAGGTTGCAGTTCTTACAATAGTGCAGAAAATCAATAATATATATATATATAAAAGGCAAGATGTTTGTGTGTGTGTTTGTTTATCTGTTTGTATGTCCTTTATACAAATCCACAATTTTTATCCGATTCTCACCAAACTTCACACAAATATTCTTTAGGCTGAGTCTGAGCTCCAGGACCATGGGTTAGTTTTAAAGCTTTCATTACACCCGAGCAACGCCGGGCTATACTGCTAGTTCATAAATATATAAGTCAAGATCATATACAGATCAAATATAGATCGGAATCTGGCAGAATGATAAGATAAAGAACAAAGAGGAAACCTTTATAAATCTAACATGTTTCTCTTTTATCAAAGCTTCATCAAAGAATGAGATATGGAGAAAAGAAGTAAAAAATTCTGGTATTTTTACATTTGTTTGATTTTCTTTGGCTAATCAGGTTTCGTATGACTTGTTAAGCAAACGATAGCACAATTGATGTCATTCAATGACACGATAGTATAAGTTATGTCATTCAAAGAGATGCAACGCATCTCTTCGAAGTTCCAAGAAATTAACGGATTGCAAACCTAAGTGAAAAACCGTAAATTTTTTTATGTATGTAGGTGTATAATAATTCTAGTTTATGTGGAACTAGCAGTATAGTCCGGCGTTGCTCGGGTGTAATGAAAGCTTTAAAACTATTTCATGGTCCTGGAGCACAGACTCTTTGGACGTTGGCACGAAAGACTAAAAAGCAATAGTTGTTTCCAGTTAAAGCAAAACCGAGGACTGAAAGAAAAATAAATGGACGTAAGGCAAATTTTGATTTCCTGGTATCGATATCAAATTTTCTGCACTATTGTAAGAACTGCAACCTTGAAACTTCTGAATATCGTTTCTTATGTCTTTGTCTATGAGTGCATGAAATTTGATTAAAATCGGACCACTCCTTCTATAACTCGATTTTTTCGATTTTCGATATTTATCAGGGGTACCTCGACACAAAACCTAGCTAAGAACACTCGCAGACGCGTATAGTACGACTGTCTAAATTTTCAAGAAAATCGATTCAGCCGTTTCGGAGTCTATAGGTAACGGACACACACACACACACACACACACACACACACACACACACACACACACACACACACAGTTCCATTTATAAATAAGTTTAGATTTGGATGAGAATATATATTCGTAAGTGTGTGTTCGTCGTCAACGTTATGTTTTTTTTTAGTTTTTCGCACGTTGATTTTGGAACGTTTTTAAGTACATACTTTTGTTTTAGATAAACATACGTTAGGTTCTTTAAGAATAGATTCAATACTGAATTGTGATGTAATATAATGTTTTTGACGTGTGTTTATAGTTGGTAATATAGTTAATCCCTCGAAGTACTTTTTAAGTAAAGAATTATATTCTTTTTTTAAATTAGGGTGGCCTTTATAAAATCAAGTTCATTGATAACTTTGTTCCTGTCTATCGCGAGTGAGTTTGAATGGTTGTCTAAATGTAAATCTATCTTGTGTTCATATGTACGGGTTTTCACATTTCGTGATGTTTCTTCGATATAAATGCTTTTACATTGTAAGTATTTTATTTTATAAATCTATTATATATAAATGCACTAAGAAAATCTGACCATAAGAACATTTTAGAATACAATTCCTAACCAAACAGATAATAATAAAAAAAAAACAATGCTAGAAAATGAAACATTATCTGGTTCAACCCACCATTTAACTTGGAAGTAAAAATCAAAATAGGACAGACATTTTAAAACTGATCGATACACACTTTCCAAAAAGCTCAGAACTAAACAAAATTTTCAAGAGGAATGAAATCAAGCTGAGTTATAGCTGTACTAGTAATTTAGAAAATTTCATAAAGAAACAAAACGCAGAAATTTAAATAGCTTTGTATAAAACAAGATCATTAATAAGAAATGTAACTGCAGGAACAAAAGTAAATGCCCACTTCGAGGACTTTGTAATACAAAACAAGTCATTTACAAAGCAAAAGTATATGGCATAAATGGTCAAAACAAAACATATTTGGGATCAAAGATACGTTTAAGACCAGATGGTTCAATTACAGGTCTCATTTAAACTAGAAAACTTAAAAAATTGTGCAAAATTAGCTAGTCACGTATGGAAATAGAAATTAAAATATGAAAAAGACCCAGACATAACGTGGAGTATAGTAAAAACAGCCAAGCCTTACAGCGGTGGCAAAATACGTAGACTGTGCCAGGAAGAAAAGTTAGCTATTATGTTATTCTCAAACAAAAATGAATTACTGAATGAAAGAACAAAAATTATGACCAAGTGTAACCATACCATAGAATACCTATTAAGGTCATACAACCATACATGAAAACGTTGTAATTTCTTCTAATTTTGAAAATTGCGCGTTCAAAAAATCCCCGCTACGTGAGCATTCAAAAAATCCCCGTTACGTGAGCGTTTTAAAAAAAACGGTAAAATCAGTTATTGCAAATTGCCTGAAGACACCACATAGCGTAATAACTCGTTTACAAGTGAATATATATATATATATATATATATATATATATATATATATATATATATATATTAAAAAAGGATTAATTCAAAGATGTTGAATTGAATGGCCATTTCGATATGAAGATCCCCACGGGGGACGACACATCACCTCAGCAACAGAAAAAACCTTTCAGAAACTGGAGAAAAATTAGTCTACTTTTCCTTTTTAAATAGATTGCAAAGAAATTAAAAAATAAATAATAAAATAAAATAAAATAAAATAAAAAAAATAAAAAAAAATAAAGGGAAAGAAAAAGAAAAAGAAAACGAAAAAGAAAAAGAAAAAGATAGAATAAAATCAAATAAATAAGAAAAGAAAAAGAAGAAAAAAATTGACATCGTCTGGGTTCGCAAAAAAAAACCACTTACCACCTTTTTTCCGTGTTGCTTAAACTGATGTCGATTTAACACGGCTGTCTGTTAATTTTTAGTTACATTCTCCCTTTTTTTTGCGAACCCAGACGATGTCAATTTTTTTTCTTCTTTTTCTTTTCTTATTTATTTGATTTTATTCTATCTTTTTCTTTTTCTTTTTCGTTTTCTTTTTCTTTTTCTTTCCCTTTCTTTTTATTTTTATTTTTTTTATTTTATTTTATTTTATTATTTATTTTTTAATTTCTTTGCAATCTATTTAAAAAGGAAAAGTAGACTAATTTTTCTCCAGTTTCTGAAAGGTTTTTTCTGTTGCTGAGGTGATGTGTCGTCCCCCGTGGGGATCTTCATATCGAAATGGCCATTCAACATCTTTGAATTAATCCTTTTTTAATATATATTTGCTCTGTAATATTTTATTACATGGAGCTCTCTTCCTGTATCATTTTTTAATATTAAAATAAATTTTTAATATTAATTAGGATCGGGTTTTTTGGAATTTACCTTCCTGCTTTTTTCCCTTGGATTGAAGTATCTGAATTAATATATATATATATATATATATATATATATATATATATATATGAGGTTGTTCTGAAAATAATGTCTGATTTTAAGATATACCTTTTAAAACATTACTATAACAGTTGCACAACACATATTACTCATTTCTAATACTTAAAATGTTCTCTTTGTTAATTTTGTAACAATCTTTTTCCCACTTTAACTTATATAACCCTAATCTTGAACATTAAAGAGAGAAGCATTCACGCTTGGTCATAATGCTTTTCAAACTGCTGCTATCATTAACAGAGCGTGTGATGGAGAATCTACTAGTAGTTGGCCAGTACAGCTCTGGTTTCTGAATTATCTCGCAGTGGGGATATGAGTCTTGAAGATGAAGGTGGTAGAGGACGCCGCCCAACTGCAACTGGCAATCAACATCTGAAAGGCAAGTCGAACTAAATCCACGTCAAAGTGTCAGAGAAATACCTCAGGTAATGGATGTCTGCATTTCAACAACATCGAACCTGTGGGAAAATCTTTTGCCTAGTCAGTCATGGTTTGAAAGAGACATGATCGCTCAATGTATATGACATATGGTACTTAACTGATTGACTGAAGAAACTTGATTAATACGTTCCATATGAACTCAGTAAAATTCAGAGTTCGACGTTTTGCATCTGCGAATTTCGAATGATTTATTTTTTGATCAAATAGTGACATCATGAGAAATCATTCCTGCAGGAAAATCGTAAACTTCAGCTCCATGGCTTGATTATAACGAAGAACCAACAGATGATAATGTCTAGTGGTCTCTCATTGGCGCTATGCATTAAATCTTTCCGGAATCTAACCAGAGCATCACTGCCGAAGTTTAGTGCCAGCAAGTGGAAGAAATTCCCATTCAGTCAGTTAAGTGCCATACGTGATACACGCTTGGGCGATCATGTCTCGAAAGAGACATGACTGACTGGGCAGAAGATTATCCCGCAGTAGGTTGCCATTGCTTTCTGCGGTAGACTGGTTGCCGACCAAGGCTATAGAACCCAATCTGTCCTGCTATTTAACCGATAACTGGAAGGAAGAGACGGATTAATACCTTTCCCAAGGGTATTTGCGCGTAAGTGAATACAATGGATTCAGCTGGAATTCGAACTCGGCTCCCCGGGTTCTCGTTCCGAGCCGATATCCACTGTACCACAACGCACATCCTAAATTACATTAATCAAAATGCCATCAGCCCTAGTTAATCGACGAGTCCCAATTCTGCTTCGTGACAATGCCCGGCAAAATGTTGCTGCGATGACATTAGAAAATCTCACCGACTTGGGACATGTGACTTTGCCACATCCTCCACACTTTTATGGCCTTTAGCTCACTCACTACCACTTTTTCAAGGATCCTTAGAAAAGATTTTTTGCCAAAAGACATCCCGTTGCAAAGGAGATGAAGAAACTTCGTTCAAAGATTTTTCCGAGTTTTATCTTAAAGGCATTGTAACTCAATGGCGGATGTGTACAGATGTTCAGGATTCATATTATGGCTTATTTAAAAACTGTTTTAATATATACAGGGTGTCTGTAAAGTCTGTGTGCACTTAAAAAAATTATAACTTTATTTGTATTTGTGATAGAAATAATATTTAAAAAAATGTTATAAAGTTTAATGCACCTAGTTTTAAGTATAGTTATTGAATAATTCTTTACCATAAAATTTGCAACAATTTTTAGATAAGTAAAAATATATTTTTTTAGAATCAATTTGATCCATGGCTTCAACTGAGGAAAAGTAAACTGTATTCTTTGGTTGGCTGAACTTAAATCAATTGTGTATGCAACCAAACCTAGTTTATTAGAAGATTTGAAAGCTAAAATAACTACTGTGATTTCAGGCATTACTGTAAATCAGTTGGCAAATGTTTTCCGTGAACTGCAAAATTGTATTACCCTTTGTATTGCTACTAATGGAGGATATGTGGAAACTAAAATAAAATTTCAATAAAACCTTAAAAAATATAGATATCCTTTTTTACAAATTATTTCTATCGCAAATACAAATTAAGGGATAATTTTTCAAAACTACACACGAACTTTATAGACACCCTGTATAATTAAGATGTTGATTCAAAAATCGGAAATTATGTTCGAACAACCTAATGGGCATTTAATATAGCTGTACTGATGAGCTGTGATACAGCGAAACAGGCCTGCATGTAAATTATATATATATATATATATATATATATATATATATATATATATATATATATATATATGTTTCATTTCAAACATTTTTTATTAAATACAACCGACAAGGAAGATTTGATTAACTTTTTCCAGTATCTTAACATTTTTCGACTGTCATAGTCATTATCGAAAACTAATTGTTGTCATTTTGCTGACTACATCCTGATTTCATTATTTTAGTGTGAAAGCGGGGATTCGTATTGGTTCAAAGTGACCTCATGCGTGACATCATTTGTAACATCAAAATGACATCATGCGTAACTGTTAATTAGAGCGGAACGCAACGACAAAACATGTATAAAAGATTTATTTGTATTATTGTTGTTGTGTACGTACATTTAATACTTTATACACATTTCAAGGTACCATCTCTTGTTTGGGTATCTCTCTTTATATACAGTGTAACCCTGATATAAGAGAGTTGTCGGGACCGCATAAATGTTCTCATATATCCAGATTTCTCTTATACCAGGGTTTCTCTTATATCAAGGTTTGGTCTATTCTACATACATTATCACAGGCTCTAATTTAGAAACAGATAAATATATCTTATATCCGGGTTTCTCTTATATCAGGGTTATACTGTATATCTATATCTATATCTATGTATATGTATCTATCTTAATAGTAGTAAGAACTAATGGAAGAACGCTCCACAATTCGTAGCATTTACTTTTTAACCCCATGTCCTTATCCATCATTAACTTAACTTTCTATTGGTATATCTAGCCAAACCCACTAGAACCCCACTTCAACTGTCTGGATAAGGGAACATTTGGTTAAAATCTATCTATCTATCTATAGATAGATATCTATCTATCATTTCCTGATTCTTCTAACCATATATCGCCTGATGAGGTGCTAGAAATAGTGTTGAAACACTATATTAATGAATAAAGTCAAATTTTGCCTAAAATTTGTTGTTTTATTAGTTAGGCCCATGATTTATTAAGTGATGTGTTAGGATCAGCTAGGTGTAGTTTATTATGACCTACTGAAACCGACTAAAACCATCACTGAACATCGATATCGATATCGATACGGGCGGAGACACGACAAAGTGATTTTGCAATATGATAACACTAGGCCACATGTTGCAAAACAGGTGAAAACCTACGTAAAAACGCTTAAATGAAAAGTCCTACCCTACACACCGTATTTACCAGACTTTGCCCTTTCCGATTATCACTTGTTTTGTTCAATGGGAAAAGGCCTGGCTGAGCAGCACTTTCACACTAATGAAGATGGCAAGAAGTGGGTCGACTCGTGGTTAGACTTAAACGACGTGTTGTTTTTCCGGCATCAAATTCAAATGCTGCCAGAAAGATGAGAAAAAGTAGTGACTAGCGATGGAAAATACTTTCAGTGAAGGGTATATACATGCAGTATAACGGGTGTTGCAGCAAAATCCGGCACTTGAAAAAAGAAAAGAAAAAAGAAAACGAAATAGGCAATAAAAACAAAAGTTGTACATGAAGAGACCCGACAGTTTATTTAGCAACAGTTAGAGTCACATTCTTCATAATTTTTCAATGTAACCGCCGGGTGGTGGCGGCGGCGGCGGCGGCAGCGAACATCTCAAGGCAAGTGCAAAATGAGTCACACGTTTTGGCGACTATGTCCTTGCCCATAGCGGCAAATGCCTCCACGATGGCAGCTTTCAGAGAGTCCACCATGATGTGGGCGTGCTTGTTGGTCTTGGCTTCGATTACGCCCTAGAAGATATATATATATATATATATATATATATATATATATATATATATATATACACAAAAAAAATTATGAATTGCATTTCGTTTTTTTTTTTTGTGTAAATAAAGGAAAAGTAGGAAGGTAAATCCCAAAGAGCCGATCCTAATTAATATTAATATTTTAATATTAAAAAATGATACAGGTGGAGAGCTCAATGTAATCAAATTACAGAGCTATTTATAAAAGAAAATTAATTTCGATGTTCAAAACTGTTGAGTGATCATTTCAACATGAAATCCCTAAGAGAGATTTCACATCTCATCGGCAACTACCACATTTCAAAATGAAATAAAAAAGAAATAAAAAATGAAGGTTAAGAATTAAAAAAATTACGTCACAAAAAAATCGGTTAGCAATCAACGTCTATTTTTAGATTTTGGACAATTTTACTTTTAGAAAGAGTTGTAAGTGAAAAAATTGGAAAATTGGGCTTTGTCTAGCTTTACAAAGGGAAAGGGGTTAAAGGATGGAATAGGAAGAATATATATATATATATATATCATAATATTTTTATTATTGGAATTTATAATAAAAAACATTTTTTCGTTACACACACAAAAAAAAAACGAAATGCAATTCATGTAGTTTTGCCAACGTTGCGATCGACTTGTGACACGGTGCGTTGTCTTGGTGAAAAAATCATTTTTTCTTCTTCATTTGTGGCAGTTCTTTTGGTAATTTCTTCCTTCAAACGCACCAATAATGATATATAATATTCGTTATTGGTGGTTCTTCCTTTCTCAAGGTAATCGATGAACAAATCGATGAACAAAATACGTTGCGCATCACAAAACATGAAGGCCAAAATCTTGCCTGCTGATGTTTGCATCTTCCCTCGCTTTGGATGGCTTTCACCTGGTGCTGTTCTCTCAGCTGACTGCTGATTTGACTCCGAAGTGAAGTTGTAGATCTATGTTTCATCCATTGTCAAATATCTACGCAAAAAACCATACTTGTTGCGTTGAAAACAACGCTCTGAATGATCGACGAGTTGTTGTTTTTGATCGACTGTGAGAAAACGCGGCACTCACTTTTAATACAGCATTCTCATTGACAAATGTTAATGCAAAATTGTGAATACACTGCCTTCTGATATATTCAACTCCTCTGCTATCTAACGCATCTTCAATTTATGATCGGCCAAAACGAATGTGTGAATTTGTTGTTGTGTTTTCTGGGACAACTGCCGATTTTGGGCCACCTGAGCGTTCAGCATCATTTGTATCGACCGCATTTAAAGTCAGTATACCACCTTTTAACCATTGTTTTCGACGATGCAAAGTCCGAATAACACTTATCAATTCATTACTTTGCTTGAACAGTATTTTTCCCATCAGAAAGCAATGCTTTATGAACACACGAAATTAAGAGATTCCATTGTTTTAAAAATTTGCAACAGTAGCTTTACTTACATAACTGTAATAATAATCCAATTAGCTCTAAATTTTGTCACGTGCCTTTTGAAGGTTAGTACTTCAACTTCATAAATCATTATGGATTTTTAATTAGTGGCACCATCTATATACCAGGCCCGAGACTTATTGAGTGATATGTTACTGAATGCAGAACAGAAACTTCGAACCATCGATATTCGGATTTACCGTTCATGTTGATGCATAGCCGGGCTTACCCTAAGATCTTTTACGATTAAGGTTGTCGTAGTGTATACACTTTTTATCGCCGGTCATGATACGATGAAAAAACCTTTTCTTTTCTGTCATTAAAGCAACTGTTCATGCGTGAGAAGACGCAGTTTGACGTCTCTTGGCGTATGATATCCAATGTCCTTGTTTTTGAAACATGCCTAATGCTTTGAAACCTTTTGATACTGTCATGCAATCAACTCTTAATGATTCTGCTCGTTAAGCATGCACCTGACATGAGTCTTCATAAAGTAATACCTCCAATTCTTCGTTTTCAAACTTTTTTATGGTGCGCCAGAGAGTTCTTTATCTTCAACATCAAAATCATTATTTTTGCATCATCTGATGTGCGTTTTGGTGCAATAGATACTGACTCGGAACGCGAAATCAAGGGGCCAAGTTCGAATTCCAGTTGAATTCCTTGGATTCACTTACGTGCAAATACCCTTGGGAAAAGCATTAATCTGTCTCTTCCCTCCAGTTATGGATTAAATAACAGGACAGATTGGGTTCTATAGCCTTGGCTAGCAACCAGTCTGCTGCAGAAAATAATGGCAACCTAGTGCGGGATAATCTTTTTCCCAGTGAGTCATGTCTCATTCGAGACATGATCGCCCAAGCGTGTATCACATATGGCATTTGACTGAAACCAATTTTTGTATGTTGTTTCCGAGAGAGCTCAACAAGAACTCTGTGTGTTTTAGCTAAGGATTTCTTTTGATTAAAGTGGTGCAGTATAATTCCATGCAAATACACTTTCTTTGGCACGAAATCCGAGATGTTTAACCTCAATTTCAAGCTTGCTTATAGTACTTCTTTATAGATGCTTTACATTCTCAAACTACACGCACGCAGTTCTGGAAACGCAATATTTTAGAAAACATCGATAACTTATTCAAGGTCCTAACATAAAATTTGACACTAAGCTGATTAGTATTACTTTGATCATCCCGACTCTAGAATTTCGCAGACATACCCTCCATCACTAACCCCATCCACCCGATATATATATATATATATATATATATATATATATATATATATATATATATATATATGGTTGTGTGTTTTAAGTCAAATATTATTAAAGACAACAGTCATTTTGTGTCGATTAATATTACTGATCGAGTTTTACAAACTACGGATTATCGTTTTCAGATAAGGAGGAAATCTCTCAGAAACTGTTCAGAGTTTATTTCCGAAGAAAAGTACAGAAAATATGGTCCAAGCTTTCGACTTTCTTAAGTCATCAGACTAAGTAGAGATAAACTGTGAGTTTCGTATAACAAGTGAGAGTAGTGACGTGGGCAAAGAGTATTGTGACGTAGGCGATGTGTGACGTGTGGGTATCTGTTTTTATATCTATGCATTTGAGGATAGGGACTTTTAAAATTGTTTTTATTGGTAGGTTATTGTTTGTGCTGCATAAGTACTGTTTCGAGGATCATAAGTATGTTTTGACTGTTTGATTTCAGGAGAATTTCGAAAAGTCGATCAATAAAATTAATCGACGTAAAATATCTGCTGTTTTTAATAAGATTTTTCTTAATATATATATATATATATATATATATATATATATGAAAAGATTCTTAGTGGTACAAAATTTTATTATGCCAATGAATAAGAGAAATTTGATGACATACTAAACACTAAGAACTAAAACAACAACCGGTTTCGTCCCAGATCTCTTCAGGTTTTTCTGTGAAATTTATTCTTAAAAGTAAAAGAAAATTCTGATGAGAGGGGAAAAATATAATGAAAAGAGCGAGAGTCTAATCGTATTCAAGCCCAACAAGCATTCTCTCTGTTTGCAGAGTACAGACTTGCGAGTTTAGATGTAAATGGACTCCAGAACTTTTAAATGATATATGGAGTACGACTTTGATAAGATTGAAAAGCAGTCAGCACTCAATCCAGCCATACAATAGCACAACATGTTATAACTAGCAGGGAATGTTTGACTGGATTATATATATAGTCACCCGCAGACAGATCTGTTTCGCTGTATCACAGCTCATCAGTACGGTTAGACATCCGATTGCTTTTTACCCAGGATTTAAACTCGACCTAATTGGCGTCAGTCGGCGATTCTACCTCTGAGCAATGGGCACTCGGTAGAAAGAGGCAGACTTTTAGTGTTTGATATGCCATGTATACATACACCAGTAGTTAGAGTGTTCTTGTATTCCTATATGTTATTCTATACAGAAAATGATCATTTAAAACGTGTCAATTGATAAGCAGACATTAATTCAGAGTAATTGGAGGATTAAAAATATGAACGGGAACAAGGAAACGCAAACTTTTGGCA
Source organism: Ascarosepion bandense (assembly GCA_037127315.1). Lineage (NCBI taxonomy): Eukaryota > Metazoa > Mollusca > Cephalopoda > Sepiida > Sepiidae > Ascarosepion > Ascarosepion bandense. The sequence goes on along the minus strand of JBBBDQ010000769.1, from coordinate 2,335,941 downwards.
TTATAAAAATATTTAGCCCGAACAGAAAGAAAAAGGGAAGAAAATAAAGAAACCACCTAAATGAAATCACAATTCTTATATTCCAGATATTGGTGTTTCACAAAAATTCTTTCTTTCGCTTATTTAATTTTGATTCTTATGAAAGTTGGTTTTCGTACGACAGAAAATTGGCTAAACACAGGTAAATTTCTTCATGACTCTGACTCGAACATTACAACCGGCTGCTACTCAGACTATCACATAGACTGATTACTTGATATGGTCTCTTTCATTGATATCTGGCCTGCGAACATCGTAATAGACTGTGTGCGAATGTTTAGCAGAATATGCTCGGCTTCATTTTAAAATGCATTAATTCAAGAATGTAAATTTTCTAATAACTTCTTCTGTGTTTGTCATATCCCTTCAGAACATTGACGATTATGTCTCTCCACAATTTCCTATTTTTTGTATCTCTTAATAAATGTTTTTGTTATTTCTCCTGAAACCTGTTCTGACATCCATTTACTCAAGCTTGCTAGGGAGGTTATGCACTGTTCTTTGTCTCTCTTAAATTCAATCTGTCCTGTGTGTATCATATTTTCATATCCCTCTTTCCTCGTGCCATAGAAATTTCATCTGTCTCTTCTTGAAGTATAGATGTCCTTTTGTTTCTATTTTCTGTAAAATTTCTTCATTGCTCACATGTCCGGGCCATGGTATTCTCAGAATTAATCTGCAGAACCGCATGTCTTGCTTCAAGTCTCTTCTTCATCTGTAAAGAGTGCCTAGTATTCATATATGCTTAAAAGCCGAAATTTTGTAGATTAATATTGAGGTTTATGCTTTGCATACCGTGTAATTTTTTATCTTTTTCCTTAGATTATATGTTAATCAAATTTAATTTTAAGTCGGCGATATCATATATTAACAATTTTCAATAAAAAGCGGTTTTTATTTCGTTTTGGACTGATTATCAGAACATTTTCTACAAATTTGTCCGCTATAATTTTAATCTAATTTGTACATTTTACCAAATCATAATTTAAAAATATTTTTTAAATGTGTGTTTTTTCAACAGTGCAATTTATTCGGATAAAAAGAAAATTGTACCAAGTTTATCGAATATAGAAAATATCTTCTTCTTCTATGTACCGTCTCCCTTCAGGACGTAATCGATCACGGCTCTCCACATCTCTCTATCTCTAGTTGCTCTTAGCACGCGTTCTCCTGTTCATCATTTATCCATCACACCCAATGATGCATCGGGCAGCAACCTTTTGTTGCTGTTTCTGTAACAAACTGTTTTTTACGGGGTAAGGTTGTTAGCCCCGCACCCAACCCCCAAGCCTGGAGGACCGGTGGACCATTCTTGGTCCTTACATTTACAGCACCTGGTATTCCCAAATGGTCACCCATTTAAGTACTGACCAGGATCGATGTTGCTTAACTTCGGTGATCGGACGAGAACCGGTGCATTCAACACGATATAGCCGTAGACGCTTTCTCCTGTTACTCCACCCAAACCCCGCTGTGTCATCCATTTGCTCAAGCCTATCAAGTATGTTTTGCGCTGCGTTTTTTTGTCTTTCTTTCCTTCTATCTGACTTGTGTGTATCAGATTCTCCAAGCCCTCCCGCCTTATTAGATGTTCCAGAAACTCCAACTGTCTTTTCCGGATGTTAAATATTACTTTTCTTTCCGTTTCCATCCTCTCCAAAACCTCATCGTTAGTCACATGTTCGGTTCATGGTACCCTTAGCATCATTCTATAGAAACGCATTTCGGTTGCTTCAAGCTTCTCTTTAAACTTTGAGAAGATTGTCCAGTATTCACTGCCATACTGAAGAAGAGATATCACATAGTAGTCCTGTAGTTTCTTTGTATCTATCAAAATTTTCCTGTCTCTCAATACTCTATTCAGCTTCTGGAATGCATACTTGGCCGATGCCAATTCACCTTTAGATCTCATTGTCACATTTTCCGTCTTCTGTTAGAAGACTTCTTAGGTATTTAAATTTCTGTACTTGCTTGATTTTAATGTCCTGCTATTTTCTCGTAGCTAGGTGGAAAAGAGATTAATTCCTGCCTTTCCCAAGGATATTTGCACGTAAGTAGAGGTAACAAACTCGACCAAAATTCCTAATGTTCCTAAATCCTAGACGCCATCCATTACTCCTCTGTGCCTCCAGAAAAATTATATACTGACATAATTTTTCTCCGAAAGACTTTAAAAGAAACTCAGAAAATTTTTTTATTCACCCAGTATAAGACTCAAGGGCCACACGCGGTAGAGGGCTGATGAATATAAGAAGAAATAGGAAGAGGTACAAATAAGAGCAGATTATGTGGATAGAAAGTGACTGATCGTCGACTTGAAGAGGTTAAGATTGTAGTATTCAGGGAAGTATCTATGCGGGGATGTACGTGTAGTGCAGTGGATAATAATTCGGAATGAGTGGAATTCAATTTCCAGTTGGGTTGATTACATTCACTTACACGCAAATACCCTTAGGAAAGGTGTGAATTCGCCCCCCCCCCCTATAGGTATGGGCTAAATAGTAGGACTCGTATTTTGAACGATCTCAAAAAGTTGGTGATGCAATATTAATTGGAGTGGAGCTTATCTGAAATTTTGCTATGAGAATCGCGATATAGTAATGCTGGATCTACTATACTGCGTCTGTAAACGTCTTTATTCTGAGGTGACCTTCATCTTTATGCCATGTCTCTTCAGGATGTTGGCGTACAGGTCTCTCCAAAATTTGTTGCTTTTCCGTAATTCTTATGAAATTTTGTCTTTTTGTTTTTTCTACTAAACCGTCTTTTGTTATCCATTGCCTTCATCTATCTAGAGCAGTGTTTCCCAACCTTTCTAAGCAACGGCGTACCTAACAGCAAATAAATAGCTTTTAATGGGTATTACAAATTTTTTAATAAAAAGAAGTATATTCTGTGGACAGATTTGTCACTATAGCCGATTTTAGCGATTTAAAAAATAATTTTAATCAATTTAAATTCGTTTTTATTTACAGCAAAGTATTTTGCTTATTGAAAATATTAAATATAATCTACGGGATAGAAATTAAAGCTAAAACGTTTCAAGAAACATTTTCATTTTTAAAGTAAAGCATTTTAAACCTTAGGTATCACTTTTTGGGGAGGTACCTCTATCTATCTATCTATCTATCTATCTATCTATCTATCTATCTATCTATATCCAGGTAATGGAGACCCAAGATTTTAGAATTTTGAGTTCTCTGGCATTTACTTTTTATTAAAAAAGTGCTCAATACAATAAATATTGTAGAGCTTAATATAATTATATAATTAAATTTGTTATGCAATTAAAAATTAAAATACATTGCGATACGGGAATTTCTGTTTCGAGAATTTTATCTCGTCATCAGGCAATGCTAGATGTTAGAAAGAAAGCATGTATTCCCTAAAAATAAAAACTACTTGTTAATGTGAATCTTTATTCTGATTAGTTAAATGAAACACATATACAAATGTTATGTCTTCCCACATCTTTAAATAACAAACGTATTGTTGCTTGTATTCAAATGAAAATCATTTTCACAACTAACATCTAGCATTGCCTGATGAAAAGATAGAAATCTCGAAACATAGAAATTTCCGTGTCGCAATGTATGTTTAATTTTTGATTGTATAACAAATTTAATTATATATATATATATATATATATATATATATATATATATATATATATATATTGGGTGCTTACGAAATCCTTTTTCGTATATATATTACATTCAAATTTATTTATTTATTAAAAAATATATGCACACATGACACCTGTACATTATTTCGCTATAAATTTAAATGGAAATGTATTTCGTTTTATCTTCTACACATATACTGACGTAACCGTCCAACAAACACATACATTCACACATTTCACCATCCATGATTATTTTCTCATACACATGTAAAAAATCGTCTATCGTTTTAATCCACTCAGCACGTGTATTATCACGCACACATACATATATATATATATAGACAAGCGTTCCTATACATACATACATACATACATACATACATACATAGAGTCAGTTAAGTGCCATAAGTGATACACCCGTGGGCGATCATATCCCTTTCAATCCGTGACTGACTAGACAGAAGATTTTCCCGCAGAAGGTTGCTGTTAATTTCTGCGGTAGACTGGTTGCTATTGATCATTATTATTATCATTATATATTTAGGCATGTCTAATTTTAAAAAAATGCTAACATTATGTCTGCTTTTTTTGATAAAATCCATTCATATTCACGAATAATCTTCGGTGTATTTTAATAAAGAAATGTAAGAAATGCTATGTAACTTTGAAAATCGTTTATATTTTCCATTTCCCAAGTACTTTCAATCTCCATCCGAGATTATCTTAAGGGGTGCAAATAGAAAGGAATGTTGTTGTAGATGTCTCGAAATGAACGAATGGTCAGACATGTGTAATGCAAGACGTGTTGTTAATGTAGTTGTCGTAAACCCAACACACACACACACACACACACACACACACACACACACACACATATATATGTATATTATTTTTATATTTTGAATAATTTCACCTCAAACAAGGCGGTATCGCCACTGATCAACTGATGTGTAGGGGGCTACATAAGAGAGTTAAAGTTTTAGACAGGAAAAGAGGGAAATATATGAAATTATTTGTTTTAATATTATTTTTCATCGATACTCGTATTTGAGTAGATATCCTATTTTTTATCAAACAGTATATTTATATATTTATTTCTACCGGCCTGATTATTTACGATACATTTTATTACGAAAATGTATGCCATTCAATAGGATTCGAACCTGCGACCTCTATCAACATATAAAACATATTTGTAATAAAATTTGTCGTAAATAATCAGGCCGGTAGAAATAAATATATAAATATACTGTTTCATTAAAAACATCATATCTACTCAAATACGAGTATCGATTAAAAATAATGTTCAAACAAATAATTTCAATATGTCGGTTGTTAAACCATTTCGTTAATCTTCGGAATTTTCCGTGAATATCTTTGTCCTGACTATATATTTAAATGTTATGAAATAAAACCATATTTTCAGATCCACACAAATATGAACTTACTTTATTTTAATTTTTCTGTTCAACTATTTGTGCAGCTTATTTAGTGTGAAAACTGTACACAAGTGTTTTTCGCGATTTCTTCAATATTAAGTGGTTCACGCTGCACACACGACAATTGAGAATCAATGGTCTCGAGCAGGGGTCTTAAACTGGGTTAAATGTCTCTCCAGTGGTACATATGTACTCTTCACAGGTACATTGACCCCGAGAGAATAACCACTACTCCACAATACATGATGTAATTTCCATCCAGATTGCAGTACTCTTTTTTCAATCTCCTCATTTTAGTAAGCAAAAAATCAGTACATAGTTTTGAATAGTTTTGTCTATTTTTACTTAGTAATAACCATCTATCTAAACTTATTTATAAATGGAACTTTGTGTGTGTGTGTGTGTGTGTGTGTGTGTGTGTGTGTGTGTGTGTGTGTGTGTGTGTGTGTCCGTTACCTATAGATTCCGAAATGGTTGAACCGATTTTCTTGAAAATTTACACAGTTGTACTATAAGCGTTTGCGAGTGTTCTTAGCTAGGTTTTGTGTCGAGATACCCCCGATAAATATCGAAAATCGATAATCGAAAAAATCAGGTTATAGAAGGAGTGGTCCGATTTTAATCAAATTTGATACACAAAGATAGACAAAGAAATAAGAAACGATATTCAGAAGTTTCAAGGTTGCAGTTCTTACAATCGTGCAGAAAATCGATTATATATATATATATATATATATATATATATATATATATATATATATAGCGTGCGGCAAAAATGTCTCTCAGAAATACCTCATTCATTATAGTAAGACATTAGTGGCATTGGTGTCTGTCTTCCTCTAGCTAATATGTTGCCATTTTGTGGGAAGTATTTCTTGTGGTTATATATTGGCGATATTTCTGTTATACCCCTTAACGCCCACCGAGGATTTTAGACTATTTTCGATCTATTTTTCATTTTAAATTTGAATGCATAACATTACTTCAAGATTTAGCTCAAACACAGATTCATACCACTTCAAATGGCGGCCATCTTGAAAAATCGTGGTTATTTTATTTTTCAACGTGGGTAACGAACTTTTCTGGGAGAATAGGTCCTGGAGCACATGTATATCAAATTTGGTGTTTGTACCCACCAAGTGAAAGATTATTTCAGTAACCTGATGCACTAATCGACGTTACTTTTTTTTGTGTACAATTAGAGGTTCCTAAATATAATTTCTCCATTTGCCTTGATAAGGTTCCTCAAGGAACGAAATGCTGTGACATAAATGGTTTTCCTCTTGTAATTTCTTTTATTAATGTTGTTTTTTGTTTCAATTGGAATAGAGAAACTAAACTGTCGCCCGGTTCACACTCCACCCACTTCTATTGAACAGGTGAAGAGGCTCATCCCTTGTTTCCTGTTTAGGATGCGGTTCCCGGTTTTCTCTTTTCCAATCTTCTCACTTTTTTTTGTTTCAATTGGAGTAGATAGACTAAACTATCGCCCGGTTCACACTCCACCCACGTCTATTGAACAGGTGAAGAGGCTCATCCCTTGTTCCCTGCTTAGGATGTGGTTTCCGGCTTTCTCTTTTCCAATCTTTTCACTCTTACGTAGCCCCTGCACATCAGTGGCTTTACCGCCTTGCTCGGGGTGATATGATTAAAAAAAAAAAAAAAGAAAAGATCAGTTATATTCTGGCTACCGATCATAATCTGATGTTTTTCAACATTCTTTTGGAACTGTATAGACTTGTTTTACGTTTTAATCAATGGCTGACATATATCTATTGTTTGCGCTCAATACAAACACAACAATTGTGTTGTGATGAGCTTCAGTCAAAACTATTGTTTTCGCATTCAGTTGTTTGGTGGTTGCGAGAAATTCAAGTATCTACTCAATGTTTTTATTAATAATTTCATCCCAGGCCAGGCGATAAGACAACTAAGATGCAAGTGTTAATTAAAAGTGAATAAAAACTTTCCTAGTGAGAGAGGAAAACAAAATGAACGGAATTCAAGGAAACAGACGATAACGATTGACATAGCATTTCAATTTTTTAAGATAAACGTTAATTGGAAAGCGAGAAGCCGTGAGTTAGTTCTACAAGCGAAACAAGAAACTGTTAACATAGAACTTCGGTTACATCTAGCAATTTCAATTGTAAAAGACCTAGTTGCCAATCTAGTCAGTCAGTTAATTGCCATACGTAATACACGCTTTGGGCGATCATGGCTCGAAAGAGACATGACTGACTGGGCAGAAGATTATCTCGCGGTAGGTTGCCATTGGTTTCTGCGGTAGATTGGTTGCCGACCACGGTTATAGAACCCAATCTGTTCTATTATTTAACCCATAACTGGAGGGAAAAACGGATTAATACCTTTCCCAAGGGCATTTGTGCGCAAGTGAACGCAAGGAATACAACTGTGATTCGAACTCTGCTTCCTGATTTGTCGTTCCGAGTCGATATCCACTGCACCACAACCAGGTACCAAAGAGGAAAGCGTTAAAACACCATTTTCTGTACGATGACCGAAGTTAAGCAACGTCGGACTTGTTTAGTACCTATATAGGTTACCGCTTCGTATTTTCAGGTGTTATAAGTTTAGATGTGCGGGTGGTGTAATGGATAATGGCTCGGAATTGTTAATCGGAGAGCCGAATTTCAATTCCAGTTGAATTCGTTATATTTACTTTCTCGCAAATACACTTCGGAATGTATTTGTCTACATTTCTGAGATGAGGTCGTATTTACATTCTTCGGACTATTGTCCTCATCTTTGTTGCCATTTGTACGACGTTTCACCCGTTGTACGCTCCAGCCTTCTTCAGGTGCTAGGAATTTCGAACCGAACCCTTTATTACAATCACTGGGGCATATCATTCTTATTCCTTGCGTAAAGTCTTGATTGGAAGAAATTAGTTATCTCCCTCTAACCCTTCAAGTTACTTTTTCACCATTGCTGTAGACTGGTATTGAACTCACAACTATAAGAAACAAGTCAGGAACTAATCAACGTCTATATCTACTGGCCCAGTGGATATAGACGTTAGAAGGAAATAACTCATGACTTCCAATCGAGACTTTACGCAAGGAATTAGGATGATATACCCAGTGGTTGTAATAAAGGGTCCGGTTCGAAATTCCTAGCACCTGAAGAAGGCCGGAGTGTACAACGGCCGAAACGTCTTACAAATGGCAACAAAGATGAGGACATTAGTCCAAATAATGCAAACACTTGGGAAAGGTATGAATTTATTTCTCCTGTCTCAGCTATGGATTAATTTGCAAGCCGTATATCACTAAATCATTATTATTAAAACAAAAACAAATTCTTACAATCTAAAAATATTTTCTGGCTTTTAATAACCTGAAAAAAATTTGATAAATCGTAGAAAACAAATCAGTCAATAATCTTTTTCATATAATTCTCAAAGCCCCGATGACAACAGGTAATATTGTAGCATTCTACTGATTTCTATCTTGAGCTTCTTGTATTTATATAGTTTTCAAAGGATGTGTGTTTTTTCGGTTGAGTTTGAAATCTATCAAAAGACGTATTTTCAATGTAATCTTTCACAATTATCTCTGATTGAGTTACTTGGATTTCCAAATCTGTCTGATCGCAGAAAAACCAAAGTATGGTAGCCCCATCATTCTCCACAGCTCATGGTGGATTATATTACCATTAATTCTTTTTCCGAAGGAGGTTGAATACGCGACGTATTGACCAATGTATATACTGAGCAGAGCTCTATCATATAGTTGCAAATTTTGTTGGCGTCAGTCAGCCATGTTATTATTATTGGCAGTTTGATACAATCCTTGAACAAGTCTTTTAACTGTGATCTGAGGAAAAGTAATGTTTTTCTTAGAAAGTAGTTCAGTATATTATCTTTAGAGACTTTTTCTGAGCATGTGAGCGGTGATTATGAGTACAGATTGTGATGAGCTTCTTCTTCTTCTTCTTAATAGTAGTAGTAGTATCTGAAAAATTTCGAGCGCTCCTTTTTTCTTTTCCTTTTTATTCTAAAAAACGAATGCATGATAAATATACTTAAAAATAAAAGATTTATTTATGTTTAACGTCGGTAACTTTTGCACGCTGTTATTTCCGACATCGTTCTGAAACAACATAAAAACACCCAATAAAATCATTAGCTTATCCCCCGATGTGGAATGCGTCTCATTTACAGGTAGACGAAGGATTTATTCCCTTGTATGGTTGTTTTGCTTGTACGCTGATACTGACAGCCCGCCGATTTACTACTACTGCACGCCTGAACGAGGTCGAAGCTCATCTGATAGAAATGTTGCTTCGCGTTGCTGTATTGTGAATCAAAAAGCATTCTTGAACGACAATGTCCGGAACAGATTTTTGTGGCTACTGTGGCCAAGTAAGGTAGCTATGGGACGGTAATATCAAGTCTCCTGTATGGTAATGAATCGTGGAAAGTTTCCCCAGAGATGAAGAAGAGACTGGAGGTAACAGAGATGTGGTTCTACAGAAAAATGATTAGAATACCATGGGCTGAATATGTGAGCAACGAGAAAGTCTTAAGGAAAATGGAAACAAATTGACATTTTTTGCCATTTCATTGAAACAGCCGTTAAATACTTCTTTCTGTTTTTCATTTGCTCACTAAAACCAACTAATGTCTTTTCTCCTCTTGCCACACGATCAAAAAGAATAGTCCATTATTTATAAATTATTGGCCCGAGATCTTAAATATTTCATTCATTCATTCATTCATTCATTCACTTTCTCTTTGAAACCAAGTAGTGTCTTTTCTTCTCTTGCTACACAATCAAAATGGAATAGCCCATTATTTATGAGATATTGGCTCGAGAACTTAAAGACTTCCCCTTCTTTCTTTCTTTCTTTCTTTTTTCTCATTGGAACCAAGTAGTGCATTTTCTCCACATTTCACACGATCAAAAGGGAACATTCCATTAATTATGAGGTATTGGCCCGAGACCTTAAACATTTTATCTTCTCTTCATTTTTTCTTTTATTCATTCATTCCTTTTCTCATTGAAACCAAGTAGCTTTTTTTTATCTCTTGCCACACGATCAGTAATAATCCATTATTTATGAGGCATTAGCCCAAGACCTTAGAGTCCTTCTTTCTTTCTTTGAAACCAAATTGAACAGGTGAAGAGGCTCAACCCTTGTTCCCTGTTTAGGATGTGGTTTCCGGTTTTCTCTTTTCCAATCATGTCACTCCTTTTTTTTTCAATTAGAGTAGATAGACTAAACTATCGCCCGGTTCACACTCCACCCACGTCTATTGAACAGGTGAAGAGGCTCATCCCCTGTTCCCTGTTTAGGATGTGGTTTCCAGTTTTCTCTTTTCCAATCTTTTACGTATACCCCTGCACATCAGTGGCGTTACCGCCTTGCTCGGGGTGACATGAATAAAAAAAAAGAAGAAAAAAGTAGTGTCTTTTCTCCACATTCCACACGATCAAAAGGGAATAGTCCATTATTTATGAGGTATTGGCCCATGACCTTAAACAATTTCATATTCCTGTCTGTGTTTGTTTGTTTGTTTCTTTTTTTCTTTCTTTCTTTTTTCTTTCTTTCTATTTTCACTGAAACTAAGTAATGTCTTTTCTCCTCTTTTCACACGATCAAAAGAGTATAGTCCGTTATTATAAGGTATTGGCCCGAGGCCATAAACACTTTCTTTCTTTCTTTCTTTCTTTGAAACCCTCTTTTACCACGCGATCAAAACGGAATGGTACATTCATTATTCATAAGGTATTGGCAGAGCGCAACGGTCGTGCGAACTAGTGAATATAGAGACAAGTACAATTGCTATATGATATTTAGATACTAATGTTTTTAATATTTTGAAAATAAATAATTTAGATACGTAAATTATTTCTAGTAATAATAATAATATCTAGAAGTATCTTTTCCCCCTCTTTCCACTCGATCAAAACGGAGCATTATGAGGTTATGACAAGGCGTAACAGTCGTGTGAACTACTGAATGGAGGGTGAAGCACAATTACCATATGATGTACCTAATATTTGATAAACTGTATAATCGATTGCAGATATCTATTAAATTTATTTTCTTACGGTTGTATACAAATGCTTTTATATCGGTAAATTTCTTCTTCTTCTATGTGCCGTGTCCCTTCAGGACGTTGACGATGATGGCTCGCCACAATTTTATGTCCTTTGTAGCTCTCAGTGAATTTTGTCTTTTTATTTTCTCACACGCAGTAGAGACTGGTGGGTATCAGAGATATGGTTCTACAGAAGGATGTTGAGAATACCATGGCCGGAGCACGTGAGCAACGATGAAGTCTTAGGGAAAATGAAAATGAATACTTAGAAAAGAGATCTGAATTGCTATGTAACAACATTCCCCCAGTATAACAGTGAATGTTGGTTAATTTCCTCGCAGATGAAGCGGAGAATTGAAGCATCAGAGCTGTGGGTCTACAAAAGAATGCTGAAAATACCATGAGCACAACATGCAAGAACTTATTTTTATAATCATATCGCCCCAAGGAAGACACTTTACTGCCACTGTTTTGCAGGGGTTTACATGTTTAAATGTTTTTGATTGATATTAACCTCCATTCATGCCGCTGATCCTCATTAAATGACAGGCTAATATTAGCTTAATAAACATCAATATTTTCCTAGGTTTTCATGATCGTTGATCAAAAAGAAAACAAGATTGCATAAAAGTGTTTGTTCACTTTGGAGCTTCGTTGACCATAAAAAGATACTGTATTTCGAGGTCTTTGAACAAACCTCTGAATATTCTTCACGCGACATTGAAAAAAAACTTTAGTTTGATACAGTCTTCCAAACAGACTCTCCTGTCTGTTATCTGGAAATGAAAACAGATGAATAACAGAATATTAACAAAAACAAATAGCAATCAGTATTTCTTTTTTTTATAATCATATCGCCCCAAGCAAGACACTTTACTGCCACTGTTTTACAGGGGTTTACATAGGAGAAAATTTATGAGAACGAGTGACAGGTTACAGGAGGTGTCAGGAAGTGGGTAAGAGAAGGATGAGAATACTGATGAGAGTGGAGTGGACGGAAAAAGGATCATGAGAGAGAGGGTGCAGGTTAGTGAGATATGAGATGACTCTTGACTTTACATTTAAATTCTTGCAGATTGTAGCTGTCAGGGAAACAAGTAAATGGAAGGGAATTCCACAGGTGGGAAGTGCGAGAAAAGAAGCTGTTGGAGTAGAATTTGCGTTTACATTTTATTGGTTTCACAGTAAAAGGGTGGGGCCTAGTTGCTAATCTTGTGGCTCGAGTAAATTCATATATAGGGGGCACCAGTAAGCTAAGTTCATCGGAGCAGAAGCCCTGAAAGTATTTGTAGAAAAAGAGAAAGTTTTTTCAGGAAAATAAGGAACAAAAAGGACACTTGACATTGTTGGCACTACTATCAACGACTTTCGAACAGACTCAGTGACACAATGGTGAAAGAGAGTTTACTTAGGTAAGTTCTCTATCAAGACACGTAGACTCTTGGGGAGTATGGGGGCCACAACTCTCAACAACATTAGACATTACTGATGTGATTCCCGCGGCAATAATGTTCTAACAGGATGAACTTGCTAGGATGTTGCTCAAAAGGTTTTGAATTCGGAGTTGTATTTGTCGTAGGCTGGTTACTAATCAAGGCTAAAGAGTCCAGTTTGCCCTGTTGTTTTTAATTCATAGCAGGTGAGGAGAGTCTATGGTTTCATATCTTTCCCAAGTGTATGTAATAAACTCGACAAGAATTCGAATTCAAATCTCCGATTTCTCATTCCTAGTAATAATCCATTACACTACCTACCATCACATTCACAAAACTAAACTAAAGCAGCAGCGATTGTGGAACTCTGAAAGTGGGGAAACCACTTAGGGGCCGAGATTTTTCTGGGGAGAAGGAGGAGGGGAGCAAACTCAAGCAGCGTTTTCATTTTCATACTACACCACTATCGTATACACAACTTAGAAATTTGAGTATAAGTATGTTACTTTACTACATTAAATGGAATAACTTTTCATTCATAGTCAGTCAGTTAAGTGCCATACGTGATACACGCTTGGGGCGATCATGTCTCGAAAGAGACATGACTGACTGGGCAGATTATCCCGCAGTAGGTTGCCATTGCATTCTGCGGTAGACTGGTTGCCAGCCAAGGCTATAGAACCAAATCTGTCCTATTACTTAACCCATAACTGGAGGAAAGAGACAGATTAATACTTTTCCCAAGGGTATTTGTGCGTAAGTGAATGCAAGGAATTCAACTGGAATTCAAACTCGGCTCCTCGTTTTATCGTTCCGAGTCGATATCCACTGCACCACAACACACATCCATTCATTCATAGAAGTGGGATTCCAATCTATTCTTGCCTTCTTTTCCACTATTTGCATACTGAGAGAGAAATACAGTGTCTGGGAATTCGGTGCAGATTGTCTTCAATAAATTGGAGAAAGTTACTGACCATTTCTGTTAATCGGCCATAAATCACTGACTACATATCATTTGGGGACATTATTTCTAATTAACGTCTTCCTTCAAATATGTAGATATGACTATTAAGTCTCTTTCCCTGCCGAACAACATGTCTGTTTCTATCTATCTGCTTGTTTTATTTTGTTTATCTTTCTTTCAGACTAGTCTCTGTATGTGTCCTTAAAAAGCTAAATGGAAAAGAAAACACAGAGGGAAAGGGCTAATTATCAAATGTTATCAAAATCGGAGACTGATTAGTTTAATAAATCTTTGAAGCTTATAAAAGTGGAGGGGCAAGCCAAATTTTTTTTTGTGGGGCCCTTTTGCCACCCCACGTAGAATCGCCACTTTAAGTAATAAATCAATAAACTAAATAAGTAATAACAACCGAATAAGATAGAAACTATGTAAACATACTAAATAGAAAGTATAAAACTAAATACTAATAAAAATGAATAAGAAATGAATTTTTGTTTTATGAAACTATCAATGGCGTTATCTGGTAAGTAGTTAAAAAAGACCTACGCTAAACACTAAACAAGACGCTTTCTTTGTTGGTTTGAGTAAAAAAAAAAATATCAGATTGTTAATCCCATTGTTCGAGCAGACTGCGGAGTGGAAACGTGAAAGAAATGAAAACCAGAAAAAGACATCAGAGCCTTGCATCTTCTTCTTCTTTTCTTCTATGTGCCGTGTCTGTTCAGGATGTAGGCGACCATGGCTCTCCACAGCTCCCTATCCCTTGTAACTCTTAACACCATTTCTCTTTTTAATTCTGCCAAATCCTGCTCCTTTTCTGAAGCCCATCAAGTATGCCATGCATTACTTTCTCCTGTTCTTCTTTCCTTCTTGTGAGTACCAGATCCTCCAAGCCCTCCTTCCTCATTACATGTCGTAGAAACTTCAGCTTCTTTTCCTAATGTTAAGTATAAGTTTTCTTTTTCGTTTCCATTCTTTCCAAAACTTCGTCGTGACTAACATGTTCGGTCAATGGCATCCTCAGCATCCTCCTGTAGAATCATATTTCGGTTGCTTCAAGTATTTCTTCTAACTTCGAGGAGATTGTCCAGCATTTGCAAACATCACATAAGAGTCCAGTACTCTCTTCTTTGCTTCTAATGAAATTTGTTTGTCTGTCTCTCAATACCGTTTTCAGATTTTAGAAGCATCCTTGGCTATTCCAATACGCCTTTAGATCTCAATGTCGCAATTTCCGTCCTCTATTAGAACCCTACCCAGGTATTTAAAATTTTTGTGTCTGGTTGATTTCACTACCCCCGACTTGTAGTTGGCATTCTGGGCTCCTTTTATTATTGACGACCATACATTCAGTAAAACATTAATATTGTATGAATGTAGATGTGTTCCCCAGTCACAGCGTGAAAGATACATATGACCCCAACCAATTTAGGAGCAATTTTTGAATTTTTTACCTTGAATCTCTGCCTAATGGAGTGCCAAATTTTCCTTGAGTTAGGGCTGATTTTTTCTGTTTTCACACGGTTTTTATTTCGAAATTCAGTATTTCTTTTCGATACACATTCTTATATCAATCTGCGGATATAAACAAACACTTGCATTTTTTTTATTCCAATTGTTATGGTGGGTTTCTAAGCGTAGACTATATGTGGCACTAGCCAAAAGTACGAGGTCTTCAGTGAGAATCAAACTCAGTACTCAGTCGAAATTGATCTAGCGAGACAAGCTTGCTAATGATTACACTACATCGAATAATGAAATAGGGCATTTCTGTGAGGTGTAATCTTTAGTAAGCTTGTTTCGCTAGATCAATTTCGACTTAACACAGTATATCTATCTAAACTTATTCATAAATGGAACTTTCTCTGTGTGTGTGTGTGTCCGTTATCTATAGACTCCGAAACGGCTGAACCGATTTTATTGAAAATTTGCACAGTTATACTATAAGCCTCTGCGAGTGTTCTAGGTTTTGTGTCGAGGTACTCCCGATAAATATCGAAAATCGATAATAGAAAAAATCGGGTTATAGAAGGAGTGGTCTGATTTTAATCAAATTTCATACACTCATAGACAAAGACATAAGAAACGATATTCAGAAGTTTCAAGGTTGCAGTTCTTACAATAGTGTAGAAAATTTGATATCGATACCAGGAAATCAAAATTTGACTTACATCCATTTATTTTTCTTTCAGTCTAAGGTCTCGCTTTAACTGGACACAACTATTGCTTTTTAGTCTTTCGTACCAACGTCCAAAGAGTCTGAGCTCCAGGACCATGAAATAGTTTTAAAGCTTTCATTACACCCGAGCAACGCCGGGCTATACTGCTAGTACTTGATAACATTATATAGAAGGTGTTATATATATTAGAATGTATTATGGCTGTTTACTTTTTGCACACATTATGTGTGTGAAAAGAAACATTCATAATACATACTAGCAACATCAGTATAATATTAACATTATAATAGCATTTACTGCAAATACAAATTAAAATATGTGTAATTATCTTCGCCATCATCCTTCGACCAACCTTGGTTGGTCGTCGGAAATTCATTGACAATCCCACAGCACATAACAGGGTCAAGCATTGCTGGACTTAGATCCTTGCGCTGTGACGTCATGGACTTCTTTCGGTGGCTGATACAGATGTGGACCGCCGGCCCAACATCCGGGTGTTTATATATATATATATATATATAGGTGACATTATCAAGACATTATATATATATATATATATATATATATATATATATATATAGGTGACATTATCAAGACATTATATATATATATATATATATATATATATATATATACGTGACATTATCAAGGAAGATTGCCAATCAAGGCTCAAAACTTCTCAGCCATAAGGTGATAACCGATTTTCCAGTAGTAGCTTGCTAATTTTTACTGCGGTAGACTGGTTGCCAACGTAGGTTATAGAACCCAGTCTGTCTTGCTATTTACTCATAGCTGGTGAAGAGATGGGTATCATCCCAAGGACACGCAATAAGTGGAATGAATTAGACTGGAATTCGAACACAGCTTTCAGAATCTTCAAACTTAGCCGCTGTCGATTACTTCAACATGTCCCCTAATCAAGGTAATTAATGATAAAATTGATAATATTATTGATAATATTATTGATAATATTATTACCTGATCATTTTGTAGAATACTACATCTGTTGCAAGGAAAGTAGGTTCCCTGTTGTTATATATCGCCGTATGACGACAAAACAACAAACACGCATATATAAAAATATAAGGTTATATTTTTATTAATGACGACGAACTGTGTGGAATAGAGAACGGGAGGGTGAGGGCGCATATAGAATGGCTGACGGGAGTGTAGTCTGCCTGTGTTGTCTCTCTCTGCTTCCACCGGCCGCTCTCTGCTACTGGCGAATCCGTGTGTTGAGGTCTTTATACAGTCCTCTAGAACCGGGACTTTCCTTCCGGTTTTTTGCCTCGCCCACGCACGCCCACGTAATTCTAAGAGGCACCTGATCTGTTTGCCTCTGTAGCCATTTCCGCCGCTGTCGGAAATAAGGTCAAAACGACATCCGCTCCGGCTTCGACAGGATGTATTTCACAAACACCTGTCTTTTCGCTTCGCCGCCCCCTTCACCGATGGAAAACACCATCGCTTGCATCACTTCCTCGGGTGGGGCCAGATTGTTATATTACACTGTGTCTTGCAAGACACTTTTTCTCGCCAGAATCTATCTGACATATTTATAAGTCTACTATTTGTCCATGCTTTGAATATTGCCGCCATTTATGGGCTGGTGCTCCTGTTATATATTTAGAGGTTCTTGATAAAATCCCTCTACCCCCCAAAAAACAAAAACAGTAATGTAATTGGTTCTGACCTGGCATCTCAGCTTTAGTCATTTTCCCACAGATTGAAATTTTTAAGGTAGTTTCCCTGTGCCTTCCCTACAATCACCTTCATAGTAATAGTTCTGATGAGCTTTCCTTTATGGTACCTAGACTTTATGAAGTACTAGAATGGCGGAAAGGTCTCATTAGTGGAAATGGATTGATGCAACCATTAGTTCTACGCTAACAGTTTCTTTGATCGCACTTCTCGTTTGTGGTACTCTCTTCCACTCAACTTTGATCTTCATCAAAATGCAATGTCAATCGTTATCTACTGTTTTCTTAATACTTTTTCTTTTATTGCTCTCTTTCCTTAACTTAATTTTTTCTCATATTCTCTAACACTTGGAAATCTCTTGCATCTTAGTGACTTCATTAGTTTGCCTGGGGTGAAATGATTAAAAACAGGAAGAAAAAAAAGGAACCCAATTAGATAATGGGTGATAATAGAGCTAAAAATAGAAATAAAAATGGGGCATGAAAGTTACTCATGTTACTCATGAGGAGTAAAGTTGAAGGAAGACTCCTTACATACAGTCGGGTTCAAAGAAGTTCTTTATTATAGTCATGTCTAAAAGTATCTTATTATACAACCGTATCCAAAAGATCCCTTTTGTTATACAGCCGTGTCCAAAAAAGAACATTATCTTACAATCATGTCCAAAAGATTCTTTTATTATACAACCGTATCCAAAAGATTCCTTTTGTTATACAGCCGTGTCCAAAAGAGAACATTATTTTACAATCATGTCCAAAAGATTCTTTTATTATACAACCGTATCCAAAAGATCCCTTTTGTTATACAGCCGTGTCCAAAAAAGAACATTATTTTACAATCATGTCCAAAAGATTCTTTTATTATACAACCGTATCCAAAAGATCCCTTTTGTTATACAGCCGTGTCCAAAAGAGAACATTATTTTACAATCATGTCCAAAAGATTCTTTTATTATACAACCGTATCCAAAAGATTCCTTTTGTTATACAGCCGTGTCCAAAAGAGAACATTATTTTACAATCATGTCCAAAAGATTCTTTTATTATACAACCGTATCCAAAAGATCCCTTTTGTTATACAGCCGTGTCCAAAAGAGAACATTATTTTACAATCATGTCCAAAATATTCTTTTATTATGCAACCGTATCCAAAAGATTCCTTTTGTTATACAGCCGTGTCCAAAAGAGAACATTATTTTACAATCATGTCCAAAAGATTCTTTTATTATGCAATCGTGTTCAAAAGATTCTTTTATTAAACAGCCGGGTCCAAAAGAGTCCATTATACAATCGTATCGAAGAAAAGTATTTTATTATACAATCGTGTCTAAAAATTAAAGACTATCTAGTATTTTTTTTTAATAGAAACGAACAAAATTTCCCACAGTATAAAAATAAAAAACAGTGCTCGCTTCATTAATCACATTTATTAAAGGCTTACGGCGACATCACGCTGTAACATTGGTTCCCGTACGATCACCGAAGTTAAGCAACGTCGAACCTCATTAGTATTTAGATGGGTGAACTCTCGAGAATACCTGGTGCTGTAAACTTAGTTGAGCGCGAAGTGTAATGATAATGAATTGCAATTGTTAATCGGAGATCCGAGTTCTAGTCGCCTTTGAGTTCGTTATATTTTCTTTTAAGACTTGGGTCCCTAAATCGTTATTATCTCCAAACAAAATTCTTTCAATCTAAAACATTTTCCGGCTTTAAATAACCTACAAAAGGTAGATAAGCCGTAAAAAAACAAATTAACCAATCAATAAAATATTTATTAAAAGCAGGTCTATTAATTTCTATATACACTTGCATTTTAAGCTATATGCTAACATTTTACTTGCTTTTAAAATTCTCTTCTTACTTTCAGTCAACTTTGATTTACAAAACTTTAAACGCAACGTCAATGGCCATATTCTGTTTTCTTTATTTTTGTTATTTTATTGTCTTCCTTTGATGTATGTAGGGATAATGACGAGGAAACACAGTCCTTATTTTTAACGAAACAAGATAAGGAATTTATTTACAATTTACAATTTATTTATTTGCGTCGAGGTCAGTCAGTTAAGTGTCATACGTGATACACGCTTGGGCGATCATGTCTCGAAAGAGACATGACTGACTGGGCAGAAGATTATCCCGCAGTAGTTTTCCATTGGTTTCTGCGGAAGACTGGTTGCCGACCAAGGCTATAGAACCCAATCTGTCCTGCTATTTAACCCATAACTGGAAGGAAGAGTCGGATGAATATCTTTCCCAAGGGTATTTGCGCGTAAGTGAATACAATGGATTCAACTGGAATTCGAACTCGGCTCCCTGGTCTCTCGTTCCTAGCCGATATCCACTGGACCACAACGCACATCCGCGCTGCGTCGAGGTACCTACCCAAAAAGGAATAAAACTTCTGCAGTTCAGATTTAGTGCCGTGGACCCTTGGGGTTAAAATGGGCAGTTGATTTATTCCACGTCAAGAAGGCTAGTGTGAGTAAATAATGTACGAAGAATTACACATGTAATTTTAACAAAACAAAATTAGGAATTTATTTACGAATTTTTACACTTGAAGTTGTGTCAGTAACTCGTTTCTGGAAAATAAATCACAAATTTTTAAAGTTCGTAGTTTCAATGAATTGTCACAAAGAGAAAATGTTCATTCAACTGACTAAATTGTCTGACACAAAATAATATTAAAAATTTCAAACAAATGTAAGAAAGATTGTTCCTTACCGATATACAGCTTTATACCTTCAAAAGTAGATGAAGAGAGATTGTTTGAAATACATAGTTTTCTTGATTGTTACGATAAAATTTTTTGACGTGCTAAGTGCTTCGTTACGGCCAATAATATAATTTAGTGAGTAATTTGATAGACATTAAACTCTTCTCTTCTTGATTTTTTTCATGTTTTAATAAAAAAAAAAAAGGGCGGAGATTTCACTTAGGCTAGCTATTTTCTTTTCTTTCCTTTTCTAGGCTCATTCCTGTTAGAAAGATTTACAGTGGTCCAAATAAAATTTCACAGAGACTCACGAATTTTTTCCCGTCCTTCCTACCCCGGTTCCCTCGAATTTGAAGGGGGGGGGGCAAAGGAAGTTATTATGACTTCGCACTTATCACAGATTCATTAGAGAAAATAAAGTTTTCTCATATTTTTTTTAATCATTTCACCCCGAGCAAGGCGGAAACGCCACTGATGTGCAGGGGGTTACATAAATGTTAAAAGATTAATTAGAAAAGAGTGAGGAGTACAAGCTAGTTAGAAAGGAACAATAGAAAGCTGAGAATGCAGGTGCAATGACAGATACATAGATGGAGAGAAATTGAGTTCGATCCTCACTAAATGCCTCATACTTTTTTGCCTTATGCCACATCTAAGCGGCACTTAGAAAATCAGCATTCAAAGAACTCAAATAGTAATATGATATAGATATTGACACTATGATTATGAAATCACAGTCCAGATGCGTTGTTGCAAAACTGTAGTTCACAAGGGTATCGCCAAGTAGTAATTTACTAAGCATAGCTTAATTGTGGCGCAAGGCCGAAAGTATGAAGCACTCACTGAGAATCGAACTCTCTACTCAGTTGAAGTGCTTAAATGCTATCGCCAAGTATCAAAACGATGGCTTGTATTCTGACCAAAAGAAAAGGGCATGTTCCTGAAAAACAACCCCAAGAAATTGTCTCATCAAATCTATCGTTTCATGATCACTGACAATTTCATTAAGTACGACCTGCTGTTTCCAAGGGATTGGTCTAAGAATTTCAACTAAAATCACGGCCTCACCCTAATCCTTCAAAGAACAAAACAATGATTAACTGTGGAAATGGAGAGGGAGCGCCTGACATTCGACAAAAGACATAAACGCTGAACATATTCTTCTTTTTTTATGTGCCTTGTCCTTTCAAGATGTAGGCGATCATGGTCTTTCACGTTTCCCTATCCTTGATGGCTCTTAGCACGCTTTTTCCTATTACACCACGAAACCCCCGCTCTGCCATCTACCTGTTCAGGTCACTCAAGTATGTTACATGCTGCTTTCCCCTGTCTCTTTTTCCCTCTATCTGTTCTGTGAGTATCAGATTCTCCAAACCGTCCTTCCTCATTGCACGTCCCAGGAACTTTAGCTGTCTTTTCTTGGTGCTCAGTATTAATTTCCTTTTCGTTTCCATCCTTTCCAAAACCTCATCATTTTTTTTTAATCATTTCACCCCGAGCAAGGCGGAAACGCCACTGAGGAGCTGGGGGCTACATAACTGTAAAAAGATTAATTAAAAAAGAGTGAGGAGTACAAACTAGTTAGAAAGGAGCAATAGAAAGCTGAGAATGCATGTGCGATGACAGATACATAGGTAGAGAGAAAGGGAAGGATATACGGGGGTGGGGAGAGAGCTAGAGTCCAGTGGTTAATAAATGAGTATTGACATTGCATTTAAATTTCTGGAGGTTGTAGCCGTCAGGAAAGCAAGAATATGGAAGCGAGTTCCACAGGCAGGAAGTGCGAGAGAAGAAGCTGCAGGAATAGAAGTGTCGTCTGCATTTGGCTAACCTAACTGTGAATGGGTGGGACCCAGTTGCCAATCTGGTTGTACGAGTAAACATCTGTTGAGGAGGCACCAGTGACTTAAGTTCGTCCGAGCAGAAGCCATGAAAGTATTTATAGAACAGACAAAGTGAGGCCACATTTCGACGGTGGGGAAGTGGCTGCAGTCGAGTCGCCAGATCAGTACCTATCACATTACAGACTCTCCTTTGGAGCTTGTCGAGAACACTGAGGAGAACGGCAGGGGCGCCTGACCATAAATGGCAGCATTACTCCATGCACGGACGGATTGTTGACTTGTATATATGCAGGATGGATTCAGGCGGAAAAAACATCCTGGGTCGGCATAGTGACCCAACCTTCTTAGCAGTAGATTTAGCTATGGAATCAATATAATGGTTCCATTTGATATCCGCAGAAAGATGCTTCGAATATCATAGACCAAGTATGTGAGCAATAACGAGATGTTGGAAAGAATGTGAACGAAAAGGAAACTAATATTGAGCATCAGGAAGAGACAACTGAAGTTCCTGGGACATGCAACGAGGAAGGAGGGCTTAGAGAACCAGATAGGCCAGGTAGAGGGAAAAAGAGACCGAGGAAAGCAGCGGATAACATATTTGAAAGGCCTGAGCAGGTGAATGATAGAACGGGATTGCGAGATGTTACAGGAGAAAGCGTGCTAAGAGCAACCAGTTATAGGGAGACGTGGAAGGCCATGATCGCCTACGTCCGGAAAGGACAAAGCACATAGAAGAAGAATCTTTCCAGATCTATTCAACTTGTACAGCGAGACTATTCTGAGGACTCTAGAAGTTATGTCAGGATTTGTCCTCGGAAGCCACAATTTGAACAACATAAGGTACGCAGATGATACAGTACTGGACACGGAAAGGAAGCTGCAAGACATCCTAGCTGAAGAGAGTGACGAAAAAGGAGTACAAATAAACTGCAAGAAAACCGAATGCTTGGTCATCAGCAAAGAGAGCAGCCGAAAATGCCATATACAGGTAAGGGATACTAAAATCAAGCAGGCACAAAAATTTAAATACCCGGAAGTTTTCTAACAGAATACGAAAAATACAACACAAAGATCCGAAGGCGAATTGGCATGGCGAAAGAAGCATTCCAGAAGCTGAATAGAGTATTAAGAGACAAGAAAATTTCACTAGAAACAAAGAAGAGAGAGTAATGGATTGCTAATGTGATGCGAGTTCCTCAATATAGCAGTGAATGCTGGACAATCTCGTCGAAGATGAAGGAAAAACTTGAAATAACAGAAATGTGGTTCTACAGAAAGATGTTGCGGATATTATGGATCGAACATGTGAGCAATGATGAGGTTTTGGAAAGGATGGAAACGAAAAGGAAATTAATACTGAGCACCAAGAAAAGACAGCTAAAGTTCCTGGGATGTGCAATGAGGAAGGACGGTTTGGAGAATCTGATACTCACAGAACAGATAGAGGGAAAAAGAGACAGGGGAAAGCAGCATGTAACATACTTGAGTGACCTGAACAGGTAGATGGCAGAGCGTGGTGTAATAGGAAAAAGCGTGCTAAGAGCCATCAAGGATAGGGAGACGTGAAAGACCATGATCGCCTACATCTTGAAAGGACAAGGCACATAAAAAAAGAAGAATATGTTCAGCGTTTATGTCTTTTGTCGAATGTCAGGTGCTCCCTCTCCATTTCCACAGTTAATCATTGTTTTATTCTTTGAAGGATTAGGGTGAGGCCGTGATTTTAGTTGAAATTCTTAGACCAATCCCTTGGAAACAGCAGGTCGTACTTAATGAAATTGTCAGTGATCATGAAACGATAGATTTGATGAGACAATTTCTTGGGGTTGTTTTTCAGGAACATGCCCTTTTCTTTTGGTCAGAATACAAGCCATCGTTTTGATACTTGGCGATAGCATTTAAGCACTTCAACTGAGTAGAGAGTTCGATTCTCAGTGAGTGCTTCATACTTTCGGCCTTGTGCCACAATTAAGCTATGCTTAGTAAATTACTACTTGGCGATACCCTTGTGAACTACAGTTTTGCAACAACGCATCTGGACTGTGATTTCATAATCATAGTGTCAATATCTATATCATATTACTATTTGAGTTCTTTGAATGCTGATTTTCTAAGTGCCGCTTAGATGTGGCATAAGGCAAAAAAGTATGAGGCATTTAGTGAGGATCGAACTCAATTTCTCTCCATCTATGTATCTGTCATTGCACCTGCATTCTCAGCTTTCTATTGTTCCTTTCTAACTAGCTTGTACTCCTCACTCTTTTCTAATTAATCTTTTAACATTTATGTAACCCCCTGCACATCAGTGGCGTTTCCGCCTTGCTCGGGGTGAAATGATTAAAAGAAAAAAAAAGTTATAACTGGTTCTTGCGAGACAAGCTTGCTAACCATTATACCACGCCGAGGTGTATTAAGGGCTTTCAATGCCTGTGTATTACTTTTTAAAACCATGTATAAAACCTGAAAACAGTTCGTGAGAAGAAGTTCATTGCTTTCAAACTAGAAATCCCGTGTTACAGGTTTGAAACTAGAGAATGATGCAATGTTGCTTATAAATTGCGTGTTATTTTTTTACATTAAGTGAAAGTGGATGATATTATACTTCGCAATAAAAAAAAGAATGTTAATTTTTGCCAGGTGGTTTTAATCTTTTAACCAAGACTAACGTGATATGCTAAGCAACTCTAGATGACACCAGCAAAGCAAGTAAAAGAGTCTCAGAATGTTTGCAGACATCAAAAGAGAAATGTACAATTATTACCTAAGCAAAATAACATTTATTTCTTCTAGGTACCTCCACTCATTTTCGATAACTCAGTTTAAATTGATTTAAAAAAAGATTTCTTGAAGCTTTAATTTTAATTTTAATTGAAAGCCAAGAAATTAAATTTATTAATTCCTGTAAGCAAAATACTCAGATGTATTTCAAACCGAAATTATATTGATTGGAATCTAAAAATTTTAGATTAAAAAAAATAATCTTTCAACGATCGACACATTTTGCAAGCAGAAGCCAATTCTTGGTTTTAAAAAAATCTTGCAAAAATAAAATATACTTCGCTGAAACATTATTTTATTCAAATTAGCAAATTTAAACTAAAATAAATCTGGTTTGAAACAAGTATTACTTGCTTATTACCTGATATGTATTATAAGAGCTTTTCTTAATTATAGTAGCCTTGTTATAAGGGGTTATCATCGTGTTATCAGAAACGATAATGGATATGACAGACGAAAGTCTTCAAAAAATGTTAAGTATAGAAGACGAATTTGACACAATTTTATGTAGCTTAATCGTACATTGTGGATGTGCGTTGTGGTGCAGTGGATATCGGCTCAGAACGAGAAATCGGGGAGCCGAGTTCGAATTCCAATTGAATTCATTGCATTCACTTACGCGCAAATACCCTTGGGAAAGGTATTAATCTGTCACTTCCTTCCAGTTATGGGTTAAATAACAGCACAGATTGGGTTCTATAGCCTTGGCTGGCAACCAGCCTACCGCAGGAAGCAATGGCAACCTACTGCGGGATAATCTTCTGTCCAGTCAGTCATGTCTCTTTCGAGACATGATCGCCCAAGCGTGTTTCACGTATGGAACTTAACTGACTGAATCGTACATTTCGTTTTTTGGTTTTTAACTACATAGTAAAATAAAAATTAAAATAATATAAAACTTTCTTTTAAAATAATTTTACAATTTAATAACAGAGAATGAAATTATATAACATGACAGAGGTAACTAAATTGCATTTATTAATTTTTAATTTTAGTATCTATTTTTCATATTCTTTTTAGGTACCTCCACAAATTGTGAATTTCACAATCTTTCTGATCAAGGTAGCCTATGTATGTTTATATCTGATTTTTACTTTCATTTTCTTTTGTAATTTCCCAATCAATTTAAATTCGCTGGATTCTTACACATTTCTGCTAATGAATTCCGGACGCTTTTTGTCGCCTGCTGCTTTCAATTATTCTAAACATAACTAAGTTTATGGTCAAACCAATATCGTTTTTTAGATTAAAGATAGAAAAAAAAAAAGAAGAAAGAAAGAAAAAAGCGGAAAGCTGGTAAAATAAGTAAATAAATAAATAATTTAATGATAAGCAAATCACTCTTTTTATGTTTTTTCTAAACTTTCATGTCTTCAGCATAAGGCTTTAATTAAATGTTTCATGTTTCATCACTTCCCGAGAATTCTTGTATGTAAGAACGTACACTTCACTTTTGTTGGGATTTTTCCCGGTTGCGTATGTGTTTGTGTTCGGCAGTGAGAGTAGAATGAACAAAAATCCCAAAGCTTTTATTTCTGATTAAAGAGAGAGTGCAAAATAATAGTATTTTGCAGTGGTGGGGGTTCCCAGTTAACAAAATTTTTCAGTATAGCAGTTATTTTTATTGAGAGAGATTTCTCCGCTAGTTTCCACGGGAGAAACGAGAAATCCGAAAGTGAAACTGCTAGGGCAGGCCTCGTCTTTTGAAGGAAGTGTTGCCTGTAGTTTTCCCTTTGGTAGGTGTCTCGAAGGAAAATTTTTCTCCTGGTTTCCGCAGGAGGAACGAGAAATCTAGCGTCAAGGTGCCAAGACAGGTTTCGTTTTCTGCAAAAAGGGTTGTGTAGGGCCCTTTGAACTGGACTCAAATGTTACAACCGCTGGGACAGAAGCTGAATAGGGCTCGGTCAAGGCTTTTACGACCCCTAGGACTTCCGGTTGAACTCTAATGGTTATTTCCGCTGCTGCATCGAGCAAAGTAAAAAAAAGCCTCCACATGTCATAATAGCCAACAAATCAATTAGTTTCTATACTTTTTTTTAAATATCTAAACTTATTTATAAATGGAAATTTGTCTATGTGGGTGTATGTGTGTGTGTCTCTGTGTGTGTGTGTATGTGTGTGTGTCGATTACCTATAGACCCCGAAACGGCTGAACCAATTTTCTTGAAAATGTACACAGTGGTACTATAAGCATCTGCGAGTGTTCTTAGCTAGGTTTTGTGTCGAGGTATCCCCGATAAATATCGAAAATCGATAATCGAAAAAATCGGGTTATAGAAGGAGTGGTCCGATTTTAATCAAATTTGACACACTCATAGACAAAGACATAAGAAACGATATTCATAAGTTTCAAGGTTGCAGTTCTTACAATAAGGCAGAAAATCGATAATATATATATAAAAGGCAAGATGTTTGTGTGTGTCTGTTTATCTGTCTGTATGTTCTTTATACAAATCCACAATTTGTATCCGATTCTCACCAAACTTAAAAATTTGACTTACATCCATTCATTTTTCTTTCAGTCTACGGTTTCGCTTTAACTGGAAACAACTATTGCTTTTTAGTCTTTCGTGCCAACGTTCAAAGAGTCTGAGCTCCAGTACCATGGATTAGTTTTAAAGCTTTCATTACACCCGAGCAACGCCGGTCTATACTGTTAGTAATATATAGACAAGTGGTCACTTTCCAGATTTGTGGAGGCAGTCTTTTATCATACCTATTCCGAAACCTGGAAAGGATGACTCAGAAATTGCAGGTCGATAGCTTAACCAGTTGTCTGTGTAAAACCATGGAAAGAATGATCACACAACAACTTGGTACTTAAAATAGAATTGCCTAATCAGCAATTACTAATGTACATTCAGGAAAAAGAAGCACCTTGGATCACTTAGTGCGTTCGGAGACCTTTTGTTAGAGAAGCATTTCTTTGGACGGCGCATCTCACAGCAGTCTTTTTGACTTAGAAAAAGCGTACAATACCACATGAACGTTCTGCATATTAAAATATTTTCATGGCTTGTGTCTAAGGGATAGATTGACAGAATTCATAAGAAAGGTCCTAAAATATCGAAACTTTCAAGTTCGAGTAGGAAGTACGCTGTCGGAAGTGTAAGAACAAGAGGAAGCAGTTCCACAAGAAAGCATTCTATCAATGACGCTTTTTTTGTGTTAAAATCAATTTTATCGTGAAACCTCTAAGCCCAGGAGTTAGATGCTCCCTTTATGTAGACGATTTTTTAAAATGATGTACAAATCTAGGCATATGAACACAATAGAAAGGCAACTAAATAAAATATAGAAATGGGCCACGGAAAACGGATTTACGTTTTCTAAAACAAAAACTAAATGTATGCATTTCTGCAACTTAAGAAAACTTCATAATGATCCATTTCTGAAATTAGATGAAGTAGAAATTCCAGTGGAACAGCACAAATTTCTAAGAGTGGTTTTTGACAAGAAATTAACTTTCATCCCTCATTTGAACTATTTGAAAGCGAAACGTAGCAGAGTCCTTCAGTTTCTGCGTGTAGTAGCTCATACTGAATGGGTAGCAGATCGGTATACACTGATCAAACTATATAGTTCGCTACTTCGTTCCAAGCTGGATTATGATATTTTAATATATGGAGCAACCAGAAAGTCATACATAAAACTCCTCAACTCAACTTACCATCAAGGGCTCAGACAAGTGCTCGGGGCTTTTAGGACATCCTCGGTGGAGAGTTTATATACAGAAGCCGGTGAAACACCTCCGCGTCTATGGCGTATTAAACTGGCATTGCAGTATTATGTAAAACTTAATCCCAGCTTGTAGATCTACATTTGAACCAAATTATTGTGATCAATTCAGTCATACAGAAAATGTCATACAGCCATATGGACTTAGGATGAAACACATTGCCGAAGAATTCGGTATTTCACTATTATATATTCAAGAAACAACTGTATGGAGAATTCCACCTTGGACGATTAAACCTCCTCAAGTTATCCCGGAATTCATAATTTTCCAAAGAAAAAGGTCCATCCTCTTACGCTTTTGGACACACTCCAGAAAATACTGGAAAAATTCCACGACTATACAAAAGTGGAAACAAAATAAGATGTGCAGCAGCAAAACAAAAAATTACCAAAAAGAAACGCCACTCGAGTAGAAGTTCGATTTTCACTGCGAGGCTTATGCCGTTGAATTGGCTCTAGACATCAACACTGAGAGCAAACTAAAGAACTTACTAATCTTTTCATACTTACTCTCCGTCCTATCAGCCATAGAGGGGAACAAATCCAACAACCCAACGATCATTAAATTACTACAGAAAATCAGTGCATTGAACAAAAAAAGAAAAGTGGTATTATACTGGATGCCTAGCCACACTGAAATAAAAAACAACTCTAAAGCAAACCTGGCAGCTAAATCAGCTTTGGACATGACTGTAGATAGAGTGATAAAGGTCCCATATACAGATTTTAAGAAGGAAATAAGTAAATATATTTTTTAAAAAATGGCAGGAGTATTGGGATGATTACCCACAAAATAAACTCCATTCACTCCAGCCCAAAATCAGAGTAAGTTATGCATCATTCAGGAAGTCTCGAATAGAGTAGATCGTAATAGGCTGCTTGTGCATCGGCCATACGAAAATGGCCCATTCTTTCTTACTTACTAATGAAACTCAACTGGTGTGCTAAACACGTAAACAAGTACTATCAATTAATGCTATTTTGACAGAGTGTCCAGAACTAGCTATGATACAATTTTATGATACTGATAGCATGTTTGGTCTGTTTGAAAATGTAAATATGAATAACATATCATATCTAAGAGTAGTCGTCCTCTATAAGAAAATATAAAACGAATATATATATATATATATATATATATTGCCAGCAAGACATCTTTTAAAATATATATTATCAAAAACACATTTTTCAGAGAGAAAACACACACACACACACACACACACACACACACACACACACACACACACACACACACAAAAATTCAGGAATACCTTTTGGAAGAAAACAAATATTACCAGCAACACACTTGACTCTCGTTAAAGATCTCTTTACAAAAATGTGTTTACAAACCGATTTCTTTCAAATAATATATATTCTGGTCATCAATTGGAGTAGATAGCTCTATCTATCGCCCGGTTCACACTCCACCCACGTCTATTGAACAGGTTAAAAGGCTCATCCCTTGTTCCCTGTTTAGGATGTGGTTTCCGACTTTCTCTTTTCCAATCTTTTCCCTATTACGTAGCCCCCTGTACATCAGTGGCGTTACCGCCTTGCTCGGGGTGATACGATTAAAAAAATAAATAAATAAGAATCTATTGTAAAACACTTGTCGGCATTAAATAAACCATTGAGGTTGATATACCGTAAAACAAAACAAATCAAACCAAGAGGTTACCCATCTAGGTACTGACCAGCCTCGGCGTTGGTTAACTTCGGTGATTATACAAGAACTGGTGTTTCAACGTGATGCAGCCCCAAGGTAAATGGTTAGCAGAACAAGAATTAGGATAAAAATACAGAGTTATTGGTGGTTGTGGAGAGCTACAGTCGTTAACTCCCAGAAGGAACATAGAAAAAGGAACGATAAAATTTGATGATCAGGCTATGAATCTGAAGGCTATGAGCTGTCAGTAACATTTGATGAGTAACATTTGTTTCTCCTCAGAGTTACGACTAGAAAGACCCGTGAAAATTTCACGGCTTTCCTATTTTAACTTTCTGATGAATCTTAATTCTTAAGTTAATTGAATATGCTCATAATGAGTTCTATAACAATAAAATATACATTGAAATTCCTCTATCACATCATTAAATATTTGAGTTTAACAACTTTAACAAAATATTGCACTAACAATCATAAATATGAATGCTTCACTATTTTCGAATTCGCTAGCCAGTGCGAAAATTTATTTTTTAAGCCACAGGAAAAAAGATTACCTCCTTGCTGAGAAAAAATCAAGGCAAAATTCGCGAGCTAGTGTGAAATATGAACTTTTAATGACCCTTGTTATATTTCTTCCCGCCGAAAATGAGTTTGCGTTTGGAGCTGACCACGTGATCGACTTGGCTACATATTTCACGTTTTTCGGTCGGTCAGCCAGAGAGACTCAAGGAGACAGAGAACAGTCAATCCAATTTAGCTCCGAAAGCAAACTAATGTTTGGGCAGGGAGAAATATGACACGGGTCATTGAAATTTCAATTTGTTGTTTCCTGTAAATCGCTCTCTTTTCATTTGTTATTAAATATTTCCCATTAGCTCGCGAAATTTGCCTCTACTTTTTTCTCAGCACAGAGCTAATCCTTTTCCTATGGGTTCAAAAATAGATTTCGCACTGGCTCGCGAATTCGAAAATAGTGAAGGAAAGAGAGTTATTTTTATTTCATATTTACCACAAGTCCATCAGGAATAAGTACAACTATAATAGAATGATGGAATAAATTTTAAAAACGGGCCCTTCGGAACTGTACTTATTGATGATAAATAGTAGGTCATTAAGCATATACCAGATTTAGTAAAGCCTTTGTTTAATCTAACAAAATAGTTACTAGAACAAAGTGTCAATAAATACGGGGATTGTTGACATGACACTAAGTAAAGGAAAGTTTAAAAAAATAACTTTCAGTCAT
Organism: Ascarosepion bandense; assembly: GCA_037127315.1. NCBI lineage: Eukaryota > Metazoa > Mollusca > Cephalopoda > Sepiida > Sepiidae > Ascarosepion > Ascarosepion bandense. The sequence continues at coordinate 2,304,494 of JBBBDQ010000769.1, read as the reverse complement.
TCTCTCATAGTCGCAATGTAGCTTCTTCTTCTATGTGCCGTGTCCATTCAGGACGTAGGCAACCGTGTCTTTCCGCATCTCCTTATCCCTTGTAGTTTTCATCGTCCTTTCTCTTGTTTCTGCTTCCAAACCCTGTTCTGCCACCCATTTGTTCAAGCCCATCAAGTATGTAACGCATTGCTTTCCTCTGTCTTTCTTTCCCGCTGTCTGTTATGTATCAGATTCTCCAAGTCCTCCTTCCTCATTACATGTCCCAGAAACTTCAGTCGTCTTTTTCTGATATTAATTATGTTTCCTTTTCGTTTCCATCCTCCCCAAAATCTCGTCGTTGCTCATATGTTTGGTCTATGGTATCCTCAGCATCCTTCTGTAGAACCACATTTAGGTTGCTTCAAGTCTTTCCGTCATCTTTGATGAGAGTGTCCAGCATTCGATGCCATATTGAAGGACAGACATTACATAACAATCCAGTACTCTCTTCTTTGTTTCTATCGAAATTTCCCTGTCTTTCAATATTCTACTCAGCTTTTGAAATGCGCCATTGGTCATGTCAATACAACTTCGGATCTCATGGTCACACTTTCCGTTCTCTGTCAGAACACTTCCCAGAAATTTAAATTCCGTACCTGCTTGATTTTAGTGTCCCCGATCTGTTGTTGGCATTTTGGGCTCCTCTTTTTACTGATGATCATGCATTTTTCCTGTAGTTTTTATATAGTCCTTTTTTCCGCTTTTTTAGCTACCTTCCTTTATTCTATAAGTATCTTCATGGTAATTATTCAGATGAACTTTCCTCTATGGTACCAAGACTTTATTAATTTAAACGCAAGACTAGATTGGCGGTAAGATATCATTATTTTATAGTTAAAATAGTTTGATATAATTGTAAGTTTTATGTTAACGGTTTCTTATATTACACTTATACGGTTTCTTAAATTACACTTATACGGTTTCTTATATTACACTTATACGGTTTCTTATATTACACTTATACGGTTTCTTATTTTACACTTATACGGTTTCTTATATTACACTTATACGGTTTCTTAAATTACACTTATACGGTTTCTTATATTACACTTATACGGTTTCTTATATTACACTTCTTGTTTACAGAACTCTCTTCCGGATCTTACTTTCAAGTCAAGTTTGATTTTCACACATTTAAATACAATTTCAATCGTTATCTTCTGTTTTCTTAATTCTTGTCTTTTTATTGTTCTTTAATAGTGTTTTTTTCTCATATTCTCTAACTCCTTGTGTCTGAATAGCTTTATTGCTTTACCTGGGGTGAAATGATTAAAAAGAATGCAGAATGAAAAAATACGTAAAATTGTTGCTCCTCTGAACAAAAAAGTAAATTTGTTATAAATTTTCTGTTTTTGAAAGGAAAAATAACGGCGAATGTTCACGGTTCTACAATAATTATTGAAAGTATGCACCTTATGTAAATACAGTAAAGAGATGTATCAGTAAATTATATTTATATAAAGAAAAGAGAAACAGATTAGTGGCAGGGCGTTTAATGGCAGGGCGTTTAATGGCAGGGCGTTTAATGGCAGGGCGTTTAATGGCAGGCCAGCTGCTGCTATGAATGATAATAAGGCGAAACAGTTTGATTTTATCTTTATAGCTGACAAGAATCAGTGTTAAAAAGCTCCGTAAAAGCCATCAGGTGAGCCGTATTAATGTGTACCGTTTCACGACAAATTCTTAGCTATTTAAATGTCTGTTCATTATTGACTCCCAGAAGGATCAGGCAGTGTTTAAAATCAAAGAACTTCTCTAGCTGCACAACGCGGATAGGACATTTAAAAGAATCATTCAGAGAAAAGAGGTTCTTAAGTCATAGTTAATAAAGAAACGAAGAGGCAAATATACATAACAATCATTCTTAGATAGAATACTACAATTGAGAATGAAGCAGATTATTTTAAGGTCTTGATTTGGAAAAGTCCAGACTTTCTTACATTCCTTTCGGTATATTTTATTCTTTTCTATTGTTAATTCTGTTGTAATTAAAGAACATTATTACCATTTAATCGGTCCTTCTTATATATATATATATATATATATATATATATATATATATATGTGTGTGTGTGGGTGTGTGTGTACTAGCAGTATAGCCCGGCGTTGCTCGGGTGTAATGAAAGCTTTACAACTAATCCATGGTCCCGGAGCTCAAACTCTTTGGACGTTGGCACGAAAGACTAAAAAGCAATAGTTGTTTCCAGTTAAAGCGAAACCGTAGACTGAAAGCAAAATGTATGGATGTAAGTCAAATTTTGATTTTCTTGGTATCGATATCGAATAAGTGCTTTTCCGTCGTAAACTGAATTTTGAAGGCTAAATAAGCTCGGACATTCACGAGTCTATCACGGTACCCCAGCAATGTACAAAGGTCATTAGTATGGCATCATGTGTCATAACATACTTAGTCAATATAGGTGGTTGCTGCGTGTTGTAACCGAAAAGGTTACTGCGTGAGTAATAACCCAAATGGAGGTTGGAGATAAACAGTAATATTTATCATCTTCTATGTGCCCTGTCCTTTCAGGACGTGGGCGATCATGGTTTTCTATGTCTCCCTATCTCTGGTGGCCCTTAGTATGCTTTCTCCTGTTACACCTAGCAACCCCCGTTCCGTCATCTACCTGATCAGGCCCTTCAAATATGTTATCCGCTGCCTTCCTCTATCTCTTTTTCCTTCTATCTGGCCTGTCAGTATCAAGTTCTCCAAGCCCTCCTTTCTCATTGCATGTCCCAGGAACTTCAGTTGTTTCTTCCTGATGCTCAGTATTAATTTTCTTTTGGTATCCGCAGCATCCTTCTGTAGAACCACATTTCTGCTGCTTCAGTTTTTTGCCTCATCTTCGATGATATTGTCCAGCATTCACTGCCGTATTGAAGAACTGACATCACATAGCAATCTAGCACTCTCTTCTTTGTTTCTAGTGAAATTTTCCTGTGTCTTAGTACATTACTCAGCTTCTGGAATGCGTCCTTCGCCATGCCAATTCGCCTTCGGATCTTTGTGTCACACTTTCCATCTCCTGTTAGAACACTTACTAGGTATTTAAAGTTTTGTACTTGCTTGATTCTAGTATCCCCCACCTGTATTTGGCATTTTGGGTTGCTCTTTTTGCTGATGACCATGCATTCAGTTTTCTTACAGTTTATTTGTAGTCCTTTTTGTCACTCTCCACAGCTACCTTCTGTAGGAGGTCTTGTAGTTTTTTTTCAGTGTCTGCAATCGGCACCGTGTCATATGCATACCTTATGTTGTTCAAATTTTTGCCTCCAAAAACGAATCCTGGCGTATTTTTACTGTACAAGTTGAACAGATCCGGTGAAAAGACATCCTTGTCTTACGCCTCTTTCTAACTTTGTAAATCTGCTGAAATCGTTGCCTGTCCGTATGCAGGCAATTTGCTGCTAGTAGAGATTCTTGATTACTCTTAGGTCTTCCTCAAAAATATCGAGGCTGCTGAGCACCTCCATCAATTCTTTGTATCGTATTTTGTCGAATGCCTTCGCATAATCAATAAAACATAGGTACAAGTCCTTCTTCATTTATATTGCTCTTTCGGAGAGCATCCTAATAATAAATATGGCGTTCCTTGTTCCAGTGTCCTTGACGAACCCGCACTGGTCCTGTTCTATCTCTGGCCTGATTCTGCTTCTTCTGACAATAAGTTTTGAAACGTGACTCATTAACCTGATAGTTCTGTATAGTTCGCACTCGTTTGCACTTGGCTTCTTCGTCAGTGCTATAAATATCGACTTGCATAGGTCGTCTGGTATTGTTTTACTATTATAAATTTCGTTTATTATTTCGGTAATTTTTGTGATGCCGAATTCTTCCAGGGCTAACAGCAGCTCTATCACAATGCCGTCTGGACGAACTGCTTTGTTTCTGTTCAGCTTGGCCATTGCAACTTCTACTTCGGACTTTAATATTTCCGGTCCGTCCTCATCCTTGTGTATTCTCGGTTGCTCTCTCCTGTCGCGGAAAAGATTCTTTATATACTCTTCCCATCGCTGGAGTATTTCCTCTTTCTCAAATATCGTTCCACCCTTGAATTTTATGAATCCTGTTGAGGAGCAGGTTTTTTTTCCTGTCAGTTCTCTTATCTTTTTATGCATCTCTGCTTTATTGGTCCTGCTTAGTCTCTCTACCTCTGCGCATTTGTTGTTGAGCCATTCCTCTTTAGCCTGTCTGCATTTGTTCCTTATCTCCCTGTGTAGTTCCCTGTATTCCCTTCCATGGCTTGGCGTTATTTTTTGTCTCCTTTGCATCATGTCGAGAATTTCTTCTGTCATCCACTCGTTTTTTCTTCTGCGTCTGGTTTCCTTTAGGGCAATGTTGTTCACTGATGTCACCATAGCTTCCTTTAGCGAGTCCCATTTTGTGTGTCCTTTTCTAATTTGTTCATCATATTTATTTCTCACGCTGTTAGTGTATTCTTTCTGCAGGTTGAGGTCATTCACTAGCGTGTTGTATTTCAGCCTCGGTACTGTGCTGGGCTTCTTCAATCTCCGGAGTTTTATCCTTAGTTTGCAGATGACTGGGACATGGTCACTTCCGTAGTCGGCACCTGAACCACTGTGTTCCTGAATCTTTTGTTTATAGTTATGTAGTCTATTTGGTTCTTCGTGTCGCCACTTGGGTTTTTCCATGTTCATAGACGTCGTTGGTGTTCTTGAAACCAGATGGTAGTTTTTACCTGGTCATTTGCTGTGCACCAATGGACTCATTTTTCCCTCGTTCGTTGCGAACTCCTAGTCCGAAGTTGCTAGTCGTGTCTCCTTCTCTCTCTTTACCTACCTTGGCATTCAAATCATCCATTATGATCCTAATTTCTTGGCTTTTGCACAGGGCCTTAGCACTGCCCAGTATGGAATAGAATGATTTTTTTTCGTCCTCAGTGCTTTGAGTTGTTGGTGCATAAACTACTATGATAGCTATGTTGAAGGGTCTTCCTCGCAGTTTAACCAAGAGGACTCTCTCTGAAAGCTGGCAGTATCCAAGAACGCATTTCTTCATTTCACTGCCGACCCCTTTTCGTTGTTTTTGCCTCCTGCATAAATTATCCCGAGGGCGTCACTGTTGAGTTCTCCATTGTTAGGCCATCTGGTTTCACATATGCCCAGAAAATTGATCTTCAGTTTGTTCATCTCTTGCTTGACATTCTCTAGTTGTCCGCAATTGTTGAGTGTCCTGATATTCCAAGTACCAAAAGTAATTCTTTCTTTGTTGCGCACAGTCGCAGGGTAACGGTCCAGAGACATCTGTTGCTCATGTCCTTCCCGGGCGAGGGACAATTTTTGAAGTAAAATGTTCCCTTGACGCCGTTGGTGCTAACAGTCGCCGGATGACGGCCAGATGGCACCTGTCGCCCATGCCGATCCTTACCGAGCGAGGAGTTGCTTCCTTGGGAAGTAACCCCCTTCACGCTGTTGGGTTTCATATATTTGTTGTGAAAAACCATGATTAAGCGGGGGTGGGTAGATAGTGGAGTGGTATCACGTTGCCTTCTCCACGGTGATTTATTGAGACATCATCTCTAGTTAGCTGGCCGTTGGCTCCTTGAGAGTTCTTCCGCCCTTTGTAGGTTTAATTTTTACCCTACCGGGTTGCTAACATGCCGAAAAAAAGTAAAAAAAGGTGGAAAAATAAATATCAAGAATGTACTTATACTAAGTACAATCGACTAGTCCTGCAGAGGAAGATAAATTTCCCTCCTCCGGATTGGTTTATATATAATGTTTTTTAATAGAAAATGTAGAGAGATAACAACTCACTAAATCTGAAAGGAAAAATATTAAATAAGAAAAAAATAATTATTTTTTACCTTTTTTTCCCTTCTTTTCAATATTAATCTAAGAGGGCAAGGAACTAGTGTTTTTATAGCTATAGATTAACATTACCCGTAAACAGAAGATGAAAGTTTCTTTGAATTTTTAGTGCTTCTCAAAGACTGAAATTCTGTTTTCATTTGGATAATTCCACTTCGTCTATGCTTAAAGAAACCGGTCAGAGATAAAGGGTAACACGTGGTTTGAGGGGAGGGGGGAGTTAGAAATACAACTAAAATATTACACATTTCAAAACTCAATTAAATTTTAAATTAGACATATTTTATAAACTGTGACAAATAACAATAATAATAATAATAATAATAATAATAATAATAATAATAATAATAATAATAATAACTCACTAAATCTGAAAGGAAAATATCAAAACAAAGCATGGAATATGGCGAAGAAAAAAAAATCATAATATAATCAAATAGAAGACTCGTATGTTAAGTGAAGTAAATAACCACTGCTAGTAGAGAACTGCTATAGAGTAAGAATACACCACCCTTAATAGAGTCCTACGTATTATATAAGGATTGGGACATACTCATTACTATCCATAGGTATGCACATAACACTGGGCGAGAAGACCGTCTTGCGCCATGGCTAGGTGTCCAGAACATTCACAAGTTCTTGTTTTGTCCACCACGTAAGATTGCAAAAATATCAGGGATGGGTTCATAGTTGATTTAGTTGGATGTTGTCTCCAAGAGATGTTAAGTATTTATCTCAGCATCCGAGTGTAGGTTCCATCAAGCTTAGACTTAAGCGTTTTAGTTATGTCCAATCAGTGACACCGTACATTAAAACTACCTCTGCATTTGCGTGAAAGAATCTCCGTATGAGGTTGTCTCGTAGATCAAATTACATCCATTTTATTCAAGGTAGTCTGGACTTTAGCTATGAGATTTTTTCCATCTTTTTCAATAGAATTTATTTCGATTCCTAGGTATGTGAAATATTCAACATATTTTATTGATTCTTCTGCAACAGTTTGTATTGATTCTTGCTAGTTGAAGATTATGAGTTTTAGAAGGATTGACTGAGAGTCTAGCATTGTTAGCAGCATTTTCTAGATGATGTAGAACCATAGCATTGGTAATGGTGTCTAGAGTAATAGGTCATTTGCATAGTCAATATCGGTCAGCATTTTGCAGAATATCGGCTTGATGGTCTTGATTATAAACTAAAAAACGTAGATTATGATATCGAGTGAAGTTCTTAATATATAATCAATTGTATTATGAAAGAGAAACGGTTCAAGGGTGTCAACCTGAAGGATAGATGCTTTGATGTTTAAGAAGCTAGTATCTGCGTCTGGGGATCTAACTAAAGATTTATTTCCTTGCACTACAATTAAAGTAGAAAGAGACGATATTGAGACTTGTTTTTGTTCTAATAAGCTTTCTACTATAAAATCTGTTACTATTATATATATATATATATATATATATATATATATATATATATATATATATATTAATCATATCACCCCGAGCAAGGCGGTAACACCACCGATGTGCAGGGGGCTACGTAAGAGTGAAAAGATTGGAAAAGAGAAAACCGGAAACCACATCCTAAACCGGGAACAAGGGATGAGCCTCTTCTCCTGTTCAATAGATGTGGGTGGAGTGTGGACCGGGCGATAGTTTAGTCTATCTACTCCAATTGAAAAACAAAAAAGAAAAAGGAGTGAAAAGATTGGAAAAGAGAGGCATTGTTTTTGTTTACTAACACTTGTACATGGAGCAATTTAGTCTTGAAAAATATTTCTATTGTACTGACGGGGTGCTGAGTTCGAATTCCAGTTGAATTCCTTGCATTCACTTACGCACAAATATTTTTGGGAAAGGTATTAATTCGTCTCTTCCCTCCAGCTATGGGTTAAATAACAGGACAGATTGGGTTCTGTAGCCTCCAGTTATGGGTTAAATAACAGGACAGATTTGGTTCTATAACCTTGGCTAGCAACCAGTCTACCGCAGAAAGCAATGACAACCTACTGCGGGATAATCTTCTGCCTAGTCAGTCAGTCATAGACATGATCACCCAAAGCGTGTATCACGTATGGCAGTTAACTGACTGAATTTGATACTTATTTGGTGTCTTACACATGTGGCTTTATTTTAAAAAAGTGTGAGCTCCCATTCTGCAGAAGGTGCTAATGTTGTCTGACTAAAAGTTTATGGCGTAGTTCCCCAGCTCTGCCAGATATTATTTATTTATTTATAATTCTAACCAACCGTAATTTCGTGCGTCGTTACGCGGATTCAGTGATAAGGAAGCAACATTTTATGAGTATATCAGGAACCACTGTTGATATAGCGTCCAATTTCAACAGTAGATGTCGACCGGTCGATAAACAAGTTTAATATTCTGGAATATTCTAGAACCTTATAGAATAGGTGTTCTTAAACAGGAAGTTAGGGATTCAAGGTTTCGGAATGGGGTATCTTTTACATTTTTTATTTTCAGAATTTGGGGCTGTTATCTTTATAAAAATAAACTCGATTTAAATACCCTGGCCTTTTACTGAACTTTTTTTATTGAATTATAGCACCTTGAATATTCTGTAAAACTTTTTGTTTACTGAAGTCTGCCTCGGTTTATTAATTTAACAATTAGTTATGAATTAAAACAAATTACTGTACGTGTATTCAAGTTTAAAAATACATCAATATTTTCTCATTGCTATTAAATTTGTAAAATTCCTCTATAAAAATAATCCATGTTAACATATATGTACTAATATGAAAAAGAATTAATATTTTCAGCAATATATGCATATTATTTGGAAGACATCTTTTGAATCAGATAATCTTGGAAAATGTAGGGAATTACATTCTGATAAGAGGGATGCATTGGTTGAGAATCACTGATAGAATTCTATTTGTCCAGTCACAGCGGCCAAATGGTTAGACTGTTTGCTTTCTGACTATGAAGCCCGGGTTCAATTTTCATCATCGTCGATTTGTCATTAAAAGTGACTTCGTGATGCTATCGATCTGAAGAAGGTGATCCCAGCATGTGGCATCGTTGGAAAGTACCATAAATACGAGTTGAAAGTGCCTGAAAACCTTACCACATTGTGAGTGAAATTGCGAGCCGTCGGTGGTTTTGCTAGCATCAGACAGCGCTAGATAACGCGCTTTCTCCCAGAAAGTGTAACTAATGTCCGCTCAGCAGTATCAACCATAGGTGGGCTCTGTGGGTGTTGAACAAACACAGTATAAACCACAGATTGCATCAAGACAAATATGCGAGGTACATTTGTATTGTGGTGCAGTGAATATCGGCTCGGAACGAGAAGTTAGGGAGCCGAGTTCGAATTCAAGTTGAATTCTTTGCATTCACTTACGCAGGAATACCCTTTGGAAAGGTATTAATCCGTCTCTTCCCTCCAGTTATGGGTTTAAAAATAGGACAGATTGGGTTCTATAGCCTTGGCTGGCAACCAATCTACCGCAGAAAGCAATGGCAACCTACTGCAGGATAATCTTCTGTCCAGTGATTGCCCAAAGCGTGAATCGTGTTTAGCACTTAAGTAACTGACTGACATTTGTGTTGAAGAAAAACAAATGTGTCCGAGCAGGCGTCTGATTAGTTAACCCTAGTAGCCGCCATGCTGTCACGGAATTCCTAAAATGAAAAAACCCGAAAAATTCATTTTAAACAATTTAAAATAAAAACAATTTCTGCATATAAATAGCTCTTAGGTGTCTTTAAAATTCACTTGTCGCTGATCCATTCATCGAACCGCCACTATCTAAACTTATTTATAAATGGAACTTTGTGTGTGTGTGTGTGTCCGTTACCTATAGACCCCGAAACGGCTGAACCGATTTTCTTGAAAATTTACACAGTTATATTATAATCGAAAAAATTGGGTTATAGAAGGAGTGGTCCGATTTTAATCAAATTTGATACACTCATAGACAAAGACATAAGAAACGATATTCAGAATTTTCAAGATTGCAGTTCTTACAATAGTGCAGAAAATCAATAATATATATATATAAAAGGCAAGATGTGTGTGTGTGTGTGTGTGTGTGTGTGTGTGTGTGTGTGTGTGTGTTTATCTGCCTGTATGTCTGTATTTCTTTCAGCCCTTTTGTTTTATTTTTTGCTTCGGGTTTGGCTCTAAGTAGGTATAATTGTAGTTCTTAGTCTCAGCCATGATACCATTTACTCAGAGGACTTATTTAGCCTTCAAAATTCAGTTTACGACGAAAAAAATTTATTTGATATCGATACCAGGAAATCAAAATTTGACTTACACCCATTCATTTTTCTTTCAGTCTACAGTTTCACTTTAAGTGGAAACAACTATTGCTTTTTAGTCTTTCGTGCCAACGTCCAAAGAGTCTCAACTCCAGGACCATGGATTAGTTTTAAAGCTTTCATTACACCCGAGCAACGCCGGGCTATACTGCTCGTTTAATATAAATTAAAACATTAATTTAAATATAATGATCTTTTTAGGTTTTAGTCTTTGTCAAGGCGATCTTTACTTATGACCTAGTCATAGTGCAAGTCACGATCAGAACATGAGATCTATCTCAAATCTCGTCGTTCCAATGGAAGATTTTTTTTTAAAAATTGTTTTGGATTTGCCATATTTCTGTTTTTTTTTTTCTATTACCATATGCACCACTGTTCACTGATATTAGTAGATTACTTTGTAGCTGTTATTAATTTACTGTATGTGCAGACGATTTTCTAAGCGCCGCTTAAATGTGGCACAAAGTCGAAAGTATTTGGTACCCAGTGAGGATCGAACTCACTACTCAGTTGTAATAGGTCCTAGCGAGTCAAGCTTGCTAATCATTACACCACGTGCCCCTACTGTATGTGCAGATGTTGCAAACAACTAAACAATTTTTAATAAATGCATGAAATGTACTGAAATTCTATTTAAAAAAATGCCATGGTAATTAAAAAAGAGTCACAATCAGTCAGTTGAGTGCCATACGTGATACACGCTTGGGCGATCATGTCTATTTGGATCCATGACTGACTAGGCAGAAGATTTTCCCGCAGTAGATTGCTATTTTTTTCTGTTGTAGACTGGTGTTTCTTCATGGTTAAATAGAATGTTGCATCAAGATAAGGTTATAATTTGTTATTGTTTTTGTTGTGCATTTTCTTTGAAATATTCCATGCCAAAATCTGGGTGTATCCGGTGCATGAGTGCATCCAATAGACCGGTAAATACGGTAATCCTATTTTGTCTAGTCTTTCCTATTACGAATGTTACAAAATCTTACCCAAGAAAGTTAATTTTAATAATTATTTTTGCTATGTTTAATTTCCTGTTATGTTTAATTTCCTATTAAAGCAATTTCGAAGAAAGTTAATTTTAACAATTATTTGTGCTATGTTTAATTTTTTAACATACATTTCTTTCGAATTACTTTCTCTTTGATTTTGTTTTTACGCGGTGATTTTAAAAAAAAATTGATTCCACCCCAAGCAAGGAAATAAAGCCACTAAGACACAAACGGTTACTGGGCGTGAAAGAATTAGAAAACAGAAACTTTATAAGGAAGAAGAACAAAAAAAAAGTAATCAGGAGGAGAGTAGAAAGCAACTGACATTACATTTAAATTTTTGAAGATTAAGGTGCACAGTGCCGAAGGGAGATCCATGAGCGAGAAAAGAAACTGTTTACATAGAACTTACGGTTAAATCTAGCCAACTCAACTGTACGTTGATGAAACCTCATGACCAAACTAGTCAGTCAGTTAAGTGCCATACGTTATACATGCTTGAATCTTGTCTAGAAAGATGCATAACTCACAGGGCGGAAGCTTTTCCTGCAGTAGGTTGCCTTTACTTTCTGCGGTAGACTGGTTACAAACCAAAGTTATAGAACCCAATCTGTCCTGCTATTTAACCCAAAGCTGGTGGTATAAACGACGGATTCATACCTTTCCCAAGGGTATTTGCTTGTATGCGAATGCAACGAATTCAACTGGAATTCATATTCGCTTCTCCAATTTCTCGTTCGGAGCCGATATCCATTGCCAATCTAGGTTTGCGCGAAAATTCTTAAGTCGAGGTACCACAACGAAGAGCTCATCTGAATAATTACCATGAAAGTATTTATAGAAAATGCACAGAGAAACAGCTTTGCATCGGTGGGAAAGTGCCAGAATCTGAGGCGCCAGATCATGTCCAGTAATATTGCTGATTCTTCTTTAGATTTTATCAAGGATCTCTAGATATATATCAGAAGCACTGGATCGCATATGGCAGCAATATTTTAAGCATGGGTGGATATCGACTCGGAAGTAAAATTCGGAGAGCCGAGTTCGAATTCCAGTTGAATTCGTTGCATTCACTGAGGCGAAAATATCCTTGGGAAAGGTATTAATCCGTCTCTTTCCTCCAGCTATAGGTCAAATAACAGGTTGGGTTCTGTAGCCTTAGTTGGCAACCATTCTACCGCAGAAAGCAATGGCAACCTACTGCGGGAAAAGTTTATGCCCAGTCAATCATAAAAAAGTTTTTCTTGAAACTTTTATTTTAGTTTTAATTGAAATCTAAATGATTAAATTTACTATTCCAGTAAGAAAAATACTCTAGTGTATTTCAAACGTAAAACAGTCATAAGCAAATGCCGCCACGAATCTAAATTTTAAAATTTTAAATTGGAAAATAATCCCCCTAAAAATAATGAAAAACTAATTTCTGTCTGATAGATTTCTTTCCCTCTTCTTAATCACAATAGTATTAATTAAAACGCCGATATAGATAAAATTTTTTAGCCCTTACATTTTCTGAGCCTGTTCTTTGGATAGCAACTAATCATAAATTCTAAGTTTATTTTTCTTATACCCGAATACTTCTCCGACCTATAATAGGGTACATGGTTGTACGTATATGGGCAAGCATGCGCTTAGGCTATCTTATAACATAATTAACTCTCTCTTTTAACTCCCTCTCCCTTCTTTCTTATTTCTTTTCTTTTTCCTTCTTTTCAAGTGATCTTCCGGTGTATGAACTTTTTTCTTGAATAATAATAAAGATTTTTGTCGCGAACGAAGCTAAGATTCCTTGCGGAAATAATCAAACGACACATGTGATTTCCGAAGTTTTATTTGAATATATATATATATATATATATATATATATATATATATATATATATATATATAGGAAAGAATATTAAAACGTTTTGAGTTTAAAAATGTGTTTTTTTGACAGTATTTGTTTATTTCTACTATTATATTTTGTATTTCAGACCGCCCTCGGTCCTTCATCAGAAACAAAAACATTTTTTGTTTCTGATGAAAGACCGAGGGCGGTCTGAAATACAAAATATAATAGTAGAAATAAACAAATACTGTCAAAAAAACACATTTTTAAACTCAAAACGTTTTAATATTCTTTCCTATACATATTAAGACAGTATACGTGGATCATCACTATGCTATATATATATATATATGATATATACATATATATATATGATATATATAGCATATATGTATATGATAAATTATTCACAGGTCTATATATTATATATCGAGCACTGTTTTAAATGAATGTTTTGGAAGTTGCAAAAAATTTTTTCTTCGTTCCTTATTCACTCGGATATATATATAAAGCAGATTAACTTGTTGAGTCAAATGAAATATCCTCTTAATCTCTAAAAAACTATACAGTAGCGAACTACAGCGAACCGAAACTAAACGTTTTCGTTGCCAGTAGAACGACAAGATCTGAATTTGGCCTCCAGTTCTGGCCACGATTTGCACTATTTGTTCATAAACAAAGTTTGTCATTTCATGCCGATGAAAAGAAAAAAAAAACAAAAAACAAATAAACGAACTATGAAACATTAATATGAAATGAGAGAATAAAATAATATAAACAAAAATAAGAATTCAAATTAAAATCAGGCATTTGCGTTTGCTTTTAAAATCTTATCTCTTTCTCTCCCTCCCCACTCTCCCTCTCCCTCTCCCCCTCCCCCCCTCTCTCTCTCTCTGGAAACTTCTTTATATACTTCTCCCTGTATACTTCTCTTTCAAATCACGAGAATAAAAAGAGGAAGACGAAAAGACTGAACTCGGATGAAAAATGGCGGAAGTTTGCGGGACGAGATAGATCTTATTTACGACTATAAATCTACCAAAATAAGGCAAGTTCCACGCGCATAACTTCCGTTGCTTAAAAAAATGAAAAAGGAACGCCAGAAAATAAAATAATTTTGAACAATAGAAAAAATTAACCAAAACAGACTTTTGATGTTATCCGAAGCCAAAGTTCGCCCCAGAGTTTGAGAACCTGGTCAAAAGGATATACCTTGACAGTTCCGGGCTAAAAGAAGAGAATGACAGCAAGAAAAACCACGGAACAAAAGACGCAACTGCTTGAGAAATCCAGCCATATGTGACGCGTGTAGTAGTTAAGAGGCCATCTGCTAATTATATTTGCTGCCCTTCCAAGGGCCGAGAAAAACTCAGTAGATTGACACTGACCTATTTCTTAGATGACTAATAATAGGAAGGTCTGATTTGAATTCCTCAATCAAATATTTTTCATTCTAATTATTGCAAAAAATAAAATAATACGGCACTGTTAAAGAGTAAACATGCGACAAGAACTTTCATAACTGGCAGTAAAGTTTAATAATTGGTAGTAAAGAGAGTGAACTAATCCGACGCTGCCTCGCTATTGTCTCTCTAATGATCTGAGCCGACGCTTCCTCACTGTTTTCTCTCTCCCCATGAGCGCGACAGGAGGGGATATATATATATATATATATATATATATATATTTCATTTCTTTGAAGTATAACAGTGATTTATTATTTTTTGCAATAATTATTTCGTCGAGTGGTGGAGAATATATATATATAGAAGAAAAAAGTGCGAGAAGCTGTGAACGTTCTGTTTAAGGTATAGATTTATTGTTGTTATCATTATTAATATTACTTGCTTTTTGTATGATGTATTCAGTGTCCATAATGATATTTGTGTCGCTACACGTGTTTCGAGTCTAAAGTTGACTCTCTTCAGGCGAATAAACTGGTGATTTTACAGTTCGAAATCCGTCATGGACACTTAATATATCATCCAAAAAGCAAGTAATATTAATAATAACAACAACAATAAACCTACACTTTAAACAAAACGTTCACGGTTTCTCGCGCTTTTTTTCTATACCAATTTCTCTCATTGAAACAACCTCTCCCACTATCTATCTATCTATCTATCTATCTATCTATCTATCTATCTATCTATCTATCTATCTATCACAGACTATTTCTTTCTATCTATCTATCTATCTATCTATCTATCTATCTATCTATCTATCTATCTATCAGACTATTTCTATCTATCTATCTATCTATCTATCTATCTATCTATCTATCTATCTATCTATCTATCACAGACTATTTCTATCTATCTATCTATCTATCTATCTATCTATCTATCTATCTATCTATCTATTTCTATCTATCTATCTATCTATCTATCTATCTATCTATCTATCTATCTATCACAGACTACTTTACTATCTATCTATCTATCTATCTATCTATCTATCTATCTATCTATCTATCTATCTATGCATATCCGAGTGAATACAGAACGAAGAAAGAATTTTTACAACGTCCAAAACTTTAATTTAAAACAGTGCTCGATATATAATATATAGAGCTGTGAATATATATATATATATATATATATACTGCTTTGGCAAAATTTCCCTGTAGACCCCACCTAAGTTATTTCGCGACCCAGTTCTTTACTTTTCGGTGTCTTCAGGCGATTTACAGTAACTGATTTAACTGTTTTTTTAATCGCTTACGTAACAGGGATCTTTTCTGAACGTGCAGTTTTCAAAATTAGGAGATTTACTTAAAGGCCATGATTGTATGATCCTAGTATGTATTTATTGGTTTGGTTACACTTGGACGTAATTTCTGTTGTTTCGTTTCCAAATGAAAAATATTCAAAAGTTCTACAATATAATTGTATTGAACACTTTTTAATTCAAATGTATACTGGGCTAATTTAATTTTGACCAAAACCTAACTAATTAATATCTATAATGCATTGAAGAAAAAATAATTTCAAAAATCTCATGCAAACTCATGAAATTATCACATCATATTTTACCCCCCCCCCTTATGCCCACAAATTTCTGAAATCATCAGTCCATGAATTGGAGGAAAAGGAACGTGTACTTTTCCACATACTCTCTTTACATATGACAAAAATTATATAAAAGACATGGTCTTTTACAGCAACAAGAAGCCCGTTCAAAAATTACACACTAAATTTAAAAAAACTAATTAACAATAGCAAATGGTCCAGGATCGGCAAAAAAGATTTAATCAATAATTTATCCAGATTCCATCTATCGGATACGCAACTGGAAGCCTTAAGCTTCGGTCAAAAGTTTGCCACCGGATTGCAAAAATCTGATATTACAGATCTTATCATCGAAAACCATCAAAACAACGATTCGGAATTCACCAATGGTTATATCCAAGGTATACTCACAGCTACACACACACACAAAAAAAACAAAACAAATCACATCTCAATTCCTCGCAGATATTTAACAGCCCTGAAGGAATTAAAAAACAACAAAGATATACACATATCTTCTTCTGACAAAGGAGGGGGAATCGTAATCATGGACGAAAACATATACCAACAGAAAATGAAAGACCTCATTGATGATGATAATATATACGAGAAAGTTAACAAAACCAACATCATAAAAGAAACACAAACATTTATATACAGTATCAAGAAACTATTAAAAACAAAAGATTCCTCGTGACTAAAGCTTATCACATATCATCCCAAAACACTCACACTATACGGTCTCCCCAAAACACATAAACCAAATATACCAATGAGGTCTATCATATCCAGAATAGGCAGCGTCTCACATAAAATAGCTGGCAAATTAAGCAAAATCTTAACTCCACTTCTTGGCACAATAAGTCCGTCACATATAAAAAAAACTCTGGTGACCTTTTGAACAAACTAAAAAACGTAGATATAAAAAACAAACACATGGCAAGTCTAGACATAAAATCCTTATACACAAATGTTCCTATAAATAAATGCTTAAATCAATTAAAAACACACTTAACAAAAACAAAAATAAAATTACCTTTACCCACACAGAAAATCATAAAACTATGCTGTCTAATTACTAAGCAATGTTTTTTCATTTTTAATGACCATTTCTACAGACAAAAATTTGGCTTACCAGTGGGATCGCCTCTCAGCGGCGTTCTCGCTTGTTTATTTTTAGAATTTCTAGAAAGAGATTATTTTAGAAACATTTTACCACCAAATTCCTCCTACTTTAGATATATAGACGACTCCCGCCCGGAAACTACTAACATAGCAGATTTTGTCGACAAACTAAATAACATTGAACCTACTATAAATTTTACCTTCGAAACTGAATCTAATCATACTCTTCCTTTCCTAGATATCATATTACACAAAAATACGGGCTTCTCTCTGACAAACAGTATGGGTTTCGCTTCACCAGGTCTACTGCTGATACGCTAACGACCATTACCGAGTACATATACCAGGCACTCGACAAGAATGGTGAAGCCCGAACCGTTGCCTTGGATATCTCCAAAGCATTCGACAGGGTCTGGCATGCTGGCCTCTTGTGCAAACTGCGGAGCTATGGGATAACTGGACATCTGTTTGACCTCATCCAGTCCTTCCTCTCTAACCGCACATTAAAGGTGGTATTAAATGGGCATGCCTCCCAAAACTACCAGACGAACGCGGGCGTCCCTCAAGGTTCTATCCTAGGTCCCACGCTATTTCTGATCTACATTAATGATCTCCCCGACACCATTAGATCCCAAGTTGGCATGTATGCCGACGACACAACAATCTACTCCCGCATCGATCAGAAACCAGGTCTAGACGACAAAGTGAACCTCGCTGCCGCACTTGAAAGGGACCTCCAATCCGTCGTGACCTGGGGTAGGAAATGGTTGGTAAATTTCAATGCCTCCAAAACAAAGCTGTTATCAACTAACCACCATAGACAATCGCATCTACCTCCCATTAGCATGGGACAGGCTAGCCTCCCAGAGAGTAAAATACTACGCCTCCTTGGCTTTACACTCTCGGCGGACCTCAAATGGAATGACTATATTGAATCCATTGCCAAATCTGCTGCTATGAAAGTGGGCTCTCTGTGCAGGGCCCGGAAATTTTCCCCCACCTGAAACTATTCTGCACATATACAAATCTACCATCCGCCCGTGTATTGAATATTGCTGCCATATCTGGTCGGGTGCCCCTGCTGCTCTCCTTGGGCTTCTAGACAAAATACAAAGGAGGATCTGTAACGTGGTTGATACTGACTTGGCAGACCGGCTGCAGCCGCTCTCACACCGGCGTGATGTAGCTTCCCTGTGCCTCTTCTACAAGTACTTTCATGGCTTCTGCTCCGATGAGCTTAGATCACTGGTGCCGCCTAAGCAGGAATTTACACGAGATACTAGATTAGCAACTAGGTCCCACCCTTTTACAGTTAAACAAATAAGATGTAACCGTAAATTCTACTCCAACAGCTTCTTTTCTCGCGCTTCCCGCCTGTGGAACTCCCTTCCACAAGTCTGCTTTCCCGACAGTTACAATCTCCAGGTGTTTAAATGTAGGGTCAATAGACACCTCCTATCACACTAACTCCCAACTATTCTCACAACACTCTCATCTACCCAACCCTCATTCTCGGTATCCTCACCCGCCTATCACCCACCCTCTGTTATTTCCTATATTTAATCAGCCTTTCTCCACTCTACGTAGCCCCCTGCACAGTAGTGGCAGTGACATGCCTTGCTCGGGGTGAAACGCTTATAAAAAAAAAAATAAAAAAAAAATAACAACAAACTCGATTTTGACGTCTACAGAAAAGCTACCAACAAAAACGACCTGATAAATTTCTACTCCAGTCACTCTTCCAAAATCAAATCTGGTATTATTATAGGTTTCTTCTTAAGAGCACTAAGAATATGCAGCCCCCAATATTTAACAAAAGAAGAAAAAATACATAGAAAGCACATTCAGAAACTTGCATTACCCATATCACTTTATTCACAATGCAAAAAGAAAGGCACATAATATATACAACCACAACAAAAGAAACACTGTTAACAATAATAATCTAAACAATAACAAATGCATCATATTACCAACCAACTCCATTGCATCTAATATCCAAAACAATTTATCTCATATAAAAAACACACACATAGTAACAACTACTTCAAAAACTATTATGGACATTGTGAGATCTAAAAATAACCGAAAATCAAAATGATGAACAAGCAAGTGTATACAGAATAAATTGCCGGGATTGTTCCTCCATCTACATCGGAGAAACAAGTAGAAATCTAAAAAAAAAACAAAAACGTATATATGAACGCAAAAGAGACATCACTAATAATAATCTAACAAATACATTAGTGATTCACAGAAATAAATTCAGTTTTCCTTTCTCTAAACTGGTTGCCACTCAAACCAAAAGAGTTCAGTCTATTTAACCCATAGCTGGTGGGATAAAATATGGATTTATGCATTTCCTTAGGATATTTGTATGAAAGTGAATGCAACAGGCAAGGCCAGAACTGAGCTCTGCTTATAAATTTCACTAGTCAGGCTGATAATAATGAAATATTATCAACCCTGCGTTAATCACCACGGATTTCTGAAAATCGATAGTCCCCTGGCGTCAGCCTCCCGCGACAACTGAGTTACAACTGAGTCTTACCGCGTGCTACACACATTCACCGACTCAAGAGAGTAGTGAAAGGAGCAAAAGAAAGAATTTAACGATTAAGAATTACAGGTACTTTAACAATTTTGGGGCAACCCCCCACCAGTGACTCCCGCAGGGTTAAACTTTTAATTTTAATATTAAATTATTAATAATTATAAAGCATTGTAAGATTTATCATATAGCACAAACCTGGAGTCTAAATGAAAATAGATTTGGAAATATATTAGAAATATTAGCATTCCTTGGCACATTATTGGAAATCGTTTAGTAGGTTGCGAATTTGAATCAATCCGCAACAAAGAAAAAGTGTTTAAATATAAAGATATAAAATACTTTATTTTCGTGTTTTTGCAATTAAATTTTTCTCAGCGTGTATGAGTATTAAAGTTCCTTGTTTTCAGTTATTTGTTAAGATGAAAATAAAGGTGATTTTTTCGTTTGTGTATGTGAGAAAAAAAGCAGAAGAGAAATTGAAGAGGAAAGTGTAAGTGTCATGTAGCTTAGTGAAGAAGACTAGTGAATAAGTAAGAAAAACTCTTTGAAGCCGATATCGTGTACCGTTGTCGTCTGTTGCTGTTTCTTACTGGTTTTGTCAGTTCAAAGAAGTCGCTTGTATACTCTTTAAAGTGTTTGCGAATATTATTTTTTTTTATTATATCGGCGGGAAAGCAACCCGTTGTCTGAAAAATGTTAAATATTTGTTTTCAACGGATTAAATGATTAACCGGAAGGATGCGCGTGTCCTCTAACCCAGAAATCATTCATTTTGTTGTCATTTGATGTTTGACTCTTGTGTTTTTTTCCATTTTTGATTCACAAGTATTTTCTAAACTCAGTGGAAAAAAAGTCATATACACTAAAGCAGATCCGCAGAAAATACGGCTCGGTGTGTGGGTTGCGAAGGGTTTTCAAAACGGTGATATTTTCGTCGTCATCAGAATAAATTCGGCGACTATTCACTTTTGAAAACTTCCGATTTCTAGAAGCAGACCTTTAGTTTAATCAAAAACAATACTTGTTTCTGATACATCTTTTGTGATGCAATAGTTCATTTGCGCCATATTTTTTCACTTGTGGGAAGTGTTCTAACAGAAGACGGAAAGTGCGACACAGCAGGGACGTAGCTGCCATTAAAAAACACCGGACACAGAGAAAATTGCCTGGATTTATTAGTTGACAATATAATGACGTCATCAGTGTCATCCGTTTCCAGAAACTATGATTTTTGCGGATTTTTTCGGCTTTTCCAATGGAAATTACGCACAGAACGTGAACGAAAGCAGGAAATTGGGTTCGGACTTTCTGAGTATAACCAGTCTTTTCTCCCAAAATTAATAAATAAACAGATTTTTACTGCGTTCATTCGGATGTTTTCTTCGTTTTTCTTTCTTTCTTTCTTTCTTTCTTTCTTTCTTTCTTTCTTTCTTTCTTTGTGAATTGTTTAGTTTGATTTCTGACGAAGACATTTTTCACTATGATTACACGGATCGGCCCGGATCCGTGCCCGGTGTGCCCGTTAGTGAGATACGGCCATGCGACACACAGATCCGAAGGCGAATTGGCATGGCGAAAGGAGCATTCCAGAAGCTGAGTAAAGTATTAAGAAACAGGAAAATTTCACTAGAAACAAAGAAAAGAGTACTGGATTGCTATGTGATGTCAGCTCTTCAATATGGCAGTGAATGCTGAACAATATCATCGAAGATGAAGGAAAAACATGAAGCAACTGAAATGTGGTTCTACAGAAGGATGCTGCGGATATCATAGATCGAGCACGTGAGCAATGATGAGGTTTTGGAAAGGATGGAATCGAAAAGGAAATTAATACTGAGCATCAGGAAAAGACAGCTAAAGTTCCTGGGACATGCAATGAGGAAACGGGGCTTGGAGAACCTGATAATAACAGGTCAGATAGAGGTAAAAAGAGACAAGGGAAAGCAGCGGATAACATATTTGAATGGCCTGAGCAAGTGAATGACAGAACGGGGGTTGCGTGGTGTAACAGGAGAAAGCGTGCTAAGAGCCACCAGGTATAGGGAGACGTAGAAAGCCATGATCGCCTACGCCCTGAAAGGACAGGGCACATAGAAGAAGAATTTACTGAAAAAGGTTATTTTTGCGACCTGCGGCTAATTTTCTACGAGAAGTGAATGAGGTCTTTGACACGTTTTAATAGTGCAGACCCACACTAAGGAAAACGTGAATCGAAACAGATTAGAAAAAAAAAAGACCTGGTCTAACTAATCATTGATTGCTGCATTTTTTAATGTCTCATATTAAACATTACAGCTTTTAATGTTCATTTTAAATCTTTTCCAGTAGCAAAGTAAAGGCGTTTTGTTTTCACCTTATCAATTTAATCTAACACAAAACAAAATACTTTAATTATCGCATCATAATACTTGGTTTCGAATCAAGATTTATTTAATCCAGGATTAAATCATAATTCCCACCTCAAGGGGATTTTTCGGTGTTTAGCGCTATGGTTAGCACGATTGTCTCATAAATGAAATGAGTTCGATCAGCACTTGGTATCGCATAACAGCGGACTTGGGCCAAATTAGAAACAAACCACCTTTATACGGACAGAAAAT
The DNA here is from genome assembly GCA_037127315.1 of Ascarosepion bandense. NCBI lineage: Eukaryota > Metazoa > Mollusca > Cephalopoda > Sepiida > Sepiidae > Ascarosepion > Ascarosepion bandense. The sequence goes on along the minus strand of JBBBDQ010000769.1, from coordinate 2,282,235 downwards.
GAATTCAGAAAACACACAAAAAATAGAAAAGAGCGTAAGGCAAGGATGTGTCTTCTTACCGGACTCATTCAGCTTTCACAACGAATCGGTTGTGAGTGAATTAGAAGCTCTACCAGGATTTATGATTAACTAAAGAACCATTCTATTTTCATTTACAATTATTCACTTGGCAATAAATACTAAAAAATAGTATGAAATACATCATTTTTACAACACTGGCGTGGCCTCATAATTATGCCCGATAGTGTATGTTGTATATTAGAAATGAGCGCGCCTAAAATAAGCAACAATTTAATCGGAGCCTCTTTCAACTTCGCTAACTGTACAAATAAACCCCTGTTTAAAAGAAAAGACAGGAGGGATTATAATAAGCGATACAAACGAAGAAGACAGACAACCATGTATAGGTACCTCCACTCATTTTTGATAACTAACTTTTAAATTGAATTTTTTAAAATAAAAAAGTTTTCTTGAAACTTTTATTTTAGTTTTAATTGAAATTTAAATGATTAAATTTATTATTTCCAGTAAGCAAAATACTTTGGTGTATTTAAAAAAAAGAAGTTATATTGATTTGAATCTAAAGTTGTTAGATTTATAAAAAAAAATTTCGGCCATTTTTGAGCGATCGACACATTTGAAAACAAAAGTTCATTCAAGGTTTTGAAAATCTTGCAAAAATAAAATATACATTCATGACACTTTTTGTTTGGAAAGGAGCAAATTTAAGGTTAAATTAATCATATTTACATAAGTATTATTTATTTATAGCATGAAATTTAGACTAAAACTATTACTTAATTACGGAGAGTTGATCTTACTGACCTTTCCCGTATGATTTGACATGTGACGACAGTCAGATGCGAGATAAACTAAGTGTCTATGGTGATCATACTTGATTTAATTGGCCAATTTTTTTCCTGTAAGGGGAAGAAACCGTAAAATCTTTTAATGTACACATAGGAATTATCATACGAAAAAAAAAAAGAAAATTTCACATACACACAAAAAAAAATTTGTTTTAAAAATACAATGGCTCGATGATTTGCATGAAACTTTTAATTTTCGATTAGTAAATATAGTCTTCACTTAATTAAATAACCCAACGACTACAAGTCTTTGAAACATTTTAAAAATAATTTTGAAACTTTATAAATTATTCTAATTAGTAACAATGAAAACAATTCTTTTAAAATTTCATTATTAATCGAAAATAATTGCTATATTGTCCTTAACTAATATTATTTTTAAAGCAATTAAAAGCTTATCTAATTAAATAATGTCAGTGTTTTATTACATTTTTTTATTTTACTATTTTATTTTACTATTGGGAGCAGACTTTCAGAAAAAGGGCCAAATTAAAAAAAAATAATAGATGATTTACATTCCTCAAGGAGTTCTGCGTTTAATGAATATAATTGAAATTTAACTTTTTTATCATTCATTCGAACATTTATATATTTTGTTTTCATTGTCTCGAATGCTTTCTTTCAATAGTCAGTCAGTTAAGTGCCATACGTGATACACGCTTGGGCGATCATGTCTCGAAAGAGACATGACTGACTGGGCAGAATATTATCCCGAAGTAGGTTGCCATTGCTTTCTGCGGTAGACTGGTTGCCGACCAATCTGTCCTGCTATTTAACCCATAACTGGAAGGAAGAGACGGATTCATACCTTTCCCAAGGGTATTTGCGCGTAAGTGAATACAATGGATTCAACTGGAATTCGAACTCGGCTCCCCGGTTTCTCGTTCCGAGCCGATATCCACTGTACCACAACGCACATCAATGGACAAAATTTTAATTTTTTTGTTTCACTTTGAGTTTCTTTCTATAATGAGAAAATTTATGTCCTTTGTCCGCACAATTATGACACTCTTTGTTTTTAAAAGAGCAATTGTTAAATAAAAGTAATTCACAACAACAAAACAAGGATCAATTTTAAAGGAAATCTTTTCCCTATCTTGTGACATATTCTTGACAGCATGAATATGGAACGCATCTCGTTCTTCAATTTTCGCTATGACTACCCTTAAATTTAAAATACGTCGACACTCTTCCGTAAAATTTTGAAGTGTTATCTTTTAGTCTAGTTCTAATTTCACTAGAAATCGCGAACTTATTTCGGCATCTTTTGGTGCGGTCAGTCTCAGAAATAAATTAGGAATTTAAACATATCTGGTGTTATTTCCTTCAATCTAAATTTTTCACAATCTCTGTTAACAATACTAGCAACCAGGTCTCCAGCCAGCCATCTTGCAGTCGACAAACTAAAAAAAAACAAAAAAACAAAAACAAAAACAAAAAAAAAAACAACGCGCATCCGCAAAATTAAAAATATAAAATGGCGACAATTTACCCATCTTACTCTGAATACAGGAGTTACCCAGTCCTCACTTTCCACTTTCGCTATAATCCAAAAACGTCTACTTGGCCTTGTGGTCGATAAAATATTTTCAGTCCAACAACCTCTTTCCACAGATGAAACGTTGCAAACGACTCGCTATTATATTGCAATTTCCTCTTTTCTTCAATATGTCCTGTGAGTATCAAATTTTCTAAACCCTTTTTCCTCATTATGCGCTCTAGAAAATATAACTGTCTCTTTCCGATGCTAAGTATATGTGTCTTTTTTTGCTTATATTTTCCCTAAAATTTCGTCGTTGCTCCCATGTTTAGTTCATGGTATTCTCAGCATCCTTCTGTAGAAAACATTTCTATTGTCTAAAGTATCTTCTTTGTCTGTGATAGGATTGTCCTGACTTATTTAATATAGGTGAACCAATATTACCATTTTAATACGCCGTTGTTTGTTTCTCGCAAAATTTTCCAGTTTCGTAATACTTTGCTTAGCTTTTGTTAAAACACTTTTGTAGATTTTTAATTTTTTGCACTCCTATAATTAAAAAAGAAACAATTAAAAAAAAACTTCCAGGGTCAGTGCTTGTTGTAAAACTGATGCAGGATATAAAATGGCCTCAAAAAATCGACAAGGACAACTATCCGCGGACACAATGTCTAGGAGCAAAGTGTAGTTTCTGGTCCAGCATTAGACAGCCGACTCAAGGCTCTAGCCATAAGTTGCAGCTTCAGTCAGCCAGCTAACAATCATCAGTCGCAGCTCCACCTTTTCACCGTCGGCCTATCCAGCCAGCCAGCCAGCCAGCCAGCCAGCCAGCCAGCCAGCCAGCCAGCTAACCATCTTCAACTTCAACCTGCCGTACTCATCAACAGCAACGACATCCAATAAACTGTCAACACTCCTTCTCAGTCCAACGCGCTTCTCACTATCTACATCAACATGCAGAGTTATCTTTAGCCTATTGTACCGTAACCTTATTTTTTTTAACCTTATAATCTTATTTTTTTTAGATGTATTCTTCCTTAGAATTAGCAATATATATATATATATATATATATATATATATATTGCTAATTCTAAGGAAGAATACATCTACAACCGGTTCACACTCCACCCACGTCTATTGAACAGGTGAAGAGGCTCATCCCTTGTTTCCTGTTTAGAATGTGGTTTCCGGTTTTCTCTTTTCCAATCTTTTCTCTTTTTTCTTTTTTTTTCTTTTCTTTTCTTTTTTTTTTCAATTGGAGTAGATAGACTAAACTATCGCCCGGTTCACACTCTACCCACGTCTATTGAACAGGTGAAGAGGCTCATCCCTTGTTTCCTGTTTAGGATGCGGTTTCCGGCTTTCTCTTTTCCAATTTTTTCTCTTTTTTCTTTTTTTTATTTTATTTTATTTTTTTTTCAATTGGAGTAGATAGACTAAACTATTGCCCGGTTCACACTCTACCCACGTCTATTGAACAGGTGAAGAGGCTCATCCCTTGTTTCCTGTTTAGGATGCGGTTTCTGGCTTTCTCTTTTCCAATCTTTTCTCTTTTTTCTTTTTTTCTTTTCTTTTCTTTTTTTTTTCAATTGGAGTAGATAGACTAAACTATCGCCCGGTTCACACTCTACCCACGTCTATTGAACAGGTGAAGAGGCTCATCCCTTGTTTCCTGTTTAGGATGCGGTTTCCGGCTTTCTCTTTTCCAATCTTTTTACTCTTACGTAGCCCCCTGCGCATCAGTGGCGTTATCGCCTTGCTTGGGGTGATATGATTAATATATATATATATATATATATATATATATTTACACAAGTCTTTTTAGTTTATTGTTGGCTTCAGTCATTCAAAATCTGTTTGCAAGCCAATATACCAACCGCAACCCTTACTAATTCGCAGTTCGTACGTTGGACTCCTACGTTTGCTGACAACCATACAGCAGTCAGTTACGTGCAATACTTGATACACGCTTAGGCGATCATGTCTTGAAATAGACATGACTGACTGGGAAGAAGATTTTCCCGCAGTAGGTTGTCATCATTTTCTGCGGTAGACTGATTGCCAACCAAGGCTACAGAACCCAATATTTCCTGTTATTCACCCCATAGCTGGAAGAAGTAGCAACGGATTAATACCTTTTTCCTGGAGTATTTGCGTGTACAAGTTGAATTCGAACTCAGTCCTCTTATTTCTCGTTCTGAGTCGATATCAACTGCACCACAACGCACGTCATACATAGTTTTAAATAAATCTTAAACATGGAATCAGGTGATACAAAAACAAGTCGTATTAAAATAACGTACAATGTAGTACAAATTTTACAATGTAATTATACTGCATCTCCTATTATTACCTACTTTCAATTTTGCCTAATTAAAAAATAATGAACACGTACAAGGAAGTGTTATTGTACAGGACATGTCGCATAATATTTATAAATTATAGCAGGCGATATGTCAGTACTACGAGAGGTTTTATGAACTTTGTTGGATTTTCCAAATTTTACATTATTCGTGATGGTACTGAAACTACAGTTTTTATTTTTATTTTTATTTTTTTTTTTATCATATCACCCGAGCAAGGCGGCAACGCCACTAATGTGCAGGGGGCTACACAAGAGAAAAAGATTAGAGGAGAGTGAAGAGAAGGACGAACCAGTTAGAAAGGAGGAAGAGAAGGATGGGAATACAGGTGTGACGACAGTTGCAAAGGTGGAGAGAAAAGAACGGATATACAGGGCGGTGTGGAAAGAACTAGGGTCAAGTAGTTAAGAGATGAGTATTGACCTTGCATTTAAATTTAAATTCCTGAAGGTTGTAGCCGTAAGGAAAGTAAGAATAAGGAAGAGAGTTCCACAGGCGGGAAGTGCGAGAAAAGAAGCTGAAGGAGTAGAATTGTCGTTTGCATTTGGTTGATCGAACTGTAAATGAATGAGACCCAGATGTCAGTCTGTTTGCACATGTAAACACCTGTTGCAGAAGCACCAGTGACTTAAGTTCGTTGGAGCAGAAGCCATGGAAGTATTTATAGAACAGACAAAGGGAAGCCACATCTCGTCGGTGGTAAAATGGCTGTAGTCGAGCCGCCAAGTCAATACTTATCACATTGCTGTTTCTCCTTTGGAGCCTGTCAAGAATACGGAGATGAACAGCGGGGGGCACATGACCATATATGGCCACAGTACTCCATGCACGGACGATTTATATTACGATTAAGATTTATAATTACAGGATGTACGTAAATATCACCAAACCCATAAGATAATAAAGAGGCGCCAGAATGCCTTAAGACAACACTTTACCCTTTCATCTGTTTGTTTATTTATCTAACTGGTCCACCCATTAGGACACATGCTGACAGAGAAAAGAGACGATTCAAACAGCATTGAACTCCCATTATTCTAATTTAATTTATTTCATTATATACATTTTTATTTTCTCCCTGTGCTTCTTTCTTTTCTTTCTTCTTTTTTTGTATATATTTTTTTACTGTTCTTATTTTTCACGTACTTCCTATTAACTTTAAACAGAATGATCAGATACTCATAGAAACCCAAACGTAAAACAACGAATTTGTTCGGCTGAAGAGAGTTAATTTTAGACTCGAAACACGTGTAGCGCAAACCATGACAAATTAATACTCCATAACTTGTATGAATACCAAACAATAAATATATATAATTTAAAGAAAATGTTCACGGCTTCTCACACTTTTTATTTTATATATATATATATATATATATATATATATACAAGAGTTTTCTCACTAAAATAGCTATTCAACGAAATGTAATTTTTAGCATTTATTGATATATATATATATATATATATATATATATGTATGTGTGTGTGTGTGTGTGTGTGTGTGTGTGTGTGTGTGTGTGTAAAATAATAAATTTTAATATAGATGATAGCAGACACAGAAAAAATTACAACAATTCCTACAGAAGTTTGTGAAGGAAAGCGAGAAGAAAGGATTAAACGCCAATTGAAAGAAAACAGATTGGAGGTTGCCAGCCAAGGAAATTGTCCCATATGCAAATTATAAGATGAAGATTGCACAATCAAAGAAGTACAAAAATTTAAGTATCTCGGAAGTGTTTTAACAGAGGACGGAAAGTTTGACAATGAAATAAGAAGGCGCATTATAATAGCAAAATATGTCTTTCATAAGCTAAGCAAAGTATTAAGAAGTAAAATAATTTCGTTAGAAACAAAGAAAATAATACTGAGCTGTTATGTCGTATCAGTTTTTCTAATAGGGAATTAAATACAGGACAATCTCTTCACAATGAAGAGTCAAATAGAAGGACAGACTGGGTTCTATAGCCTTGGTTGGCAACCAGTCTATCGCAGAAAGTAATGGCAACCTACTTCGGGATAATATTCTGCCCAGTCAGTCATGTCTCTTTCGAGACATGATCGCCCAAGCGTGTATCACGTATGGCACTTAACTGACTGACTGATACTTAAAATAATTTCTAGGGCACATGCTTCTTGGGAAAGCGAAGGTCATATTCAAAAATCGCGTTAAATCACCATTGTCCTTTCATCAAGGAAGTAGACATGAGCATCATGGAAAGAAGATTGCAAAAGATGGTCATCTAATCCTGAAGATCAAAAGAAGGTTTGGCAACATTATTGGAGGCGGGGTTATAGCATCATCAGAAGTCTGATGTCAACTATCGAAAACAAGAGAAAGTTATTTAATGAATTGCGTTTCTAAGTAATTTTTCCCAAATTCCATTATTCTTTATTTTTTACTATTACAATTTACTTGACCTGTTGATACCTTCTTCTTCTTCTTCTTCTTCTTCTTCTTCTTCTTCTTCTTCCATTGCCGTGTCCTTTCAGAATGGAGGCGATTATAGCCTTCCACGCCTCCCTAGCCCTGATGGCCCTTAGCACGCTTTCTCCTGTTACTTCACCCAAACCCCGCTCTGTAATCTACTTGCTCAGGTCCGTTAAATATGTTACACGATGCATTTCTGTGTCTCTCTTTCCCTCACTCGGACCTGTTAGTATCAGGTTCTCCAAGCCCTCTTTCCTCATTGCATGTCCCAGGAACTTTAGCTGTCTTTTTTATGTTAAGTATTAGGTTCCTTTTCGTTTCCATCCTTTCCAAAACCTCATCATTGCTCACATGCTCGGTCCATGAGATCGTTTTCATCATTCTGTAGAACCACATTTCAGTTTTCTCATCATCTATGATGAGATTGTCCAAAATTCATTGTCATATTGAAGAATAAGCATCACATAGCAATCCAGTACTCTCTTCTTTGTTTCTAGCGAAATTTTCTTGTCTCTCAATACTCTACACAGCTTCTGGAATGCAACCTTCTCCCTGCCTGTTCGCCTTCGGATCTCCGTGTCGCACTTTCCGTCTTGTTAGAATACTTTCCAGTTATTTAAAGTTTTGTACTTGCTTGATTTTAGTATCCCCCACCTGTAGTTGGCATTTTATACTCACCATCTTTATTTGTGATGTTTGCGGAATTAACAGGTTATAGTTAGAAATTTAACAAGTGTTCACCCTACTATTCACAGCATTAGAGAACCAAGGAGTGGACCCTGGTTATTTCACACTACTAAATGATCTTAGATTATACCAAAACAGCAACAAGATCGAATTAGAAAAAGGAACAGAACTTACATCTTGTTTACATGATATCATCATCAACAAAGTCAGTTGAGAGAACAAGAGTATCTACACAGATGGTGAACTCCTCTGCCATACGCCCCACAAGTATTAGAGGATATGCTCAATGCTATCCAAACTGTGAGCTAACCAGTAGGCCTTAACATGCATCTTGAGAAACCATAGGGGGCTGTGATTCTCTTTCTCCCTATATATGTTATCAGCTACGCCTGATTTTTTTTAACTCTCCTCGTGTGACGGCCTTGCGATATTCTTGTATCCTTACCTTAAGGGGGCGGCCCGTTTCTTCTTTATATTTCTTTCCACAGCTGCATGGAATGACGTATGCACAGTCCTTAGTCATGTCCTCTTCTGTTGGGAGTCTTACTCCGGAGAGGTACCTACGAACTGTAGAAACACTTCTGAAAATCATCCTGATGTTATATAGACCACAGATCCTTTGTATTTTCTTCGATAACCCCTCTACATAGGGTAGACAGACCGAGACAGTTTTCTGAGAGTTATTATCTTCATGCACCCTCCCTTCCATGTTCGTTTGAGTTGTTGTCATATACCCTGTATAATTGTGGATAATTGGTTAGTTCCAGTGACTTGACCCAAAGAATTGTGAGTTCAATAATAGGCTAAAGAAGTGGTGAACAATTAACTTAGAGAGTCGGATTAGAAGGAGATAACTCATGACTGCTAAAAGAGGCTTTGAACAAGGAATGAGAATGATATATACTAGTGATCATAATAAAGGGTTCGGTTCGAAATTCCTAGTAACTGAAGAAGGCCTTAACGTCGTACAAATGGCAACCAAGATGAAGACAATAGTCCGAATAATATAAATAGTGTAAATATTACCTCATCTCAGAAATATAAACAAAAAATTATGTATTTTAATTGTTTATTTTTAAAAAAAAGTGTTTTATTTCCTCAAAACTAACAAAAATTATGTGAGCCTTCCCCCATACAGTAGCGTGCAAAATTATGTGAACCTTCCCCCATACAGTAGCGAACCGGCCAGGATGTCACGTGAGCCGCTGATGGGTGAGACCCCGACATCAAATAATAATAATAATAATAATAATAATAATAATAATAATAAATGATATTAAAAATATCATAATGATATTAAAAACTGAATTAAATTCACAGAATAGAGAATGATATTAAAAACTGAATTAAATTCACAGAATAGAGTTATGGCCATTAATAGCCTTGCAATCCCAGTTGTCCAATATAGCTTCAACATCTTAAACTGGACTCTAAACGACATCAGGCGAATGGATGCTAAAACAAGAAAGCTTCTTTCTAAGCATAGGATGCATCACCCAAAGGCTGATGTAGACCGTCTATACATACCCCGTAAAGAAGGTGGAAGGGGTCTTATTCAGCTGGAATTGTCATACAAGACAACAACTATTGGCTTACTAACATACATAGAAACAACAAAGGATTGGATGATACAATTAGTAAGGCAACATGAAGAAAGAAAGAAAAAATATTCAATAATAAAAGAAGGCAGTAAATACAAACAAGAATTACAGTTAGTAGATTCTGTAGAAAAGCAAAACAGTAGCCAAGAACCAACTATTGTGGCAAAAAATATGAAAATGAAAGCCAAAGATAAAGCTCTTGAAAAGATGAAACAGCGCTGGCAAGACAAACCTCTGCATGGCCAATATCCAGTACGTGCCAATAAATCCAATGTTGACAAAGTTAATACTCATCGATGGTTACGTGCATCTGGATTAAAGTCTGAAACTGAAGGATTTATACTTGCAGCACAAGACCAAAGTCTTTTCACGAGAAACTTTCAGGCAAATATTATGCATAATAATATGGATCCAAAATGCAGGTTTTGTGATAAACACCAAGAAACAATAGACCACCTAATCTCAGGCTGTTCTGTGCTTGCCCCAAACGAATATAAAAATCGCCACGATAGAGTTGGGCAATATTTACATTGGGCAATGTGCAAACATTATGGAAAAGCTGTAAACAAACACTGGTATGAGCATCATCCAGCACCGGTTACAGAAATAGAAGATGTAACCATTCTGTGGGATTACACCATCTACACAGACAGAAAAATTGAAGCAAACAGGCCAGACATTATTGTTAAAAACCAGAAGGAGAAAACTTGTCTATTAATTGATATGGCTTGTCCAGCGGATTGTAACATAGCAACCAAGGAATTTGAAAAACTGTCAAAATATAAAGACCTGGAAATTGAAATAGAAAAAATGTGGAAATTGAAAACAAGAGTTGTGCCAGTGATAGTAGGTGCACTTGGAATGATAAAAAATGGAACAAAACAACACATTGAAAGAATCCCTGGAAACCCCAGCTTAAGAGATATACAAAAAATTGTCTTATTAAGTACAGCCCACACACTAAGGAAAACGTTATCTATGTAATGCTGGGGATGATAGGGAAGATAGAAAAACATGAAATGGAGTCATAACAACACGCCACTACCTGCCTTAGGTCTCCCCGCAGACTTGGTTGGTAGTGAGACCAATGCAGAAATCGAAATATGATGAAAAATGACATAATAATAAACACAGAAAACTGTCTTAGCAATAAAAAAAAAAGAAGACTGGAGGTTTTGAGGACCTCTTAATTGCTGTTGTTTCCAGATCTACTCTGACCAGATTTGGTAGCACCTGTTAGAATCTCAGCTATGGACAAATATTGACCCCCACCAAACACTATGCAACGCTAAACCATCACCAGTTGTTGTCGAATGAAAGGCCATCAAACCAGTAGAAAGAGATTTGAAATGATGATGCTCTAATTCCCGAAAACGAAGAATCAAAGATCAAAGGAATGTGCTTGGCTGGGCAGTTTTTTTGGAAAATGTTTATTGCATCATGAGAAGTCAACAACCAAAACCAAGAGGAAGTCATTTAATGAATACTAGCAGTATAGCCCGGCGTTGCTCGGGTGTAATGAAAGCTTTAAAACTGATCCATGGTCCTGGAGCTCAGACGCTTTGGACGTTGGCACGAAAGACTAAAAAGCAATAGTTGTTTCCAGTTAAAGCGAAACCGTAGACTGAAAGAAAAATGAACGGGATGTAAGTCAAATTTTAATTTCCTGGTATCAATTTCAAATAAGTTTTTTTTTGTCGTAAACCGAATTTTCAAGGCTAAATAAGTCCTCTGAGTAAATGGTATCATGGCTGAGACTAAGAACTACAAATATACCTACTTAGAGCCCAACCCGAAGCAAAAACTAAAATAAAAGGGCTGAAAAAAATACAAACATACAGGCAGATAAACAACCATACTCACACAAACATCTTGCCTTATATATATATATATATATATATATATATATATTATCGATTTTCTGCACTATTGTAAGAACTGCAACCTTGAAACTTCTGAATATCGTTTCTTAAGTCTTTGTCTATGAGTGTATCAAATTTGATTAAAATCAGACCACTCCTTCTATAACCTGATTTTTCGATTATCGATTTTCGATAGTTATCGGGGGTACCGCGACACAAAACCTAGCTAAGAACACTCGCAGACGCTTATAGTACAACTGTGTAAATTTTCAAGAAAATCGGTTCAGCCGTTTCGGAGTCTATAGGTAACGGACGCAGACACAGACAAAGTTCCGTTTATAAATAAGTTTAGATGTTCTGCTGGTAATAAATCTCAGAAGTGACACATGGACACTCGACATCTCCACTAGGGAGACTCGTAAAGTGGCACAACGTAAAATGGAGAGAATCATGATCAGCATCACGTTACGTGACAGGAAGAGCAACACCTGGATTCGACGGCAGATTGAAGTGAAGAACATAATCGAGAACACCAAGAAAGACAAACATAGACGGGTTGGTCACGTCCCTAGACTCAGAGACAACAGGTGGACTGTTAGAGCGACGGTGTACACAAAGGCAGCTTGAAAGAACTAGGGACCGGCCAAAGGCAAGATGGCGCTACGATCTGACCTGACACCTCGACTTCGTGTGGCCTGGTGTGGTCAGTATTATAGAAGTCAGCCGGGGAGGGGTTCCTCCAACAGGAACGAAAAGGTCTTTTCATATTCTTTTAATGTCGATGTGCGTGTGGAGCAACGGTTATTTGTGAATTCAGCGAGTCGTGTTCAAGTTCCAGTCTAGTCTATCGTGTTCACTTCACCTTGATTTTTTTTTTATTATTGTTCACACAATACAAAGTACAAGAGCGACTCATGGTAGAGGGTTACTAAATGTAGTTTTTGAGAGTAGAAAACAGTTAAGATTAGTCTTGAAGAGATTAAGATTATAGTGGTCAAGGAAGCTCCTCCCGGGAGTTTGTTCCGTAAAGTAGCGATTATTGGGAAGAAATTAGCCGAATGGAACTTCTTTCTTACTAATGAGAATGATTCGACCATGTATACGTTTCATAGCAGGCCTCAGCTGTAAGGGTCTGAACTAATGGGACAAATGAATGTATCTGGTCAGTCTGAAAGTTTGTGGCCGCTGCTCCAGAGAGAGTCACTGTTATGGTGAAAAAATAAAACTAAAATTAGAATTCAAACAAATTTTAAAACAGTATTTAAAAAAAATGAACACAAAAATTATATATTTTAAAATATCTATTTAAAAAATCTTATTTATTTCTTCAAAACTAAAAATTAGACACGTGCAAAATTATGTGACCCTTTCGCCTCTGCAGTGTCAGCTTGCCCGATGGCGAGTGGGTCCATGATATCAAATCAGTCAGTCAGTTAAATGCCATACGTGATACACGCTTGGGCGATCATGTCTGACTGGGCAGAAGATTGTCCCGCAGTAGGTTGTCATTTCTTTCTAGACTGGTTGCCCATCAAGGCTATAGAACCCAATCTGTCCTGTTATTTAGCCCATAACTGGAGGGAAGAGACCTTTCCCAAGGGTATTTGCGCGTAAGTGAATGCAAGGAATTCACCTGGCATTCGAACTCAGTACCCCGATTTCTCATTCCAAGCCGATATCCACTGCACCACAACAAGAAACAAACACAGACAACTATTTTCGCAAATAAGAAAAATAACCCATCTGCACACTATCAGTTACTCAAGTCTAACGAAAGAAAACATTTTCGAAGCAAAAGATCATAAAGACATGGCTAAGAAATTCGCTGGGGGAAATTTGGAATGAAACATGAAAAATGAATTGTCAGAAGAATTAGGCGCAAAAGCAATTATTGGTGAAGTCGAAAAATCATCTCGAAAAAATAAATGATTCTTAATAAAATAGATTAATCTTTATCAAATTTTCTCGAGTGCGCAGGCAGTTAGACGAAATAAATAATTCATGTTAAATAAATTCGTTGTTAAATAAATAATAATAATAAAGACTTTTTAAATGTGACACATTAGTTTCTTCAAAAACTAGTATTCAATGACACATATCAATAATAAAGACTTTTTTATAATAATAAATAATAATAATAAATAAATAAATAATAAATAATTCGTTGTTAAATTAGACGAAATAAAATAGATTAATCTTTATCAAATTTCCTCGAGTGCGCAGGCTGTTAGACGAAATAAACCCTGTTTAAAAACTAAGCATCTACTCAAATACGAATTTCCATTAAAAATAACGTTTGAAGTAATAAAAATAGGTGGGATTATAGAATAAAATCCCTAAATTCTTGAGAAATTGCTTTGTTTACGTCTAGGTTACGAATTTGAGCAGATATCATTTTCGAGATAATCAAAACGACTTAAGGTAAACGAAATTTTGCTTAATTGTGAAGCTCTACGTAGTCGAGCGGTAAAAGCTCTCCAGATAAAACCGTGTTTATTCTTATAATAGGAGAAGGCATGTTTGAAGAGAATATAATATTATTAAGTCTTTTCGAGTGCGCAGGCCGTTAGACTAAATAATGGGTTAAAAAAAAACGAAACGTTTATTCAAATATTGGCATCCTCTATAAATAACGTTTCAAGTAATAAAAAATATATATAAATTATCATTTTCCTGGTGAACAGTGTAATTTATCTCCATGTAAAGAGCTGCTCAAAATGCCAAATACAGTTGAGAGATACTAAAATCAAGCAGGTACAAAAAATTAAATACCTTGGAAATGTTCTAACAGAAGACGGAAAGTGCAACGCATATATCCGAAGGCGAATTAGCATGGTGAAAAACACGTTCTAGAAGCTGAGTAAAGTATTAAGAGACAGGAAACTTGCACTAGAAACAAAGAGGAGAGTACTGGATTGCTATGTGATGTCAGTTCTTCAATATGGCAGTGAATGCTGGACAATATCATCAAAGAGGAAGGAAAAAAGGTGAAGCAGCTGAAATGTGGTTCTACAGAAGGATGCTGTGGATATCATGGACTGAGCATGTGAACAATGATGAGGTTTTGGAAAGGATGGAAACAAAAATAAATTAATAATTAGCATCAGGAAGAGACAACTTAAGTTCCTGCGACATGCAATAAGGAAAGAGGGCATGGAGAACCTAATACTAACAGGCCAGATAGAGGGAAAAAGAGACAAAGGAAAGCAGCGGATAACATATTTGAAGGGCTTGATCGGGTGGATGACAGAACGGGGTTTGCATGGTGTCACAGGAGAAAGTGTGCTCAGAGCCACCAGGAATAGGGAGACGTGGAAGGTCATGATTGCCTTCGTCCTGAAGGGACAAGGCTAATAGAAAAAGAAGACTTATTCATGAATTATCATTTTTTTTGTCTGTCCTTCAAGTTCGCATTTCATTCCACTGAAGTTTTCCATTTCCTTTTTTATCACGCAATAGACTTCATTTAAAAGAATGTTCAAAATAAACAGATACTTTGGAAACTTAATGTCAACCTCAGGTCAATTTTGCCTGACAGCCGCACTTGTTGTCTGACAGCTGAAATAAAATTTCAGAAATACGCCGGCCATTATATCCTCCTCAAATCTCAATAGCGTTGAGGACGCATGACTGACAAATGCAGAAAATAAATTTACGGCTATCGGTTTCACAGACATTTTTTTTAAATAGCAGTATAGCTCGGCGTTGCTCGGGTGTAATGGAAGCTTTAAAACTAATCCATGGTCCTGGAGCTCAGACTCAGCCGAAAGAATATTTGTGTGAAGTTTGGTGAGGATCGGATAAAAATTGTGGATTTGTATAAAGGACATACAGACAGATAAACAGACACACACACAAACATCTTGCCTTATATATATATATATATATATATATATATATATATATATTATCGATTTTCTGCACTATTGTAAGAACTGCAACCTTGAAACTTCTGAATATAGTTTCTTATGTCTTTGTCTATGAGTATATCAAATTTGATTAAAAACGGACCACTCCTTCTATAACCTGATTTTTTCGATTATCGATATATATCGGGGTTACCTCGACACAAAACCTAGCTAAGAACACTCGCAGACGCTTATAGTACAACTGTGTAAATTTTCAAGAAAATCGGTTCAGTCGTTTCGGAGTCTATAGGTAACGCACACACACACACACACACACACACACACACACACACAGTTCCATTTATAAATAAGTTTAGATAATATCTCCGAGTCGAAACATGAAATCACTGAGTGGGTCACGCAAGCCACTCTATGTCAATAATTTTATTTATCACATTATTGTTGTTTTCATCATATTTAAATTTCTGTTTTAGTCACACACTCGCTTCGGCAGTACATATACTAAAATTGGAACGATACAGAGAAGATTAGCATAGCCCTATAGTGGGTTGCTTATCTATTAATGGATGTGCGTTGTGGCGTAGTGGATATTGGCTCGGAACGAGAAATCAGGGAGCTGAATTCGAATTCCAGTTGAATTCCTTGCATTCACTTACGCGCAAATACCCCTAGGAAAGGTATTTATTCTTCTCTTCCCTTCAGTTATGGGTTAAATAACAGGACAGATTGGGTTCTATAGCCTTGGTCGGCAACCAGTCTACCGCAGAAAGCAATGACAACCTAATGCAGGATAATCTTCTGCCCAGTCATTCATGTCTCTTTCGAGACAAGCGTGTATCACGTATGGCACTTAACTGACTGAATGACACACCAAGTCTGCGTAAAGACCTAAAGTAGATAGTAGTGTGTTGCTATGGCTACATTTCATTTGTTTTTCTATCTCCCATAACATCACTAGCGTTACATGGGCAAAGTTTGTCTATATTTCTTAGATGAGGTAGTATTTACAGTAGTTACATTATTGTCCTCATCTTTGTTGTCATTTGTACGACGTTTCGGCCATTGTACGCTCCGGCCTTTTTCAGTTGTTCTGGTCCTTAAGGACACATGGCCCAGTGGATATAGACGTTGGTTAGTTCCTGTGACTTGACCCAAAGTGTTGTGATTTCAATACCAAGTTACAGCAGTGGTGAACAAGTAACTTGCAGGGTTAGAATGAAATAACTCATGACTTCCAAACGTGCCATTACTACTACGCATGGAATGAGAATGATAAACCCCAGTGATTGTAATAACGGGTTCGGTTCGAAATTCCTAGCACATGAAGAAGGCCGGAGCGTACAACGGGTGAAACGTCGTACAAATGGCAACAAAGATGAGGACAATAGTTCGAATAATGTAAATACTATGGACAAAGTTCTTCTTAGTGTGTGGGCTGTAGTTACTTATCAAGATAATTTTTGGTATATCTCTTAAGCTGGGATTTCAAGGGATTTTTTCAACGTGTTGTTCTGTTCTGTTCTAATCTCATCTACTATGACTCGTACTATTCTTATTTTTAATTTCCACATTTTTTCTATTTTGATTTCCAGGTCTTTATATTTCGATAGTTCTTCAAATTCCTTGGTTGCCATGTTACAGTTCGCTGGGAAAGCCATGTCAATTATTAGGCAAGTTTTATATTTTCGGTTTTTCACAATTATGTCCGGCCTATTTGATTTAATCTTCCTGTCTGTAAGGATGGTGTATTCTCATAGAATTATGATGTCTTCTATTTCTGTAACCGGTGCTGGGTGATGTTCATACCACTGTTTGTTAACATCTTTTCTAAAGTGTTTACACATTGTCCACTTAAAATATTGTCACACTCTGTCGTGACGATTTTTATATTCATTTGGCGTAAGTACAGAACATCCTGAGATTAGATGATCTATGGTTTCCTGATATTTGTCACAGAGCCTATATTTTGGGTCCAGATTATTACGTATGATATTTGCCTGAACATTTTTAGAGAAAAAACTCGGGTCTGCAAGAATAAAGTCTTCCCGTTTGTATTTACAGCCTTATTTCATGATTAAATATTTTTTCTTTCTGTTTTCGTGTTGTTTGACTGATTGTATAATCCAGTCTTTTGTTGCTTCCATACATATTAGTAAGCCAATAGTTGTATTATTATTATTATTATTATTATTATTATTATTATTATTATTATTATTATGTCATTTTTCATCATATTTCGATTTCTGTTATGGTCGCACTACCTACCAAGTCTGCGGGAAGACCTAAGGCAGGTCGTGGCGTATTGTTATGACTCCATTTCATGTTTTTTTTTTATCTGCCCTACCATCCCTCGCGTTACATAAACAAAGTTCTCCTTAGTGTGTGGGCTGTACTTAATAAGACAATTTTCTGTATATCTCTTAAGCTGGGGTTTCCAGGGATTCTTTCAATGTGTTGTTTGTTCCATTTTTTATCATTCCAAGAGCACCTACTATCACTGGCACAACTCTTGTTTTCAATTTCCACATTTTTTCTATTTCAATTTCCAGGTCTTTATATTATTATTATTATTATTATTATTATTATTATTATTATTAGTTTCCTCCCCTTCAAAACCAGAGACCTAAGGTCAGAAGTGGTTTCGTGACATTTTCTGCTCTTGCATCCTCTCCAAAGTCTTGTCGTTGCTCACATGTTTAGTCCATGGTATCCTCAGTATCCTTCTGTAGAACCATATTTCTGTTGTTTCGAACCTCTCCTTCATCTTTGAAGAGATTGTCCAGCATTCGCTGCCATTTAGGATGACAGATATCACATAACAGTCCAGTACTCTTTTCTTTGTTTCCAACGAAATTTTCCTGTCTCTCAATACTCTACTCAGCTTTTCAAATGCGTCCTTGGTCATGACAATCCGGTTTCGGATCTCAGTATCGCACCAAGTAGGCTTTATTCTGTTTTTTTTTTCTATTTCAATTTCCAGGTCTTTATATTATTATTATTATTATTATTATTATTATTATTATTATTATTATGTCATTTTTCATCATATTTTGATTTCTGCTATGGTCTCACGATCAACCAAGTCTGCGGGAAGACCTAAGGCAGGTCTTGGCATGTTGTTATGGCTCCATTTCATGTTTTTTCTATCTTCCCCATCTTCTCTAGCGTTACATAGACAAAGTTCTCCTTAGTGTGTGGGCTGTACTTAATAAGACAATTTTTTGTATATCTCTTAAGCTGGGGTTCCCAGGGATTTTTTCAATGTGTTGTTTGTTCCATTTTTTATCATTCCAAGAGCACCTACTATCACTGGCACAACTCTTGTTTTCAATTTCCACATTTTTTCTATTTCAATTTCTAGGTCTTTATATTTTGACAGTTTTTCAAATTCCTTGGTTGCTATGTTACAATCCGCTGGACAAGCCATATCAATTAATAGACAAGTTTTTTTGTTTCTGGTTTTTAACAATAATGTCCGGCCTATTTGCTTCAATTTTTCTATTATTATTATTATTATTATTATTATTATTATTATTATTATTATTATGTCATTTTTCATCATATTTTGATTTCTGCTATGGTCGCACTACCTACCAAGTCTGCAGGAAGACCTAAGGCAGGTCGTGGCGTGTTGTTATGGCTCCATTTCATGTTTTTCTATCTCCCCTATCATCCCTAGCGTTACATAGACAAAGTTCTCCTTAGTGTGTGGGCTGTACTTAACAAAACACATTTTTGTATATTTCTTATTATTACTACTACTACTATTATTATTATTATTATTATTATTATTATTATTATTATTATTGTCAGCAGCAATTGCAGCCTATATATATATATATATATTTGCTAGCAGAAAATTCATTCACGGATCACCACTCGTGTGACTTAAGAAAATAAAACGGTCATTTCTTTTCACCGACGGACTGCATCCGATACTCTCCGGAGTATTCTCTGTTCCGAGCAGGCAGACTTTTGCTATAGTTTATTTCTGAATCACAATCCAAAGTTTTTTCATGTTTTTTTTTTTAACATCACAGTACTAAAATGATTACTGGAACGATATTAACTTTTTTTGCTAGTCCTTCTGGAACTTTCAAAATGGCATACTTTAAATCATTCTTGTTGTCGAGCTTCTATCTTTCTTTTCGATTAATTCTCATGGCAAATGGGCAAAAGATTTCTATCAATTAAGTGCCATACGTTGTACACGCTTAGGCGATCATGTCTCGAAAAAAACAAGACAGACTGGGTAGAAGATTTTCCCGCAATAGATTGCTATTACTTTCTGAGGTAGACTGGTTGCTAACCAAAGCTCTATTTGTCTTGCTATTTAACACATAGCTAGAGAAAGAAGCGATGGATTCATATCTTTCCCAAAGATATTTGCGCGTATGTGAATGTAACGAATTCAACTGGAATTCGAAATCGGCTCTCCGATTTCTCGTTTCGAGTATATATCCACTGCACCACAACGCACATCGCCTATTCTATTAGATAGCAAATCTTTTTCTGTTTGTCCAACAGAGGGAAATCTGTATTGGAATATCCTACAGGATTTTCACTTTGTTATTCTTCAGCACTTTCTTCTTTTTTGAGGTCACATGTTCACATACACTTGTCACTGCATTCAACCCCTTACTTTTGCACATCTTCCATGGCAGCAACTTTATCATGCTTCAATTTCATACACTCACTCTGAGCCATATACTTACATTCTGATACAATACAACTGATAGCCTCATCTTTCTCCACAAGCATTCTACCTAACCCTGAGTTACTGAACGCATCAAAGTTCATATAGACTTTATATATGTACTCGAAATAAGTTTCAGAGTAATGGTCTATAAAAAGCGAAAATACTTTTGATACGCCTTAATAAATATTAATAATGATAATTTTACGGGAAAGAACTGATAAGAATATCACCCAGATCCGGTTATGGAGATAGAACTTGTAACAATATTTATGGGACTTTACAGTAGGCAAAGATAGAAAAATCAAAGCTAATCACGCAGACACCGTGACCAAAGACCAAAAAACTGAATGTGCTTTTTTATTGACAGGACAGCCCCTGCAGATTGTAATGCATTTTTGAAGATCTTAAAAAAGCCATACAAGGAACTTAAAGTGGAAATCTAAAAAAATGTAGCACATGAGAACATCAGTAATTCCAGTTGTGATTGAAGCACTCGGATTGACTGAAAAAAAATTTCAATCGACTTATTGAAGGGATTCGTTGTATCTCATACCTTAAAGAAATACAAAAAAAAATGTACTCACAAGACCAGCTCACACATTACAAAGAGCTTTATTTATATAAAATGTGTGTGATATTGGGTTTTATTTTATAGAAAAAAGGATCAGCGGAAAATGTCATGAAGCCATTTTTTGACAATAGGTCTTGTGTTGGGATCCGGAAGAAAATGTGTACACAGCAGAAATCAAAGGAAATACTACAGCTACTACTACTACTACTACTACTACTAATAATAATAATAATAATAATAATATCGTGTAGTCATAGTCTTTGGATATTTATGTGAAATAAGCTTTGATTTAAGGTCTTTTAAAAAACGAAAATACTTTTGATACAGCATAATAATAATAATAATAATAATAATAATAATAATAATAATAATAATAATATGGAGGTACAGATATTCCTTAGATTTGTATAGTTTTGGAGTAAAGCCTTTTAAAAAGCAAACATTTTTGACACAACTCAATAATTTAAATTTCTTGTCATGGTGTAAGAATTAACACATCATTCGTCCTATAGTCCCTTTGATCCTCTGCACAGGGAAGCCATCTCCTTCCCCAGACATTACCTCTCCTTCGGGAGAGGTCACTATCCGGCGCCTGAGGCTTCTCCAAAAAAGGGGAGTGCCGAGGGAGCTTGAGCAATTGTTCCACGGTATTGCTGTTAAACCCACTTGTAACCTCAACCTTATGTCATATTCAGTAGCGACATGGACGTGCTGAAACATCAACCTTTGATCCTTACTGGGTTACACACTGTCTGGTTCCTACGATAGACTAAACAACACTTACGCCACTAGGTGACTGTCGTTTGACATTCTCACCAGTCTATTTGTCATAATCTGAACTATTTTACGAAGAAATTTTGTGATCACCCGCCTCGCAAACTAGGCTTCTGTTCTGAAACAATGGATTATTAATATCCTCTTTTCTACGACTTAGCTCGACATACAAGATGTAATGTTCTAATTAAAATTGCGCAGTTTAAAACCAGGCGATGCGTCGTCCTGTTTGTAACTGGAAATGTTCGTAGCTTGAATTTTCGCAAGTAGGACACTCGCTAAAAAGACTATATTACGCTTCGAGGTTTGTTGTTCCGAACACAGGCTGCCTTTGTGCTAAGCCGATGGAGATAAGCTCTTTTTGCTCAATACGTGAGCTTACTCAGTTGCTGTCCAGTAAGAGATTTATTCTGTCGGCTGTTCTGAATCTATGAATGATTCTTTCGGGTTTTATCTTCAACCAATCAATAACGTAATATTGCATGTTTGAATGTTAGCATTAAAAAGTACGGAAAGAAAGAAAGAAAGAAAGAAAGAAAGTGAATAAAAGCGAAAGGAAGGAAAAAAGAAAGAAAGAAAGAAAGAAAGTGAATAAAAGAAAGAAAGAAAGAAAGAAAGAAAGAAAGAAAAGACGTAAGAGAAAAAGTGAAAAGAGAGAAAGAACAAAATTAAAGGAAAGAACAAACATGAAAGGAAATAGAATAATAAAAAAATGAACAAAAAAGAATAAGAAAAAATATAAAAATGAAAAGAACGAAAATCAAAGAAAAATAAAAGAAAGAATAATAAAAGGGGAGAAAAATGAAAAGAAATAAAATGAAAAGAAAGACGGAAAGAAAGAAAAGTAAAAAAGAACAAAAATGAAAAAAAAAACAGGTATGAAAGGAAATAAAAAAAGAATAAAAATTAAACGAAAAACAAAAATAAAAAATAAAAAGTACGAAAAATGTAAAAATAAAAGAAATAACAAAAATATATAATCAAAGACAAACGAAGAAATGAAAAATAACAAAAAAGATGAAAGTAATAACACCAATGAAAAGAAAGAAAGAAAGAAAGAAAAAGGAAACAACAAAGAAAATGTAACAATACTTTTCCCAAGAGTACCAGTGCTTAAGTGAATGCAGGGTATTCAACTGGAATTCGAACTCGGCTCACCGATTTCTCATTCCGAGCCGATATCCACTGCACCACAACGCACATCCGTCACTATACGCTTACAGCACCTGGTATTCCCAGGTACTGACTTAGTATTCTAAGTACTGACTAGGCTCAACGTTGCTTAACTTCGGTGATCGAGCGAGAACCGGTGTATTCAACGTGATATGGCCGTAAGCGCGCATATCCGTCACTAAACACTTACAGCACCTGGTATTCCCAAGCGGTCACCCATCTAAGTACTTACCAGGCTCAACGTTGCTTAACTTCGGTGATCGAGCGAGAACCGGTGTATTCAACGTGATATGGCCGTAAGCGCGCATATCCGTCACTAAACACTTACAGCACCTGGTATTCCCAAGCGGTCACCCATCTAAGTACTGACCAGGCTCAACGTTGCTTAACCTCGGTGATCGAGCGAGAACCGGTGTATTCAACGTGATATGGCCGTAAGCGCGCATATCCGTCACTAAACACTTACAGCACCTGGTATTCCCAAGCGGTCACCCATCTAAGTACTTACCAGGCTCAACGTTGCTTAACTTCGGTGATATGGCCGTAAGCCAAATAAAGACGGAAAGTAAGAAAAAGTAAGAACAAAAATTAAAAAAACAAAAACGAGAAACTGAAATAAAGAACAAAAGTTAAAAAGAAATGAATAAAAACAAATTAAAAACAAAAAAGATAGAACGAAAAATCGCCAAATTGCTCTCATTCTAATAGTTATGCAGAATGTCCCAGTATTAACTCTTTCAATGAAATCGGGCAATTTCAAAAATGGCGCAATTCTATGTCTATCATGATACAAAACAGATTTATAAATTTGACGCCAAAACCTTTCAACATGTGCCCAGTCTGTAAACCTTGCAAACCTTCTTCTTTATATGCCGCGTTCCTTCAAGACGTGGGCAATCATGGATTTCCACTTGCCCTTATCCCGGGACATTTTTCGTGTTGGTATCTTTCCGAAACCCCGCTTTGCCATCAATTTGCTCAAGCCCATCAAATATCTCGCGCTGCTTTCCCCTGCCTCACTTTCTCTATATCCGTCCTGTGAGCATCAGATTCTCCAAGCCCTCCTTTCTCATTACGTGTTCCAGAAACCTTAGCTGTCTCTTCCTGATGATAAGTATAAGTTTTCTTTTCATTTGCATTCTTTCCAACACCTTGTCGTCTATTGAA
Source organism: Ascarosepion bandense (assembly GCA_037127315.1). NCBI lineage: Eukaryota > Metazoa > Mollusca > Cephalopoda > Sepiida > Sepiidae > Ascarosepion > Ascarosepion bandense. The sequence goes on along the minus strand of JBBBDQ010000769.1, from coordinate 2,258,691 downwards.
CTGGAGTAGAGGTTTATCTTGCGTTTCCTGTTTTAGGATTTTTAGGTTCCGTTTCTTCTAGGATATGCGTTGTGGTGCAGTGGATATCGGATCGGAGAGAGAAACTGGAGAGCTGAGTTCGAATTCCAGTTGAATTCGTTGCATTTACTTACGCGCAAATACCCTTGGGAAATGTATTAATCCACCTCTTCTCCCTCCAGCTATGGGTTAAATAGCAGGGTAGATTGGGTTCTATAACCTTGGTTGGCAACCAGTTTACCGCAGAAAGTAATGACAATCTACTGCGGGAAAATCCTCTGCCCAGTCAGTCATGTCTCTTTCGAGACATGATCGCTCAGTTGTGCAACACGTATGTCACTTTGACTGAATGGCTCCTTCTAAATTCTTCGCGTTTTCTTTCACTCTTTGAATCATTGCAGCGTTGCTTCGAGTTAAATAATTAAAAAAAATTAACACCCCTAGAAAAAATAGAAACAAATATTTTAAAGTAAAGATGAACCCCTTAGTTTTATTCATAGTTACAAGTTATTGTGACCAAGGGATTTAGCGTACTGGTCTTGTTCAGACTGTTGATCACGCCAGATAACGCACTCTCTCCCAGGAACTGTAATTAAGATCCGGTCAGCATAGTTACAGTATAAACCACAGGTAAGCACTATAGGCGTTGAACACCTACAGAGCTTACCTGTGGTTTATACTGCAGCTATGAACAGGCACAAATATGCCTGAACAAGCATCTGCAAAAGAGTTTGGCTAGACCCCTTGTAGACCCGCATACCTGGATACGTGTGGTCCACCATTATTATCTATCTAATCTAAACTTATTTATGAATGGAACTTTGTCTGTGTGTGTGTGTGTGTGTGTGTGTGTGTGTGTGTGTGTGTGTGTGTGTGTCTCTGTGTGTGTGTGTGTCCGTTACCTATAGGCTCCAAAACGGCTGAACCGATTTTCTTGAAAATTTACACAGTTGTACTATAAGCGTATGCGAGTGTTCTTAGCTAGGTTTTGTGTCGAGGTACTCCCGATAACTATCGAAAATCTATAATCGAAAAAATCAGGTTATGGAAGGAGTGGTCCGATTTTAATCAAATTTGATACACTCATAGACAAAGACATAAGAAACAATATTCAGAAGTTTCAAGGTTGCAGTTCTTACAATAGAAAATCGATAATATATATAGAGAGAAGGCAAGATGTTTGTGTGTGTGTGTCTGTTTATCTGCTTGTATGTCTGTATTTTTTTCAGCCCTTTTAGTTTAGTTTTTGCTTCGGGTTTGGCTCTAAGTAGGTATAATTGTAGTTCTTAGTCTCAGCCACGATACCATTTACTCAGAGGACTTATTTAACCTTCAAAATTCAGTTCACGACGAAAGAAATTTATTTGATATCGATACCAGAAAATCAAAATTTGACTTGCATCCATTCATTTTTCTTTCAGTCTACGGTTTCGCTTTAACTGGAAACAACTATTGCTTTTTGTCTTTCGTGACAACGCCCAAAGAGTCTGAGCTCCAGGACCATGGATTAGTTTTAAAGCTTTCATCACACCCGAGCAACGCCGGGCTATACTGCTAGTCGTTAGTAAATGAAAAATATGAATAGACATAAAAAAAAGAAGAAAAAAACGAAAAAAATTAAGAAAATGCAGCTAAAATAGAATTTTAGTTTAAAAGAAAAGGAAGGGACAAATTTATGAACGGATTAAATAAAAATAGAAAATATGATAAGGAGATGAAAAATCATTTCTGTATGTTATATGTGTTGGTCTGCAGTAGTAAAATTGATTTGGGTTTGAAATTATCTTGATATTTGGCAAGGATTATTAAAAAGGTATTCCCTCTAGGTTCTTGTTGATCTCTTTGTGCTAGAAGTAGAAAGAAAAGGAGAGGGCTAAAATGAAAGAAAAGAGGTGAAAAAAGAGGGAAAAGAAGGATGGGAAAAAGAAAGCAAAGAAGAGAAAAAAAAAGAAAGAAAACCAAAAAGAAAAATAAAGAAAAGGAGGGGAGAAAGAAAGAAAAATGAGAACGCAAAAGAAATGAAAAGGAGAGGAAAAAGAAAAAAATAAAGAAAAAGAGAGGGGGGGGGGAGAAAGAAAGAAAAGGAGAGAGGAAGAAAAAGAAAGAAAGAAAGAAAGAAAGAAAATGGAAAAGAAAGAAAGAAAGAAAGAAAGAAAATGAAAAAGAAAGAAAGAAAGAAAAGCAGAGGAGGAAAAGTTTAGCAGAGGGAAGAGGGAGAAATAAAAAGAGAGGAAAAAAGAAAAATAGTGGGTAAAGAAAGACGAAAAAGGAGAAAGTAAAAAAAAAGAAAAGAAAAGGAATGATAAAAACGTTGAACATTTTCACTTGCATTGGAAAAGGTTAAAAAAGAGATTTTTCTTCTCGTTTTGGGAACATTTCTCTCCGTCATTTTATTTTTTCAATGTTTTTTCCGAAAAAAAAAAAAAAATGGAATCCTTTGTATAAGAAAGGTCACGTCAATTATATATGGACTTTCAGGAATATTTTGTTATCGTGAGATTGTTGATGGATTAACAGTATGTTTATAAGTTTCTATGTGTGTTGTGGTGCAATGGATATCAGCTCGGAATAAAAAATCAGAGAACCAAGTTCGAATTCCATTTGAATTCGTTGCGTTCACTTACGTGCAAATACTCTCCGGAAAGTTACGAATTCATCTCTTGTCCCTCCAGATATGGGTTGAAAGCAGGACAGATTGGGTTCAGCCTTGGTTGGCAACCAGCCTACCATACAAAGAAATGGCATTTAACTGACTGACTCTCCGTTGACGGTGGAATGATTGTATTTCATGTCGGAATTGTAGTATTTTAAATGAACAAGTATTTATTGGGAGGTATATTTGCTTTAAACGCGAAAGTTGTCACGAAAAGAGCTTCAAAATGGCGGGCTCTTTTTACTAACCCACGTGTTAGCCCCGGTGTATATGTAGTTTCTTGCAGACACGTATATTTTAATTCGATGAGACACTTAATCTAAAAGATCAAAAGAAAAAGGAAAAGAAACATAAAAACAATTATTTCATTAACAAAAAATTCAACGAAATCTTTTAATTATCTTATAATTTTAATTATCTTATAATTTTAATTATCTTATAATTATTTGATTTGATCTTAAGATTTTACTGCATTTTTCTCTCATCGAAAAAATAGTTGTACCTTTTATTTTCAATCATTCAACTTGTGTCATTTTTATCTGAATTCACTTTTTGTAGCCATTAACACATCACTCAAAATCCCGGGCCTGGCGCCACTAACAAAATATCCATATAATTTTTATGAAGTACTAACCTTCAAATGGCTCATGACAAAATTTGGTTCCAGTCAGACAATTAGTTTACAAATTACAGTTATTTAAGTGAAGCTACTGTTGTAAATTTTTAAAAACAATGGAAAAATCTGAATTTCGCCGCATTGCTTTCTTATGGGAAAAAATACTGTTCAAGCAAAGCAATGACTTAATAAGTGTTATTCGAACTCTGCTTTGTTGGAAACAATAGTTAAGAGGTGGTATGTTGACTTTAAACACGGTCGTACAGACACAAATGGTGCAGTTGTCAAGGAAAACACAAAAACAATCCACACACTCCTTTTAGCTGATAATAAATCATGTTGCGTTAGATAGCAGAGGAGTTGAATATATCAAAAGACAGTGTATTCACCATATTGCATGAACATTTGTCAATGAGAAAGCTATGTTTAAAGTGAGTGCCGCGTTTGCCCACAGTGGATCAAAAACAACAACGCATCGACGATTCAGAGCGTTGTTCGCAACTGTTTCAATGCAACAAGAAGTTTTTTCGTCAATATGTAACAATGGATAAAACATGGATCCTCTACTTCACTCCGGAGTCAAATGAACATGGTGGACAGCAGCAGATGAAAACCGTCCACTGCGACCAATGACACAAACATCAGCAGGCAAGGTTTCGGTTTCCGTATTTTGGGATGCGCAAGGTATTTTGTTCATCGATTACCTTGGGAAAGAAAGAACCATCAATAGCGAATATTATAAAGCATTACTAGTGCGTTTGAAGGAAGAAATAATCAGAAACGGTCACAAGTGAAAAAGAAAAAGTGATCTTTCACTAAAACAATGCACCGTGTCACAAGTCGATCGCAACAATGGCAAAACTACATGAAATGCTTTTCGAATTGCTTCCGCATCCACGCTATTCTCCAGATCTGACCCTTAGTGACTATTGTAGACCTCAAAAAATTCTCCAGAGAAAGAGATTTGGCTCCAATGAAGAAGTGGTATCGGAAACTGAAGCGTATTTTGAGGCCAAAGACAAATAGTTCTACAAAAAATGCATCGAATTGTTAGAGAAGAGTTGGAATCAATGTATCATCCTAGAAGGAGACTATGTTGACGAATAAAGTCGAATTTTGACCAAAAGTTATTGTTTTATTCGTTAGGACCGGGATTTATTGAGGGGTGTAAATGTAAATGTAAAAACAAAAACAAAAAACAAAACAAGCAACCCTTTGTTTTTTATGTCTTTACCACCATAAATAACAAATTGCATATTGAATCTTATATTGCCACTGCTATGCTGTCAGGTTCAAGGTTTCAATACCATACAATATATATGAATGGACGGATTAATATGCGATGAATAACTTGTCCCAGAAACTCCAATTGTCTCTTCCTGGTGTTAAATATAAGTTTACTTTTTGTTTCTATTCTCTTCTCTCCAAAACCTCATCGTTGCTCACATGTTCGGTCCATGGTATCCTCAGCATCCTTCTGTAGAATGACATTTCTGTTGCGTCGAATCTCTCCTTCGCGAATTCACTGGCATATAAGAAGACAGATATCACGTAACAGTTTAGTACACTTTTCTTTTTTTCCAGTAAAATTTTCCCATCTCTCAATACACTGCTTAGCTTTCGGAATGCGTCTTTGGCAATTGCCGTACGCCTTCGGATCTCAGTGTCTCATTTATTCTATATTCTGTTAGAGTAATTGTTAATTGTTGGTAAGAAAATTTCAATTTCAATTTTATCCTCGAGAACATTGTTAAACCCTCGAGTAGTTTTCGTGAAGGCGTAATACCACGGGGACTGCGGTGAGGATCCAAGCCTGACTGGGGGTGTTTTGTTACCCGTACTATCTTATCATCATTTGCTTTTTCAACCTATATTTATATAGGTTAAAAATGAAACTAAGCACAGCTGAATATTAAAAAAGAAAAATTTTCGCGGATTTTGACGTCATTCTGAGTTCTTTTTTTTCCAAATCCGTGAATTTGAATTTGTTTTGCTCATGCTAAGTCACACACACACACAAAACAACTTTATGTAAAATTCACTATTCTTATTCATAGTATTGAATGTGTTAAAATTATTCAACATTTTAACATGCAAAATCTCAGGTTGATGTTAAAAATTGCTACAAAACATTGTTGATCTCTTTAAGATATAATGATCTATTATGACGTGTTTCTAATTTATATTTAGATACATTAATTTTTAAAAAAATTCTAGTTGACTTGTTCACATATATTTCATATGATCCCCTTTTTTAGGTGCCTCTTGTAAATATGTAGTATTGTGGTGCGTGAAGGATTGGGAGGTGATGGATGGGTTCTTGTGGTGAATGCGCAAATTGTTAATGATTGATAGGGTCGTGAAATGTTTAGCTAGGTATAGGATAGTTACGGAAGATCATCCTCTACCCACCCCCTTTTTCAGCCATATGCCACATTTTGTATAATTTTATACAAATAAATATCTATATTTCATGTGATCCTTTATTGTACGTACTAGGTTACAATAAAATTCATATTTTATATGAATACTAATTCGTATGAAAACTAAGAATGGAAAATGGGGAGGGGCGTATCATAGATTCGGTGGGGGTGCACAAGACCTTTTCAACGGCCTTGCGTGGAAAAATGCTTCAAGCCAAAACTTGGTAAATATCCGCTGTTTTTTTTTTAAGCCGAAAAATATTTTTTACGGCTTATAAGTGGAAACATATTTTAAGTCTTATAAGCTGAGACATAATTTTTTAAGGTTTGTCAACCGAACCATTTTTAACGGCTTATAAGCTGAAAGATATTTTTACAGCTTTTCAACCGAAAGATATTCTGGTTTGTAAGAATAATTATTTTTATTTCTGAGTAAATACTGCATTAACAATTTCTTGAAACTTTCAATGATTCTTTTAGATAACAGTTCTATTTAACCATATCTTGAGAGAGGAAATAGATTTATATATATATCTTTTCCAAGGATATTTGCAGATAAATAAATGCAACCGTCCTGACCGAAATTCGAACTCGACTCACCGATTTCTCATTACAGCACTTGCACATCCACTGTGAATGCGAGTAGGGCACAAGGTTAGGTAATAGTGTTCCTCCGTTGATTGAGAAAACGCCACAGGGGAATATCTGTTTATGCTTGCGCAGTCTCCTTCTAAATTCTTGTCGAGTTACACGAAGCCCTGAAAATTGTGTCTCAAGATATTCAAAATTCCGGACAGACCACGTACTGATGTCATCTACCCCACAAGCATACTTCCGTTCACCCACGCACCCTTAACTGCTAGACATACCAAAAGAAGCAAACAAATGACATTATATAAAAGATGTTAATTTTTTGTTTTTTTTAAGAAGGCGACACTGACGCACTGGCATATGCACCCCCGTAATCAGGAGGTTCTTAACAATCTTCTTGGTAAACAGTGAAACGCTGGGTCAAAAAGACATTATCGTCCGCATTTTACGCATAAATAACAAAACAGGTTACAAGCTTACTAAGTGAAAATTTAGGATAAAAGAATATTTTATATAAAATAAAAGTTCACAAAGAGAAAGAACGACAACTCATTAAAACGAATGAATTATTTTAATTTTGAAGACACTCATCAAAATGCAATGAGTAACAAAGACTATTAACTACGGGTTGGCCCGTCCCGTCAAAAATGACAAAGTTCAAAAAAGAATTAACAAAGTTCAAAACATTAATTTAAAACAATGCTCAATATAAAAGAGAGCTATAAATATTTATTATAAATTATGGTTTAGAACATGTACATATTATTAGAAGAATTTATACATATATTCTTCTTTTAATATATAATATATTATATATTAAATATATATATCCTCTAATATATCATCTATATTATAATAAAGATCGTTGTGTATTGATTTGCATGTAAAATATATACATATTTATTTATTCAGAAATTATAACATGAATATGTTATAATATCACTACAAAAGTAGCTATTTTGTTTCGACATTTCTTGCGTCTTATCAGGTGATGAGGTTTATTTCAAGTTGAAGGGTTTTAAAAGGTTAAAAACAAGCCAAATCCCCTAAATCAAAGAGGCATTGTTGTATGTACAATGTAGATTAATCAAAATAAAGAAACTTCTAATTTGGAGAATATCCGAGCAGACTTAAAAATAATTTTGGTGGGGCATTAGTATTAATATTTGATTAAATGGAGATCAGCATTATTAATTGACTATTAAATTTACTTTATTATTATTGCGAAATTTTAAAAAAATTTCTAAGTTTAACAATTTATTAGATTTAGAAAGGTATTCATATATTAAACGAGGAAGAGAAAGAACGCAAACATAAATAAACCTATATATATATATATATATATATATATATATATATATAATTTCATTTTAATATCAGGTATCGAAAATTTATACTGAAAAGTGGAGGTACCTAGAAATAATTGGGATGAGGCTTTAATATTTGGATTGTCAACAAGTATGTTGATATATGGTGCTTGGTAGGTCTCTGTGTGTATTTTAACAAAACTTCTCTTTCTCTCTGTCTCTCTGTCTCTCTCTCTGCTTGTCTGTCTCTCTCTCTCTCTCTCTATCTATCTATCTATATATATATATATATATATATATATATATATATATATTCAGAAATTCTAACATGATTATGTTATAATATCACAACAAAATTGCTATTTTGTTTCGACACTTCTTGTGTCTTATCAGGTGATGAGGTTTATTTCAAGTTGAAGGGTTTTAAAGGTTAAAAACAAGCAAAAACCCCTAAATCAAAGAGGCATTGTTGTATGTACAATGTAGATTAATCAAAACAAAGAAACTTCTAATTTGGAGAATATGCGAGCAGACTTAAAAATAATTTTGGGGGGCATTAGTATTAATATTTGATTAAATTGAGATCAGCATTATTAATTGACTATTAAATTTACTTTATTATTATTGCGAAATTTTAAAAAAATTTCTAAGTTTAACAATTTATTAGATTTAGAAAGGTATTCATGTATTAAACGAGTAAGAGAAAGATCGCAAACACAAATAAACCTACAAACATCCATAGATGGAAAACTAGACGAGTATATACACATAAACTGGCAAACAGACACATATACATATTAATATACGCACGCATATATACATGCACAAATTTTAAAATTTTGTTTTCATCGATTTGTCAATTTGTTTGTTAAATTTTAAAGCTCTATTCGGACACAAACTGAATTATCACAATATTGGATAGTCAGAGCGAATTCGTAACTTGAATGAATGAATGAATTGCTTATATATATATATATATATATATATATATATATATATATATATATACTGCTAAAAAAATAGAGGAACACTTCGAAAACACATCAGATCTAAACAGGGGAAAATGATTTTGAATATCTTTCCTGATAATAAATAGGTGATGTATTAGTAACAAAATGATGCCACATAATTTGATAGAAATTAAAATGATCACCCTATAGAGGGGGGAAATCAAAGACACCCCAAAAATAAAAGTTAAAAAATGATGCAGCAGACTGGTCCATTTTGCCAAAATGTCATTTAGAAACTCAAAATGTTTCTAAAGAGCCGACAGATGGTGTCCTGGGGGATCTCCTTCCAGATCTGAACCAGAGCATCATTGAGCTTCTGCACAGTCTGAGGGGCAACCTGGCGGTACCGGATGGACCTAAACATAATGTTCCAGAGGTGCTCTATTGGGTTTAGGTTAGGTGAACGTGGGGTGGGGGCAGTCAATGGTAGCAATTCCTTCATTCTCCAGAAACTGCCTGTATGCTCTAGCCACATGAGATCGAGCATTGTCGTGGACCAGGAGGAACCCAGGTTCCACTGCACCAGCGTAGGTTCTGACAATTGGTCCAGGATTTCATCCCGATACCTAATAGCAGTGAGTGTGCCATTATCTAACCTGTAGAGGTCTGTGCGTCCATCCAGGGATATGCCTCCCCAGACCCTCACTGACCCACCACCAAACCGGTCATGCTGAATGATGTTGCAGGCAGCATAACGATCTCCACAGCATCTCCAGACCATTTCACGTCTGTCGCATGTGCTCAGATTGAACCTGCTCTCATCGGTGAAGAGCACAGAGCGCCAGTGGCGTAGTTGCTAATTCTGGTGATCTATGGCAAATGGCAAATGCTCTACGGTGCTGGGCAGCGAGCACAGGGCCCCCTACAGGACGTCAGGCTCTTAGGTCACCCTCATGGAGCCTCTTTCTGATTATTTGATCAGAAACATTAACACCAGTGGCCTGCTGGAGTTCATTTTGTAGGGCTCTGGCACTGCTCATCCTGTTCCTCCTTGCACAAAGTCGCAGATACCGATCCTGTTGCAGGTTTAAGGATTTTCTACGGCCCTGTCCAGCTCTCCTGGAATAACTAACTGCCTCCTGGAATCTCCTCCATGCTTTTGAGACTGTGCTGGGAGACACAGTAAACCTTCTTGCAACGGCATGTATTGATGTGCCATCCTGGAAGAGTTGCACTATTTTTGCAACCTCTGTATCATTCAGGTACCGCACCATGCTATCAACAGAGATGTTGATCCAATAAAAATGAAAAACTACAGCAGTAGAAAGTCAGTCAGTAAAAAAATCAGCCAAAAGAGATGAGAAGAGATAATGGGTATCAATGGCCTCAACTATTCCTGTTTTGGAGGGTGTCTCATTGTTGCCTCACTGAAGCACCCGTTGTTGATTTCTGTTCGGGAGTCACTCCTTTTTACACACTCAATGGACTTTTCCAAAGTATACAAATAATCCTTCCTACAGAGAACAGTTGTTGTTTTTAGAGTTGCTGAGACTCATCAACTGTGACACTGTCAGCTCTCTGCCTTCGGGTGGAGGGCGCTCTCTGCTTCCGGGCGGAGAGCAGTAGCCCGATCGTGGTTCCGCCGAAGGGTAGAATCATGACTGGGCAAAAATAGACAGACATATTTTGGCCGGGCCATATAGCCCGGAAATCCCAGTCAAAACTGACCATGTGTCACATGTTGCCCTTACTGGGAGGGACAACAAAATATAGTTGTTAGAGTTGCTGAGACTCTTCAACTATAACACTGTCAGCTCTCTGCTTTCGGGTAGAGGGCACTCTCTGCTTCCGAGCAGAGAGCAATAACCCAGTCGTGGTTCCGCCGAAGGGTAGAATCACGACTGGGCAAAAATAGACAGACATTTTTTGGCCGGGCCATATAGCCCGGAAATCCCAGTCAAAACTGACCATGTGTCACATGTTGCCCTTACTGGGAGGGACAACTAAATATAGTTGTTAGAGCAGTTGAACCGCCGCTCTTTTGTCAGTAAGAATATAGACTATTACCCGGATTTACTTCTTGTATATATTTGACTCCTACTAACACGTATTCTTGAATCTACTAACCGTGTACAGGCTGTATATCTTTATTCAATATACTTACATTTTTCCTCTCATATCTCTTTTTGTTATTATATTGTGTGGTTTTCTAAACAAGAATCCACAACAATTTTCATTTTTTTTTAGCTATATATATATATATTGTTCAATATAACAGACAATGAATGTCTATTATGTTAAATCATAAGCTGCCATAAACATCGTATTTTAGCTTTAATTTCTGGTGAAAATAAACTTTTCAAACTTTTAGATATGTTTTTATTATGCCTATTAAGGAAGTTGGGGAGTTATGAAACTTTAGGAAGTAATGACGTTTTATGAGAAATGCTATGAAAATTAATGTGAATTTTTCCTAAGTTCTAAGTCGTTCAGAAATTAACGACGTTCTTAAAAAAAATGATGAAAACGAAATATTATGAAATTACCTTGTTCAGAAAGTAATGACGTTTTACGCGATGCTATAAAAACAAAATTCAAATAAGAATTTCATGAATCAATGCGGTTTTAGCAGAAAATCATAAAATCTAAACATGTAATGTTACCATGTTTGGAAACTAAAGAGATTTTACAAGAAATGCCTTAAAATAAATGTTCATTTTGTTTAGATACTAGCGGTATAGCCCGGCATTGCTCGGGTGTAATGAAAGCTTTAAAACTAATCCATGGTCCTGGAGCTCAGACTCTTTGGACGTTGGTACGAAAGACAAAAAGCAATAGTTGTTTCCAGTTAAAGCGAAACCGTAGACTGAAAGAAAAATGAATGGATGCAAGTCAAATTGTGATTTCCTGGTATCGATATCAAATAAGTTTTTCGTCGTGAACTGAATTTTGAAGGCTAAATAAGTCCTCTGAGTAAATGGTATCATGGCTGAGACTAAGAACTACAATTATACCTACATAGAGCCAAAACCAAAGCAAAAACTAAAATAAAAGGCTGAAAAAAATACAGACATACAGGCAGATAAACAGACACACACACAAACATCTTGCCTTTTATATATATAAATATTATCGATTTTCTGCACTATTGTAAGAACTGCCATCTTGAAACTTCCGAATATCGTTTCTTATGTCTTTGTCTATGAGTGTATCAAATTTGATTAAAATCGGACCACTCCTTCTATAATCTGATTTTTTCGATTATCGATTTTCGATATTTATCGGGAGTACCTCGACGTAAAACATAGCTAAGAACACTCGCAGACGCTTATAGTACAACTGTGTAAATTTTCAAGAAAATCGGTTCAGCCGTTTCGGAGTCTATAGGTAACGAACACACACACAGACACACACACACAGACAAAGTCCATTTATAAATTTTATTTAGATATTAAGTTGTTTGGAAAGTAATGACGTTCAATAAAAAAAATATAAAAATAAATTTTAACTTACACTTTATGAATTTAAGCGCAGTACTAGACTAATGTGCATTGTGGTGCAGTGGATATCGGTTCGGAACGAGAAATTAGGGCGCCGAGTTCGAATTTCAGTTGAATTCCTTGCATTCACTTACGCAAATACCTTTGGGAAATGTATTAATCTGTCTCTTGTTTTCAGTTATGGGTTAAATAACAGGACAGATTGGGTTCTATGACCTTGGCTGGCAACCAATCTACCGCAGAAAGTAATGGCAACCTACTGCGGGATAATCTTCTGCCCAGTCAGTCATGTCTCTTTCGAGACATGATCGTCCCAGCGTGTATCAGGTAAGGCACTTGACTGACAACGAGGTCTCATTAATTTACAGTTAGGTTGGATAATTCTTTGCCAACAGTTTCTTTTCCTGCACTATCAGCTTGTGGAATTCTCTTCCGGTCAACTTTAATTTTCAAAATTTAAATCCAATGTCAATCGCTACCAACTGTCTTACTGGTTACTTCTCTATTGTTTTCATTCCTTAGTAATGTTACTGTTTTTTAATTTTTCCACACAAATAACCATTTGCATTTTAGTGGATTTACTGCCTTGCTTGGAGTGAATTTGATAATAATAATAATAATAATAAAAATAAATGTGGAAATTGAAAACAAGAGTCGTGCCAGTGATAGTAGGTGCACTTGGAATGATAAAAAAATGGAATAAAACAACATATTGAAAGAATCCCTGGAAACCCCAGCTTAAGAGACATACAAAAAAATGTCTTGTTAAGTACAGCCCACACACTAAGGAGAACTTTGTCTATGTAACGCTAGGGATGATAGAGGAGACAGAAAAAACATGAAATGGAGCCATAACGACACACCACGACCTGCCTTAGGTTTTCCCGCAGACTTGGCAGGTAGTGCAACCATAGCAGAAATCCAAATTTGATGAAAAATGACATAATAATAATAATAAAATGTAAATATTAGGCTGTTTGGAAATTAATAACGTTTTAGCCTAACCGTTATAAGGTCATCATCATCAGCATGTTGGTCATCATGGCCGAGTGTGGTTGTAGCGTCACTTTCGATTTTTTTGCTTCCCTGTCACCTATAAAAGTTAATTACTTACTTGCCACCTTCAAAAATTTAAATACGACGCCAATAGCCATATTCTGTCTTCCTGAAGCTCGTATTCTGTCAGTAAGATTTGAATGAATTCATGACCACTGAGAGACCATTCCGTTCACACCTTTTTATAGTAAATTTATTTGCAATAATACATGAAATACATGAAATAATGCGATTACATCAGAAATACACACAAGTTCTTAACCATTAGGCAAATTCTTTCTTAAGGACAACAGATTGAATGACAGAAAACGCTAAAATAAATTTTGCTACACAAAAGTATAAAATACAGTGGATAATAATCAATTTTCTATAATATACTGTTACGTCGGGTGACAGAATTATGTGAAATAATACAAAACAATATAATAGTATAAAAGTAGGTGTATTGACAGGAAAGCGAAGTATTTACAAGAGGTGAGTATTAGTAGAATACAGAACAAAATAATTAGTATACAGTATCGTCGTAAAGACGTGATAGATTGACTAGTAGAACACTTCCGGTGCAATACCGGAAATACCCGACTGACTCGCTCACTCAACTTCCTTACTCGACTTCCTTACTCGACTTCCTTCCTCGAGGTATAATCACTACTATTTTATATAGCGATTCGAATAGTCCCTTTCCGTGGAAAGGTGGAGAGCGCCCCAACATATACAAAACAAATATCTCGACAGTTGAACCAGCAGTTGAAGAGGGCTACGCATTATGGACATGCTACAGAAGGCGCCACTCGAAATTATAACCGAGTCAGCGACAGCCCGTTGCAGTTTCATAACTCGATTTTGCATGTCTCCTTTCATCCATATGTGCCGCAGAGGAAAGTCATGAACTCAATCATGTGGGTCACTTCCTGGTAAGTTACGGTTCACCCTAAATAAATTCATGCCATCGGCGTTTTTTTCTACTCTGATTTTCTTTCACCTTCGACTAACTCTTGCACTTTCTAGTCCTGAGTCTGCATGTTGGTTGCAAATTTAGTCATCAACGCCATCATCATAAAAGAAAGAGTCAGCAAAGAAATTATATTCTTAGATATGACATGAAGCCGACGACAAGAAAACAAAACATTAAGTCTAAAGAACATTTTATAGTTTACAAAAAGCATGAGATTTCTTCATCATATAAAATGTGATAACGATTGACATTGCATTTAAATTTTGAAATTAATAATACTTATATTTAGTATCGCTGGTTACGTCATTTTTACTTGTGTTAAAATAATTTGCAATACACATATATAAAGTAATTTGCGATGCAGTTCTAGAGTAAGATAATTTACGATGCATTTTATAGTAAGAAAACTTTAGGTGATATCTATAGTAAAAGTAATTTGCCATACTTTTCTTTAGTAAAATAATTTGCAATACCTTCTGTATTAAAATAATTTGCGGTGAATTTTATAGTAAGAACATTTTAGGTGATATCTATAGTAAAAGTAATTTGCCATACTTTTCTTTAGTAAAATAATTTGCAATACCTTCTGTATTAAAATAATTTGTGGTGAATTTTTACAGTAAAAAATCAAGGACAGAAAAAGGCCATTACAAGCTGAAGGAGTTTCGTCCTGGGTATGACAATAAACTGTATCCAGCAGCAAAGCCTCGAATTAAGAGGTTGTGAGGAGCATGGAATCCCCTTTTAATTTCTGTTGTTCACAGGTCCACTCTGATCCGAGTAGTAGCACCTGTTAGGGTCCCAACTATGGGCAAATAGTTTATCCCCAAAATGGGGTCTAAACACTATGAAAAATAGACCTTTATAGAAAAATATGCATTTTTGAATAAAAATATTACCAACAATACATTATTATAGGAAAGAAAATTATTGCCATAATACATTCTTTAATACAAAACTAGAAGACATTTTCAGTTTTCTAAAATATAAAAATAATAATAATAAAAAACATTTTCATCAAAATCTGACTAAATCAACCTTCTCACTAAAATCGAACATTAAAAAAATATCTTAAACCCCAACCTTTTTACAAAACTCAAACTCAAGCTGACGGTGTTGGCGTAGTGGGCCAGAGGCAAGCCCGTCGTCAAGGTATTAACAATTTCAGTAGAACCATGTCGGTCGCCGCTTAATTCTGCTATTCTAAAATATGGAAAGGACGAATGACAAATTTATTAAATTTACTAAAATTTAAGAAAAATTTTGTTCACGAAAAAAAAAAAAAAGAAAACGGTCGCTCGTGGGTCGCGTGTTTGAAACATCTGTTCTAATTATCATGACTTGCATTTTTCACTGTCTGTGTCTGTTTTTTTTTAAATTTAACAGAATATTAAAAAAATAATGGAAGTGAGTTTTCGTGTGATGATGAGAAGGGCATCAATGCTAAATTGGAATGTGATAATAAGGCTGACTGTGCCGATAAATCAGATGAGAAAAATTGTGGTAAGTATTCACCACCCACGTTTTTTTTAATTTCGGAGAGTTTCTTGTTTGAATTAAAGTTGGATTCCTTGCATTCACTTAGGCGCAAATACCCTTGGGAATGGTATTAGTCGTCACTTCCCGACCAGTTATGGGTAAAATAACAAGACAGATTCGGTTCTATAGCATTGGATGGCAACCAGTCTAACGCAGAAAGTAATGGCAACCTACTGCGGGATAATCTTCTGCGCAGTCAGCCATGTCTCTTTCGAGACAGGATCGCCCAAGCGTGTATCATGTATGGCTCGTGTCTGACTGAATGAAATATAGCCATAGAGCTTTGAGCCTTTTCTTATTTTTCTTCATATATATGATAATATAATTTTTTTTATAGTTAAAATCCTTTATCTCTTATAGATAACATTTTTTATCTTTTATAGATATGATAATATCCTTTATTTTTATAGATAAGATAATGCCATTTATTTTTTATAGACAATGTTCTTTCTTAAACGTAAACCATTATAACTAGCAATAGCATTAAAATGCAAAATATTGATTTTGATGAAAGGGGTCTTGATACAAAAGTCATCTAAGTCTGCTTCTATGTTTATATCATTTAAGCATTCAAATAATTTGAAATGCATTACTATAATGAAATAATTTGCAATGTTTCTATCTATCTATCTATCTATCTATCTATCTATCTATCTATCTTGGTCCGCTTATTGAGAAATACTTTTTTTAATACGAATCAGACCCTAAGCCTTTAAAAATAACACGATTTGATATACCAAGATCAATAAGTATTTTCATCAAATCTAATAGCAGAAATACAAATTTCGTGAAAATAATAACTATAGTAAAAATGTTATCTTTATTCATTGTCTGTCACGTTCAATGTTATTTAAGTCCCTTTCAATACGCCAGCAGTAGTCAGCCATCATTAGTTTGTCTCACCGTCCCTGGAAGCGCTTGTTTGTTGTTTTAAAATCCTAATGGACTCGTTTTCCTTGCTCATCCCCGCAATTATCTGGAAATTTATCCAGATGGCTACGTAAAAAAATGAACATTAATACTTATATTAGTGTATTACTAATTAAGTTTATCAGTTAATTTGAATTTGAGCGAAAAATTAGAAAAAATTTGTATTTTTATTTTAGAATTTTTGACTCAAAAACAGTTTGTTTTTTTTTTTGTAAAAATAGTTTATTTCAGGTAGCTGACATAAATTGCTCGGCTTACCTGAAACTTGATCGGTTTCTAGCACCTTTATTAACTTAATGTTGCGATCAGCGAAGATCGTATATCGATCTTTTTTTCAAAAATGAGTAATTTCAGTACAGCAAAAACGGTAGCTAAAAATGAAAATCTAAGGTCATCAAATGAACCAAAAAACGTGTTTCGTTTCTTGATATAAAAAATTTGCAATGCATTGCTATAATAAAATAATCGGCAAAGTATCTATCTATCTATCTATCTATCTATCTATCTATCTATCTATCTATCTATCGGTGGATTTGATAAGGTAATTTAATTAATTGTCAATCTTATCCTCAAAATCTTTTTTACACTCGTTGTTGCTCTTGATTTTAAGCTGAAAAGTGTGAGCCTAACACAAATCGGTGAAACGAATTGTCAAGTAAGCTTTTTCACTTTGTCTCCTCTTTTTGGGGTAAAACTATTATACATCCAACAAACATACACAAATAGAAACATATATATATATATATATATATATATATATATATATATATATTCCATTTGTAAACGAGTTATTACGCGACCTAGGTTTCTACCATGAGTGGTGTTTCAGACGATTTGCAATAACAAATTTTCAAGTCGTCTTAAGACACCACTCATGGTAGAAACCTAGGTTGCGTAACAACTCGTTTACAAATGAAAAGTATTTAAAAGTTCTACAATATAATTGTGCACTGGTCTAATCTTATTATGACCAGAAACTAAGTAATCAATCAATCAATCAATCAATATATATACATATATATATATATATATAGTAAAAACAAGAGGAATTTGTTATGTCTATGCGCTTTGTTCCTTGATTAACTTTATTTTTTTGCTAACCTCTATTTGTGCACAAAAGTAACGTAAAGAAAAAAAAATGACGTTAATTTTGAATTAGTGACCCACCCTGAAATGTGTAAGGAGAAGTAAATTCCAGAGGGGGCTAATCGACGTAATTTTCCGTCCTATTAAGATTGTGTTAATGTTGTTGCTATTATATAAGAGTGGACTAAATAATGGAAACACCTTGTACCATAATAGCATAATTTGGAAAATTTGATTAAACTCTCAAAAGCTTGTCTATTTTTATGTTTGTTCATTTCACATTAGTAGTACTCCATTTTTTTTTTTTTTTTTTTTTTTTTTTGCTAATTTATAAAAAAAAAAAAATTACAGGTATTATTTAAATAATTTTTTTCAAACCAACAGTCAGGACTATTTAAGAATTTTAAATGACCAACTTCATCCTATGGTTCAGGAACTGTTTCCGGTGAGAAATGCCACCTTTCAGGATAATAATGCATCAATTCATACTGTTAAAGTTGTAACTGAATTGCACGAGGAACATTCTAGTGAAGTAGAACATCTTATCTGCCCACCACAGGCCTCAGATGTCAACATCATTTAACATTTATAGTTCATTTAAGAAAAACAAGTGAAATGTCAATATCCTCTACTATCATCATGGAAAGAATTGGACACTTTTGTTAGCTAAAGATTGGATAAAAATTCCTTTGGAAACAATTCAAACTTTGTACGAGTCGGTCCCACGCAGAATTCAAGCTGTAATTACTGCCAAAGGCCTTTCACATATTGAAAGAAATTTGCTTAAAAATAAAGGTGCTTCCGTTATTTTGTCTACCCACTGTACATATGTGTGTGTGTGTCTGTGTATGGTTGTGTGTGTGTGTGTGGGTTGGTGTGTATGTGTGTGTGTGAGAGAGAGAGAGACAGAGAGACAGAGAGAGAGACAGAGAGCGGAAGAGAGTGAGGGAGAGAGTGGTTGTGTAGTTATTATTTATTTATTTATATGATAATATATTTTAAGTACTTTTAGTTTAATTTATTTTTTATTTTTAAGGTTAACCGTTTTCTTTTAAATTTGTTATGGTCACGCATAAATATGTTGGCTTGAGATAAGTGCATTTCTATTAATGAAAGAAAATATTTGAAAAACTTAAATGCGCAAGTTAATATTCTGGCAAGAACCGATAATTGCACTTTCAAAAACTTTTAAAACATTAAATAAATGTCATAAACTTCATTCACCCTAATGGCTATTTAGCAGATTTATTGATTTTATGAAAAACCATAACTGGATGTCATATTTAATGTCAATTTTTTGTATGGTGCACACAGTGAGGATCGAACTGACTACGTAATAATAACCAGAGTAGCCTCGTTAATCATTACATCCACACCAAAGTCTTTATTTAATTAGGTTGATTTTACAAGAAGCCCAAACTTATTGCGTTGTTCAAATAACTGCATTGGCCAGCCAGTGAGAATCGAAATCTCTAATTTTTTTATAATTTCACCCAAGCAAGGCAGTTTTACTGCCACTGTTTCGCAGGGGGTTACATAGGGAAAAGTGATGAGAAAGACGGGTAGGTTATATGGGGTATCAGGAGGAAGGTAACAGAAGGATGAGAATACCGGTGTGATTGGAGTGGTGTGGATGGAAAAAAGAGTTTGAGAGAAAGGATGCGAGTTAGTGAATTAGAAGACGACTATTGACCTTACATTTAAATTCCTGGAGATTGCAGCTGTCGGGGAACCAAGTATACGGAAGGGAATTCCACAGGCGGGAAATGCGAGAAAAGAAGCTGTAGAGTAGATTACATTTTATCGGTTTCACTGTGAAAGGGTGGGACCTAGTTGCTAGTCAGTAGTAATGTTCAACCAGACTAGCCTCCTTTAGCCATTAACGAACGCCGAGGTGACCTCACGTTAACGATTATTTTATTTATTGTAAATATTAAAATCTCATAAAGAATTTCATTGTAAATTATTTTAACACTGGCTGTTTATGTAACCAGCGATGTTACATATAGGACTTATAAAGAAATACATCAAAACATCTGATTAGATTGTACAGTGGCAGGGCAAATGCTAAAAGCATATATTATTTTCGGAAACAACTTTTAAAATGATGCCTTCAAATCCTATTTGTGGTAATACTGGTTGAATAAATACAAATGTATCACATAAATACAATTGTATAATGTCAGTTAGTTAAGTGCCATACGTGATACACACTTGGGCGATCATGTCTCGAAAAAGATATGACTGACT
The DNA here is from genome assembly GCA_037127315.1 of Ascarosepion bandense. Lineage (NCBI taxonomy): Eukaryota > Metazoa > Mollusca > Cephalopoda > Sepiida > Sepiidae > Ascarosepion > Ascarosepion bandense. The sequence continues at coordinate 2,238,817 of JBBBDQ010000769.1, read as the reverse complement.
GGGGGGAAATGACGGATTAATACACAACCACTCTCTCCCTCACTCTCTTCCGCTCTCTCTCTCTCTCTCTCTCTCTCTCACACACACACACACACATACATACACACCAACCCACACACACACAACCATACACAGACACACACACATATATGTACAGTGGGTAATTTGCGCGTAAGTGAATGCAAGGAATTCAACTGGAATTAGAACTCGGCTCCCCGATTTGTCATTCCGAGTCAGGGAGAGGTAGTGCTAAAATAATTTTCAATGAATTTCTGAAAAAAATAAATTCGCATTTCTGCAACAATTTCCGATTTTCTATAGTAAAATTATTTGCGATGCATTTCTGTAATAAAATAATTTACGATGCGTTTTCATTGTAGAAATAATTGGCAATGAATTTGTGTATGTGATTTTGCTATGACACGATACATGTAATAAGAGCGTGAATTAAGGTTACGATGTGTTTGTTTACAAAAATCCTCACTGTAGTATCACTGGCCACGTAAATAGCTAGTATTAAAATAAAAACAATTTGCAATGCATCTCCATAAAGAAATTATATGTATTTGCTTTTCTTGTTTGTTATTTGACGATAAATAAAAATCACTCAAGTTACTCATGTGAAGAAAGTTTTAACATATTTGTTTAATGAATCATATAGGTGGTATTACCGACTATATAAATAGTAATGCAAAGTGGGACGGTATTACTAACACTATTTTGTTTAGTTTCTTGTATATAAAAGTATATTCGCTGTAAACAGATTATAAATTATCCACTCCCATCATGGACAAATTGTACAAATGATGAGAATTAGTTAAAACGTCATAGAAACATCGAGATAAAATGGCGGCTGTAGTAAATAAATGCTAATAAAAAATGTGTTGTTTTGGTGCAAGGAATATTTATGGTGATTGTGGCTGGCTAAGTTTAAGTTAAGACAGCTTGAAGACCAGTTTTCTTCTTATCTCCTTTTGGCCTTGTGCCATATTTCCTATAATTTACTAGGAATAAATAATAAATAGCTATGTAATTATGAAGTCAAATAATTTCATCATCATCATTTATCCATCACATCCAGATGGTGCATAGGGCAGCAACTTTTTGTTGATGTTTCTGTAACAAACTGTTTTTTACAGGGCAGGGTTGTTAGCCCTGCACCCAACCCCCAAACATGGAGGACCATTCTTAGTTCTTTACATTTACAGCACCTGGTATATGCCAGATGGTCATCCCATTTAAGTACTGACCAGGCTCGATGTTGCTTAACTTCGGTGATCGGGCGGGAACCGGTGTATTCAACACGATATAGCCGTAGACCAAATAAGTTACAATTCTCTATTTATCATGTCACTGTTTGTGTTCATATTCGTAAACTCGTAATTAAAAGTTCGTTGTACAATATTTGTTTTATAAATCCTGTTGTATAATCGCTGAATAAATATAAACACATTGCATAAATGCAAATGTATTGTAGCGAACAAAAACAAGATCTCGATTCAAAATTAAAATGCTAAGCACTGACCCATTGATTTTGTTGGAAAAAATGACTCGAATTTACAAACTTTGCTTAGCAGAGACGCAAAAGCGAATCCAAAACAAAACTAGTGAAATTTCACACCTCGATGCGAAATGTTTTTCGCCCAATAGAAAACTAGGAAACATCTAAAAACAAAATTCAAATAATCTTCAATTATCAGAAACAAATTCTTTTACGTACCTTTTCACGAGCCGAGGCGAAGTTTGTTCGCCGTCCAATGGAAAGACTCGAATCACATCCAGGAGTGAATTCACAAATTATCTTTTCAAATCCCCTCAAACAGAATAAAAGACGGGACAAGGTTGCCTGAGAAGATATGACGACTGTATTAACACGTCCCTTTGACAAACATTATTATTACTATCTATTTTTAATCTCTCACCTCCTTCTTTTTCACCATTCACCTGAGCGATTACTTCAAAAACATTCATACCCTACGATAACGCTCATACATACATACACATAAGTTACTACTACGAACTCTTGATACCCTTAACTTCTTACTACTGTTTCTTACTGAACATTTAACTTCTACCAATTCATGTTATTCTGTTCTATTAAAAAATTTCTATTTAAACATACAAAAAGATATACTTTTATTCTTCCACTAATCCACCTTTTGATAACCTTCTGATAATTCTGATAAAACCTTAAGTTGTGGGAATTGTCGGCTATATGTGTAAATTGACCTTGTACCAGACATGACTGACCGTCCCTACAGCTGCAGTGATGGCCCCCTATCATAGTATACATATAAATTTAGTATTAAAATTATTATTCCAAATAATTCCGAGAATGCATTTAGCATTTGTCCTACCGCTGCAAAATGTAATCAGTAGATGTTTTGAAGTATTTCTTCATAAATACTATATGTACCATCGCTGGTTAAATGAATAGACAGTGTTAAATAATTTACAATGAATACCTTTATGAATTTTAATTTTTACAATAAATAAATAAAATGATCATTCGCTTGAGGTTACCTCGGCGTTCGGTAATCATATGTGAGGCTAATCTGGTCAAACATTACTACTTAGGGATTGTCACTTAGTAGCCCCTAAAATTATTTGATATTAAACAATGCAATAAGGTTTGGTTTTGTGTAAAATCAGTCAGTCAGTTAAGTGACATACGTGATACACGCTTGGGCGATCAAAGAGACATGACTGACTGGGTAGAAGATTATCCCGCAGTAGGTTGTCATTGCATTCTGCGGTAGACTGGTTGCCGACCAAGGCTATAGGACCCAATCTATCCTGTTATTTAACCCATAACTAGAAAGAATAGACGGATTAATACCTTTCCCAAGGGTATTTGCGCGTAAGTGAATGCAATGAATTCAACTGGAATTCGAACTCGGCTCTCCGATTGCTCGTTCCGAGTCGATACCCACTGCGCCACAACATGTGTGCAATGATTTACAATGCTACTCTCGTTATTAGTAATTATTTCGACCGTTACTCTGTGCGTCATAGGACAACTTGGTGTGGTGTAATGATTAACAAGGGTCAGTTAGTTGAGTGCCATACGTGATACACGCTTGGGCGATCATGTCTCGACAGAGACATGACTGACTGGGCAGAATATTATCCCGCAGTAGTTTGCCATTGCTTTCTATTTCTGAAGGAATAGACGGATTAATACCTTTCCCAAGGGTATTTGCGCGTAAGTGAATGCAATGAATTCAGCTGGAATTCGAACTCGGCTCTCCGATTTCTCGTTCCGAGTCGATATCCAATGCACCACAACGCACATCCGCTTAACAGGGGTACTCTCTTTATAACAAAGTAAATAGTGGGGTTATACCAGATGACCTCAGCAAGTCTGTCTTCATAGCACTACCTAAGAAGCCAGGAGCAAACGAGTGCGAACTCCACAGAACCATCAGTTTAATGAGCCATATAACAAAACTGATCGTCCGAATCCTGATGAATAGAGCGAGAAGCAGAATCAGGCCAGAGATAGGACCAGAACAGTGTGGTTTCGTTAAAGACACGGGAACAAGGAATGCCATATTTATGATTAGGATGACAAAATACGCCACAAAGAACTGATGGTGATGCTCGGCAGCCTGGACATATTTGGGAAAGACTTGAAAGTAATCAAGAATCTTTACTGGCAGCAAACCGCTTGCATACGGACAGGTAATGAATTGAGTAGATAGACAAAGATAGAAAGGGGCGTAAGACAGGGATGTGTCTTTTCACCGGATCTGTTCATAGAAGGTAGCAGAAGAAAGTAACAAGAAAGGACTAGAAATAAACTGCACGAAAACCAAATGCATGGACATCAGTAAAAAGGGCAGCCCAAAATGCCAAATACAGATCGGGGATACCAGAATCAAGCAGGTCAAAAAATTTTAATACCTGGGAAGCGTTATAACAGAAGACGGAAAGTGCGACACAGAGATCCGAAGGCGAATTGGCATGGCGAAGGAAGCATCCCAGAAGTTGAGTAAGGTATTAAGAAACAGGACAATTTCGCTAGAAACTAGAAAGAGAGTACTGGATTGCTACCTGATGTCCATCCTTCAATATGGCAGTGAATGCTGAACAATACCATCAAAGATGAAGGAAAAACTTGAAGCAACTGAAATGTGATTCTACAGAAGGATGTTGCGAATATCATGGATCGAGCATGATGTATTGGAAATGATGGAAACAAAAAGGAAATTAATACTGAGCACCAGGAAGAGACAGATGAAGTTCCTGGAACACGCAAGGAGAGCTTGGAGAATTTGAAACTAACAGGCCAGATAGAGGGAAAAGGAGACAGGGGAAAGCAACGGATAACATATTTGAAGAACCAAATCAGGTGGATGACGGAACGAGGATTGCATGGTATAACAGGAGAAGGCGTGCTCAGAGCCACCAAGGATGAGGAAACGTGGAAGGTCATGATCGCCTACATCCTGAAGGGACAAGGCACATAGAAGAAGTCGTCACTGGTGTAATGATTAACAAGGGAACTCTCGCTATTACTAAGAAGTCAGTTCGATCATTACTGCGTGCGGCATAGGATAACCTGACGTGGTGTAACGGTTAACTAGTCTACTATCGCTATTACTAAGTACGTTCGATTATTACTGCGTGCGCCATTGGACAACTCTGCGTGGTGTAATGATTAACAAGGCCTCTCTCGCTATTACTAATTAGTCAATTCCATAATTACTGTGTGCGCCATAGGATAAGTCGACGTGGTGTAATGATTAACAAGGCCTCTCTCGCTATTATTAATTAGTCAACTCAATCATTGCTGCTTGCGTCATAGGACAACTCGACGTGGTGTAACGATTAGCAAGCATGTCTCGCTAGAGTCTATAACAAATGAGTAGTGAGTTCGGTTCTCACTGTTGACCTGTAAATTCGCCCTTGAGTCACATCCAAAAGGCACTTAGTGAATCAACTTACTGCATGCTTCATACCAAAAATCAACATTAAATATAGCATCAAGTGATGATTTCTTCTAAAATCAACAAATCTGCTGCCTAGCCATGAGTGTGAATGAAGTTTACGGCTTAATTGTCTGATACTGTAAAGGTTTTTAAAAATGCAATTTTTAAAGGTTTTTAAAAATGCAATTTTTGATTCTTACGCATTTAATTTTTTCAAATATTTGTTTTCTTAAAAGAAATCCACTTATCTCGAGCAAATATATTTATGCATGACTATACAAAAATTTAAAAGTTAATAGAAAACAGAGAACTTTAAAAATCATAATAAACCCACGTCTATTGAACAGGTGAAGAGGCTCATCCCTTGTTTCCTGTTTAGGATGTGGTTTCCGGTTTTTCTCTTTTCCAATTTTTTCACTCTTTTTTTTTATTTTATTTACTTTTTTTTCAATTGGAGTAGATAGACTAAATTATGGCCCGGTTCAAACTCAACCCACGTCTATTGAACAGGTGAAAAGGCTCATCCCTTGTTTCCTGTTTAGGATGTGGTTTACGGTTTTTCACTTTTCCAATCTTTTCACTCTTACGTAGCCCCTGCGCATCAGTGGCGTTTTCGCCTTGCTTGGGGTGATATGATTTTTAAAAAAATTAAATGAACAAAACTAAAAATACTTAAAAATATATTGTATAAATAATAATATCTCATGCTCGTTCTCTCCCTCTTTCCCCCTCTTTCTACTCTCTCACACACACACACAAACATAGATAGATAGATAGATAGATAGATAGATAGATAGATAGTGAAACTATTGGAATAGATAGATAGATAGATAGATAGATAGATAGATAGATAGATAGATAGTGAAACTATTGGAATAGATAGATAGATAGATAGATAGATAGATAGATAGATAGATAGATAGATAGTGAAACTATTGGAATAGATAGATAGATAGATAGATAGATAGATAGATAGATAGATAGATAGATAGATAGATAGATAGAGAAGTGAAATGTATGGATCGGAATTCTAAATGATGATCGGATAAAATAAAGAACAAACTAGAAAACATGTCTTAATCTAACATGATATGTTTCACTTTCATTAAAGATTGCTAGAATCTATTACAGCTGAGTACGGTGTTAGATCCTCACTGTGTACTCCATATTTTCGGCCCTATGCCATATGTAAGCGGCACTTAGAAAATCAACTCTTGCCTATTAGGACGAAACATTACGTCGCTTAGCGCCACCCATAGTTTACCTTTTCCTTACGCTGTAAGTTTTTATAATATTATAAAGCGGTCTCTAAATCAAAATGTGAAACCTTAAAGTTAGTTTTTTTTATGCTACTTCTGAGCATAAATACAGGTTAGGAATTAAAATTTCTAAAATTTCGTTCATAAAGTTCATCAAGGAAAGTCCATCAATGTTCAGGAAAGCCGAGCAATTTATGTCAGCTACCTGATATAAACTATTTTTACAAAAAAAAAAAAGTGTTTTTGAGTCAAAAATTCTAAAATAAAAATACAAATTTTTTCTAATTTTTCGCTCAAATTCAAATTAACTGATAAACTTAATTAGTTTAATAATATTAATATAAGTATTAATGTTCATTTTTTACATAGCCATCTCGATAAATTTCCGGATAATTTCAGCGATGTGAGTGATGAGTAAGAAGAACAAGTCCATCAGGATTTTAAAACAATAGACAAGCGCTTCCAGGGACGGTGAGACAAACTAATGATGGCTGACTACTGCTGGCGTATCGAAAGGGACTTAAATAACATTGAACGTAACAGACAATGAATAAAGATAACATTTTTACTATAGTTATTATTTTCACGAAGGTTTTATTTCTGCTATTAGATTTGATGAAAATATTTATTGTTCTTGGTATATTCAATTGTGTTATTTTTAAAGGCTTAGGGCCTGATTCTTATTTTTAAAAAAAGTATTTCTCAATAAGCAGACCAATATTTGTATATATATATATATATATATATATATATATATAGAGAGAGAGAGAGAGAGAGAGAGGAGAAATATATAGAGAGAGGGAGAGACAGACAGACTGATTTAATCGCCTTCTGATCTCGGGAGTTAGAGATGTTATGCAGTTATTTCAGCCATCTTCGAATATTATCAAAATATAAACGAAGATAGATAGATAGATAGATAGATAGATAGATAGATAGATAGATAGATAGATAGATAGATAGATAGATAGATATGAAGGAACATAGATGGATAGTGATGTGGATCCGATAGTGGGGCCACGAAAGAATAACTCGGACAACAGATAATAGGTTTAATATATTGTATTTAACAAGGAAAACTATAACTACAAGAATGGCAGTGAGCCACGCCGACCTGGCGGGCTGCTCCCGGAAATACTGCCCTGAGAATATAAACCTTATGGTTTCAATAATGACTGGAAGAATTCATAAGTGTCAGTGGGTACGCGCCTACAACTGATAGATAGATAGATAGATAGATAGATAGATAGATAGATAGATAGATAGATATGACGTGATATACATAGATGTGAAGAGTCTTAGATAGATAGATAGATAGATAGATAGATAGATAGATAGATAGATAGATAGATAGATAGATAGATAAAGTATTAATGTTCATTTTTTCCGGATAATTGCGGCGATGAGCAAGGAAAACGAGTCCATTAGGATTTTAAAACAACAAACAAGCGCTTCCAGGGACGGTGAGACAAACTAATGATGGCTGACTACTGCTGGCGTATCGAAAGGGACTTAAATAACATTGAACGTGACAGACAATGAATAAAGATAACATTTTTACTATAGTTATTATTTTCACGAAATTTGTATTTCTGCTATTAGATTTGATGAAAATACTTATTGATCTTGGTATATCAAATCGTGTTATTTTTAAAGGCTTAGGGTCTGATTCTTGTTAGAAAAAGTATTTCTCAATAAACGGACCAAGATAGATAGATAGATAGATAGATAGATAGATAGATAGATAGATAGATAGATAGATGCAATGGATAAATTGAAAATAACACTGACTTCTCATTTTAACAGGTATATTTACAAAAATGGCATAAGAATATTTCGAAATACGAAAAAGTAAATTTATACAATAAAACCGCGATTCGCTTCAACCCCGATTTCCAGACGACTTCCGAATCTTTTGCATCTCTTCTGAACAATCTCCTTGTTGAAGTTTATAAATGCTGCCATAATTCTTGCCTTCAGTTCATCTTTGGTATTAGAAGGAGTTTTGTTGGTCTCTCGCTCACCTGCGGCCCACACGTAATAATCTGGGGACTTAGATGGCCAGATATAAGGGGTGATGTGTTCGCGGAAATTGTATGAGGCCCTGTCGGAAAATAAATGGAGTCATAACATTACCATCAATAATGATCACTCCAAACACCTTCGTAATCACCATTAAACTCATACAACCCTTTCCGAATCCTCTGCACTGTTCTCAGATTGGCATCGAAAGATTCCGAAATGTTTGCATAAGAGCTTCCGGTGCGAATGCCAAGCAGTACAGCATGTCGTTTCCAAATTGGAGTGAATTGCGTTATGGTGATTTTTTTCGCACAAGCAGTACCCAACTTACCTTACTATGCTGTGTAGCTGATAAAATCAAAAACAAATAACGCGCATGCTCAAAAATAAAATTATACAATTTACCCATCGCACCCTGTAGATAGATAGATAGATAGATAGATAGATACTGTGCATTATATCTATGCGGTTTCATTGAGTTCTCTTGTCAGTAAGAAAAGGTAATTTCCGATGGAAATCATATGAGAGAAACCCTCATCAGTATTCCAGTGTTAATGCAATGTCATTTAATATCAGTCAGTTAAGTACCATGCGCGATACACGCTTTGGGCGATCATGTCTCCAAAGAGACATGACTGACTGGGCAGAACATTATCCCGCAGTAGGTTGTCATTGCTTTCTGCGGTAGACTGGTTGCCGACCAAGGCTATAGAACCCAATCTGTCCTGTTATTTAACCCATAACTGGAAGGAAGAGACGGATTAATACCTTTCCCAAGGGTATTTGCGCGTAAGTGAATGCGAGGAATTCAACTGGAATTCGAACTCGATTCCCCGATTTCTCATTCCGAGCCGATATCCACTGCGCCACAACGCACATAAACATATTAGTAGCAGTAGCAGCTTTTAAACACAATATCAGCATCAGCTCTCGCATATAAAAACACATAAACCCTAAGGTAACGCTCTCTCTTCCAGGTTTTCCACTTTCGAGATAGTGACATGAATTTTCATGGTGAATCTGTGAACGCTTTACACTAAAAACACAGCAGCACAGTAAGTCTCACTCAAACATATTTATGAATATTTTGTTGTGTATGTATTTCGAATAAATTGGCCTGTTATTTTGTGCATGTACTCTTCCTCACCATTATTATTAATGTATTATAAAATATCCCTGTAAGAAACTTTACACATTTAATTCTGGAAGAATCTAATCACTAAACTTATGACCACCACCACCACAACAACAACAACAAACGCTTTTATGCTGAAAAAAAAAAATTTTTAAATATAGAGTATTAAAATTTCACAAGAGTAAGATTTCACAAGTATTAATTTTAAACGGATTTTCTTTAGATTAAATAAACATGTGCTACGTTCTGTAAGCATTACTTAAACTAACTACAGATATATTTTCATTTTTATATTTCATTTTTGAAATCTTTTAATACAGGATTTTCTCATAGTAAGTTTCGGAGAAAAAACAAAAATCTTTCACAAGATTTGACATTGAATTAACAATATTTTATAATAAATTATTTTATATACTTTAACGATGACCCTTAATAATGTTAAAATAAATATATATTTTTCTCTTTCACAAAATTTCTTAGAAAGTCAATAAATACACGGGGATAACGCTGACTCCCAAGTGACTCCCGCCTTATTTTCATCCTTTTTTTAAAATCTTTTTTCCTTAGCACTCTTTGAACACATAGAGCCAGTCTACTGAATTAATTAATTTTTATGGAAGCCAATGTTTTAGATAAATAGCAAATTATATCCACTTAAATACGAAGAAAAGAAAGAAATTTACTCCACTCTATTCTAAAAATACTTTATCTGTTATATATTGTTTTCCATTGAGAATATTTCTCAGAATATTTTTTCCAAAATAATATTCTGTATAATTAAACGGCAAATAGAAAATATGTTTACGTGCTACAACCTTTTGATACTCCATTTACTTTTTACAAAATTCGTAAAATTGCTATAAAAAATGGAGGAACTTAAGTTAATCGTTGCCTTTAAAAACGTACCTCTATTCGCTAACATTGGGCTTACGACCATATTTAATAAACATTGGGCTTACGACCATATCTAGTTGAATACACCGGTTCTCGCTCGGTCCCCGAAGTTAAGCAACGTTGAGCCTGGTCAGTACTTAGATGGGTGACCGCTTGGGAATAACAGGTGCTGTAAGCGTTTAGTGACGGATGTGCGTTGTGCGTTGTGCGTTGTCGGGCAGTGGATATCGGCTCGGAATGAGAAATCGGTAGCCGAGTTCGAATTCCATTTGAATACCCTGCATTCAGGTACCCTGGGAAAGGTATTAATCTGTCCCTTTCCTTCCCTTCACTCCAGATATGGGTTATATAACAGGGTAGGACTTGGGGACCCTGCCCTGTCCTTAAAAACAAATCCCAATGAATCTTGATACTCGAAAAAGAAAGAAGTATTATTAAACATAAAAACAACAATAAATTGTTGAAAGAAAAAAGGTATTACTAGCAATAAATAAATAAAATTTAGTTGGCAATAAATGACCCACCGAGGTGTTGATGTGCCACAAAACTACCTACCAATCTAACATTGACCCTGAAGTGTTTTTATCCGCCTAGAAGCCGTTTTTCTGATGAAAAATATTTAATCACAAAAACAAAAATTCGCTTGTGTAGTTTCTGCACTACCTCAGTTAAGTGCCATACGTGAAACACGCTTGGGCGATCATGTCTCAAAAGAGACATGACTGACTGGGCAGTAGGTTGCCATTGCTTTCTGTGGCAGACTGGTTGCCAGCCAAGGCTATAGAACCCAATCTGTCCTGTTATTTAACCAATAACTGGAGGGAAGAGATGGACTAATACCTTTGTCAAGGGTATTTGCGCGTAAGTGAATGCAATGAATTCAACTGGAATTCGAACTCGGCTCCCCGATTTCTCGTTCCGAGCCGATATCCAATACACCACAACGCACATCCTCAAGAAAAAAAAACTACAGTCTAAGGCATTTCCTGATAAATCCATCACACATCAACCTTTGAGACAAACTAAAAGAAGAGATAATTCGCTGAACTTCACTGTCTGAGAGGAGGAGACTACAAAAATTATTGGAAACTGAAGCATTTAGAATTAGAAAACCATCTCAATTCCTGCGTCGATTACAGACTCTGTCCGACAGCCTGTTGGATGATAGTGTTTTACAACATATATTTATAGGAAAGCTGCCACAAATGGCGCAGGTATCCTTAACGGCAATGGGAGACAATATATTTATTAATAAGCTGTGCGATATGGCTGATATATTAATGGAAGTCACGACCCGAGACAGCCTAGTTGCAAGTGCATGGATTCCGAGTGATGACATCACCTAAATACAGGAAGGAAATAAATTGTTGAAAAGGCAAATACGTTGTTTAACTAAAAGGTTCAACAATTTCAAAGACACCAACATCGTAGTTCGTCGATAATGAGACAACTATACAGAAGCAAGTCAAAATGAAGGAACGATATCTGTTACTACCACAAATGATTCGGTGACAGGAGTATAAAATACACAACTCCTTGCAATTACATGTCTCAGGAAAACAAATAACCCAAAAATCTTCTTCGGTGGGATAGGTTGGTATTTCAAACTCAAGTAGACTTTTCCACATAATCGACAGAAATTCAAAAACAATATTCCTGATCGATAATGGAGCATAAATATCAGTAACCCCAGCTTTCTAACCTCACAAATTAAATGATCCAGTAAAACTCACAATACGAGCGGTAAATGGTTTGATTATCTTCACACATGGACATAAATGCATGAAACAATTTGTCGCTACGGTGCGATTTACAATGGCCTTTTATCGTGGTTGACATTCCTACATAATACTGGGGAAGGACTTTTTGCACCATTATGGTCTGTTAATCGATATTAAAAGACAACAATTGATTAACACAAAGACTGACATCAAATCTATTGGTTGCCTAAAGCCCGAAACATTTCTTAGTCATAAAGTTGCATCAACAGATGAAGATTCTGAATTTTCAGAAATATTTACCAACTATCAAGACATAACCGAAACAAAATTTAACACCCTTGTGAGAAAACATGACATCATACAATTCATTGAAAGAACGAGTCCATCTGTTTTCTTACGATCTCGTCGACTTGTCCCTGATAAATTCAAGATTGCCAAATAGAAATTCCAGCACTTATCAAACCCCGAAATAATTCGTCTTTCTAAAAGCAAGTAGTCTTCACTTCTACACATGGTACCAAAACAAAAGTCATACTCATGGTGACCGTGTGGTGAATGCTATTACTCTCCCTGATTGCTAATATTCAAGATTTTATTAGGTTGTCCCAAAAGTTCGTAAACACTTGCAAAAAATTGGAATTTTACTCGCAAAAACAACAAAAATTATTGCTCAAAATAATGACCATCATTTTCAAAGACTTTCTGCCATCGATCTGCAAGCTTTCGGATCTGGTCAAAGTACTTCGAATCAAAGAATTCTTGACACGCTTCCTCGACTTCATCAAACGAGTCGAATCGGCGGCCCTTCAGAAAGTGTTGCATTGAGCGGAAAAGGCCGTAATATGATGGAGCACAGTCAGGACTGTAGGCTGGATGTGGTAGAACCTCAACGCCGTCCAGCTCTTCAAACTTCCCTTTGTTCCTCCTGGCGGTGTGTGGCTTGGCATTGTCCTGCTGCATCAAAGCACGCTTTCGGTTGATCAGAGCCGGGTGCTTTTGTTTCAACTTTTCGTAGACCCGCTCAAGTTGCTGACAGTAAAGTTCGGCACTGATGGCACGATCATTCGGAACCAACTCAAATGCAAGATGGCTTCAAAGTTCCACCAAACGCACAACATGACTTTCTTGCCGAATCGATTTTGTCTTCAATTTTTCGCATGTTTTTACGAACTTTTGAGACAACCTAATAAGTAAATGCAACTAAAATCGTTTTAAAACTTGACCTCATCCGAGCCTAGCATAAGACACCCGTAGAGGACTCTGACATAAAGAAGGAAGTCATTACAATGTCATTTGAGCTTTTCGAATTTTTACATTTACCTTTTGTACCAAGGAATGTAGCTAAATCCTTTCAAAGATTTATGAACCAAGTTCTTCAAGGATGAGATTCAGTTTTCTGCTACATCGATGACGCGCTTATTGCCAGAAGAACACAAACAGCATTTAAAAGCGATTTTTGAAAGACTTCGAAAATATGGTGTTGTAATGAATCCAGTTAAATGTAAATCTGGATTGTCTGAAGTTGACTTTTTACGTCATAGGATTGATAAAAATTGTATCAAACAATTACTTGAAAGAATCGGAGCTATTCGCTGTTTCCAGATTCCTACGCCAATTTATTGACATGGTGAATTTTTATATGAAATTTATCCTCAACTTGGCGGAAATAGTTTCCCCATTGACATGTCATTCAAAGAAAAAAGAAAAAGAAATGTGATATAAATATTTCTGAAGAAGAGTTGTCAGCATTTAATTTGGCAAAGGAAAAATTAGCCAATAATAAATTGATTTTGTCTAATCATGAAGCAGAATTTTCCTCAGGAATAGATATCACGAGCTTTACCATTGGAGCAGTTTTGCAAGAACATGAATCAAACGAATGGTTACACTTTCTTCTTAAAGAAATTATCAGAAACAGCTACTCGGTATAGTACTTTCGGACGAGAGTTAACGGCAGTATACTATTTCATTTTTTGAAAGGTAGGTCATTTCATGTGCTCACAAATCATAAACGTTTAATCGAAGCAATCAAGACAAAATCAGATAACTATTCTCTTCAGAAAATTAAGCACCTCGATTTCATCAGCCAATTTACAACTGATATTCGTTACATCAAGGGCTCTCTAAACATTCTCGCAGACACACTCTCCGGGAATATTTCTATAATTAGTATAAGTTCAGTCATCAATTTTGAAACTATTTTAACTTCTCAAAAAGATAATGAAGATCTAAAATCTCTTCTAGGAGAGAATAAATCTTCATTACAAATGAAGGAAATATATATTTTACAAGTGTTCTTTCTCACCACCATTATTTCATGTACTCTAAAATATTCCTGTAAGAAACATCACTTATTTAATTCTTCTTCTTCTATGTGCCCTGTCCCTTCAGGACGTAGGCGATCATGGCTCTCCACGTCTCCCTATCCCTTGTGGCTCTTAGTATGTTTGCTCCTGTTGCTCCTGGCAATCCCCGTTCCGTCATCCACCTGATCAGTCCCTGCAAATATGTTATCCGCTGCCTTCCTCTGTCTCTCCTTCCTTCTATCTGTCCAGTCAGTATCAGGTTCTCCAGGCTCTCCTTCCTCATTGCATGTCCCAGGAACTTCAGTTGTCTCTTCCTGATGCTCAGCATCAATTTCCTTATTAATCATTAAATTAGTAAAGATGTTGACCGGATTATTTCAATTCTTTGTCGTCTTTTGGAAATATTTTGTTTGTATTTTAATGGAAATTCCAATGTTATTCATCAATTTTTTGTTAACATATCTAAATCTAAACTTCACTCTCTCACCGGCGTGATGTGGCTTCCCTGTGCCTTTTCTACAAGTACTTTCATGGCTTCTGCTCCGATGAACTCAGAGCACTGGTGCCGCCTAAGCACGAATTTACGCGAGATACTAGATTAGCAACTAGGTCCCATCCTTTTACAGTTAAACAGATAAGATGTAACCGTAAATTCTACTCCAACAGCTTCTTTTCTCGCGCTTCCCGCCTGTGGAACTCCCTTCCACAAGTCTGCTTTCCCGACAGCTACAATCTCCAGGTGTTTAAATGTAAGGTCAATAGACACCTCCTATCACACTAACTCCCAATTATTCTCAGAACACTCTCATCTACCCAACCCTCATTCTCGGTATCCTTACCCGCCTATCACCCACCCTCTAACATTTCCTATATTTAACCATTCTCGGTATCCCTACCCGCCTATCACCCACCCTCTGACATTTCCTATATTTAATCATCCTTTCTCCATTCTATGTAGCCCCCTGCGCAGTAGTGGCAGTGACATGCCTTGCTCGGGGTGAAACGCTTATAAAAAAAAAATGGAACTTTGTGTGTGCGTGTGTGTGTGTGTGTGTGTGTGTCTGTGTGTGTGTGTGTGTCTGTGTGTCTGTGTGTATCCGTTACTTATAGACTCCGAAACGGCTGAACCGATTTTCTTGAAAATTTACACAGTTGTACTATAAGCTTCTGCGAGTGTTCTTAGTTAGGTTCTGTGTCGAGGTACCCCCGATAAATATCGAAAATCGATAATCGAAAAAATCGGGTTATAGAAGGAGTGGTCCGATTTTAATCAAACTTGATACACTCATAAACAAAGGCATAAGAAACGATATTCAGAAGTTTCAAGGTTGCAGTTCTTACAATAGTGCAGATAATCGATAATATATATATATAAAAGCTTTCATTACACCCGTGCAACGCCGGGCTATACTGCTAGTTCTAAATAAGCCAATTAAACACATACCTTGGTTTATATAAATTTATATTTAGGACATGTTATTGTAGCGGAACTCTGGATTCTGATTGGTCATCAAATAGCAAAATTTAAAATACGTCAGAGAAACGGTTTTTTCCACAGCTAAAGAAAAAATCATTCTGTAGCCACCCCACGTGACTGGATTCAATATTTAAGGATGGTATCTAACCAGTCACGGCGGTCAGTCAGGAGAGGCGGTTTGCTGACATGCATCTGAAATGTAACCAACTTCAAATCGACCCGGAGATAAGGTCAGGTCGCACCTTGTTCTCTTTCTGTTTCTCCTTATCTATTTCAACAATTACTACTACGAACATTTTGTACGAACTCTTGATACCTTAACTTTCTCAATGAACATTAACTTTTACAACTTATGTTATTCCTCTTTTTAATAAATTTCTATTTTAGCATTCAAAATGCGTACTTTATTATTCCACTCTTCTACACTAATCCACACATTCCAACTGCCGACAACCAACCTTCTGATGAAAACCTTCTGATAATAATTCTGCATAAAACTTTTAAGCTGTAGGGAGTTCGGTTAAGTCTGACACAAGGCCAAATCAATGTAACAATTAACCGGCTTCCTACGTTACAGTATAACATAGCTGAGAAAAGGAGAGCAAAATAAAATATTCAATGAATTATCTTTATTTCTTGTGTATAATACGAGAAGGTTAGAACGACGATTATAATTATAAAATGGTGTAGTCGTATTACACACAAGTACACGTTTTCAGAAGTTTTTACTCGGTTTAAAACGCAAGCAACGTTTACAAGAAGACTAAACCAAATGAATTTTATCTTGAGAGTAAAACTGAGTGTATACTCAATTTTTCTCTCAAAATTAGTTTATATTTTCATTTTTTATAAAAATTTTCCTCTTTTTTTCTGAATGAAAGACAATATATATATATATATATATATTAATCATATCACCCCAAGCAAGGCGGTGACGCCACTGATGCGCATGGGGCTACTTAAGAGTAAAATGATTGGAAAAGAGAACGCCGGAAACCACATACGAAACAGGAAACAAGGGATGAGCCTCTTCACATGTTCAAAAAACGTGGGTGGAGTGTGAACCGGGCAATAGTTAAGTCTATCTACTCCAATTGAGAACAAAAAAAAAAAGAGAAAAGAAAAAAAAGTGAAAGAAGATTGGAGAAAAAAAAAAGAAGTAAGCCGGGAACCACATTCTATCTAATCCAATTGAAAAAAAAAAGTGAGAAGATTGGAAAAGAGAAAGCCGGAAACCGCATCCTAAACAGGAAACAAGGGATGAGCCTCTTCATCTGTTCAATAGACGAGGGTGGAGTGTGAACCGGGCGATAGTTTAGTCTATCTACTCCAATTATATATATATATATATATATATATATATATATATATATATATATCTTATTTTCATAGTTTATTAATATATAGAAATATAATAATGTCATATCAAACAGAAAAGTACGATAGATTTATTAACACTTTAAAATATATTACCGAGTATGTCCAGTTAGTACATTTTTTTTCTTTTTCTTTTTTTTTTTTTCATTTCAACCCAAGCCTGGCAATAAAGCCGCTAGAAGTTACTAAATGTTAGAGAATATGAGAAAAACTACTATTAAAGAGAGAAGAAAAAGAAAGAACAAGAATTAAGAAGATAAAAGATAACGATTGGCATTGCATTTACATTTTTGAAGCTCAAGTTGACTGGGAAACAAATGTGCGAGAGAAGAAACACAACACAGAACTAAGCATTTCAAATGTTAAATTCGAAAATAAATTTTGAAACAGAAATTAGGAGAGGAAACACGTAATGGCTAAATTGTGCTCAAAATATTTCGCATTTAGCATTAAATAACCCATTAAATAACCCATTAAATAACCCATAGAAGTTGATATGCCACTAAAAAAAAGAAAAAATCATCCAACATTTCTATTAATATATAGAAATATAAGAAATTCAAATCAAAGCGAAAACTGATAGATTAACACTTTAAAATGTATTACCGGGTACGTCTAGTTAGTCCCTCTCCCCGAAAATTCGAAAATTAGTTTTGAAACGGAAATTAGAAGAGGAAGCACCCCATGGCTAAACATCCAGTTCATTTTTATTCTATTCTATATCGTGATTTTTAAAAAAATGAAATTTTAATTTTTATGGATAATATGGTACAACATTTCAAAAGAAATTTACATATGGATAGCTGTACTCATGGATATAATTTATTTGTTTTAGCTTCTGAAAAAACGTAGTTATGTTATATTCAAATTTATCCCAAGAAAATACGGCACTAATTTTCTGCTGTGAGTCAACATATGAGTGACAATATACAGGGTTTCCATAAAGTTCGTGTGCACTGTGATGGAAATAATCTGTAAAAAATGTTACAAAGTTTAATGTACCTAGTTTTAAGTATAGTTATTGAATAATTTTTTACCACAAAATTTGCACCAATTTTTAGATAAGTAAACAGATGGATTGGAAAGAGTGGACCATTTTATTGGCCGCCACATTCGCCAGATTTGACTCTATTACATTTTGTATGGGCACATGTAGAAACAATTGTGTATACAACCAAACCTAGTTCATTAGAAGATTTGAAAGCTAAAATAACTAATGTGATTTCAGGAAATACTGTAAATCAGTTGGCAAATATTTTCCGTGAACTGCAAAATCGTATTACCCTTTGTATTGCTAATGATGGAGCACATGTGGAAAATTAAATAAAATTTCAATAAAACCTTAAAAAATATAGATTTACTTCTTTTAATACTTTTTACAAATTATCTCTATCGCAAATACAAATAAAGTTATAAATTTTTTAAAGTGCACACGAATTTTATGAACACCCTGTAGGTCTTTGAGAATCTTGTAACAATACAAGAGTATTTAGTTTGTTACGAAAGTCATGTTTTTAGGAGTGTTATCTCATTTGTTGAATTGAAATATTTTCTTGTGGTCGCATGTGGTTTTTCTTAACAGAATATAGAGTGGTGTGTTGAATATAACATGTGGTCGCTTCTCTGGAGAGGAAACAAGACAAGTCTTGTCATTACGACATTCTTTAGCTGAAGAGATAAAGAAGAGAGACGATTGACTTTCATTTTATACTACTTTATACGACGTTAACAAGCATAATTCTTAAGAAGTCTCCTGTCATATAAGGCATTTTTTTTTACACCAGCATTAACTGATGGCTTCTACTGAGAAATCAAGTACTAGCTAGTTAAATGAATTGGCGTCGGTATTCTAGTTGATAATACTAATAAAAGAAAACATTTGGGATCAAGTGACAACAAAACTAGACATTAATGATTTCCGTTTGCTGGTCTATATTAACAGTCATGCATGGGATTGAGGAAGTCTGTTCTGGTCTGTCTCTGGCGAATTGGGAACAGACCATCCCTCGGGTAGTTCTTATGCCATCCTTTCGTACTTCCAGTCACACGTCGTGATGTGTAGATGGACAAATTGTTCGTAATAAGAAAGCGCTAAGCTGTTTAATCTGCCTATTTCAAGTGTCCCCTACCTAACCCATACTCACCGAAGCAAATCCCTGAAGAAACATATAAACATGTTGGAAACAGGGTTCGAGTTCTCATTTCTCGACGTAGTATTTGTTTTCATCTTCTGTTGCTCTGTGAAAGGGCAGTGGGTCTTTTCCCAGCTTTTGGTACACACCGATCTGAATGAGAAAGAAAATTCAATGCGCAGTAGTTCTTGGACGCTCAGTGCAAAGCAGAGTGAGAACACAGTTGCATTTTTAGATTAATGAAAGTATCTTACATGGGTGTTTAAGAGATTAGTGCCTAGATAAGTTTGTTTTCTAGAGTTAAGAATATCTTATATTTTATTATAAAGATTTCGAAATAAAAACGTGTATCAGATCTCAAATCTATATTATAAAAGAATGTTGTTTCTCTGTTCATCACATACTGTCTGCATGTGCTTATGTAATTTATACTACCGGCCATAATTATTAGGCCATCCCAGTGTTTTAAAAAAAGATATATTTCAAACTATTTTTTAGTATTTATTGCCAAGCGAATAATTGAAAATGAACGAATATTGCCAATATATCAAATAATTTTGAAAAGAGTTGTTATCAATGGCTGCCTAGTTTATTATCTATTGATCTGATTGGATTTGTAATCTTTTTGTTTCAAATCAGAGTTTTGTCGAGTAATGGATATCGGCTAGGAATGAGAAAACGGTGAACTGAGTTTGAATTCCAGTCTAATTCGTTGCATTTACCTACGCACAAATACCCTTAGGAAATGTTTGAATCCGTTTTTTCTCTCTCCATTTATGGGTTAAATAGCAGGACAGATTGGGTTCTATAGTCTTGGTTGGCAATCAGTCTATTGTAGAAAGTAATGGCAACCTACTGCGGGGAAATCTTCTACCTTGTAAGTCATATTTATTTTGAGATATGATCGCTTGGGTTAATACCGAGATAGAGTTGCGTGTAGAATGTAACATGTGGTAGTAAGCCTGGGGCCGAAGACAACTTTTGTAGTCATTTTATGACGCCTGTATTTATGCTGAAACCGAAGGCTTATTGGCATGGCCAAAGGCGCATTCCAAATACTAAACAGAGTATTGAGAGACAGGAAAATTTCGTTGGGAACAAAGAAGAGAGTATTGGATTATTATGTGATATCAGTCCATCAATATGACAGCGAGTGCTGGACAATCTCATTAAGGATGAAAGAAAGACTTGAAGCAACCGAAATATGGTTCTACAGAAGGATGCTGAGAATAACATAAACCGAACATGTGAGCAACAATGAGATTTTGGAGAAGATGGAAACAAAAAGGAAATTTATACTTAATATCAGGACAAGACAATTAAAGTTTCTGGGATATGTAATGAGGAAGGAGGGCTTGGTGATTTTGATATTTACAGGACATATAGAGGGAAAGAGAGACAGGGGAAAGCAACGTATGACATACTTGATGGGCTTGAGCAAATGGATGACAGAGCAGGGTTTTAAAGGAGAGTAGCAAGAGAAAGAGTGTTAAGATCTAAAAGGGATATAGCAATATGAAAGGCCATGATCGCTTACGTCCTAAAAAGACATGGCACATGAAAGAAGAAGAAGAAGAAGAAGAAGAAGGAGGAGGAGGAGGATGAGGAGGAGGAAGAAGAGCAGAAGGAGGAGGAGGAGGGGAAGAAGAAGAAGAAGAAGGAAGGAAGGAAGGAGGAGGAGGAGGAGGAGGAGGAGGAAGAGCAGAAGGAGGAGGAGGAGGGGAAGAAGAAGAAGAAGAAGGAAGGAAGGAAGGAGGAGGAGGAGGAGGAGGAGGAGGAGGAAGAGAGAGGAGGAGGAGGAGGAGGAAGAAGAAGAAGAAGAAGAAGAAGGGGGTAAAGAAGAAGAAGAAGAAGAAGAAGAAGAAGAAGAAGAAGAAGAAGAAAATATTTTCAAATTAATATAGCATTCAAAATAAACAATTTTTTTTTTAATTTGAAATCATGTTGCCGTCAGCGAAGCGACAGTTACCGAACGAGTGTAACGTCAAATCTAAAATAATGTATTCAAATCATGGATATTAGTAAACAAGTACGTATTTATTTTTTTTTCTCCTTACTTTCGTCATTGATGCGAGCAAGCAAACGGATTATCCCACAGCTGCTCTGAAGTAGAATATTAAGCTGATAACAAATACTCAATCTCAATTTGCGTGGGCGGCCAACATAGACAATGAACTGGCGAAGAGCGGACAGGTAGAACGGCAGCCACATTGCGTGGGCGGCTAAGCGCGAAACTAATGGTTTGTTCCCATAGCAACCTTACATCGGCTGATTTTCGCGAACTTAAATGAAATGGAGAATGTCTGAGGATCGGCAAGACAAAACAAAAATGATTTTAACGCGCATATATACCAAATATAGGGACCACCGCCCCAACCACCACAAAAAATAATCCTAAAAAAAACGTAATAATATGGTTTAAAATGATATTTTTAAATGAAAAATCAACTAAAAAATTTGTTGTATTCCAAAAACTAATTTAAAAGGACTGGAAGGAATTTTTTTTGTCTTTGTTAAAATACCTAATTAAATACAGAAAAAAAACTAAATAAAAATAATTAAATACTAAAAAAAAAAAAAAGAGTCGTTTTTCATCACAATGAAATTCTTCTTCTTCTATGTGCCCTGTCCCTTCAGGACGTAGGCGATCATGGCCCTCCACGTCTCCCTATCCCTTGTGGCCCTTAGTATGTTTGTTCCTGTTCCGTCATCCACCCGACCAGGCCCTGCAAATATGTTATCCGCTGCCTTCCTCTGTCTCTCTTTCCCTCTACCTGGCCAGTCAGTATCAGCTTCTCCAAGATCTCCTTCCTCATTGTGTGTCCTTAAAAAAATAAAATATACTTTTTAAAGGCATTAGTGTCTATTTTATTCATCAAAACAATTTTATCGATTTTCTAATTAAACAATATAGTTCATTCTACTTTTTTATTTTACAATTTAGGACAGATTTTCGGCAAATGTTATTTCTATTGACACAATAAAATTGATGGTTTCATTTCTCCAAGGAGTCTTGCTTTTAACTAATATAAATTTAAAGAGGGTGGAACCTTAATTTCTTGAAATGTCATAAAAATAAGTAACTGGGGTAACAGATGTAAAAAAGAAAAATACATTTTCCCCAAGATATTCTGAAAAAAAAAATTCAAAAATAATTTCATTCAATTGTAAATAAGTACCTAAAATTTCATTAAAATCCGACAATTGCGATTTCCTCTTATCATTCAATAGAAGCTGCTTCCCAAGTTTTGAATGTTTTGATTTAAAGAAGAACGTCATCTGTCTACAAAATCTTATATGTCCGTCGGGGACCCAAATACGGAAGCATTTCAAACAGCATCAGGGGTACGAAAAGAAAGAAATAAGATCTCCAGATCTCTAGATAATCTTTTTTTTTTTTTGTCTATGCCCCGCGTAGCTACAAGTATAGATCCGAAGAGATGGGCACTGACCATTCAAACATTCCATGCCACATCCCAAACACATGGAAACCAACAATCCTGCTTTCCTTCCCAGAGCCAATAATGAGCTAAGGTCTGTGCCGATAAGATAAGCATTCATAGTTGGGGTAAGAACAATCATGAACAGAAAATGAACATCCGCTACTAAGTATTCTAAAAAATAGGATTCAAGATAAGCCTTTCCAGAAGAAAAAGTATAATCTGAAATTGGAATGAAATCATCAATGGCGCTTACTTGAATCTATCATAGTTTCTCTCAACAGCGCAATGTTTTTCTTTATAATCATATCACCCCAAGCAAGGCAGTTTACTGCCACTGGTGCGCAGGGGATTACATAGAAGGAAAGTTATGAGAAAAAGTGCAGGTTATAGGGTGTGTCAGGAAGTGGGTAAGAGAAGGATGAGAATACTGATGAGAGTGGAGTGGACAGAGAAAGGAGCATGAGAGAGAGGATGCAGGTTAGTGAGATAGGAGATGGCTATTGACTTTACATTTAAATTTTTTGAAATTGTAGCTGTCGGGGAAGCAAGTAAACGGAAGGGAATTCCACAGGCGGGAAGTGCGAGAAAAGAAGCTGGTGGAGTAGAATTTGCGTTTACATTTTATTGGTTTCACAATAAAAAGGTATGACCTAGTTGCTAATCTTGTAGCTCGAGTAAATTCATATATAGGAGGCACCAGGGAGCTAAGTTCATCAGAGCAGAAATCATTACTACAAAACCAAACATCAGCCTGAAAAGTAGAGTCATGTTCTTAAATAGCCTCATCAGATCGACATTGTCGGCTGTATGAAACTGCTTTCTCAGATCAATGGGTTTAAGCGAATGAAGCTTGTGAATTCAGGCGAAGACCATCCTTCTTCGAACATTGTCGACTGGCGCTACAGAATCACAAAGAACTGTAACATATAACAGAAACTACATCACTTGAGAACGACAACAACAACAACTAGAATGGATAACACATTTAACTCAAAGAGTAAACAATAACATAACCAAGATGTCGACATCCTACGCTACTTCAAACAAAAGGTTAAGAAGGAAGCTTCATTCAACACTGAAAAGAGCTATAACAGCTACTGGTCTTGTGAAACTTATTTTCGTGAAAAATTGTTTTAAGAGAAAGATTTCATGAATTTCAACGAGAGGAAAACGGGCTGTTTGGTCAATAAATACCTAATGTTTCTTCATAAAGAACCGACCACCATTACTATTGCCATTAGGATCTATCTATCTGGAATTGGAATGAAAACTGTTATTACAAATTCTGAGTCCGTCTAAAAATTTAGGATGTTAAATTAGTAAATACCAAACGCTTCAAATACTTTGATGTATGGATGAGTTATAAGAAATTTAGTATAAGAGAAAAGGATAAAGAATAGATAGCGCCAGAAGTAGTTTTGCACAACTCCGTAAAATGCTAGAAAAGCAAAGCGTTAACATTAAAAGCTCGACTCATGTTCTTAAATAGCCTCGTAATACCGTGGCTTTCACATGAATGTTATGCATGGCGCAAGACTTGTTCAGAAATATCTAAACTGTCAGTTGTATACAGCTGCTTTCTCAGTTCAATGATTAAAAATGATAAAGAAAAGAAAGAAAAGGAAAAGAAAAGAAAGGAAAGAAAGAAAATAAAAGTAAAGAACGAAAAGGAAAGTAAAGAAAGACAAGGACAGTATAGAAAGAAAGAAAGAAAGAAAGAAAGAAAGAAAGAAAGAAAGAAAGGAAGAAATGGAAAATAAGGAAAGAAAAAGAAAAAGAAAAAGAAAGAAAAGGAAAGTAAAGAACGAAAAGTAAAGTAAAGAAAGAAAGGGAAAATAAGGAAAGAAAAGAGAAGTAAAGAAAAAAAGAAAGGAAAAAAGAAAGAAAAGGAAAATAAGGAAAGAAAAGAAAAGTAAAGAACGAAAAGGAAAGTAAGGAAAGAAAAGGAAAATAAGGAAAGAAAAAAGAAAGAAAAGAAAGAAAAGGAAAATAAGGAAAGAAAAAAAGAAAGAAAAGAAAGAAAAGTAAGGAACGAAAAGGAAAGTAAGGAAAGAAAAGGAAAGTAAAAAAACGAAAAGGAAAGTAAAGAACGAAAAGGAAAGTAAAGAAAGAAAAGGAAAATAAGGAAAGAAAAAAGAAAGTAAAGAAAGAAAAGGAAAGTAAGGAAAGAAAAGGAAAATAAGGAAAGAAAAAAGAAAGTAAGGAACGAAAAGGAAAGTAAGGAAAGAAAAGGAAAGTAAAAAAACGAAAAGGAAAGTAAAGAACGAAAAGGAAAGTAAAGAAAGAAAAGGAAAATAAGGAAAGAAAAAAGAAAGTAAAGAAAGAAAAGGAAAGTAAGGAAAGAAAAGGAAAGTAAAGAACGAAAAGGAAATTAAAGAAAGAAAAGGAAAATAAGGAAAGAAAAGGAAAGTAAAGAAAGAAAAGGAAAGTAAGGAACGAAAAGGAAAATAAGGAAAGAAAAGGAAAGTAAAGAACGAAAAGGAAAGTAAAGAAAGAAACTGAAAGTAAAGTCCTAAGAAACGGAAAATTTTCCTTAGAAACAAAGTGAAGAGTGTTAATTATCCAAGATGGCAATGAAACTTTTCGCTCTCACAGAGAACCGCCCTTCTTCGAGCCACGTATATTGGCACTACAGAATCACAAACAAAGAAATATCTCAAATAAAAGAAACCGCATCACGTGAGGACTACCAACAATAGTAACAGCTAAAATGGATTTTAACTCGAAAAGAAAATAATGACATAATCAAGATGATGACATTCAACACTATTTCTAATTCAAACCAAAGGTTAGTAAGGAAGCTCTATTCAATTGTAGAAAGTGCTACTGGTTTTGAGAAACCTACTTTCCTGAAAAATTATTTTCAGACAAAGATTATATACATTTCAAACGACAGTAGAACAGTCTACTAGGTCGATAAATATCTAATATTTTCATATTGGAAAAAGAACGTCATTACTGTTGCCATTATCTATCTATCTATCTATCTATCTATCTATCTATCTATCTATCTATCTATGTTCATTATCCATTTATTTATCTCAGTCTGTTCATCTATCTATCTATCTATCTATCTATCTATCTATCTCATTCTGTTCATATCTATTTATCTACCAATCTTACAGATTTTTTTTACATCTAACTATATAAATATATACTTGTATTCAGATAAACACATCGTTGACGTCAGATCTGTCTCTGTGTGCATAATATTCAAAGATGGCTGAAGCAACTGCAGCTGCATGATTTGACTCGCTCTCAAATCAACTTCACTGCTTTAATATATCACGGTATTAGCCGAGGTACATCTCGGATCAGTGAACGATACTACAGAAAATGCTTTGGTATTTCATTGCCGAATTAAAGACAAAATTTCTTTTTAATAATATTGCTCAAAATGAATAAAATTTTAGTCAATATGCGCTGTGCAACTATAAAACTGAAGTATATTTGAAAGAAAGAACAGGAACTACAGTGTTCGTTTTAAAATAGTGTGATATTCAATAAAAAAAAACACCACAAAATACGTAATATAAGAGAGTTACCACACATGTTATTATGTAACTGGAATTGAAATGAAATCTTTCAAACTCAATCATGAATATATAAATATACATTTAATAAGATCTAAAAAAAAAAAAAACTAAGAAAATGAAAATATTAAGGAAAAAAGAAAAGAATGAAAGTACCAATTATGAATAAGGAAATATAAGGAAAAAAATAAAAAATGTAGAATATTAAGGTAGAAAAAAAAGAACAAACTAAGAATAGAAAAATACTAATGAAGAAGTAAAAAAAAGAAAAGAAATAACTAAAAAATAAGGAAATATTAAGAAAGAAAAAATAAATTAAGAATAAGGAAATATTAAAGAAAAACTGAAAGAAAGAAAAGTATAACACTATGGAGTGCTCCGGTTAAAATGATCTTGAGTGGTTCGTGGGAAGAAGCTGCAAGAGTGGAAAATACATCTCACCAAGTAAGACAAAGGGAATGTTGGTGGTTCGCTACAATGTAATTGGGTAAATATTCGCTTTAATTCCCTTCGCTTTTCCCCTTCAAATTTATCCAAAATAGCATTATCTTTGTGCAAATGCATATGCTGAACTCAAATCAACAATTAGTTATTGAAGAAACTTACCTTTTTTTATCTAAATGTCCATAAAAAAACGAACTATATCTTGCACTTTTTCTCTCCCGTAACGCTCACGAAGTCTTGTAATTAATTGCAGAATGACATACTGCGCATGTAAACAAATTTTCGCAGAATTTTGGGGGATTTTTCTTCATTTACTGATACTTCT
Organism: Ascarosepion bandense; assembly: GCA_037127315.1. Classification (NCBI taxonomy): domain Eukaryota; kingdom Metazoa; phylum Mollusca; class Cephalopoda; order Sepiida; family Sepiidae; genus Ascarosepion; species Ascarosepion bandense. Next base: position 2,211,815 of record JBBBDQ010000769.1, on the reverse strand, counting down.
GGCGATGTACTTCCGGGAATGAAAGCAATGAGCTATTGTATTTCTACGCTTATTACTTTCATTAGCGGAAGAACATCGCCGGAAGTATCAGTAAACAAAGAAAATCGACCAAAATTCCAAACAAAATTTCTGCCTACGTAGAACATCATTCTGCAGTTAATTATATGACTTCGTGAGAGTTACGGGAGAGAAAAAGTGCGAGATATAGTTCGTTTTTTATGGACTTTCAAAGCAAAAAAAGGTAAATTTCTTCAGTAACTAATTACTGATTTGAGTTCAGCATATATATTTGCACTGAAATAATGCTATTTTGGATAAATTTGAAAGGGGGAAAAGCGGAGGGAATTAAAACGAACATTTACCTGTAATTGTATAATAGGTCTTACCTATGAAGATTAGAACTGGTGGAACTAGACTAGGGAGTGTAGACTTAAAACACGAGCAATTAGATTTTAAAATTATATTTAGGAAGGGAAATTTTCTTGTTTTATTTATTTTTTTATTATTAAAACGAATCATTTTTACTTTTGGTGAAGGCAAATAACAGATATTAAGGAGAAAATTATAGACAAAAAAAAATTTATCTATAATTTTCCCCATTAATTTCTGTTATTTGCCTTCACTAAAAGTAAAAATGATTCGTTTTAATAATACAAAATAAATAAAACAAGAAAAGTTAGAGTACCGAGTTAGAGGATCCGATCTGATCTCACTCTCCCCAAATGATCACCGATTGAGTATAGGTATTTTTTTAATCATTTCACTCCAAGCAAGGCAGTTATACTGCCACTGTTGCGCAGGGGGTTACATAGGGGAATGTGATGAGAAAGATGGGTAGGTTATAGGGGGTGTCAGGAGGAGATGTGAATACTGGTGTAATAGGGGTGGAATAGATAGAGAAAAGAGCTTGAGAGAAAGGATGCCAGTTAGTGAGATAGGAGATGTCTATTGACCCTACATTTAAATTCCTGGTTATTGTAGCTGTCGGCGAAGCAAGCATGCGGAAGGGAATTCCACAAAGGGGAGGTGCGAGAAATGAAGCTATTAGAGTAGAAATTGCGGTTACATTTTATCGGTTTCACTGTAAAAGGGTGGGACCTAGTTGCTAGTCTAGTAGCTCATGTAAATTCATACATAGGGGACACCAGTGAGCCAAGTCCATTGGAGCAGAAGCCGTGAAAGTATTTGTAGAAACGAGACAGGGAAGCCACGTCATGCCGGTGAGAGAAATAGATAACGGTCAACATTAACATTTAACTCGCATCCATTCTCTCAAACACGCTTTCCATATGCCCAACCCTCGGTATTCTTACCCGTATATCACCCTCCTTCTGACATTTCCTATATCTAACCTCTCTTTCTCTTCACCTTCCCCTATGTAACCCCCTGCACAACAGTGGCAATGGAATGCCTTGTTTGGGATGAAATGATTTTAAATAAAATTTAGACTTGAAGATTGGGGTGGTTGGGAAAGCATCTTCTTAGGAGTCTGTTCCATTTCTACTGTTCTTTCCACTATCACTGTATTGTCAATCGAGGACTTGTGCATTGTGCCGAATTGGCTTATTAAGTTTACCTGCACGAAGAATAAAAAAAAAAACTCAGTTAACTATCTCTTCTTACATAATCGGCTGGAATTTGTTCATTTGTTTGCCGAACTATCCATCAACCAACGTTCAACAGGACTGACTTTATTTTCAGGGACGTGTCCAGTAAAAGTCGACCTTGCTCACGAAACCAGCGCATCACGGCGTGTTCGGTTTTCGGTCCGAATACGAAAACACAAGGAAACGTCCTTGGATTAAGCTCTGCTTAATTCACCCCTGTGACCTATAACGGCGCTCGTGTTGAGTCACCACAATGGTGGCGACCGGGAGAGGTATTATAATCTAGTGACGCGTCTGACGTGGAGGTCAGGAGACGAGAGAGCATGCTTATAGGGTTACAAAGTAAGAAAGAACGAGCTCAGGATAGAGAAAGAAAGAAAGAAAGAAAGAAAGAAAGAAAGAAAGAAAGAAAGAAAGAACCAATTAAGAATAGGAAAATATAAAGAAAGAAAGAAAAAAGAAAGAAGGAAAGAACAAACTCAAAATAGAGAAATATTTAGAAAGATCAAACAAGAATATAAAAATATTAAAGAAGAAAGAAAAGAGAGAAAAAAACATGCAAGAATAGGGAAATATTAAAAAATAATGAAAGAGCAAACTAAGAATAAGAAATATTACGAAAGAAGGAAAGGAAAGAAATAACAAATTAAAAATAATGAAATAGTAAGAAAGAAAGAAATTTTGAAAGAAATTGCAAATATGAATAGGGAAATATCAAAAAAGAAAAAAAAGCGAAATAGGAATAGGAAATATTAATAAATAAATAAATAAATAAAGAAAGAAAGAAAGAAAGAAAGAAAGAAAGAAAGAACTCGGAATAGAGAAATATTAAGAACGAAAGAACAAATTAAGAATGGGAAAATATTAAGAAAGAAAGAAAGAAAGAAAGAAAGCAAGAAAGAAAGAAAGAAAGAAAGAAAGAGGAAATACAAACTTAGAAAGAAAAGAAAGACAGAACTAAGAATAGAGAAATTTTAAGGAAAAAAAAAAAAGAAATAAAGTACAAATTAAGTATCTGGAAATATTTAGAACAAAAAGAAGAAAAATAAAGAAGAGGGAAATTTTAAAGAAGAAAGAAAATAAAAAAAACACATTAAAAATAGGTTAATATTAACAGAAAGAAAGAAAAAACAAAGAAAAACAAAGAATATGAAAATATTAAGGAAGAAAGATAAAGCACAAAGAAAAGAATGGAAAAATATAGAAGCGTCTTCTGTGACAGACACTTCCGTGGTGTTGGTTAAACAACTGTTATCGAGTCTATTCCTGTATGCTGGTCCTGGGTATGACGGTAAACTGCATCCAGCAGCAATGCCTTTGATTGGGAGGTTGTGAGGAGCATGGAACCACCTCTTAATTACTGTTGTTCTCAGGTCCAACCTGACCCAGAGTGGTAGCACCTGTTAGGGTCTCAGCTATGCGCAAATAGTTAACCCCCAAACTTGGGTCAAAACAGTATGAAATTATAAAAATAGACTTTTATAGAAATATATACATTTTTTTATTACCAACAAAACATTTTTGGCAGAAAAAATTATTACCATAAAGGAAAAATTAAAAATTATTATAATAATACATTTTAAAAAGAAAAAAAAATATTGCCATAATATATTTTCGAAGGAATTAAAAATATTACCAGCAACATTTTTGAATACAAAACTAGAAGATATCTTCAGTTTTCTAAAATAAACGAAAAGTTAAAAAAAAATTTTTCATCAAAATCTGATTAAATCAACCTTCTCACTTCAACTGAACCTTAAAAAATTACCTTTAAACCCCACCTTTTTGGCATTAAATAACCTACAGAAGTTGATATGAAGTTAAGCAAAACACCAACTCAAACTCTAGTCCTGTATGCATCAGAGTTATTCATTTAAGCAAGCAGAGAACTACTTTGAGATCCAGACTAACCACCTCATCGAAACAAGAAGACCGGATCTGGCTTTTGTGAATGACAGAAGGTCTGCTCGTACATTGATGTAATTGGAACATCAAGCTACAGAATAAAAACAAGGAGGGAAAAAAATAATTGTCAAAAAATTGTCCAATTTAGAACCGCGCCAAAACGCTAAATGCAAGATTTCAAGAAACAAAAATTTGAGAAAAGTCTTAAACTCCCAGACGATGTCCTTACTATGATCACCACCAATAGTGATATCAATGGACATTATAGAAGATTTGGGACCAGCGATAACCAATAAACACCTGGCGTCAATGCAACGGGCGTAAATATCTCACCCAGTTATAAGTAGGTCATGCTTCACTCTAGTAATACCTCTACATATCGATGTCTTCTGTTTAGGTAGTGAGATCTTATCTATCATGGACTCCCTAGGACTGTTGCACAGCTTACAGCACCTGCTATTCCCGAACAGTTACCCATCAGAGTACGATCCACACTCCATGTTGTTTAACCTCGATGATCTTTTATACAGTACAATTACCGAGAGCCACTCGAGGTCAATATTTACAAAGTTCAGCTTATGTGTATATGTAGAGAAAATAACGGTTAACCCTGGACATGAACAGGTTAGGATTGTAGTGCTTGGGGAAGCAACCTTTTGGAAGTCGATTCCACGAAGAAGCAGTTCATGGGAAGAAGCTGCTTGAGTTGAAAATACATTTCACTAAGGGAATACGAAGGAAACGAGGTTGGTTCGATACAATGTACATTGTATGGCAGGTCTTAGCTATGAAGATTAGAACTGAAGAAACTAAGATGTGTAGTTCGTTTGAACGCTTTCCATGGAAATAGTGATAGGCTTCTGATGTCTGTGAAAAAAGCAGTTGTTAGGGGGTAAAATAATTTGTCACCTACAAGAATGCAGAGATGCTTCTGAACTTTATTGAAAGTGGAAAGCCAAATGTATATGTTCCCAACCCAACATTATAATTCTACTTGGTTAGTATAAGTCAAATCCTTATAGGTAAATGTTAGTTGGTACTTTTGTTTTTACAATGTTGTTCACTCTATGCAAGGCTTGAGGGCCACTCGTGGTAGAGAATTACAAAATAAGAGATGGAGATATGCAAGTAAGGTAATGGCTTAAGATTATAGTGATTGGGGAAGCAACCTTTTGGGAGTCAATTCCATGAAGTAGCAGTTCATGGGAAGAAGCTGCTTGAGTTGAAAATATATTTCACTAAGGGAATACGAAGGAAACAAGGCTGGTTCGATACAATGTACATTGTATGACAGGTCTTAGCTATGAAGATTAGAACTGGAGAAACTAAGATGTGTAGTTCGTTTGAACGCTTTCCATGGAAATAGTGATAGGCTTCTGATGTCTGTGAAAAAAAGGAGCTGTTAGCGGGTAAAATAATTTGTCACCTACAAGAATGCAGAGATGCTTCTGAACTTTATTGAAAGTAGAAAGCCAAAACTGAGTCGCTCCTGCTTGCCCATATGTAGCAGCAGTACTCTATTTTCAGCCTGTTCTGGCTCTTGTAAAGGTAGAGGATAGCAGGAGGAGTGAGATAGTTACTGGAGAGGTAGAAGGAACTAACCATTTTTCCAGCACTATTAGAAATGGATCATATATATAAGAGATCTGGGTTGAGCTTAAATCCCAATAGGCGCCCAAGGCACAGGGCTTTCCTTAGAGAATATCAGATCATCGTGATTGGTGACATTTCTAAGTTCAATTGGCAATAATGGAAGGTTATTGGTTTGGATTTCATCATTGGTTATTTTGTATCATATGTATAAGAGATCTGGGCAATACTTAAATCCAAACAGGCGCTCAAGGTACAGGGCTTCCCTGAGAGAATATCAGATCATCGTGATTGGTGAAAGTTCTAGGTTCAATTGAAAATAATGGAAGGTTATTGAGTTACTGAGTTGGCTTTTATCATTGGTTATTTTGTATTATATGCATAAGAAATCTGGGCTTAGCTTAAATCCCAACAGGCGCTCAAGGCACAGGGCCTCCCTTAGAGAACACCAGATCATCGTGATTGGTGAAAGTTCTAGGTTCAATTGACAACAATGGAAGGTTATTGAGTTACTGAGTTGGCTTTTATCATTGGTTATTTTGTATCATATGTATAAAAAATCTAGGCTGAGCTTAAATCCCAACAGGCGCTCAAGATACAGGGCCTCCCTTAGAGAAAACCAGATCATCGTGATTGGTGAAAGTTCTAGGTTCAATTGACATAAATGAAAGGTTACTGATTTGGCTATTATCATTGATTATTTTGTATCATATGTATAAAAAGTGTAGGCTGAAATTAAGAACCAATAGGCGCTCAAGGGACAGGGCTTCCCGTAGAAAACATCTGTTCATCCTGATTGGTGAAAATTCTAGGTTTGATTGGCAATAATGAAAGGTTACTGGTTTGGCTTTTATCATTGGTTATTTTGTATTATAGTAAGAGACACAGTTTATGGGGATCTGTCTGGAATATAACAGCTAACCCTAGACTTGAACTGGTTAAGATTGTAGTCATCAGGAAATCATCTATTTGGGTGTCGGTTACACAAGGGAGTGGTTCGTGTAAGGAAGTTGCTTGAGTGGAATGTAGATCTCACCATTTCACAAATACACACACCCTTGTGCAAATGAATTGAAACAATGCTTCAGTTTCAATTCTTTCACCATACAATCAGTTTTAACCCACTGGAGTTACAGGTTTTAATCGATTTCTTGTTTTTTTTTCTTTCTCAGATTTGGTCATTTTCCGTGGAGTTCTGTAATATGAATAATGTATTTTCAGGGTGCATGATGAAATTTGTTTGGCCTATAAAAATATTGCATCATCCGTGATCGCATCAGGTTTTTATGAAGCCTAGACACTATTGTCTCGGTTGTCGATTAGTTGCCTTTGTTTGCGATGGACTTTACTCAGTGGAAGCGTACAAAAATTGTAACGATGCACGAACACACTGGCAAGCCTTACACAGAGATCGTGGATATTGTTGGTTTCATTCTTCAAACTGTCAGTCGTGTCATCAAGTCGAAGAAACAAACTGAGTCCATCAATCCAAAACGTAAAGAAAAATGCAGTCGAAAGAGAAAAACAACGCAAAGAGACGATGTATAGGTGATCAGGGAAAGTGTGAAAGATTCTAGTAAGACATTATTCGCTTTGTTTCAATTAATTTGCACAAAGTGTAGAGAATGAGGGTGTTTCGCTACAGTGTGCGTAACATGGTAGGTTTTAGACATTAAGCTTAGGACTGGTAGAACTAAGGAGTGTATTTCATTGAGAACCGGTGTTTTAACATGATACGGCCCTAATACAACTAGTTTAAGTAATAATAATAATAATAATTTAGCTGGACTCTTACAAATTCTACAGTTGACAGGTTGGTATTTGACATAGGGTCAAATACCAACCGTAGTTGGTATTTGACGGTTGGTATTTGACCAACCGTCAAATACCATAGGCCGTATATACTTGCAGTTTACTTCCCTTAAAATTTTACATTTTAAGGGAAGTAAACTGCAAGTATATACGGCCATATGTTGCATATATTAGTATTATGACAATTTTTCAAATATGTTTTTTATAATGTCTATTTCATTTAATCCCCCGGAAATTCCACAGTTTTTGAGTGTTTTAATAGAGAACGTGTATTGTCTTAATAGAATATGTGTGTTGTGATACAATGAATGGCATAATCGAGGACCCGAGATTCAAATTCCAGTTGAATTCGTTGCATTCACTTATGAGCAAATAATCTTGTGAAAGGTGTTAATCCATTTCTTCTCCCTCCAACGATGAGTTGAATAGCCGAACAAATTGGGTTCTATAGCCTTGGTTGGTAACCAGTCTATCGCAGAAAGAAATGGCAACCAAGTACGGGAAAATATTCTGCCTATTCATTCACGGAACGAAAGAGACATGATCATCCAATCGTGTATCACGTATGGCACTTAACAGACTGAATAGAGGACGGAAAATGAGACACCGAAATACGATGATGCATTGAGATAAGGAAAGATCAGTTGCGTAGATAAGGGGGCGATACTTGGGGGGCACTCTTAGTCCGTTGTATAATTGATATAAACTTAATTGACAATTGACGTTAATCAGGCTCTCACAGTTGTCAGTTTTACATTATTAGGCCCGGGTGTGCTATTGATGATTAGGCATAGGCCAAGGCGATCCTTGTTAAGTAGGCCTGTTAAATGTTCCGTTACATTCTCACTGGGGGTGAGATATTTCAATCAGTCATCAACCTGAAGAAGGTCAAAGTGTACAACGGCTGAAACGTTGTGAATATGGCAATAAAGAATAGGATAATGCTCACAAAAATGTAAATAGAGTAATTGAATACAATACCTAATCTCATAAGTATAGACAGATATTGAAGGTGAAATGGCAAAAAAGATGATGACAACAGTCCGAACAAAAATTACAATACCTCATCTCAGAAATACAAACAAATATTGATGTTGAATAAGGTGAACATTTACTTTCTTGCTAATGTTCCATCGGAAATGAGATATGAGTGAAATACGAGAGATATACGAGTGACATATGTGAGAGATATATATGATATATCAGATATGAGTGAGAAATAAGAGTGGAATCTAAACTTATTTATAAATGTAACTTTATCTGTGTGTGTGTGTGTATGTGTGTTACCTATAGACTCCGAAACGGCTGAACCGATTTTCTTGAAAATTTACACAGTTGTACTATAAGCGTCTGCGAGTGTTCTTAGCTAGGGTTTGTGTCGAGGTACCCCCGATAAATATCGAAAATCGATAATCGAAAAAATCGGGTTATAGAAGAAGTGGTCCGATTTGAATCAAATTTGATACACTCATAGACAAAGACATAAGAAATGATATTCAGAAGTTTCAAGGTTGCAGTTCTTATAATAGCGCAGAAAATTTGATATCGATACCAGGAAATCAAAATTTGACTTACATCCATTCATTTTTCTTTCAGTCTACGGTTTTGCTTTAACTGGAAACAACTATTGCTTTTTAGTTTTTCGTGCCAACGTCCAAAGAGTCTGAGCTCCAGGACCATGGATAAGTTTTAAAGCTTTCATTACACCCGAGCAACGCCGGGCTATACTGCTAGTTTATACTAAGCGGAACTTAGTTACAGTTTCTGGAAGAGATCTAGCGTGAACAACAGTCTGAACAAGGACAGCACGCTCAAACCCTCGGTCACAATGACTTGTGACTTCGTGTTAGCATAAGCAACGGCGGCTCTCAAAGGGTTCTGTCTACCGAATTTCACTCACAAGACTTGAATCAACCCATGGTATGGTTTTCAGGAACTTTCCAAATGTGCTACACGATTGGATCGTCTCGTCTAAACGATAATATCAAGAAGTCATCTTCCTGACATATCGACCATGGTGAGATTCGAAACCACGCTTCATAGTTAGAAATCATACGTTCTCGGCCTCGTGTCCATATAGGCTTATAAAAAAGGGTAATAATGTTTTTTGTCCTCAGTCATTTTTTTCTCGAAATGTACTTCAAAATAAACCATTCATGATTTTTCAGAGAATACGGTGTAGCTGTTGGAAAAGACACATCCCGTTGAATCTCCATTATCGTTCACAACAACTGGAAAAGAGTCACTGCACGTTTACAAGCAACCGAAAAATAGAAATAAACGCCGAAGAGTGAAATGAGAATTCAAACTCTGATTCTAATATGTTTAGGTGATTTATTCAGGGCTTTGCGCGCTCGATATGCTATAGAATGGCTGACATCCCTGCTATTCTACAACACACCTCTCAATGAGGGAATGACTTATGGTCTGAAATGGTCTATTTAAGTAAAGAATAGAAGCATTCGAGGTGTAATATTCGAGTGTCATTCGAGTAATATTCACACTGATAACTTCGGCGACTATTGCAATCTAAACCTCTCCTTCCTGTGATGTAAGTTCTGTCTTGTTTGTTATTGTAACTATTGTACTGTTCTGTGTATATCCGTTTAGCACCGGATATTTTGCTGAATAATAACCACAGCACGCTTTCTCTATGTATCGTATCCACCTCGGCGATACAACAGTGTGGGTGCATATGCAGTTAACACTTGAGATAATATCTGCCTTGTCGGGCTAATAACTCAGTTCCTTCCTTTGACTCTTTCTCCTACCAACTCTCGGCTATCATAATCGTGACTGAAAACACAAATAGGTGGTATCGGAGCTATCTGAGTGACAGTCTGCCCACTGCCAAGAGAGGACCATAACTTGCAACTTAAATTGCTACTGTGACTGTCAATATAGACCAGGGGTCGGCAACCTACGGCACGCGTAGTACACCTAGCACGCCAAGTAATTTTCAATGGTACGTTTGTTGAAATAAGGAAGTCTCTTGAAGACGAAAATTTAGAAAACTCTTATCTCAACTGTTGGACATCCTGATCTTTCATCCGTTTGAAGAAAAATGCTTTTACTCGTCTTTCGACTTTTAGTTCAACTTATTCCTGTAAGTAAATTTTCTCTCACATGAAAGTAGTTTTAAGTTCACAACAAAATTGCTTAACACCTGAAAATTTAGAAAATCGTGTAAAACTCAAAGTAACAAAATATGTTGTCGATATTGAGAAAATGGCTTAGACCATGCAAAGATAAGACTCGCATTATCAAAACTTTAAAAAAAACTCTTAGAAACATTTCTATTAATGTGGTTTACATATCATTGTATATATTACTATATAAAATATATTGTAGAGAGGTATATTGACCTTGCCTTCTATAAAAGTACGTATGCTCTTCGCACATGGAATGATTTTTTAAACCCTAAGTCGGCACATAGTTAGCAAAAGGTTGCCGACCTCTGATATAGATCAGCAACCGGAAATCATCAGTGTCCATTTTTTTGTCGCTTGACTCCAAAATCTCGTGGACAGTGCACACTCGTTTTTTCTCTTTCTATCAAGTAGAAATGAGATATAGTCTTTAAAGACTATAGCTCATTTATTTTGATTTATTGCGAACCAGTGCGCTTGAGTAAATAGTGGCACAAAGTTTAGGAGGAATAACAAAATAATAACATTTATTAAAAGCTATAGTGGACTGGAAGCTGCGAAGAGTCATGATCACCTACGTCTTTAGAGGACACGGCACATATAGAAGAACGTAATGAGAGGAGATGGTTAAAGAATAAAAATGCTAAAGTTTTGCGTAAGAGCAAAGACGTGTCAAAAATAAAATAAAATCTAAGTATGAATAATTGTAATTGTATATTCCTGGGTGTGCTCAAAATTCAAAAAATTAGACTTAGGTTTTGATTTTTTGTTAAAAAATTTGAGAGTTATCTTGTTTGCAATTGACACAAAAGGTAAACATAGATTTTGGTCTCACAGGAATCAATAAGGTCTACACGTGAATGAAAATGGTTAACATAGTAAAGAGGAAGCACTTCCTTTTTTTGTGTTTACCCCACTGTTCTGAGTGTATATATATATATATTTTTTTACAATAACTGTCAGGGCGAGGCTATTTAATTAAATAAGACATTTATTTAAGAAAGAAAATGTATATTTTTTAAACTTGTCAATTCCATTTGATATCGCCGGAGGTGTTGGAGTAACGGATTTTCTGAACCAAAGAAGCGTAAGGTAGAAATGGGGAGAAAATAGCAATGCACAATATATCGATATACAATAAGTTCTTGCTGTTTTTTCAACAGTTGGAGTTCTCAGAACTGCGTACGTTTAGTTTCAGATGGTAAGGAAGTGATATAAGCAAGCTTGAAATTCAGTTAATGTCATTTCGCCGTAGTTTTTTTTTTTTTATAGCGTTAAACATGTCGAATTTCGTGCCAAAAAAAAAAAATGTATTTGCGGGAAATTTTACTGCACTACTTTATTCAAAAGAAACCTGTAGTTGAAGCACACAGAATTCTTTTTGAGATTTATGGTGACCATGCTCTCTTGGAAACAACATGCAGAGGTCTGTTTAGACGCTTCAAAAATGATCTTGATGTTGAAGAAAAAGTTTAAAGACGAAGAATTGGAGACAGTACTTCATCAAGATTCATGTCAGGAGCAAGCTTAACTTACAGAATGATTAGTTGATCCCACAACAGTTTCGGAACGTTTGAAAGTATTAAGGATGATTCAAAAGCAAGGACAGTGGGTGCCGTATGAGTTGAAGCCGAGAGACGCCGAACGTCTTCTTGTCACGTGTAAACAGCTGCTTCTACGTCAGAAAAGGAAAGGTTTTTTGCGTAGTATCGTGACCGGCGATGAAAAGTGGATACACTGTGATAATCATAAGCGTCTGGTTGTCCTGGCTATGTATTAACATCGGCGGCAAAATCGAATATCCGTGGTTCGAAGTTTCTGTTCTGCATTTGCTGGGATCAGGTGCATGTAGTTTATTACGAGCTTTTCAGGTAGACCAAAACCATCACGAAAGATCGTTATCAGCTACAACTGATGCATCTCAGCCGAGCATTGAAGAAAAAATGGCCGCTATACGAAAGATAAACAGTTATTTTGTGACATGACAACGCTAGGCCACATGTTGCGAAACGGGTGAGAACCGACTTGGAAACGTTTAAATAGGAAGTCATACCCCATCCGCTATATTCACCAGACGCTGCCCTGTCCGATTATTTCATTTGTTTCGATCGATAGCACATGGCCTGGCTGAGCAGCACTTTTATTCTTATGAAAATGCCAAAAATTGGGTCGACTTGTGGTTAGCCTCAAAAGACGTGTCGTTTGCCGACGTGGAATTCAAATACTGCCAGACAGAGGGGTGGGGAAGTAGTGACTAGCGATGGACAATAGTTCTAGTGACATGTTTCTTATTAATTTTTGTAAATAAAACATTACTTTTCATTTAAAATCAGCTAGAACTTATTCAAGGTCCTAATACAAATACAGATAATGACGCTAGTCAAGTAATAATCACACGTTTTTTAATCGGTGAAATTAAAATTTGACGTAAAAATAATAATTTATACTTTCTGATTGTTTCTTTCATTTTCACTTTTCTTATATTTCTTTGTCTGTGTTTTACATTCTCCATGTTTTTACTCGTTTGGGTCTTTTCTTTCTTCATTCATTCTTTTTTACCATACATTGTTCTTTTCTTTCTTTTTGCCCGCTTGTATCGTTTACTTTCCGTTTTCCCTTTCTTTCTTTCTTTCTTTTTGTTCGCTTGTATCTTTTCTTTCTTTCTTTCTTTCTTTCTTTCTTTCTTTCTTTCTTTCTTTCTTAAAATATGTTTCTTTTCTTTCTTTTTGCCCGCTTGTATCTTTTACTTTCCGTTTTCCCTTCTTTCTTTCTTTCTTTCTTTCTTTTTGCCCGCTTGTATCTTTTACTTTTTGTTTTCCCTTTCTTTCTTTCTTTCTTTCTTTCTTTCTTTCTTTTTTTCTTTTTGCCCGCTTGCTTGATCTTTTACTTTTCGTTTTCCTTATCTTTCTTTCTTTCTTTCTTTCTTTCTTTCTTTCTTTCTTTCTTTCTTTCTTTCTTAACATATTTTTCTTTTCTTTCTTTTTGTCCGCTTGCATCTTTTACTTTCTGTTTTCCCATTCTTTCTTTCTTTCTTTCTTTCTTTCTTTCTTTCTTTCTTTTTGCCCTTGCTTGTATCTTTTACTTTTCGTTTCCCCTTTCTTTCATTCTTTCTTTCTTTCTTTCTTTCTTTCTTTCTTTCTGTTCGTTTGTATCCTTTTTCTTTCTTTCTTTCATTCTTTCTTTTTTAAACATATTTTTCTTTTCTTTCTTTTTGTTCGCTTGTATCTTTTACTTTCCGTTTTCTCCTCTTTCTCTCTTTCTTTCTTTCTTTCTTTCTTTTTGCCCGCTTGTATCTTTTACTTTTCGTTTTCCTTTTCTTTCTTTCTTTCTTTCTTTCTTTCTTTCTTTCCTTTCCTTCCTTCCTTCCTTCCTTTCTTTCTTTCTTTCTTTAACATATTTTTCTTTTCTTTCTTTTTGTCCGCTTGCATCTTTTACTTTCTGTTTTCCCATTTTTTCTTTCTTTCTTTCTTTCTTTCTTTCTTTCTTTCTTTCTTTCTTTTTGCCCGCTTGTATCTTTTACTTTTCGTTTTCCTTATCTTTCTTTCTTTCTTTCTTTCTTAACATATTTTTCTTTTCTTTCTTTTTGTCCGCTTGCATCTTTTACTTTCTGTTTTCCCATTCTTTCTTTCTTTCTTTCTTTCTTTCTTTCTTTCTTTTTGCCCGCTTGTATCTTTTACTTTTCGTTTCCCCTTTCTTTCTTTCTTTCTTTCTTTCTTTCTTTCTTTCTTTCTTTTTGCCCTTGTATCTTTTACTTTTCGTTTCCCCTTTCTTTCTTTCTTTCTTTCTTTCTTTCTTTCTTTCTTTCTATTCGTTTGTATCCTTTTTCTTTCTTTCTTTCATTCTTTCTTTTTTAAACATATTTTTCTTTTCTTTCTTTTTGTTCGCTTGTATCTTTTACTTTCCGTTTTCCCCTCTTTCTTTCTTTCTTTCTTTCTTTCTTTTTGTTCGTTTCCACCTTTTTCTTTCTTTCATTAATTCTTTCTTTCTACCGTAATTTTTACCGTATTTTTCTTTTCTTTCTTTTGCCAGTTCGTATCTTTTACTTTCCGTTTCTTTCTTTCTTTTTATCTTCCCTATCTTTTTGCTCGTTTGTATCTTTTTCTTTCTTTTTTCTTTCTTTCGTTCTTTTTTTTTTTACCGTACTTTTTAAAAAATCTTCTTTCTTTTTGCCAGTTTGTATTTTTTACTTGCTGTTTTTTCCCTTTTTTTTTTTTCTTCCTTGACGGTTTTCAACGCATTTTCTTTATCGCAGCTTACTGGTATTTTCGGCATTGTTCGTGAGTTGGGCGGTAATACGAGACCACGTGTGTCGGGTTGTGTTCATAATCTCGGCAGTTGTTTACGGATGTCGCTATAAGCTTTCTTACACTTGACAATTAAGTGTGTGTGTGTGTGCGTGAGTTTGTGTGTGGTGGTGGTGGTGGTGGTGGTGTGTGTGTGCGCGCGCGCGTGTGTGTGTGTGCGCCCGCGTATGTAGATATAAATGCGTGAATTCTTCCAACTATACTGGCCTGCACGTGAGCATTAAAAAAAAAAGGAAGAGGAAAGATCATTTCGTACTTCCTTTATTTCCTGTGCAGAACTGAAATCCAGGGATGCAGTTGTTGGTTATTGTTGGAGTCAGGTTTGTTGACCGACATCTCACAGCCAGTTGGGCTTTTAAAATCAAAGTGAAAAATTGCATGAGCTTCCCCTTCGGCCCTGGCGGTAGGGACACGGGAGTAAACAGACGGCTTATAATCGTGCGATTGCCGATGAAACCCGAGGGAGGAGTTTTTTTTTTTCTTAAACCGCCATCTGATATCTTCAAGCAGACATACATGTCTATGACTAAAATATTCATAGTCATAAAAAAAGATGGCTTTCTGTTTCAAGGTGAACATGTCTTTGTTATCTCAGTGCGGATTCTCAAGCATGAGTTGCAATCGTTTTTTTCGTTTATTATTATTATTATTATTATTATTATTTCGACAGACTGCTTGCAACTGACAGGTTGTGATAACACTAAACTCCCTTTCGTTTGCAAAGATTATGCTTTCACTGCAATGCAATTCGCCATGTTATTTAGGCCATCCTCGAAAAAAAAATACGATAAGCTCTGCCAAGATTGAAATGGGCCTAATATGGCCGTGTGATTCTTAAAAGGGTTAAAATTGACATACACCTCTTTTTTTTTTTATTATGTTTTTCCATTTTTGAGATAAGCAAACTGATATCTATAATTTTTTGAAACAAAGACTTTTTGTGAAATTAGATCAATTGATTTGTTTTTACGGTTTATCAACCTTTGTTAGGTTATTTATAGCCAGAATTATTTTATAGATTGTTAAGATCTTATGGAGATAATAATAATAATGATTTACTGATACAAAATGTACTTGTTAAGACATAGCTTGAGAGAGAATAGGTGGATTCATAAGTTTCTCAAGGGTATTTATGCGTAAATGCATATAATGAACCCGACTGGAATTGGAACTATGTTCTCTGATTTCTAATTCCGAGCAGTTATCCGTTAAACCACCCATATATCCAAACTTGCATCATCCGGTATTCCAAAGCGATCACTCATTTAGGTCTTGACCAGGCTCGACTTTGCTTAACTTCGGTGATAGTTCGAGTACTCGTCTTTCAACTTGATATATCTGTAACTCCTGTGAAGTTAAACCACGTTTAAAATATGTCTTTTCACAAAAAATGGTGGGAGCATGTGTTGGGTTAAGTCTCTTTTCTATTGTTTTAATTTCACAAAAAACAAAACAAAACAACAACAACAACAACAATGACAACAACGAAAAGTCCTTTTAGTATCACACCGACGAATAATTTTGTCGATTCTTCGAGTGGGGACCCCAAATATTTATTTGTTTAACCTTTAGGTTACCCCCCCCCCTTTTTGTACACGATAATATAAAAGGGTGTGTAATGTAAGATCCTGACCTGGCATCTGGACTTCAGTGATATTCTCACCGACGTACCGTGGCTTCCGTCTGTCTTTTCTATAAATATTCTCATGGCAATTGTTCTGACTTCTATCTTCGTACCCCAATACTAGATTGGCCATTAGGTCTCATCATGTAACTCTATTCTAGTTTTTTATACTCGCTCTTCTCGCTTGTGGAAATCCCTTCCAGTTTCTTGCTTCCCTGCCATCTACAATATTAAAAAATTAATGCAAAGCTATTCGCCATCTTCTGTCTTTCTGAATTCTGTTCTTTCTCCTCACTAAAGTATTCTCTTACTCTTCCACGACCAGTAACATCTTATGTCTTAGTGGCAATGTCGCCTTGCTTAGGGTGAAATGACTTTTTAAAAAAAATATTTTAACAATCTCGAAATTTATTCAGGTCATAGTTGATTGATATTTTTGGTACCGTGTCACTACAGGAAATTGACGATTAAGGCTCTCCACAAATTCCTTTGTATCTACGAATATTATTCTTAGGAAAAATAATGAAATAGTTGCCTTCACCACGATTTTGAATTCAGAGTCGTTCTGCTACTAAATTGATTGAAAACAAGGCTACAGATCCCAGTCTACCCTGCTATTTTATTTATCACAAAAGAAGAAAAAGTGAATGCATATCTTTTCTAAGGGTATTTGTGTGAAAATGAAAAAAAGCAGACTAGGCGGGATTTTGGGCTCGTTTTGGTGTTTCCACATTCCACGTCGATAATCCGGACATCGCCTGAATTAAAAATGAATTTCCCATTATGAAATGCATCGCTATAGCTACATCCATCTCTACCTCCTCCTTATCAGCCCCATGATCGTAGAGTCATTGGCCCTGCTGAGCACCTGACCAACTCCCTTCATATGACTCAGCTGCGTGTCATTGTCTGAGATTTTCCAATAAACTCAGTAATTTTGTCAGTTTATTTTTTCAGTCTACCTCTTCTTTTGCCTAACGTGGTACCTTGAAGGATGGTAATTAAAAAAAATGCTATTGTTCACCCAATACATTGCCAAAGAGCCACTCAAGTTAGGGCGTTACTGAATTAAATTGTTGTGAATGCGTAAAAAAAGGATTTAAAAAGTGCAGATTATAAGAATATGTAAGATAGATAACGGCTGACCCTAGACTTGACGAGGCAAGAATTAATTCGGACGGGTTAGCATCCTCTCGGAAGTATGTCCCATATAGTGTTTTTTGCAAAGAATTATTTCTTGCTAATAGAATACGTAAAGAAACGGGATGACTCGTCCTAGTGTAGTGATATGGGGTGTCCCAGTGTCGGTGGCAGGGCATGTCCTAGCAGGTACGAAGTGAACTGTTGAAAGAAACAGACAGTCGGATTAATAAAAATCCATTCTAAAATTCTTTTTGTTTACATTTGTATACGAAACCGTGACAAGAGACATTTTGCTTAAAAAGCATGAAACAAACTTCATCTGGCCGTCTGATTCTTCCTGGACAAGCGGTAAGGCGCGCCGGGCTAAACGGCGGCTCCCTCTATCCTGAGAAGCTCAACTTCGATTCCTGACGAAGAGCGCAATTTTCTATAACATTTTCGGACAATGGGTAAGTGATAACCATTAAATATACTATTTAATACAGATAAATAGAGCGCCTGCTCAAATACGAGTATCTATTAAGAATAACGTTTAATGTGCTAAAATAAATGTCGGATTAATAATGATAATAATAATTTATATATATATATATATATATATATATATATATATATATGACTTTAACGTTATTTTTAGTGGATACTCATATTTAATTAGACGTTCCATTAATTTATCAAGCAGTATGTTTATTTATTTTCGTTACCGGCCTGAATATTCGAGAGAGTGTATATTTTTCTTTAATAAAATTTCTCGAATATTCAAGCCAGTTGACGAAAATAAGACTAATATACAGTCTAATAAATAATACAGTCTAATAAAATAAGACTAATATACAGTCTAATAAATAATACAGTCTAATAAAATAAGACTAATATACAGTCTAATAAATAATACAGTCTAATAAAATAAGACTAATATACAGTCTAATAAATAATACAGTCTAATAAAATAAGACTAATATACAGTCTAATAAATAATACAGTCTAATAAAATAAGACTAATATACAGTCTAATAAATAATACAGTCTAATAAAATAAGACTAATATACAGTCTAATAAATAATACAGTCTAATAAAATAAGACTAATATACAGTCTAATAAATAATACAGTCTAATAAAATAAGACTAATATACAGTCTAATAAATAATACAGTCTAATAAAATAAGACTAATATACAGTCTAATAAATAATACAGTCTAATAAAATAAGACTAATATACAGTCTAATAAATAATACAGTCTAATAAATAAGACTAATATACAGTCTAATAAATAATACAGTCTAATAAAATAAAACTAATATACAGTCTAATAAATAATACAGTCTAATAAAATAAGACTAATATACAGTCTAATAAATAAATGGAGCATTGACTAAAATATGAGTATTCAGTAAAAATAACGATTAAAGTGACTAAAATCTGTCGAGTTACTTAATAAAAAGCCATTACCTTAATATGTTTTTTCTTTTAATCATTTCACCCCATTGTGTGCAGGGGGTTACAGTGAGAGAATAAAAAAGGCACAGGGGATGTCGAAGTAAAGATAAGAGATGCATGGGAATCAAGCAGATAAAAGATGGTAATTGATATTGCATTTAAACTTTTGAAGATATCAGGGAAGCAAGCAAGTGGAAGTGAGTTCCACAAACGGGAAGTACAAAAAAAAAAAAAAAAAAAAAAAAGAAAAAAAAAAAAAAGAAAGAAACTATCTGAATAGAAGAGCCAGGTACATTTAACTATTTGGACGGTAAAAGGGTGAGACCTTGATGCCAATCTCGTCAGTCAGATAAGTGCCATATGTGATACATGACTGACTGGGCAGAAGATTATCCCGCAGTAGGTTGCCATTGCTTTCTGCGGTAGACTGATTGCCGTCCAAGGCTGTAGAACCCAATCTGGAGGGAAGAAACGGATTATTACCTTTTCCAAGGGTATTTTTGCATAAGTGAATGCAATGAACTCTATTGGAATTCGAACTCGGCACCCCGATTTGTCATTCCAAGTCGATATCCACTGCACCACAACGCACATGCGTAAACACATGTGGTCGGGGTACCAGGGAAAAATGCCATGAAAATACTTATAGAAAATACAGAGGGAAGCTACATCATGTTGGTGAGAAAGTGAGTGAAGGCGGGTTGCCAAGTCAGGATCGATTATATTGCAGGTCCTCTTTTGGATTTTGTCGAGAACCTCAAGATGAATAGCAGGATATGGCAACAGTATTTCATTTATAAATGTGCAAAATGAATTCTGACTAGAAAAATGTCCTTGCCAGACACAGTAAAAAGAGAGAGAGAGAGAGAGAGAGAGACGCCTAGGAGGCGCAGTGCGTAGCTCTCTAGGAAACTAGCGCCATCTATTCTAATGGTAAGCAAAAATGATTCTCTGTGGTAGTTAAAGAAGAGAAGCTTCGTTTGGGAGACATTAAAATTTGCTAGCCATTTTCTACTCCATTCAATCACAGATTGAAGGTTCTTTTGAAGTGCAGCAGCCGGTTTTACTTGGTCAGCCTTGGTAGACTTCTAACAGACGGGCGTAATGGCGTCATCTGCAAACACACACACACACTCACGATGTTCAAACAACTAGAACGTGTTCTAGTCCTCTGAAGACGTTCCAGTTGTCTGCAGATCGTGAGAGTGTGAAACTAGTGGAAACAACACGGGCTGTCTTTTGTTAAACGCTGATGTGAAGCTTTTTCTGGATTCTGGGTAGTTTAGGCGTTTACTTACTTTACCACGTATGTAGGTGTTGGTTTTTTGATATTTCTATCTTTTTTCTTTCCCTGTTCCGGGCTTTTTCTTGTCTAACATGTTAGAGAGCATCGTTGGTTTTCTTTATATATATATATATATATATATATATATATATATATATATATATATATATATATAAACTTATTTATAGTTGGAACTTTGTCTCTGTGTGCGTGTATGTGTGTGTGTATTTGTCCGTTACCTATAGACTCCGAAACTTCTGAACCGATTTTCTTGAAAATGTACACAGTTGTACTATAAGCGTCTGAGAGTGTTCTTGGCTAGGTTTTGTGTCGAGGTACCCCCGATAAATATCGAAAATCGATATTCGAAAAAATCGGGTTATAGAAAGAGTGGTCCAATTTTAATCAAATTTGATACACGCATAGACAAAGACATAAGAAACGATATTCAGAAGTTTCAAGGTTGCAGTTCTTACAATCGTGCAGAAAATCGATAATATATATATATAAAAGGCAAGATGTTTGTGTGTTTGTCTGTTTATCTGCCTGTATGTTTGTATTTTTTTCAGCCCTTTTATTTTAGTTTTTGCTTATAATTGTAGTTCTTAGTCTCAGCCATGATATCATTTACTCAGAGGACTTATTTAGCCTTCAAAATTCAGTTTACTACGAAAAGAACTTATTTGATATCGATATCAGCAAATCAAAATTTGACTTACATCCATTCATTTTTCTTTCAGTCTACGGAAACAACTATTGCTTTTTAGTCTTTCGTGCCAACGTCCAAAGAGCGTAAGCTCCAGGACCTTGGATTAGTTTTAAAGCTTTCATTACACCCGAGCAACGCCGGGCTATACTGCTAGTCAGTTATAAATCGCCTGAAGTTACCGAAAGGTTGAAAACTAGGTTTCGGTAATAACTCATTTCCAAATGAAAAATATTCAAAAGTTTTAAAATATAAATGAATTAAATACCTTTTAATACAACTGAGTACTGCTCTAATTTAATTATGACCAAAACTAATTATATATATATATATAGAATTTTGTGTTAAACGGTTACCATTTTCCAAGTCAGAGGAACAGCAATGAGAATTATAATGGTTTCCACCTAAGCAATAGATGACCAGGAACGAAATATATTTTAAGTAACTTAATATAAAGAACCTTTCCCCTACTACAGATAGGCGAATTCTGTTTTTTTATATAGACACAAGCAGTGAAAACCTTCGACAATTTTTGCCGTACCATCAAATTCACAATGGTATATTCAGCCACTTCCTTTCCGTTTCTGCATATACCGGTAGGTTCAAACAACCACATCTCCACATAACTATGAACTACGCCTACAGATGGTCTTCTTCATGTGCCGTATCCCTTCGGGACGTTAGCGATCATGGACTTCCCCTTGGCCCTTCCTCTTGTGGCTCTCAATAACTTTTTTCTCGGTATCTCTCCCAAAACCTGCTCCGCCAACCATTTTCTCAAGCCTATCAACTCACACTGCTTTCCCTTGTCTCTCTTTCCTTCTATCTGTCCAGTGAGTATTAGATTCTCCAGGCACTCTTTCCTCATTACGTGTCCAGGAACTTTAGCTGTATTTCTATGATATTAAGTATGATTTTTCTTCTCCTTTGCATCCTCTTCAACACCTCATCGTTGCTCAGTCCAAGATATCCTCAACATTTTTTGTAAAACTAAATAGATGATCAATTCTACCTAAAATTTTGTTGCTGTCACCCAGTTAGTTAAGTGCCATACGTGATACACGCTTGGGCGATCATGTCTCGAAAGAGACATGACTGACTGGGCAGAAGATTATCCCGCAGTAGGTTGCCATTGCTTTCTGCGGTAGACTGGTTGCCGACCAAGGCTATAGAACCCAATCTATCCTGCTATTTAACTCATAACTGGAAGGAAGAGACGGATTAATACCTTTCCCAAGGGTATTTGTGCGTAAGTGAATACAATGGATTCAACTGGAATTCGAACTCAGCTCCCCGGTTTCTCGTTCCGAGCCGATATCCACTGTACCACAACCCGACTAAACTAAAAAAAATTAAATAATCTACAGCCAATATTTACTCAGAAAATGTATCTGTTCACAAAATGTGGATTACAAAATACACATAGGACAACTAGTCAGCCACTTTCTTATAGAAATTAACCACTTTTAACTATCAGAAAAATCAAATACTAAGGCTTCTAAACAATAGAAATATTCTTCTAATCTACGAAACAAATAAGAAAAATTCCCGAATTTCCATGGTTTTGAATTTAAATTACAATACTTAAAAAAATCTGATAATTTATTTAAAAATTTCCAGTATATAAAACTTGAATACATATTTAATAAAATTTTTAATGAGAACCCACTTAACGCTAGGCGACAACCTCACAATCTACATATATTCCTAACATTATCTGGAATACATAAATCACCGATTTACCGAGGGTAAAGTCACAGGAAATAAATTCCGATGCCAAGTTTGTAAACCGGTTGCATTTTACTCCACCTAGGGCACATGTAGTAATCCTTCTCCCTTGACTTTTGATAGTTCAAATAGATTTCATTTTGTGGGGACAAATTCAAATCAGGAAATTATATAAGAAAAACGTAGAGAATTCTATATTCGAATTAATAACCATAAAATCCATTAAAGACGAAAACAACAATTCCACTGCAGCTGCATATGTCAAACAACTGGACCAAAGAATTGATGACGTCAGATGCGTTCCTTTGGTGCCCTCATTTAAATGTCAAGAAGAATGTCGAAAGTTCGAGTTGGAATACGTTTGTTAAAGTAGTTTCACACATTGTAGGATTAAACATGAATATATACTTACTCAGAGAATACAGTTTCCATAGAAAGCCTTCTATATACCATCTGCAACCCTAATCGTGGCAAGCAACTCGGTCAAAACTCTCATTTTTTTACGGTAATACAACACAAGAGAAAAAACAGAAAAATACAATAAATTCCCCGGAAAAGAGCGTCCCACTTCATTGTTTATTTCTTGTTTCGTTGATTCCTTTATACAGGCGTGTTCGAAAATTCCGAATTTAAACTTTCTCTTACTTCCATTTAGTCAAAAAGCCTACTAATATAAAACAAATATTGTTAGTCATTATTACTATTCTTTTTTTATTTCTTGAATTTCATTAACCGACCTATTAAACCACACACACACACACACACACACACACACACACACACTATATATATATATATATATATATATATATATATATATATATATAGTGTGTGTGTGTGTGTGTTTGTAGTTTAATAGGTCGGTTTTATATATATAAAGAGAGAGATATACTTATAGTGTTATAAAACACATACTAGATATATCATATGTCTTAACTCATAAAAAACGACACGTGAAGACGTGATATTTAAAAACGAAATGAAACAAAAATGCGATATTTGAAGAGACTGACACAGTTAAAAAATCCGAAAATATAGAAAAAAAAATAATAATGATAAAGCCCTTAAGCCTTTAACCAAACTTGTATAATGTGAAAAATTGATGTCCGGATACATTCGATTGCTCGGTGTGTTAACTGGGAGGTTCAATTTAATTGAGATCATTTATTTTCTAAAATGACTATAATCTCTGCACAGTTGATAAAAACCAAACTTTGACGATGTGTTCTGACGTATGAATTACATTGAGGCAATATTATCTCGTTCGCTTTAACAATTTATTACTGTGAAAACGACACGTGAAGACGCAATATTAAAAAAAAACAAAAAAAACGCGATATTTGAAGAAACTGACATAGTGCAAAAATTATCCAAAAATATAGATAAAAATAAAGGCCTTAACAATGAACTTGTATAATATGAAAAACTGATATCAGATACACTCCATTAGGAGATTCAATTTTATTATGAGATCATTCAGTTTTTAAAGTGATAATCTTCTTTGCACAGTTGATAATAACCAGACTAAGATGTTCTAATGTGCGAATTACTTTAAGGCAACGTTATCTAATTCACCTTAACAATTTAGTACTGTAATGCAGAAAAAAAATGGTTGCCATAAAGTTGAAACTAGTGATTATTTTCTTTGGACGATCACTTGTTGCTTTGTCTACAAAATACCGGTGCTTGTCCCGTGTCCCCTTGCTTATTTGCTTTCGCTTTTACCTCCCTATGTCGATTTTATATCTTTTCTTTTCCCCACCCACCCAACCGACACGGCTTTCATCTCTGAAACAACGGGACATAGAGCTGTATTTCCGCAAAACAGACCAACAACTCATTCAATGTGTGAAGAAAAACGGATGTAAAAATAAACATTTGCATTGTACAAGAACAAAGTAAGCAAAAATAAAAAAATAAAAAAATAAAAAAATAAAACGGAAAGACAAGAAGAAAACAAAACATGCAAAACAAATGCGTACGCAGAGACAGCTTTTTATAAAGTTTGTAGATACGTTGGTGCAACTTACATTGGCTCGAAATTGGATATTGGTAGAGCCGAGTTCGAATTCCAGTTGAATTCGTTGCATTCACTTACGCGCAAATACCATTGAGAAAGATATGGATGCATCTCTTCTCCCTCCAACTATGAATTAAATAGCAAGACGGATTGGGTTCTATAGCCTTGGTTGGCAACCAATCTACCGCAGAAGAGAAGACCAAGCTACTGCGGGAAGATTTTCTACCTAGTCAGTTATGGATAAAAAAAAAAAAAAAAACATGATCGCGCAGGTATTTATCACATATGGCAATTAACTGACAGAGGTATTCAGGGTAAATTTTTGTTTTGTTCCCCGAAGGCCTTTACCCCTTCAAATCTTTCCAAAACATCCCTATTTCCGTGCAAATGTATATGCTGAACTCAAATCGATAATTGTTTATTGAAGAAACCTACCTTTTTTTCTTGAGGTCTGATGTGAGAGTTAATCCGGGGAGGCGCAGTGTTCTACTTGCAAGGAGGGATCTATCTATCTATCTATCTATCTATCTATCTATCTATCTTTATTCATTATCTATCTATCTATCTATCTATCTATCTATCTATCTATCTATCTATCTATCATATTCAATAGTTTCACTATCTATCTATCTATCTATCTATCTATCTATCTATCTATCTATCTATCTATCTATCTATCTATCCCAATAGTTTCACTATCTATCTATCTATCTATCTATCTATCTATCTATCTATCTATCACGGTTCATTATCTATCTATCTATCTATCTATCTATCTATCTATCTATCTATCTATCTATCTATCTATCACAGACTATTTCTATCTATCTATCTATCTATCTATCTATCTATCTATCTATCTATCTATCTATCTCGGTTCATTATCTATCTATCTATCTATCTATCTATCTATCTATCTATCTATCTATCTATCTATCTATCACGCTTTATTATCTATCTATCTATCTATCTATCTATCTATCTATCTATCTAATTTGCTAGCTAGGTAGCTAGCTGTCAGAATGTGTGGAGTATAACAAAAATTGATAAGGGATTTTTCCTTTAAATCAATGCAGAAAAACTGGGAGAAGGCAAATCAAATTTCGGTGAAACAAAAAAAAAATTGAAAAGAAAAGAAAAAAGTAGGAATTAAAATCAGTTTTATACAAATGTAACGCAGTTTTGTTCTTTCATTGTGATGGATTGGCGCCAGCTTAGCAGAAAAATTAATATTGAAGCGCGCTCACAAACACACATCCATCTAATTATTTCGTTCTGATCTGTTGAAGCTCATCTGACGATGTCGAAACATCAAACAGTTTCCCAATTTGCCAAATTTATCAAACAGTATTTGGATTATATATCCTATTTAGATAGATAGATAGATAGATAGATAGATAGATAGATGAACAGACAACTCAAGATATTTAATGTGAGTTCCAGATACGAATTGAAAGCTGGAGTTGACGGTTTGATAAACAATTACAAATAAATAAACTGAGACATAAACAGACTGAAACGGATATGAATCAATATGGCCAGACAGACAGATTAAAACCGATTGAGATAGATAGATAGATAGATAGATAGATAGATAGATAGATAGATAGATAGATAGATATGTACATTTAGGTAACTACAAATACGTGTACACAGACAGACGTTTGTGGAGAAGATTTATACCAATGCTGTGCGTTGTGGTGCAGTGAATATCGACTCGGGGTGCTGAGTTCGAATTTCAATTGAATTACTTGCATTCACTTACGCACAAATACCATTGAGAAAAGTATTAATCCGTCTCTTCCCTCCAGTTATGGGTTAAATAATAGAACAGATTAGCTTCAATAGCCTTGCCTGGCAACCAGTCTACCGCAGAAAGCAATAGTAACCTACTGCGGTATAATATTCTACCCAGTCAGTCATGTCTCTTTCGAGACATGATCGCCCAAAGCGTGTATCACGTATGGCACTTAACTGACTGACTATCACTAATCCATATAAAATTATTCTTGTTTCCCTGATAGCTACGATCTCCAAGAGTTTAAATGCAGCGTCAAATCGCCTTGATTCTCATCCTTCTTCTCATTTTACATTTCGCTCTCACGCTACTCTCTTTACACCAATGTACCTCTTCTTCTCTTACCCATTCTTCGACACCTACTCTGACCTGTTCTCCTCTCTCTTCACTCTTCTATCATGTAACCCCTGCGCACCAGTGACAATACTTCCTTGCTTGGGGTGAGACGATTATAAAAGAAAAAATACAATGAGATAGATAGAGAACGAATACACTGAAGTAGATTGATAATCAATACACTACGATATATATATATATATATATATATATATATATAGATAGATAGATAGATAGATAGATAGATAGTATAAAGTGTATAAATAGATAGATAGATAGATAGATAGATAGATAGATAGATAGATAGATAGTGAAAACACTGAGATAGATAGATAGATAGATAGATAGATAGATAGATAGATAGATAGATAGATAGATATTCTTCTTTTAGCTAGGGGACGTTATACTGCGACCACGTAGTCTAACTACCCACATTTCCACTGTAGTCTCTTTGTAAGTTCCCTTCAAACAGATTTTTCTTCGGTGACTCAGGCTTTGTGGAATTGACTCCAACATTGGTGCTTTCCTGAATGCTACAACGTTAGCCTTTTCAAGTCCCGAGTCAGTCATTGTCTATCCTGCTTATCCTCATAATTCTTACTTCCTTCTATTTCCTTTTACATTCATATCACCTTCCTCATTCAGTAACCCTCTACTATGAGTGGCTCTCAAGCCTTGTACTTAATCGAATTTTTAGTAAAAAAAAAATAAGCTATTGAAATAGACAATAAGCGAAGAAAACTCGGTCGTATCAACGGACAATATTAAAATTCTTATTCACTGTTTAAAGTTTTTTTGTCTTTATGAATAGAAGAGTGACTGTTCTGTTCAAAAAGAGGAAAAAAGGTCCCTTCTTTTTATACGATGCGAATTGTGAATATTAAATATTTTTATGTTGTTTTATTCCCAGAAAGATAAAAGAAAGAATAAAAAGCTGTACAAACAGTAAATAATAATGTTGTGACCTCGTCGTCAAGTTGTTGTGGTCCGTTGGGGCCAAAAATAAAGACACAAAGATAGAAATAGTGTTAAACAAATATATTACAAAGACAGTAGTACAAACATATACCAATGAGCGTGATTAATTAGTCTGGCTCTCAGAATTATCTGCTCTAATAAATTCCGCTCTCACTCTCTGCTACCCTGCTTTACTAAGCAAAACTCCTACTTATATATAGTTCGAAAAAGTTCAATGTGTCTTATAGGTAAGTCACCATAACACCCACTTCCTAAGTATTAACTCCGCAGGAGTCTTAATATTTTTTCCTTTTTGGATTCACGACGAGAAAATCAGTCGTTTTTCTTTTTCTTTTTACAAGCGCTGTTATGAGGCCTCTTGTTGTATTGGTATGTCAAAAGTATCATACATGACATCCATTACGTCTTTTTCTTCAGGATGACCGCTGTCAGCTTCGTCCGACAGGCGTTTCCTGATCTGATTTAAATGTTTTTTTGTAAACGAACTAGGGACCTTTAATTATATAAATCATATTTCCTACTTTTTGTCATTTTTATCCACTTCCCAAAAACATTTGTTATCCCGGTGAATCCTGAAAAAATATTTTTTCTCCGGGTATGGAGAAATCGTGATATGATTGATCTGGAAGGTCTCATAAAAATCCTTTAATTCGCCGGACATAAATTGTGTTCCATTGTCTGACACTAAACAATCGACTACCCCAAATCTAGCGAACAGTTTGTGTAGGAAATTGATTGTCTCTTCTGTAGTGGGATTTTTACATCTAAGAACTTCATGCCACTTAGAAAAACTATCTACTACTATAAGATAGTAGAAACCGTCTAGCGGACCTGCAGAGTCTACAGGAATTCGAGACCATGGTCGGTGTTTTTTGGGCCAAGGACTATATTTGATTGCTTTGCGGCCAAGGCACAGATTTTACGTAATTTTACCATATTTTCGATATCCTTATCCATGCTTGGCCATTATATATGACTGCGCATAAGGCTTTTCATCCTTGTGATCCCTGGATGACCCGCATGGAAATCTTTCAGAATTCTTCTTTGTAATGTTGTGGGAATGACGACTCGCTCACTATATAAGAGTACTTCGTCGCATAAAGAAACCATATCCGAAGTCTGTTCGTCCTTTTCAAGAATTTTGATTTTGGTCTACCTTATAAACTCATCGTTTACAGCTTCTTGTTTTATTTGGTCGACAGTTACATGAAGTCCCCTCATTGTGTTGCACAATGTAGTTTTACATTCTCCTTCTATTCGGAGAGGAGCAATCACAGTATCTTCAAGAGGTTCTCTGTGTTTTAATCTGGACTGTCCGTCGGCATGACAGAGTATTTTAGACGGTAGGAACTTCATTTTGAAATTATAGTTTAAATATATGTTAAGTATATGTTCCCATCTCCGCAGTCTATTTGCTGTATACACAGACAGACCTTTTTTGGGACAGAAGATTGTCAGTAACGGTTCATAGCCCGTCTGCAGAATAAAGTGTCTACCGTGAATATACCGGTGAAACTTTGTTACTGCGAAAATATATCCTAACAACTCCTTCACAATTTGCAAGTAATTCTTTTTTTACAGAAAGAGGCGTTCTCAATGAATGAGCTATTGCTTTATGAGATTCATCTGGCGTCTTGGGCAATAATACAAGTTCCAACACCATACGAGCTGGCGTCGCTGGCAACTATAATGTCTAAGTCTGGGTTATAGTGGGTGAGAAACAAGTCCCGCGTTAAGACTTTATTTTTCGGGTGCTTCTTGGCATTCAGGTGTTCACTCCCAGTTCCTTTACATCTGCTTTTATGTTTTTTTTTTACTTAGCTATCAACCATTTCTTCTCGCTCGACAATGAGAGCTTTTCTACCTGATACGGCTACAATGTAGGCATTTTTATTCCGGTAAGGGTAGTCTTTATGCCAATGTTATAGTCCACTACTAAAACACGGATTAGGAAACAAATGGTCTTGTTTCTTTTTTGATCGGTTTGATTTAGAGGGAGAATCAATTTGTTTTTTCTTTCGGCATACTTTTCTTATCTGAGATTTCTCGATATTTTTTCGAATCTTGGCGTACGCTTACGAATCTCTGATAGCCCTCCGCTGTTTGTTGGAGAGTAAGTTTTTTCCATTTTCTAATTTATTTAGAACTCTTCGTCTAATCTCAGCATCTTTAGCTGGAACGAGTTTCCGAACAAATATCAGATAGTTGAAATTATTCGCTCTCAATTCAGATAGTTTGAAATCGTCGCAATGCTTGTTCACGGCCGACGTGAACGTCATGAAATATTCTCTATCTTTTCTGGTTAAATTCAAGCATTTCCATCTTTTATGAAAGAGTGACGTTTTAGGACTAAAAATTCCTGTAAGAGATTTAAGCGTTTCAGTAAATGTCAATTCGCTTGTTTTAAGGGTTAAAATATAATTCACAAATTTGGTGTGCTCTGTGGTGTCTAGTTTTCGAAGAAGAAGGCGAACTTTTTAGATCCCACCAATTTATGCAATCTGTGACGTATAAATCCTTGAATCTTTTAAAACACGAGGTGAAAGTTATATCCTCGTCCGGAGAATATGTAAAAGTGTCTATTGCGTCCAAGATCGTTTTTTGTGAGAACGCATTTTCGTTTTCACTACCACGCCTTTTGAACAGGTGAAGAGGCTCATCCCTTGTTCCCTGTTTAGGATGTGGTTTCCGGCTTTCTTTTTTCTAATCTTCTTATTCTTTTCTTCTTTTTTTTTTTTCTCAGTTGGAGTAGATAGACTAAACTATCGTCCGGTTCACACTCCACCCACGTCTACTAAACAGGTAAAGAGGCTCATCCTTTGTTCCCGGTTTAAGATGTGGTTTCCGGATTTCTCTTTTCCAATCTTTTTACTCTTAAGTAGCCCCCTGCGCATCAGTGGCGTTACCGCCTTGCTTGAGGTGATATGATTTTAAAAAAATCTGTCCCCAATTTGCCTGTTTAAGCAAGTTTATTTGCTCTTGTTGAGTTTTAAATTTCTTCTAGTTTCTGATGTCTGACTATGTTTTTGAAATTCAAGCCGTTCTTTTTCAGTTTGCTTTTGAAATTCAAGTTGTTCTTTCGCAATTTGCTTTTGAATTTCAAGTTGCTTTTCTTGCCATTTAAAGTCCCGTTAGTTTTTCTGTTCAAGTTGGAACTTCAGAAAATTAAGTTCAAATGAAACCTTTTCTTTTCATTGAATAAAAAAAAAAACTGTAGTTTCTTAATCACTCAATAAAACGAAAATAACAATTAATTGAAAGCGAATAACATTAAATTCTTACTAACTCAGAGAATCAGGAGTGTGGTCTTTCCTCGAAAACATGAATTCTCGTAATTTAGCGGCTCGCGTTCAAGTTCAGTGTTACACCTTTTTTTTTCGTTCGGTTTCCTTTTCTGGATTGCCAAGTACTGCTAAGTAGAACAAAGTGTGATGAAAAATATAATTCCGTGCGTACAATGTTGAACCAATATTGACAATTTCTACGCAGTCCTTTTCGGGTCCTCAACGGTCCTTAAGAATCCTCATGTAGTCCGTAAGAATCCTTGTCGCCAAATTGTTGTGTCATCGTCGCTCAGTTGTCGTAGTCCGTTTGGGCCAGAAATAAAGACACAACGATAGAATAGTGTTAAACAAATATATTACAAAGACAGTAGTACAAACATATACCAATGAGCAATTATCAGAGTGGCTAATTCTGTCTCTCAGACTTATATACTGGAATAGATTCCGCTCTGCTACACTGCCTTCCAAAAGCAGAGCTGCTACTTATATATTGTTCGGAAGATTACAAGGTGTCAAGTGGGTAAGTCACGATAACAAATAATAATAATAATAATAATAATAATAAGAAGAAGAAGAAGAAGAAGAAAAAACAACATATGTATTGTTTATGGGAATGGTACTATAGCCGAGAATATTTTTCGCAAGTGATAGACCGAGAACGTTCGGTAAGTCTATATATATATATATATATATATATATATATATATATATATATATACATATATATATATATATATATAGTCATCCGCAGACAGATTTGTTTCGCTGTACCACAGCTCATCAGTACGGTTAGACATCCGATTGCTTTTTACCCAGGATATATATATATATATATATATATATATATATATAGATAGATAGATAGATAGATAGATAGATAGATAGATAGATAGATAATGAATAGAGTGCAATAATAATAGTAAAAATAGAAGAGTGACTCTTCTATGCAGAATGACAAAAGAAAAAATCATCACTTTTTTACACGAACCGTGTGCTCATTGTGAATATTAAATTGTATTGCAGGCCCCCGTCGGTCAGGGTTGACCATTGGTAGCATCCTAGTTGTCCATTTGACTGGAGCATCGGCGTCTGTGACCGTAGAAACTGATGCGAAAGTAACACTCCCTTTTGCAGAGGCTGTAATCAGTTATATTACAGAACATAAGTGCTGCCTCTGCAACAGGGACTGTCACTGAAAATTAAGTATATTTATGTTAAATGGGAAAATAGAGAAAATTGAAATGGCATTTCGACTTTTCCGGAAAGATTAAGAAAAAAAAAAAAAAAAAAATGACACCCCCCCCCGCCAAAAAAAAAAAACAAAAGAAAACAAAAACAAACAACTGCCTGCATGAACAGCAAATATTAATATTAAAAAAAAACAAAAAAACAAAATTAACGTATGTGTCGTTTATGAAGATGGTGCTATAGCTGAGAAAATGTGTTTGCAAGTGAACATTTTGATTTGGAAAGACCGAGAACGTTCCGGCAAGCCTGCAGTCGTTGATGTTTACAAATTTGAAATGCTGATTTAAAGTAATAGAGGTCACACGACAGGAGATACCACAGAAGAGCGATAGATAGATAGATAGATAGATAGATAGATAGATAGATAGATAGATAGATAGATAGATAGATAGACTGAGATAATGAATACTAGATAGCTAGATATATTATGAAAACAATGAGATAGATAATGAATACACTGCGAATATTGAAATAAACAATAAGCGAAAAAGAATCAGCCGTATTAACTTGACAAAATTAAAATTCAGATTCATTGCGTAACCATTTTTGTCTTTCTGACAAGATGAGTGAGTCTTGTATTCAAAAAGACAAAAATAAATCACCCCTTCTTTTTATAAGATTCGTGTGCCGATTGTAAATGTTAAATATTTTTACGTTAAAAGTGAAAATTGAGAAACATTTAATCACATTTCGTCTTTTGATGCTGTGTTATTTCCGAATAATAATAATAATAATAATAATAATAATAATAATAATAATAATAATCTTGTCTATTAATTGATATGGCTTGTCCAGCGGATTGTAACATAGCAATCAAGGAATTTGAAAAACTGTCAAAATATAAAGACCTGGAAATTGAAATAGAAAAAATGTGGAAATTGAAAACAAGAATCGTGCCAGTGATTGTAGGTGCACTTGGAATGATAAAAAATGGAACAAAACAACACATTGAAAGAATCCCTGGAAACCCCAGCTTCAGAGATATACAAAAAAATGTCTTGTTAAGTACAGCCCACACACTAAGGAGAACTTTGTCTATGTAAAGCTAGGGATGATAGGGGAGATAGAAAAAACATGAAATGGAGCCATAACGTCACACCACCACGACTTGCCTTAGGTTTTCCCCGCAGACTTGGTAGGTAGTGCGACCATAGCAGAAATCGAAATATGATGAAAAATGACATAACAACAACAACAACAACAACAACAACAACAACAATAATAATAATAATTGTCTATTAATTGATATGGCTTGTCCAGCGGATTGTAACATAGCAATCAAGGAATTTGAAAAACTGTCAAAATATAAAGACCTGGAAATTGAAATAGAAAAAATGTGGAAATTGAAAACAAGAATCGTGCCAGTGATTGTAGGTGCACTTGGAATGATAAAAAATGGAACAAAACAACACATTGAAAGAATCCCTGGAAACCCCAGCTTCAGAGATATACAAAAAAATGTCTTGTTAAGTACAGCCCACACACTAAGGAGAACTTTGTCTATGTAAAGCTAGGGATGATAGGGGAGATAGAAAAAACATGAAATGGAGCCATAACGTCACACCACCACGACTTGCCTTAGGTTTTCCCCGCAGACTTGGTAGGTAGTGCGACCATAGCAGAAATCGAAATATGATGAAAAATGACATAACAACAACAACAACAACAACAACAACAACAACAACAACAGCAATAATAATAATAATAATAATAATAATAATAATAATAATAATAAACTGTACGAACAGCAATTACAAAAACAATACAAAAAACAAATAAACAAAAAACAACAAAAACATATGTGCTGTTTATGTGGACGGTGCTATAGCTGGGAATACTGTGTACAAGTGAAAGTGTTGATTTGGAAAAATCAAGAACGTTCCGGTACGCCGGCAGCCGTTGATGTTTACGAATTCGAAATGCTGGGGAGAAGTAATCGAAGTCATATGACACGAGATATTCCAGAGGTCCTCCATATATTTCATATGGACTTTGTGATGCATTTGAAAAGATTTGGATGTGTGAGTCGTTACAAAATTTGGAGGCCTCAACATTTAACGGAACAATATATATTAGTAAAAGTTTTGTCATTTATTTGATGTTATCTTCAGTATCTAGACTCCAGATTTTTGTAGATGTAGACCTCCCGGGAATTATTCTGTCCACTCGCTAGACGGTGTCATCAATTCACTGCTTATAAATATATATAATAAAATATGGTTTTAAGGTATGCTACACTATTGGCCATAATTATTAGGACACTCCAGTTTTTAAAAAAAAATGATGTATTTCATACTATTTTTAGTATTTATTGTCAAGTGGGTAATTCTAAATGAAAATAGAATGGTTCTTTTGCTATTATTACTTAGCAAAATTTTACAATGCAGACAGGAAGGCTTTACTTCGGTCAGCTAATAAGAAGAAGAGACTAGCATGGGGAAGAGAGCACAAAAACTGGGCACCAGAACAGTTCATTTCTTGTACATGTTATTGTGCAGTATTAACAAAAGAACCATTCTATCTCCATTTAGAATTATTCACTTAGCAATAAATACTAAAAAGGGTATGAAATACATATTTTTTTAAAAACTGGGGTGACTTAATAATTATGGCCGGTAGTGTATATTTACATATATAAATTATTTATAATTAAAAGTGCTCAATATCAGGGATAAAATTTATGTAGATACCAAAATGGACACTGGGATCAATTTCGAGTAGCAACAGTTAGTCTTCAAGCTATCTATGAGTATGTGTGTGTATGTCTCTCTGCACGCGCGTGCAAATGTGTATGCGTGATCTTTGTCATATATGTATTAGATACAATCTCACTGATCCAATTCTGTATGACTTTGTATTTACTCAGGATTTCAAACATTTTCTTAGTTTTTCCTAATATAACATGTTACCTACACAGGTGCACAGTTATCTATCTATCTATCTATCTATCTATCTATCTATCTATCTATCTATCTATCTATCTATCTATCTATCTATTTCAGTCCGTTCATATCTATCTATCTATCTATCTATCTATCTATCTATCTATCTATCTATCTATCTATCTATCTATTTCAGTCCGTTCATATCTATCTATCTATCTATCTATCTATCTATCTATCTATCTATCTATCTATCTATCTATCCCAGTATTTCATTATCTATCTATCTATCTATCTATCTATCTGTCTATCTATCTATCTATCTATCTATCTATCTATCTATCTATCTATCTATCTAAATAAGTAAATAGATATGTGACACCATATATTATGTCTGATCAGCAATCATGTTACCTTTTTAGACACATCGACCTGACTTTCTATTACAAAAAACATGTTTTATCTTTTGCTAATTGTAAAAACTTTTCTGAAATAGTCACAATAATCACAACAAATGAGTGACATTGCATAAAACATGTTACTGGCTTCTTATTTTTAGTTCTGTTCTCCTAAAAGCTCCAATAACAAAGGTCATCAGTTTGTATTCTTTGTATTTTATATAACCCTTTTGACTCTATCGGTAAATGACCACTATATTCCAACTTTTTAAAGAAAAGAGTCAACATAAAAATGTATCCAGGTGGGGGGGGGGGCTGTCATGGTTAAACACACCTAGTCTGTAGTGAATAGACTGTCCGAGCTAATTGAAGTAGGAGTAGTCAGAGGAACGAGGGTTGGTCGATGTTGGACGATAGTAGTCGACAGTGAGTCGAATACGAAAGTAGTCAGCGACCTGGCAAGATTACACTGCGTAATACATATTATATCAAGTTCCTAACGTTTTGTACGTCGAACCTATTAGGACCGAGTTTGGCACAAATACTAGCCTCCACTGTGAAAATAACTCCACAACAAAGAAAAGAGTCAAACATGAACAATTGTTTTATCAATCACGTTGTAAATAGCAGTTCAGTTGTGAAATTGTAGCGTGTTACATGTATCACGCATGTAGAGGAAGTAAATCCTTAAGGGATAAAGAAAACGCATGAAAAGTGTATGTGGTCTACCTTTATGTACAACAAGATAAATACAATAAAATAAAATGAATACATTGTCCCAAAAACATGTTGCTTCAGAATACATTAAAGCAAAATCTGACTTACATGTTGGATGATCATTCTCAATGAGAATTGAGGAGTGATCAAGGGTTCGGACTAACAGCCCAGCGAAGCGGAGAGAAAGAGAAAGAATAGTCTCTTCGCAGGCGTTTTATATGGGATCAACAGCCCTGATGTGTCACATGAGCACCTACGGGAAATAACTCCGAAATGTCCTAACAACGTGTTGCGTTTTCGACCGTCGATGCAATTATTACGTTGTTTGGAAAATAATGACCGATTTTAAAATAAACCTTCTTTGTACCAATATATTATTATAATAATTACACAAAAATATATTACTCATTACTAATGATTAATATGATGTTTGTTAATTTTATATTAATCTCTTTAAGAATTTAATTATATACCCCCTTTTTTAACATAAAAAAGAAGCGATTCGTTTATTCTTTTGCATGAGATCAAAATCGGCCAGAATGCTTCTCAATCTGCTACGAACATTAACAGAATATCGGGTGAAAGATCCACTTGTGATCGGACAGTACGACATTGATTGCTGAAATTCAGCTGTGGGAATATGAGTCTTGAAGATCAAGGTGGTAGAGGACGTCCATCTGCAATTGAAAATCAACATTTGAAATCCTAGTAAAAACAAAAACTCAACTCAAAATGTTAGAGAATTGTCTCAGTTGATGAGTGTCTACATTTCAACAATATCGAATTATACCCCCCACCAAAAAGAAGATAAAATAAATGTGATCAACAAGAACACAGTGCAAGTCAAAGTGATTTTAGATGTCTTGAATGGTGTTCTATGTTACATCTGCGAAACTTGAATGATCCATTTATTGATCAAATTGCGACTTGTGGTGAGAAATGGTTCCTTTTTGACAATTATAAACGGTCGATTCAAACACTTTTTTGTGGACACGTGAAGGTTGTTCGAATCCTCGTCGCCAGGTTGTTGAGGACACGTAAAAATTGTATTTCATCTTCGTCGCCAAATTGTTGTGGTACTCCACAACAACTTGGCGTGGAACCACCTTTTAATTGTTGTTCCCAAATTTACTCTGACTCGGTGTAG
The DNA here is from genome assembly GCA_037127315.1 of Ascarosepion bandense. Classification (NCBI taxonomy): domain Eukaryota; kingdom Metazoa; phylum Mollusca; class Cephalopoda; order Sepiida; family Sepiidae; genus Ascarosepion; species Ascarosepion bandense. Next base: position 2,174,713 of record JBBBDQ010000769.1, on the reverse strand, counting down.
CAACACCTGCTAGGATCCCAACTATGGGAAAACGGTGAACCCCAAACAAAACACTACGGAAATAGAAAAGTACATTTTATAAATTACTAGAAATACAGTTTTATCCTTAAAATACCAGTAAAATACTACCAAAAAAAAAAACTTAAAAGAACTTTTCCAAAATACTGATTCATCTTACATATTTCAATTTTTAAGAGAAATTAAATTGATTTAAAAAATACAACGAAAAAATGTAGCCATAACAAATATCAGTCTTATTATTTAATACTAACATAAAAGATTGTGCGTTGAATGTAAGTACTAATGTCGGTTCCTTAGGTGTGACGTACTGGTGGGAACTTTGTATTATCACGTAGTAACGCAGAGTAAACTTGCCAGGTCGCTGACTCGTATTTTCTCACTGACTACTCGCTACATTGTTACTTATATTAGGAGGGAGAGTCCACCATCCCTAGACAGGTGAGTTCACCATTGCAACTTTCGAAAACAGAAGATCGTGATAACTGTTTACAATTGGCATTATCCATTACAGCTTTCTGGAATATAACAGAGCATTGCGGAAGAATTTAATTGCTAGAAACTGAATGGAATGTGCACATTCAGTTAATCAAAATGCGATTGGGAATGGCTAATTGATGAGGTTCAATTCTGCTTGATGACAATAACTAGCCATATGTTGCCAGAATGTAACTGCAGAATCTCACCGACTTGGGATACGAACCGTTGCTCCATCCACCATATTCTTCTGATCTCTTGCCCGCTGGCTACAACTTTTTCAAACATCTTGACAATTATTTAGGCCAAAAGACTTTCTGCTACAAAGAAGACGCAGAAACTGTATCCAAAGATTTCTTGGCATCCAAACCTTTAGAGCGTTGTCGGAAAGGAAATGAATAATCAATAATAGTAATTTGATGACAGAATAGTCTTAGGTATAACGATAAACTACATCCGGCAGCAAGGCCTCTGATCGAGAGGTTTTGTAATATATTACCTTTTGTAATATGATTGACAGAAATATATTTCGGCCGGCGAACACTAAAGACAGAAATACAGGCAATAGCCACCAAAGATATGATTGAGATGACAGACAGAAAAGACAGGCGACAACAAAGGCTTGAAAAGCGATAGCCGACAAAGATATGGTTGACATCAAAGGCAGAAAACACAAGCAATAACCAACTTGATAGGCGATGGCCGCCGAAGATGATTGACAGATGTATATAGTCATAGATGACGTCAATTATGTGACAGCCCGAAAAAGCAAAAATGCGTAGGAATTTTGGGTTATATAAGTCTGGGGTTTCTGGCCGGAAAATGAGGGAAAAAGAGGAGGAGATAAGAACACAGAGAGAGAGAGAGAGAGAGAGAGAGAGAGAGAGAGAGACAGACAGACAGACAGACAGTTAGACAGACAGACAAACAGACAGACAGATAAAGAGAGAGAGAGAGAGAGAGTTCCCGCTAGTTAACGATTTCCCGACAACTCCTACCTGTGCGCGATATCTCTGGCTATCCTCCTACTTCAAACAAACGTCACCGACGAAGAATAAAAATATGTTTATATTTATATATATACGTGTTCTTGTTCGTCGTTATACTTCAAGACGATAGTTGTTAATCGAGATCGAGAACCAGGCTGTAACATAACAGTTTTGATGAGCGTGGAACCACCTTTTAATTGTTGTTCCCGGGTCTACCCTGACTCGGTTTAGCAACACCTGCTAGGATCCCAACTATGGGAAAACGGTGAACTCCCAAACAAAACACTATGGAAATATAAAAGTACATTTTATAAATTATTAGAAATACATTTTTATCCTTAAAATACCAGTAAAATGCTACCAAAAAAGAAACTTAAATGAACTTTTCCAAAATACTGATTCATTTTACATATTTCAGTTTCTAAGAGAAATTAAATTGATTTAAAAAATACAATGAAAAAAATGTAGCTATAACAAATATCAGTCTTATTATCTATATATATATAAAAGGCAATCTGTGAGTCTGTGTGTGACTGTAATCTATGCATGCCTACATTTTTTAAGCTACGCCATTCAAACTTTCTAGGGACACATATCTACAGGGAAGCCAGGTCTACACATACTTTTTGAGTTTAAGTTCAGCAATTTTCCCTTTCGCACTTTTTGGCCAATGGGGCCGATTGTTTACATTTGCTCCGTAAAACATCTAAGATCTAAGACGGTTGCTAAATTACATCACAGAAATCAAATCACACGTGTCAAACGCGACTAAAATATTTTTTTATTAAAAAAATGAGCCTTTATATTTAAATTTTATTCTGACGTTTTAAAAATTCATTTGGTCAACAAAAAAATGTGAATATTTTTCCCCGTAATTTTGAAACAAAAGAAATATTTAAAAAAATAATTAAATCTCCTTTTGATGATACTTTGTGTGTTAGAGCCAAGACCAGTTAGGCGTAGGGGAGTGGTGTCGAAAGGAACAAAAGGCACAATATTGTAACCAAAACTCTACTGGCCAAACTCCTTATACATGCGTTACTGCCGCGGTACTGAGATTACTAAACTGGGTTCAGTTTGACTTTCTACATTTCAAACAGGTAAACTTATATCTTATTTATTACTAACTCCACTTCCTGCAGATGTTTTCTCTTCATTTCCAGATCGAAGAACCCCACCCCACTTAGAAGGAGACAAAAGTATGACCGGCACTAAATCTACACTTTATACTCTGTTCGAATACTACAACAACATGCATTCAAAGCCTTCTTCTAAATGCTGAAAATGGTTACTAACAGCCCCAGCTCTCCTTTCCAACTTTCAATAAATGATTTTCATTTACTCTCATTGGCATCTTCTCCTATTACTAAAATGTTCTGAGTTGCACGGGCAACGCCGGGCTATGATGCTAGTTTAATATAAAAAATTGACTGTTTAAATACAAGATTTAATATATATATATATATATATATATATATATATATATATATATATATATATATTGTTTTTGTTTTTGCTCTACTTTTGTACTTTCGTACTTTCGTATTGAGCTCTTTCTTGTTAAGGTTTTCGTCTTGGGATTTTTTTCTTTCGAACACAGCTTATGCTTTGTTTGTTTCTTTTTTGTATTCCCCTTTACCCATTTGGTAGTACATTTTGGGTTTGACAATTTACTTTACAGATTTGTTAGCAGTAGGTTCTTCTGATTTCGGTCGTGATTAGTGCTACTGTTTTTTTGGTACATTTTACAATATATATATATATATATTGCAGCATTAAATGATCCAAAGGGGTTGATATGCTGTAAAACAAACCAAACCAAATGGATGGCAGAAATTTCTAGGTATTCTGGGTTCCTATTTTGATTGATCTGAACGCTGTTTAAATATATTAATTCAAGAATAAAAGTTGATTTTATAAACAGACATTATTTACTGAAAAATCTAACAGATAAAAAGCACTTCTATTTATAGTGCATTTTTAAAGTCTCTGGTCATTGCTGAATTATGGAAATTCAGTCTGTTTGTTCCTCGTAATAACCAAATAAAACCTTCTTCTCTTGCATTGAAAGCGATTCTCAATAGTGCTGGTCCAACTATGCAACACGGCGAATTGTTCAATATCTTGATTCCATTTTCTTTATTATCCAAGATACGTCTGGAGATATATTAGAGTGCTTTTCCGTTGCCTTCTTCACGATTTTGAATTCAGATTTTTTGGTCAACGAAGCTTGCTTTAATTCCTCTTCAGTGAAAATCTTTTACTTTTACAATTTCTGTTTCGCTATAAGATGTTTACAGTAAAATCACTAGCAATAAAAGCAATTTTTTTTATTATCATCTCCCTTCGTGACGTAGGTGATCATGGCTCCCAGAAGACATTTTTTTTATTTTCTGGTATTTGCCACGATTTCTTCTGAAAGATAAAGGAGCTATTTCCTCTTGCCTCATCGCCCCACCCCTTTTTTTAATTAAAAGCGATCATGGCTCACTACAGTTTTCTTTATTATTTATAAGTTATCGCATAAGACAGTGGAGTGTTTTCTCTTTGTTACTTAATTCAAAGCGATCATGGTTCTCCACAGATTCATTTTCTTTATTAACTGAGAATTGTCTGTACTACTTGGGAAATAAACGGGAGTTGTTTCCCACTGCTTCCCCCACCCCCCTTTTTTTTAATGATGTGGCTTTGGGTTAAGGCTACTCAAAGGAAAACAAGAACGCAAACGTTTTGGTTAGATACATATATTCAACAATACCAAGTACAGAACAACATATCATATGTTTGATGGTCAAATCAAATATAGCACTGCCGTATCACGATAATGCTACTACCACGACGCGACTCAGTTCTCAGCTAAATACTGTCTTATGGCTTTGGGTGAGTTCATTCTGATCTGTGGGTAATGCTCCCACAACATTAAACGAAAGTGATCATGGGTCTCTACAGATTTCTTTATCTGTAAATTACCATGACTTATTGCGAAAGACAGTGGAGTGGTTTCTTGTTGCTTTCTTTTTCGTTTCTTAATTCAAAGCGATCAAGACTCTCCACAATCTCCTTTTCTTTATTATCTGGGAATTGTCATGACTTCTTGGGAAGAACACGGGAGTGGTTTCCCGCTGCCTTCTTTTTTTTTTTTAATTGAATGTGATCTCTCCATTGTTTCTTTTTCTTTATTATCTATGAAGTCACTGGTGCCTCCTCAACAGGTGTTTACTCGTGCAAC